>CM076851.1:81596366-82798042 GCA_039519185.1 Astragalus membranaceus | reverse complement strand
ACACCACCAGCACACACCACAATTTCAACACTTTAACAACAATTTTATCTAACATTTCAACAATTAGTTCACACCGCTTCAACACCACTTCGATTGATTATTTATTAAATACATCGCAACCCACATATGACTATATTCTTTTCATTGAGATAATTAATCAAGTAACTTAAAGGCACAATTCCTATCATGTTCATTCTCACCTCACTCAACTTAATTTACCACATCAACTCAATACTACCACAAGGCATTAACACCACATTCCCCAATTCAACCCATCTCACAACCAAAACAGTAGCAATTATCCACCATTCAAACTAACTTAATTCAACAATCTAAACTCCTACAACCTAACCTACAATTCAACAATTATCCACTTTTCAAACTAACTTAATTCAACAATTATCCACAATTACACACAACACAGTAACAATTATCCACAATTTCAAACTAAACCATTTCATCAACATATATATACTAACACAACATTCACAATTATACCCATCTCACTAAAACAACCAAAACAGTAACAATTATCCACAATTTCAAACTAAACCATTTCATCAACATATATACTAACACAACATTCAACAATTCAATCCCTAGAACCTAACCTATATATATATCGCCTATCTTAAGCATTATTATAGGTATAAAGAAGAGCCCCCTAACCTCAAGGATTGAAGGACTCCAAGCTAAACACCAAACCACCAAGCAAGCAAGCAATCTCTTTTCCCCCCTTTTTCCTTGAGAAAACCGTAGCCTCACTCTCCTAGAGAAAACTTGAGAGAACTTCCTCCCCTTCCTTTCCTTTCACCCACGCCTCCTCTCTTTTTTTTCTTTTCCTTCCTTCTTTTTCTTCTTTTCTTCTTTTTCTTTCTTTTCTTCTCTCCCTTTTCTTCTTTCTCACTTTCGGCTGACCTTCCTTCCTTCCCTCTGCCGATCCCTTTCTATTCCTTCTTTCATTTCCTTCCTTTCTTTTATTTACCCTAGGCCCACTAATGCTTGGGCCCTATTTGCACCTCCCATTTCAATTAATTCCACCACTCTCTAATTACTTAAACACCTCTTAAATAACATAAACTCCAAATTAATTAATTCACTTAAATAATTATTGTAAGCCTTAAATAACTTAATTAAATAAATAATTAAATTATTTTGGGGCGTTACAACTCTCCCCCACTTAGAATATTTTCGTCCTCGAAAATCACGCTAATCCCAACAACAAGATGAATATAGTTCGCACTTAATCTCTTCGAAAATTTACACGATTTAAATCCTAATATTAACCTCAGTACACCCACCTACAACCCTTTCAAAGTTCTATTCCTTGATCTGTGAAACACTAACGTATGCGCTTACCTCTCCTCATGAGTCTCAACCTAATATATTGACTCCACCACTTATGTCACATAACTGTGCACTTTCATTCTAAGCATAATTCGCCACTACAGGTTCAAGAATGACACACAAACTACAATAAGGTATAAGATAAATTCCTACCCTCAAGGACTACACATAGAAGAACACACAAGCACTTGCAACACACATAAGTATCTAGAATTTGCTAATCAACTCTCGCATCATCATGCAACTCAAGAAAACATTCTTTATAACATATCAAAATTAAATTAGGGGTATCTGCTAATCAACACATAGCCCTGAAACCCAATGATCTAATCATATTAAACAATGAAACCTCAAAAACAATAATCACAAAAAAAAAAAATTAAATACTCAGGCATCGTTTTTAATCTATTTATCAGAAGGCAGTAGTTAGCATGTGGTCTTACTACTCTCCATGGAAGTTAAATGAAACATATACTTCTACCAGGACAAGTTATCGCACGCCGTAGTGTAAAATCAAGACACAAGTAAGCTTACTTCAGTCCTATATATCAAGTTTATTTCTAGTAAGCTCCTATAAGGGTTCTAGACTCATTATTAAAAAAATACAACACAATGCACATACACACTTATATGCTCAATACTTAGTTTCATAAGCTCACTTAGAAGAATCTACAAAATTAGATAATCATTTTAAACTTTGTTAGCACGCACTTAGCACAATTCAAGATACATATATAAAATAACTTCCAATTATACTACTTGTTTAGTAAACATATGTATCTTCACAGCGAAACACGTTCACCACATCACATATTGAGAAAAATTTGAACAAGTGAAATAAATGAAACGAACATAGGGTAAAGATGCTCCTTAACACATCCAAATCAAATAGTACTCACAACAAAACTAATAGTTATTGTCGCCTCTTTCATCGGTGGTGAGTACTTGGGGTGATCAGTCCCTCCCACTCACGTAACCAATTAGTGAAGGTAACAGAAATTACAATCTTTTCAAAATTACACATTGTCAAATATAATTAAGACACGAATACAAACATCACTGGTCTAACTTTAGAAGTTTCATACATAAAATTGTGTTCGGAAAAGTTACTACAACATCTCTAGGCCCCTATAGAGACAGAAACAAGATAACATCGTGCATTAGAGTAAACGCTATTTCATATACTAGTGGGTTCACATCATCCCAGTTTGAGAAAAATCAAGAAATCGAGTGAAACAAAGTAAGGTGAATGGAGATGAAAATAGCATGTTAGTCCAGGAATGGCACCTAAAAACAATTAGTGAAATAACTCCACAAATCACTTAGCCTAGAGCATCAACATAAGTGATGAAAACACGTCATAAAAATTGATTTTATACAACCATTTTAAAATAAATGAATACCTTTGAAGGCATCTGACAATAAGAGATAATTTAATAGAAGTGCACAATTTTAATCTAAGTTTTCAAAACCACCTAGCACAAATTATATATAATCTCACTGATAACAATAAAAGAAATTAGTAATTGTAATCATTTAGGCGAGGAAATTATACTCATAGTAATCACATTATCACAACATCACACATCCAAGAAATTCAAGAACATAGAGCAAGACAACACGTAAGACAACCTATTTTATGCGCAACAACCGCAGCAAAAACGGCAACATTAACAACATAAAAACGGTACACTATTAATCTCAAAACAAAACGACATCTTTAAACAATATAAAAACAGCACACTATTATTTTCAAAACAAGACAGCAACTGTAAGCAATATAACCAACACTTTAATTTTGGGGAAAATGCACGTCGAATTTTAGTAAACATTCTCGTGAGGTTTGAGTAAACGGTACGCCTCAAATCGAGTACTCAGTGCATTTAATTTGGGAAAACAGTACTCCTTTTTACTTATAAAAACAACGATAAACCACGCCCCTTTTAGTCATAAAACAGCAGAAAATTCAGTTCAAAAAAATAGCAACATTAAATCGCACAAACAGCAGTAGGAGTAATCCAAAAACAGCAGCAAACTCGAGTGAAAAGGAAAGCACATTTACAACATGAAAACAGCACCTCTTTTTGTAGAACAACGCGTGCAAAAATAAAACCACTCGAGCCAAAATATTTAAAATTGAATTTGGGCACGCAAACGCAAAAGATGGCACGGTAAAAGATGCTCCGAACTCGAAGTTTACACACAATTAGAATTTGGCGCCTATACACCCGTGGGGATGTATAGGATACATACTTTCAAAACATTAATTTCTTTTCAAAACGTCTCAACTCATTGTATCATTCACACCATCAAAAACATACAAATTAATTATTAAAAACTATAACACATCATACTCCCCATCTTAATTCAATCTCAATCTTCATCAAACATCTGGGCACGAAATTACACGTGACAACATCAACACCCATCACAACAACATCACAATTAATACAACCCTTTATCAATCTTACACATATTCATCTCAAATTCACAACAACAGTCTCTGTCGAAGATCGACGAGGGACACAGAGAAACACACACCAGGCAACACACTACAGCCATAACAGTTAATACGGTACTCAAACGTTCGCAGCATGCGATAATAACAAAACAACAAGTAGCATCAGTATCAACGATAGCAATCATACCGTCTGACCAATTCAGCTAATCACGGAAACACAAATTATGGTTAGAACGAGTACCAAGACTCGAGAGATAACTAGACTCGACACCGGACAACTTGGCCGGACAGGCCGAACTTCAGCTCTGATACCACTATGTAACACCCCCTTCTAAATTAACTATTATTTAGTATAAAAAAAAAATCAGAGTTTTAAAAGAATAGAAACCATCGAAGAGAGTGTCACATTTCGACGCTTAGAAAAATCATACAACTAGTTTATAATCAATGACATGAAGTCCACAGACAATAACTCGATATATAGCACGACAGTTTAGGGACGGGCCCACAAACACCTGTTCAGTTTACAGCATATAATAAAATATTCATCGACACAGCGGATGATCTCAAGTCTAGAGTCATACTCAGTACATCACCATAATGGTCTAATACATAAAAATAACAATAAATAGTATTACTACGCCCTCCCCCTGGTGCTACATATCAGAGCTGACACGACTACTAGTAGAAGGCATAAGACTGCCCTCACTCGCGATTACCTGCAAGTTGCCGACATAAGAAGCAACAAAGGCAGTAGGGTGAGTCTCTTTACACAAATAATAATAATTAAGGTAAGCATTATATTAAGGAAGGCAGCAAGCAACACTAATTCATAACAACTCACCACATTATCAACAACAATCATCATATTCATAATTCATCCATAAACTCATCAAATGCTTGACTAATGCATGTAATGCAACATGCATGTGGATCCATCATCACCGCTATTAGCCTGGAGGGCACTCACCGCTTTGGCCGAAGCCACCACACCGCTTTGGCCGAAGCCTACACACCGCTTTATGCAACATGAGTCATGTGACACTATGACTATGCACCACAACACCACACATAAACCATAATAATTATTAAACTCACCGCTTTTTGTTTCTCAATTTAATATCACCAACATATAGGCCTTAAGGATATCACATCGCTTTGGACCGGAGTCCCTCACCGCTTTCACATCTCCAAATAATTACAACTCCGTACACACCGCTTTGTATCCTTAGGCTAGCAATCTAAATTTACAATTACACTTCCCCGCAACTACACACACCTACGCAGTACACACAACACACACGCATGGGGCTGCCCAATTTGGCGCCCCTGCGCAACACCACCAGCACGCACTACACGCGTACGGGCCTGCCCAATTTGGCGCCCCTGCGCAACACCACCAGCACACACCACAATTTCAACACTTTAACAACAATTTTATCTAACATTTCAACAATTAGTTCACACCGCTTCAACACCACTTCGATTGATTATTTATTAAATACATCGCAACCCACATATGACTATATTCTTTTCATTGAGATAATTAATCAAGTAACTTAAAGGCACAATTCCTATCATGTTCATTCTCACCTCACTCAACTTAATTTACCACATCAACTCAATACTACCACAAGGCATTAACACCACATTCCCCAATTCAACCCATCTCACAACCAAAACAGTAGCAATTATCCACCATTCAAACTAACTTAATTCAACAATCTAAACTCCTACAACCTAACCTACAATTCAACAATTATCCACTTTTCAAACTAACTTAATTCAACAATTATCCACAATTACACACAACACAGTAACAATTATCCACAATTTCAAACTAAACCATTTCATCAACATATATATACTAACACAACATTCACAATTATACCCATCTCACTAAAACAACCAAAACAGTAACAATTATCCACAATTTCAAACTAAACCATTTCATCAACATATATACTAACACAACATTCAACAATTCAATCCCTAGAACCTAACCTATATATATATCGCCTATCTTAAGCATTATTATAGGTATAAAGAAGAGCCCCCTAACCTCAAGGATTGAAGGACTCCAAGCTAAACACCAAACCACCAAGCAAGCAAGCAATCTCTTTTCCCCCCTTTTTCCTTGAGAAAACCGTAGCCTCACTCTCCTAGAGAAAACTTGAGAGAACTTCCTCCCCTTCCTTTCCTTTCACCCACGCCTCCTCTCTTTTTTTTCTTTTCCTTCCTTCTTTTTCTTCTTTTCTTCTTTTTCTTTCTTTTCTTCTCTCCCTTTTCTTCTTTCTCACTTTCGGCTGACCTTCCTTCCTTCCCTCTGCCGATCCCTTTCAATTCCTTCTTTCATTTCCTTCCTTTCTTTTATTTACCCTAGGCCCACTAATGCTTGGGCCCTATTTGCACCTCCCATTTCTATTAATTCCACCACTCTCTAATTACTTAAACACCTCTTAAATAACATAAACTCCAAATTAATTAATTCACTTAAATAATTATTGTAAGCCTTAAATAACTTAATTAAATAAATAATTAAATTATTTTGGGGCGTTACAATCTACAGAATCCTTTGTTTTGAATTTATCAGTTCTATTGTTTGATTAGGCTAAAAAAATTGTTTGTTTGGGTGAACTAGGGGTATTTCTTGATTTGTTCCTCTCAGTTGCTTGCAAGTGTGCTGTAATGATTTCATTTATTCTTATTTTAGTTTTAGGAGATTTTGAATTTTGGTACAGATCATTGATTTGAGAAGGTACTAACATTTTTCTTGTGGTTCTTGATCTTAGAGAAGGAATTAAATCAAGTTCAAGACTTGTTTAAGCAAGCATCAGATAATTGTTTGAACTTGCTTCTATCTTTAATTTTGATGTAATTTTCTGCCGTTATCAGGTTCATTGTGACTAATAATGGATCAGGTCATAGTGTAACTGGCTTGAGGTGTAAGGAGTATCATCTTCAAGATTTTAGCTCTTGGTTTCTCAAAGAGGTAAAATTTTTTAACAACATAGAGAAATAACTCGTTCACATTAACACTTCAATGTTCATTTCCTTGATCTTCTTCTCTCCTGTTTTAGTTAAACAATTCTCATAACATGGAAGCACTTGAAGGTTTGTCTAGTCAAATCTGAAGACTGCCAAAAGCTGTCCAAAAAAATATAAGGTGCATGACCTATACTATTACTCAGAATTGAATTATCTGTTATATCTTGTACACTCACAAGTCGCAACTTTACTTTATTCCTTTTCTGTTTTTCCTGTTATGTAGACTCTTAAGCATTATAAATTAGCTAAGTTGATCCCAATTCAATGCCAGTGGCTGCTGAGTGTGTTTTGTGTTTGTTTTGACAATTATTCCAACTTATATAGGTTTTCTTTTATTAATAATTTGTTGTCACAATTTTATGATTTAATATGTTTTAGACTTGTAACTTACTATTTATGATGTTACCCTACAGAGCTATGGATGGATATAATAGGATGAAGGGTTTAAGAAAAACAAATCTCACTGGATGACACTTAAAGTAAGTATTTAATACATTAATTTTTATTTTCATTTTATACTAGTTACTGTAAATTATATTCAATTTTGATATTTTATATTCATTTATAGGGACCTGAAACAAAATGATAGTTATTCTTGTGGCCGCTATGTGATGATAAATATGATGAACATTGTCTCCGCAACTATCAATAATAATTGGAAGAAGGTAATAGAAATTTTCAACTTTTATAGGATGATTACTAGGTAATTATTATGTTGTAGGTATTAAGTTAACCATGTGATTCGTATTCAACTTTTGTTTTGGTAGATGTTTAATTTGAGTTGTCCGTTCACACATGAAGAGTTGACGCACGTTAGACAAGTTTGGGCGGAGTTTTTTATAAAGTTGTATGCAGAGCGTAAACCCACTTCAAAGGAAGAACGAAGAAAACAACCTAAGTGATGTTCATTTGCCTTTAATGTTACATGTTTGTGTATTTACTTTACTGTAAATTCAGCTGGTTGGTTTTCTAATTGTATCTGCTGCTCTATTATATGCATTATTGTTGCTCTACTTTACCTTTTGACAAGATATTAGTCAAAGGAATGTTGAATTGCTAATGATACTTTTGGAGCAAAATTTAGTAATTTTGTACTTTTAATGTGTTTTGTTGGTTTAATGAATTTAATGTCTAGTGGAACCAAATTTGTATATGCAGGGTGTATATGCAGGGAGAATAGATCAAAATTAAAAAAAAAACTTTTAAAGTCAGGCGGATGCAAACCTGACTTTAAAATATGAGCACATTTAAAGTCAGGCGACAAAAAGTCTGACTTAAATATAGCTTTAAAGTCAGACTCTGGCTCGACTTTAAAAGTCAATCCCAGCGGCAGAACATCAATAATTAAAGTCAGACAATGAATGTACGACTTAAAAACAGAGATACGAAGTCGAGCTGTCGCTTGACTTTAAAGCTCTTGACATACGAAGTCGCCTTAATAGAAGTCGAGCTGGCACTTGACTTTAAAAGGCCAATTTGCATGACTTTAAATCCATTTTCTGCACTAGTGTTTCTATAAAGAAAGTAGAGCCCGGGTCCGGATGAGTTCAATTTTAATTTCATCAAGTGTTGTTGGGATGTAAAGTATTTTATTTTTATAAAATAGTAAATTAAAATTTGTATACTCTGCACTACATATTTTCTCATTCAATATTTTATAATAATTCGAGTATTAATGATTAATAATAGTTTACATATTTGGACAATTCTTACTATTGAAAATAAGTGTGGTAACATTGTTGAATCCATGCCTTAATCTGACCATTGTACAATCAGGGTTCTCTCTTGATTTATAAGTGTTAATCAACATTTACCAAAATACTAGAAGAGGACCAACATGTTATTTTTTTTCCTATTCTTTATGATCCTGTTTTAGTGTTGGCAATAACCAAACACAGATTCAAAAGCCAGAATGCCACAAGAACCAACACAAAGCATAGATTTTTATTCCCAAAAGATCAAAATCGTAAACCGAAGATTAGTATTAATGGTCGGCCACCTTGAATGTGTGTTTCATCAAGAGCGCAGTGTGCCTCATACTTACGTCATCGCTACAAGTCTAAATTTCAATCGGAGTTGCCACCCCTATTGCGGTTGAGGAAATGAGAACATATATTGTTCAATCTACCCAAGTCCGAGGGGCAAGGGACTAATTCCTCGAGCTGGGTAGAAACAAATGGGCGGCAAATCTCTCTCTCAATACTGCCGCATGCCCAAGGCTGGATTCGAACCCAGGACTTTGGTTAAACTGGAAGAGACCCCTACCATCTAATCAAAGTACTATTGGTTAAAAGTTATCAATTTTTGCAATGTGTTAGTTGTTGATTGGTTGTTATCGTAAAATATGTTAGTGCATACTAATTAAATCATATTAATGATGTGATTTTATGTCACAATAACACAATTAGAATCCTACATAAATTTGTCAAAAAAAATAGAATCCTACATGAATTAATTGGTATACATTATTGTTGTAAATTTGTTTAAACAATCAACCAATCTAGTTTCATAATATTGGTGACTTTTAAGGTAGTTGAGATGAAATTAATTATTTTTCAAGATGTGTAACTTCGTGATTGCATAACGTCGTAAAAAAACTCATACACCACTCAGCGTATATAAATTAAATTCATAATATATTAATATTATTTTCCCGTATCTTTTAAATTTCCATGTGTATATATCAAATAAAGATAAAATAATATATAGAGTTATTTTATATACCCGTCTGTGTAAAAAAATGACATTGTCAATTAATCATAATTTCTCATGTTAAAAATGGTCAAGTCTTCTTCCAATTATATTGAAAGTCAATTGTACCGTGATTTATGGTTGCTTTTATAACCTTTTAAAGAATGATAAATATTGCTTTTATACAATGATACATATTAAAAACCTAACTACAACCCTTTTTTCAATATATTTAATGATTATAAACAAGATGCAGCATATTTTAATTGTATTTTTCTTCAAAAAACAATTAATTGTATTTGTTTTTTGCTAAATATACTAAATATTTCATACTTAAAATAATATTTAGGAATATACGTTTGTTTCGTGCATAATAAATAAAAAATTTATATCGATTGTTTATCAAATTATTAGATTCCATTCTAACCTAAATTAATAAAATTCAAGACAATATCGTAGTAACTACTTTATTTTCCTTTTTAATATAAATATTATATATTATATTTTATTTATATTGGTTGTCTATCCAATTATTGGATTGCTATTGATTATCGAGTGTACTACTTAAGATATTAATCTGTACACACCATACCTTATGTGTATTTTTCATAAATATTAAGCATATAAATACAAAATTAAAAAGAAGTAACATGATTTGTTGTAATCCCCTTTTACTATAGATATAGATACAATTTTATTAACCTCATTTATTTATTAATAATTATGTGTATTTTTCTATTTACTACAGATTCTAATTCTACATCTCAAATGTAAAATAGACACAAACCAATCAAGATGATTGATTAATTTTTAATTTGGGGAAGATTCAATCAAAAAGATATTTTCATAACTAATATAAATATTAAAAAAATAATGCTTCTAATATCCAAATTGATATAACATTTAAAAAAATCATTTTTTCATAAATTAAAAAATATTAGACAAATCAAATATATATCTCATTATAATATATATATATATATATATATATATATATATATATATATATATATATCACATATCAAGTTTATTTTAGCTGAAGTACCTCTTAATAGTTTTATTTAATCAAAATTGTTTCGTCATCAAATAAGACTCATCTTTTTTATATAGTTCAGGAAATAAAGTTCAAACAAAACATATTATACACAACTTTTATATTTCATCTAATTAACATAAATATACAAATACAAATGTCTGTTATATTTTAATAATAAAATTATTACAAAATAAGTTTAAAAATAAATGTATACCCAGGCTTACTAGTATATATATATATATATATATATATATATATATATATATATATATATATATATATATATATATATATAGCCTTTCGTCGTTGGTCAATCCATGTTGCCATAAACATGTTAAAATATTAAATTTTGCGAGAAAAAGCAAGATATATGTTGACAAAGTGTAGCAAGAAAAGATAACATTTCACCTTTGACAATCAACAGTTATTTGCCCCACGCGTATGCAGATTGACTTCATGCCATTGGAAGGCGACGTTAGTGGATTCAAAAATATTCCAAGCTGTCAATTTTTATTAATCATAAAACATGAAAGAAATTACTCAACATTGGACTAAAGTGTAGACATCAACTTCACCTTTGACTATTTGCCCACGCGTATGGAAACTTTTTTGGTGTGGAAATTTTGACAGGATTAAGCTCTGGGGAACAATTATTGGATGCCTATCTATTTATCTTGTGTTTGTGGAGTCACCGTTGTGCCACAACTCGAGTGAATTGTGTTTGCTTCATGCACTTTCCTAAAAATAAAAATGGGAAAATACCAAACCTTTGCTACCGTTGTTGTTTTCCTTTTGACTGCATATCCAAAGTTATGTTCCAGTTCCAGTGCCTACATAGAAGAAGAGAGGCAAGCTCTTCTTGAGCTCAAAGGAAGTTTTAATGATTCATCACTTAGACTCTCCTCTTGGAAAGGAAAAAACTGTTGCCAATGGAAAGGTGTAGGTTGCAGCAACGTTACAGGACATGTTGTCATACTTGACCTTAGGAATCCATGCTATCCACGTGGTGGAGGAGAATTTCAATCAAATTGTTCCTTCTCAAATTCTAAACTTATAGCTCAACATGTCCATCCTTCTCTGTCAAAGTTCAAATATCTCAATTATTTGGACCTCAGTGGTAACAGTTTCAATTCTAGTCCTATACCAATTTTCATTGATTCTATGAAGCAGCTACAATACCTCTCTCTCTCTGATGCCCATTTGAGTGGCAGGATCCCCCAAAATCTTGGAAACCTCACAAATTTGTACTTTCTTGATCTCAGCTTTAATTCCTTGTTAGATTCTGATGATATCTCTTGGGTTTCAAAACTTTCTTTGCTCCAATATCTTTACATGAGTGAGGTGTATCTTGGTAAGGCACAGAACTTATTCCCAGCACTTAACATGCTTCCTTCTCTGTTAGAAATAAGCTTGATGAATTGCAGCATAAACAAGATACACAGTCATCAGCAGCAACATGTTAGTTATACCAATCTTTCTAGCCTTACATCTCTCAATCTTGCAGAGAATGAACTTGATGCTCTAGATCTAGATTGTTTTAGAAACATGACTTCAATTGATGTTATTGACCTTTCTACCAATAACTTAAGTTCAGTTCCATTTTGGTTGGGTAATTGTGCCACAGTTGAGTATCTTTATCTGAATGACAATGCTCTTAATGGCTCACTTCCTTCAGCTCTTCAAAATTTGACTTCATTGAATACTCTTGACCTTTCCCAAAACAATTTTGATTATGTTCCATCATGGTTAGGTGAGTTAAAGAGTCTTCAGTTCCTCAATCTGTCATGGAATCATGTAAACCATGTAGAGGGTTCTCTAACTTCAGTTTTGGGGAATATCTGTCATCTTCTATCACTTGATTTGTCAGAAAACAATTTGCAAGGAGATGCACTCATCGGGGATTTACACTCTCGATGCGTTGGGTATGATTTACAGGAACTGTATTTGAATAACAACAAATTTAATGATCTCTTGCCAACATGGTTTGGCCAGCTTGAAAATCTGGTAACTCTTACACTTCAGTCAAGTTTACTCCAAGGTCCTATTCCACCTTCTTTTGGAAAATTGTCAAACTTGAAGTATTTAATCCTTGCTGATAATCATTTGAATGGATCTATTCCCAATTTCCTTGGACAGTTACAAAATCTATCTTTCTTAGATATTTCTAGTAATCAGTTGTCTAGGAGTCTTCCTTGTAGCATAACAACACTCTTGAATCTAAAGTATTTGCTATTTAATAACAATAATTTGACCGGGTCTCTTCCTAATTGTATTGGACAATTTGTCAATCTACACACCTTGACTCTTTCTTTTAATCATTTTGATGGTGTTATTCCTAGGAGTATTGAGCAAATGGTAAGCCTAGAAAACATTGATGTTGCAGGAAACTTTCTGAATGGTACTATCCCTCAAAATCTTAGTCAACTTTCAAATTTGCGCACCTTGTACATTGGTAAAAATAATTTGCAAGGGAGCATTCCTCCTAGTTTAGGTCAACTTGGTAACCTACGCAACTTAGACCTGTCTCTTAACAATTTGAGTGGAATGATATCTGAAATAAGATTTCCTAAGCTACTATCCTATGTGAACCTCACCAATAACCATTTCACTGGGTCACTTCCCCAAAATATTGCTGAAAGATTGCCCAATGTTGCTCAACTTCTTCTTGGAGAGAACCTTATAAATGATTCCATTCCAAATTCACTTTGCAGAATAAACTCCTTGTACAATCTTGTCCTTTCAGGCAACAATTTAGTTGGCAACATTCCTAATTGTTGGAGTTCCTCTCAAAAACTGAATGAGATAAACCTGTCATCTAACAAACTATCAGGTGTTATTCCAAGCTCATTTGGTAATCTTCCAAGATTAGTATGGTTGCATTTGAACAATAACAGTCTTCACGGTGAGTTTCCATCATTTCTGAGAAATTCAAAGCAACTCTTAATTTTAGATCTTGGAGAGAATCAAATGTCAGGGACTATACCTTCATGGATAGGAGACACTTTTTCCTCAATCCAAATTCTCAGGTTGCGACAAAATAAGTTCAACGGAAATATTCCGTCGCAACTATGCCATCTTTCGGTGTTGCAAATCTTCGACCTTTCAAACAACATGTTAATGGGTTCTATCCCTGACTGCATTGGAAACCTCACATCAATGATTCAAGGAAGGAAACCTTCAGTCCCGGAAGCAGCTCCTGGAGAGTCTCAATATTTTGAATGGGATGACCAAGATGTCAGCCAGTTCATGAAAGGAAGAGATCTTCATTATACTAGAAATCTAAAACTGGTATCCAACATGGACTTGTCAAATAACAAATTGAGTGGACCTATTCCTGAAGGAATAACTCTTCTTACTGCCTTGCAAGGCCTAAATCTGTCACGCAATCTTCTCTCAAGAGAAATTCCTACAAGGATAGGAGACATGAAGGCACTGGAATCTTTGGACCTCTCTCAGAATCAATTTTCAGGGACAATTCCACAAAGCATGCCTAGTTTAACATTTCTAAGCCATTTAAATTTGGCTTACAACAACCTTTCAGGACCAATTCCACAAGGAAACCAATTTTCAACATTTAATGATCCATCTATTTATATTGGCAACAGATTTCTCTGTGGTGCACCACTGGCCAATCGTTGTGACGCTGGAGCAGATGGCAGAGATAAAAATGAAGGTGACGATGAAGATGACAAAGAGGACAGGTCAGAGAAATTTTGGTTTTACTTTGTAGTAGCTGTTGGATTTGCTACTGGGTTTTGGGTAGTGATTGGAGTTCTATTGTTGAAGAAGGCTTGGAGGCATGCTTACTTTAGATACATTGATGAGGTACTTCACAAGATAAGTGTGACATTTGCAATAGAGATGGCAAGGTTAATGAAAAGATGTGGGGGTAACCCTGTTGATTAATTACATAGGATTGTTTTTTTACCTGTTGTTTGTATGTTTTAGGCCCATGTGAAAGGTAGTAATGCTACTTGTAGAATTTCTAATGTCGTGCCAATAAAGTTTCTGTTTGACAAAAGTTGTGAATCTTGCTAAGCAAAATAAATATTGAAAAAGCATATGGAAAAGGTATAAAGGATTTAAATCTTTGTGAGTAAAGAGCCTCCTAATTTTTTGCATTTTTGCTGCACATTACGTGCTACAATACTTTTTTTTATCTGCTCGAGCCTGAGTAAACTATTACTTAAATTCAAGTTATTTTTAGCATCATAAGAATTCAATTCAAGCTAGTAAATGCATGGATTTCTATCTTGAGCATCCTTCCACCACCTAAAACCCAGAAAAAATATCCAACGAAACTCTTTTGCACATTCGATCAACATCTCCCAACCAATTCCGAGAAATTCAGAACACAGAAAAATCAAAGTACACGGTAAAAAAATCAACACACTAACCTGTTGGATTGAGTGGCGAGGAAAAACCTAGCACAAAATTCATACATATGGAAAGTGAGCCTCCTCTCGATCGTTTCAACCCTAACTGACATTGTTAGTGCCATTGCCTTCAATTATTCTACAACGATGCAAAGATTAAACCCTCAATTTGGTCTCTCAATTATCATCATCTCTCCAATTTAGCTTTTGTAAAAATATAATAAATAGTTCTTAAAATATTCTAAATTTATCAATTTAGTCCCTGAGCTATTCACTCTCTCTCATGTTTTGAAAGTGATTAAGAGAGTAAATTGATCGATATAGATTAGTTTAAGGACTATTTATTATATTTTTATATTTTTTGGAGAGAGGGTGATAGTTGAGAGAACGATTTGAGGATTTACTCACGATGCAAATGAAGAAAGTGCCAAACTTGCATGGGAAAGCAGCAACGAAATAGACTTGTTGGTTCTTGTGTGAGTGTGCGTGATAGAGAGAAGGGGAAACCAGGGAATGATGGATCTGCAGAGAAACAACTAACAAGTGGAGCTTTTTTCGTGAAGAGGATGCAATGCAATGCATTGGAGGGAGAAACTATAACACTACAAGAAAATCGACGATTTCCGACGGCAAAATACGTCGGAAACGCACTGATTTTCGTCGCAAATTAACGTTTTCGACGGACAAATTTTCGTCGCAAAATCGCTCGTCGCAAATCGTTTCCGACGGATTTTTTTGTCGCAAATGTCTCCGTCGCAAAGTCGTCGGAAATCCGTCGCAAATATCCGTGGCAAAGTCGTCGCAAACTCTAACACATTTTCGTCGCAAATCCGTCGGAAATTTTTAAAAAAAAATTAAAAAAAAAAATTAAATTATACAAAATCGATCTTATTTCAGCATATTTGTTGCAGGCTTGAAGCCACAAGCTAAACATATAACACAGTGTAACCAAAATCAATTATTTTTGTAACTGATTGTAACTTTACACGGCCAAAACTATCTCAAATGTCTGACACGTTTTCTATTAGGAATCAAATGATAAGAATCAAGGCATCCATGCCAAATTTACATAGACAAAACAAAATTGCTATACCAATTTGTACAACAAGTCCTAGTAATTGTTTCCACAAGTCCAGTAATTGTTTCCAATTCCAGTAATTGTTTCATTGTTTCTGTCTGCATTCTTAAGTTCACATTCTTAAGTTCCACAAGTCCAGTAATTGTTTCCAATTCCAAACCAGTTTCACTGTTTCTGTCTATACTCGGCTTGTGATCGATTATACGAAAAATCTTTGCAGCAACAACCTTTGCCTTTGTAAATGCAGCCATGCTAGGTGCTGCTTGTCCCAAACCTGTGTCAATCAAATTATCCTTAATCTTGTCAAACATCAATCAATAAAAAAACTCAAACTCAATAATCACTATGGTTTTGTACTCACAATATACCAATAGTAACAGCAAACATGGTTGAAATGGCAAGTCCTCCATTGGTATAGTGATGCCTTACAAGATAACCTCCATCCCACAGAAGAAGTGCATAACAGCAGAATACCACAAAGTAAGTGGCTTCCAATCCCACTCCCTTTGCCAAACCAATTTTGTAGCCAATCTTCTGAGCAACCTTCAATGCTGATGAATAGCCTTGCACGTAGGCTAGCACTACTCGGATTTGCACAACCGTCTGCAATATCAACAACAAAACACCCCAGATGCAGAAAGTGTGTGAGAAATTATGTTAAACCAAAATCTCTGAACAAAATTGAGGAACTTTTGGACAGAAACGGTCTCGTTTACTTTCTAAAAACATTTTCAACTTCTTTTCTAATGTGGAAGATCACACAAAACCGCAACCATCGAGCATACTAAGAAGTTAATACCCTATTGAACCAGAAGCTCTGATACCAGTTGTAACAACATAGGGAACAACGAGATCAACTAGCCATTGTGATTGAGAGAAGATGAAAGATATTTTCAGAATGCATTATGTATTGTTACCTGTTCAACAATGTTGCCAGCTTGAGAAAGAGCTTCTTGGCTCTTATCAGAGAGCTTAGCCATAGTAGTGGTGTGAATGGCTGCAATAACAGCTATCATAGGGACTACAGCAAGAGTGACCAAACCCAATTGCCAAACAGCACTGAATCCCACAATAAAACCAGAAACAAAAGTAGCTATGTAGTGAATGAAATTTCCCAACTGCAAATCAACCACACAACACAATTAAAAAAACTAGTCCAATCTAATAAAACAATAACAGTTGCTGATTCAGTATTCACTCACCTTCTCACTAATGGTATCTTGGCCCTCTGAATGGAAGAGAATTGGCTGACACCACTTGTCCTCAATCATTAAGCTTGAA
Organism: Astragalus membranaceus; assembly: GCA_039519185.1. Lineage (NCBI taxonomy): Eukaryota > Viridiplantae > Streptophyta > Magnoliopsida > Fabales > Fabaceae > Astragalus > Astragalus membranaceus. Next base: position 82,780,724 of record CM076851.1, on the reverse strand, counting down.
TTCTGAAAATGCATCACAAGCGCAACCTTTCCTTAAATCTGGGCATATGCCAGTGAAGCAACCTTTTCGCTATTAAACTTCTGGAAAAATCTGTTGATATATCCCTTTAGCAGCTTCATATGTACCTCTGTGCACAATGACATCCAACCCCTAGACAAAAACAAATGTGTACATCAGTAATAGTATCTCATTTTCATGATAAACTTTTAGATACGCATTAATGAAAAACTTGATAAAACAAAGCAACACATGACCCATTGTATTTACATCTTGACGTTAGACCTTTTTTTAGCTAAAACAAATTGGTCAAATTAAAGAAAGACTAAAAAGAGAAATAAATGATTCTCCACCACTCTTTTACTGATTAGCTGGTTTTTGGATTGAATAGACCAAACACTTGACCATAAATCTACAGTGTGGTTGTAAGGTTGTTCCCGGACAAGCTCCTGAGCCATGTATAACGGAGTGCCTGTAAAACATAGAAACAAGTTTGGTTCCTTGAAACACAACCAGCTACACAAAAGCAACAATACTCAAAAAAACTGTATTTGTAGACATTGCACAAAAAACAAAGCTATCGGATTGATCACTACAAAAAACAAAGCTATTGGCTGAAGGAGCCATAAATAATATATTCCACCTGTACCCTTGTTTTGTAAATTCAGCAAAGATACGTCATCATTCAAGGTGGATTACATTCCTTGCATTGCATGATGATATTTATTCTTTTTTTAATGAGGAAATATGCATACCCCAATAAGCTTTCCCGCATTCTCAGGTCTCTTTCCAACCTCCAATGCAGCTGCAGCGGCAGCTCCAGAAGAAATTCCTACCTGTTTTCCAATTGAAGTAAGCATGTCAGAGTCAAAGTGTATAGGCAACAGATGTGTCAGAGTCAGTATTCCATTTAGCTTATCAATTGCAGTCTGTGCAGATTCCTCTGTTTCAAATTGAACAAACCATAGCCTTTAGACTGGCCAGAAGCATCAGTCGCTACCTAAGATCAACTATTATGATGCCTTTCAAGTTAAATTGTGCTATACAGAAAAGTGGCATAGAGCCCCAAATTGTCACAATATCTCATTTGCTTTAGATATTAAAACAGAAATAACTGTTATCTAACAGTATGGTGAAGTAAACATGTTACCTCAATGAGAATACATTTTCCTTTAGTTGACCCATCAGTTTTTTGTTTTTTGATTATTTTTTTTACACAAAGAAACCCCTTAGCTATGGATTGAAGGCACCGCTTGTAATGTTGAGTCCACGTCTGGATAGGTAGCTCTGTGATTTTAAAAGTCATTTCATCCGCTTTGTCCACTTCCACTTTACCACTGACTATATACCCACCTTTCTTGGAACTTTTCTCAATTTTTCCATTGAATCCTCTGTACCATGGTTGCATTGGCACCATATTCTTACCATTCAACCAATGCTTCACATTGGCAATAATTTCCCGTGGATTATAATTGGGAATATAAGAACTCCAGCCTGTCCCGATCCTCTCATTACTACCATTGACAAGAACCAAAGGTATAATAGGAATGTACCTATTTGGACAAGCAGAATTTGGATAAGTTCTAAGTATAGTGTGTAACACCCCATTTCTACCCGGTATTTAAATAAAAATTATCAGAGTTCAAAAATTATTTTTGTACACAACCAAAGGGATGCTACATTTTCTTCGCACAAAACAACAACATTATAGTAACAAGGTTCTCTTAAAAATTAATACAATTACGCAACACACAGCAATGGGATGGAATCCTCAAAGATATATTATTGTTTCAGTTCACATAACAGGAACTTTCAACGTCTCGCAGCGGAATAAAACAATATCTTATAAAACATAATAACGTCTCAACAATAACATAACAATCTCGATAAAATTATTCGACAAGACAAATAAACGAAGACAAATAAGACTAGCGCCCCATCCCCTGAGTGTTACGTATCAGAGCATATGGACCGACTCAGAAATGAAGAATAACAGCCTTCACTCATGGTTACCTGTAGTAATAACAACAAAGGGGTGAGTCTAAACCGCATAATAAGGCTTATAATAAGCAGTATGCTAGAATATAGAACTACCCATCACAGCAACATTTTATATTTTTAATTATATATCTATATATATATATATATGTATAGCAACTTTCATAGTATATATATTTATTTATGTATATGCACATATAATAGCTTCAACAATATATATATTTTTATGCACATACCAACTTCAGCAGCATATATATATTTATATGTATATAAATATACATTATACTTATAACAAAACACAGAAACTTATACATATATATAGCAACACTCAGCAACTTGTACATATATATGTAATGACATTCAGTAACTTATATATATATATATATATATATTACATTCAGTAACTTGCTTATACATATACTTGTATATTATACACATACCACTTCCACAATTTATACACAGGAAACCCGTTCGTTTTCGTTGCCGTGTTGTCTACGTCGGAATCGCGCCCCACCGCCGCCGTGAAGCTCCTTCGCGTAGTCATCGCACTAGACCAGTCCGTCCAATTCGGTCTCCTCGCCATAAGAACGGTAGCATCACAGCGCCACCGTCACCAGCGCGTTCATAGCAGCGGCCAGTCCGGCGCGATTCCCGCCGTCGTATCCTCCTCCTCCTCCTCCGTCAGATTCTCTCGCCCTTCTCTTCCCCCTTTCGTGTTTCTCTCACCGTCTCCATAACCCTCTCCCTCCATATTCGTCGCCGGAAGTCACTCCCTCTCTCCACCGCAAATTTCGCACATCACTCTCTCTCCCTATTTTCGTGAAACGGCGCAGCTGGAGGATGTGAAGAGGAAAGAAAATTAGGGTTTTCAGAAATTGGGTTCCCTTTTATAGTGTTGGGCTATTATTTGTTTTTTTAAGTTTTTTTTATTTCTGATTACTAATTGCATCCTACGTTTTACTCCATACATCCCCCTGGAAGCCCATGAATTCGTGGACCAGACCACAAAACAAACGAGTTGGGCTCTGCTTTTCACACCCAGTTTTAATAATACAACTCCCTTCTGCAAACTGCACCCCTGTTTTAGTAATGCAACCTCTTTTCGTTTTTTTACCTATTTCTTTTCAAAACGATTTCTTTTACACAAAAAACGATAAAACGCATAAATAATTTATTTAAATTCCCAAAAATCAAGATAGGGGACTAAGTCGACTGTACAGTCGGGTTAGTCTGCTTTTTAGGTCACTAATGAACCGTCACGGATCATGGCCTGAAATCCCTATTTAAAACAAACAATTCCTAAATAAAAATAAACACAAATACATTTCTTCCACAAATCAAATTTTCAAAATAGGGGATTAAGTCGGCCGTACGGCCGGGTTAGTCACCGTTTTAGGACGAATGAACTGTACGGATCAAGAGTCCCAAAACCCCTATTCCAATAAAATCAAACCAACACACATCAAACCATTTTTCAAACTCCAAAAACCCCATTTTTACAAAATAGAGGACTAAGCCGACTGTACGGTCGGGTTAGTCATCATTTTAGGACAAATGAACTGATCACTCAGGAGTCCTAAGATCCCTATATTAAAAATACCAACCAACAAACATTTTCTACCCAAGAACTACGTGTGATTTGATTCTCTACCAAGAGATACGTAGGAGCAGATGGGGGCCCACATCTGTCAATTGCACTAATAAAAAACTTTTTTTAGTCTTTCCCTAAATAATCCCTTTCTTAAAATCAAATAAAATATCAATTTTCTTTTTTCTTTTTTAATTCACAATAAAAGGGTAAAAATAAATGTTTTCAAAATTAACTTTCGCTTCTACAACTAATTAGCAGGTAACCTTCCTTAGGAAGGATGTCGTGGGGTGCTAATACCTTCCCCACGCATAACCGACTCCCGAACCTTTATCTGGTCTCAAGGACCCTTATCCATTCCAAAAGGGATTTTCCAATGTTTGCCCTTAAACTAAACTTTGGTGGCGGCTTCATTTTTGAACCTTCGAGGAATCCTCACTCGGATTTTTCGGTCGCTACACTCTTGCACATTTCAACAAACACGTATAGGGTATCAACTCAACATACATTTCAATCACACACCAACCACAACAATAAAATTACGAATTGATCAATGTAATCTCTAAAACCCACATACAACCCCTTATAAACCCTATTATAAAGTAAGACCCACCCTTACCTTATATAGGAGAGCACCACTTCCCTTGAGAAAGTCACCTACAGAACCTCCGCAACAATGGCGCCTCTTCTATTCTCCTTGATTCGCGAATCTCCTTCTCCTTCTCCTCTCCCTTGTGCGCGCCTCCTCTCCCTCTTCTCCTCTCTCTATTCACCGCCACCCCCTTCTCTCTTTCTCTCCTCTTCGCAAGTTTTTTTTTCTTTTTCCTCTCCTATGCGAAATGCCTTCACCTCACTAACACTCCCTCATGCGCCTACACCTTGGGCTTGGATCGCGGGCTTCCTCCAACTTAAGCCCGGTCACTAGCACCACCCCCCTGATTTAATAAAATACCATTTTATTATTTCTAATATTTTTCCACAACCTAATTCCCAATAATTAATTAAATAAATAGCCAATTATTTTTGGGGCGTTACATAGTGTTCCTAGGTTGTTACTTGTTACCAGTTATTAATAACTAATCCATAAACTTAATTATATAGTCTTTAGAAAGAAAGGAGGAAAGAAATTACCAATTTGGTTCAATTGACCTCCCATCCTCATTCAAGTAATTAAGAAGCTGGTCATCGTCCTCATGGAAGAGGCACCGAGTAACAGGATTCAGTTCAGCGGAGATGCGTCTGGGACTTGCATGGTCTTTACCTCCCTGGAAGAGTAAATCACCCTGTAAATATAAATTTCAAAAAGAAAGGCAGCGACTATTGCAACAAAATATAATACAGTTTCAACTCACCAAGTTACGAGTACCAAATTGACCGTTTGGTTTGAGGAGATTGATGTTATTGCTGCCCACAAAATCCTGTGCCATTCCAATAATTGTGCTAGCTAAACTTTTCGCACCATGGTGGTGATAAGAAGAGTGCGCAGACACATAACCAATAAATTGGCCCACATTAATTGCTTTACACAACTTTTTCTTAAATGAACAAAACAGAATCTTCCTTTGACCAAGCTTCAGGCCATCAACCAACGAGGGAATGGACCTCTGTAGATCGGCCCTGGAGAACAATTTGGCCTCTTTGTTAAAGAAGTACTTGAAGTTTATAAGTTTATCTTCATGATCAATAGTAAAAGTGTAGCGCTGCAGGAACAAATGGTAAACTTTTGTTAGAAGATACAACTTAAAAGAGTAAACTTTTGCTAGCAAATTCCCCTACTGGTAAACATCAAACCTGAAGTTTACGAATCCAGGTCTTCCTATCTTTAGCTTTTTTCTTACGGAATGCCAGCTCAATTACTGGTTTGGACTTCTCATCAGATTTCATGTTCAGATCATCACAGGATTTAATAATACGGCACAACTGGCCATTAAGTTCGACCTTGACAGTCTTTCCAAGAAATCCAGCCATGTCCAACACACGCTTTTTCATTAAACCAACAATATCTTCTTCTTTCAGAGAATCCATTCCAAACTTCTTCAAGTTCGGTTTGAAAGTCACCTTGGTCCAAGTCTCATTCTCTTTGCATTTAGTAACCTTGGGCACAGACGTTGTATGTCCATAGAGAACTAACGCCTGCTCATTCATGATATATTTGTTTGTAACCGTGCAAGCTCAACGCGGCATGTTCCGGTATTGCCAATACAGTCTTGTCCCAAACATATTATTGGTGAACACCTTCATTAAAGCACAATCAATCAATACAATCATCAATACCCAAAGTTTAGTTCATCAACCAAAATAAAAAAAAGAAAAAGAAAACAAGCTTCAAGGATCACAAATTGAAGCAACGAAAACCATTCAAATAAAAGCCTAAATTGAAACAATCTAATGATTCTAAGTTGTTAGCAACAAAAAGAAACCATGCACTAACACTAATTTATCTCCACTGAAGTCAAAATTAAAAACCCTAATAGGATCTTAAAGTCAAAATTAAAAATATTAACAGAATAGTTAAAAAGCACAAAAATTAAAAATCAAAAACCGAAGGAGACACTGCAAGGATTCTGCAATGTTGGCACAGAAATGAAACCAACCACAAACAAACACTGCAACCATCAATTAAATCCAATACATTATCAGTTCCGTACCATTATTAAAATCAAAATTGAAAACCCTAGCAAGATCCTAAATCGACAAAATACCAAATAAAATCAAAATTGAAAACCCTAAAAAAACCTAAATCAACAAAATTCCAATTCGAAACACGGAAAAAAATTCAAGAATGAAAGAAACCCTACCCTGTTTATACTTGTTGCGACCATCAACAGTCTCGATGATAAACTCAGTGGAGTAGATATTGGTGAGCTTAGCACCATGACCGGTACGAGTACCTTCTAGTTCGTAGTTAAAATTGCTATAGATCAATTCAGGGGTATAAACCTTTGTTTCTGGATTAATCTCCACAGAAATACCAGATCCATTATAGTACACCGAAATAGTTTTTGTTGAAGGATCAATCGAAACCTTAAGAAAATCCATCACAGGATCACTCTGTTTGTTTTTTCAGCGGCGTCGAGGAGGATCTCGTCGAAGATCTTGTAGAGTCCAGGAACGTAGGATATAGATCTTGGAGTGGAGGTTTCTCCATTGTGGTGGTGAAAGGAGGAGGACACGGAGGTTGTAGTCGAATTTTGGGTGAAGGAAGAGAAAGAAAGTGAGAATGAAGAATGACGAAGGTGTTTGGTGAATGAGGAGGAAAAGGTTTTTGATGATTTCTATGGGAAGAGGGAGAACGAGAGGTTGTCTTCTAGCCATGGAGCAAGCTTGGCGATGGAGGAGGACGCAGGAGGGTGGTGGAGGGCGGAGGAGGGCGGAGGGAGAGAACGATAGTTTCAGAGGAGGAGAGTGAGTGAGTTTTAGCGTGAAAATGAGTTCGTTTGTGAAAATGAGAGGGCTCGAGGAAAGAGGCTCTATTTTAATTGGTTTTTTACGTTTGCGACGGACTTTTAGCATTTTCTGACGAAAATAGCCGTCGGAAATTAGCGACGAAAAACGATTTGGTCGGAAACGTAAGCGGGAATTTTAGCGCCCATTCTTCTTAACCGTTGCGACGACATTTTGGTCGGAAATCCGTCGGAAATTGCGACGAACTAGAGTTCGTCGGAAAAAATGGCAGGAAACAGCAGTTATTCTTGTAGTGTAAATAGTATCATGCGAAATCTATAAAATATAGGGGGCAATTTGCAATATTTTTTGTTGTGTACGGCAGAAGTATCCGGTGGTTCGAGCAAATCCAAATCATCTTAAAATTCAATCCAAACAGATATTTATGTTTCAGGCATTTTGTGGGATCGAACCACATCCAAACAAACACATACTAACTCAAAGAAGTTTTGTTTGGGCAACAAATTTTGAAAAACAAACTTGCAAACCTGAACCAACCCATACTAACTCATAAGAGTTTTGCAACTACAAGATTCTATCGAAATGGTGTGGTTTGGATTTTGGAGAATAAATGTAAAGTCTGAACTAACCCAAACCGAGTAATTGTAATTAGTTTGGGCAAATCCAATCTAAACTAAACTAACTCGTGAACAATCCTAGTATAAACCACTTTTTCGATAAGCAAAGGATTATATTGATGGCAGTAAAGGGATACTTTATAGGCCGCAAGTGCATGTTTCTATTTAGTAGTAAAGAGTATCAATCCATAGAGATTATGTGATTACTAATTTTAAATTCAGTTGTGATTAGCTAAAAGGAATGATTTTATAGAAGGAATTTTTGGTTAGTTTTAACTTCAGAAATGTAAAGAATCTCGGGTTATTAGTTTCATCACAACAGTGAGAAACCCATGTAATTCCTTAGACCATTTATCCACCCAATGAGAGTAATATATTCTAAAGCCAAGGTAACAAATGTAATCATTGTCTCCTTTCAGAGTACATGTTATACCCTAATTTTGTCCGCCTAGGTCGAAACCCTAATTTTCCACAAAAATAAATAGTTTCAGAGGTGTGGCATTATTTTGAAAGGTGAGAAGTGCTATGGTCATGAATTTTGAGTCTAGAAAGGCATTCCAAAGTTTTCAAAAATCATTTTTAGGGTTGGGATGCACTTCGGGGCAAAATTAGGGTTTTTTGGGCAAAAAGGGTATTTTGGTCATTTTACCCAAAAAGATAATTTCTCAGTAAAAATCACTGTGCAACTTTGGAGGAATTTATTTGGATCAAAATGAGTTGGGTCATATTTTTTATGCGCATGCATTGATGAATTTTTGCATAAGAAGTCAAACTTCAAAGAAAAGGGCAAAATGGGAATTTCCTTCAAGGTGAGGTATCAAATCAATTTTGGGAATGGTGATATCATGGAATTTTGGGCCCAATGATTGATTCCTAGGATATGGCCCAAAGTGGCATGAATAATGAGGAATTATCTAGAAAGGAATAATCAATAATCTTTGGAATTTTGAAAGGTCAAGTATAGTACAACATTACAACTTGCAATTCCACTCACTCTCTCTCCTCAATGCCGCAGCCACTCTCTCACTTCCAGCCCATATTTTGTGCTTCTCCATGCCCTTGATCCATGTGAGTGGTATTCCTAGCCATTGATTAAAATTCTAGATCAAATCCTAGGCTACAACTTAGTGTGAAATGACCTAATTGCCCCCAACAATTTTTGTGCTACAAAAACTCACCCATTTCGCATATGATCAGCCCACTCTCACTCATTTGTTCTTTCTCATTGTCCCTAATCCATGTGCATTGCAATCTAGACCCTTGATTCAAATTCTATCTCAAATCTCAATGGTTTGCAAAAGCACAAAGCCTATTATACCCTTAATTTTGCATCTGATATAAAACCAAAAATAGGAGACCATGAGGACACATGATTCTCATTTTTACCCTAGCACACAATCAGATCACAATTCCTCTCCTCCTCCCCTCTCAAACCCGAGACCACCTCCCACCATTTCCACCACCAATTCTTCAATTTTCAACCATCCAAACTTCATTATTCTTGATTCCTACACTAGATCCACTTCTAATCTTGCATTATCTTCAAAGTTCATCATCAAATCCTTCAAGATCAAGTGACTTTCGGGTGATTCAAGAGGAGGTTCAAGTGTTCTTGGTTTCTATTTTGATCTTCTTCTTCATTTCAAGCAAGATCTAGAGGTAAGCTCACAAACTCTTACACATTTTCTTTAATTTTCATTATGTAATCTCTCTTCTACTCCTCTTTCCTTCTTGAAAGAAGCTTTGAGGACTCATTTCAAACATTATTGGACAAGGACATTGGGAGCCTTGGGTGTTTGAGATGGGTCCTTGGCCTTGAAGGGAAGATTCTTGTGTTTGAATAATTTTCCTTGCATTTCTACACATTTTTCACCAAATTTCATGAAATAAAACATTGTTTTCCTCTTCTTTTAGCTTCGGCCATGTGGTGTTTTTTTCTTGTTCATGCATTTCTTTGTTCATATCTTGTGTTGAAGTTGAATTTTTGGTGGGTTTATGCCTTACATAGCCTCGGGTTTGAGGATTAGAGACCTAGGGATTTTTGTTGCTTTTGTTTCTTTGATTTTGTGTTGAAATAAATGATGAAATAACAATTGTTTGAGCATGAAATGTATGCATAGGTCCTAGGGTTTATACTTATGAGCTCATTGATGTGATTTGGTTGCAAGAAATTGATGAAATTGTGCTTGATTTTGCCCATGATTGCACTCGGCCATAGGCCATGTCTTTTGGCCAAATTTTGCTCAAAACTTTGTTATTTTGATCTTGCATTTGTGTGTGCATTTGATTCAATTGTGTTTTTCACTTTTACCATTTCACATGTACCATTTCATTAATAATTTACTTTTCACTTTTTACCTTTACTAATTTTCAAAAGTTACTTTCTACTCCAAGTAAAATAAATTTACCATTTCACTAACTTTTTACTAAAAGTTTTTACCACTTGCATCTTTGCATAAAAACCCCAAAACATTTTCTCACTTGCATTTCAAACTTTTTCAACTTTATAAAGTAAACCCCAAAATACTTTTACCACTTTCAAGACCAAAAACATTTCATCTCATTTCCAAAACACCAAAACCCAAAAACATTTTACCACTTTCTTACCTAAACCTTTTACCAAAACATTTTCACCCTCATGCATCTTCATACATTCATTCTTGTATGCTCATGCATTCACATGCTTGCCTAATCATGCCTCATTGCTCACATGTTCATTCACCTAACCTAGAATACTCTATGCCTATGATCAATTGTATTCCTTTGTTCTTGATGCCATTTGAATGACTTAACTTAATTGTGCACAAACCCTTCTACACAATCATGTGCCCTTATAAGACTACCAACATGTGTAGCATAGAGGCATATGTGCCCCTCTTGAGATTGCTTCCAACTTGTGTAGCAATTCCCCTTCACACACAAACACAATTGTGTTGAGAATTTTGTCTTGCATCTTTGACAATTGAATTCTTTGATTATATTGGCATGCTTAATCTTAGTTAGTGATCTACATGTTTATGACTGTTTGATTGTTGAGTATGTTTGAGCTTCATTCATTCATTTTGCATTTTGGTTTTGGACATAGAATTCGATTGAAAATGATTTACCTATTTTCTAAAACTCTTTTCCAAACCAATTAATTTTCAAAGCATTTTCAATAAACAAAAATGAGCAAGTAGTGGAGGTCACCCATAACCTTTGTTAGTTTGATCTCTATGAACGCTCTTCAATTTCACATGAGTACTTAGCGATGATTACCCATAACCATTGTTAGTTTAATCATTCGCTAATGCTCGTCCTACTTCGAAAACCTTTTCGAAAATATAATAAAAGCAAGTTGTTACTAATAGTCAATCAGAGCCTTTGTTCGTCTGACTAGAGGTAACAACTCTTTTTGAGTATTTAGCAGTGATTACCCATAGCCTTTGTTAGTTTAATCACTCGCTAATGCTCGTCCTATTGCGAAAACTCACCAAAAGATAAAAAAACAAAAACCTTTCAGAAAAAGACAAAGGAGAACTACGTAAGCTTTGAGTTCTCCATCGCACCGGGAGATACGTATGAGCGGGTCGTAACCCCCGTCAAGCACTTTTTCTCTAAAAAACCCTTTTTTTTTTCCTTTCTTTCACATAAATAATATTTTCACCAAGTCTCTTTCAATGCATTTTTTTTCCTAATGAGAAGTAGGGAGGCAAGATTAAAGTATTTTCAAACCAACACACTAAAACCACACTTTTAATTAAAGGTTCCCTCTCAGTAGAGAGGATGTGTGGGGTGCTCGTACCTTCCCCATGCATAACCGACCCCCGAACCCAAATCTTCAGTTTTCAAAGGCTAATCGCTTTCCAAAAAAGGTTTTCTTAATATTTTCCTAAACAAATATTGGTGGCGACTCCGTTGTTTTAAAGAAAGTTGTAAACGAGAACAGTTCTCTCCCAAGGACTTTTTCGGGCGCAACAGCTGGCGACTTCGCTGGGGACGGTCAAGCCTAATTAATTAAATGTGTGGTTCATGTGATTGATTTGAAAAGCTTTGTTTGTCTCTATTCTTCTTCTTTTTTTATACGTTCATGTGCATTCACTTCTTCATCTCTTTCTTTGTGTGCTCTTTGTTTAAAATAGTATATAGTTGCTTCTTTGCTTATACGCTTAGCTCCTTCATGCATTTCCCCTTCTTATTATGTCCCCTTCTTCTTCGCTCCCTTTCTAAGGTAAGTTCATATATTCCTCAATTCCCTCATGATCCCCTCTTCTCAGCTCCCTTTCTGAGGTAAGTAATGTGTTTGTTGTTGGTACCCTAGGCTAGTTGTATTTGAATGATATTTAATCCTAGGGTAGACGACATGCTATTGTCTGGACTGTCTGGATTTTCATTTGCAGGTGGGGTAGTTTTGAGGAAATGCCCTTCGCACACACACGCACACACACACACACACACACTTATACCTTGAGATGATATGTGTTGATAGAAAAAGGCCATAACCCAGGTCTTCTAGGATACCTTAGGATGAGTGGATTCGAGTAGTGGGAGCCCATCAGGACCTTTGTCCGTTTGGCTACTCGCGAAAGTTTCAATCAGAGTTGTGCTCTTCCATGATGCTTCGTACCTAGCAGTTTGCTGCATTTACGGGGATTTTCATGAGAGAGACTGGGGCTCTGATGACCTTTGTGAGGGTGCGTATAGAGCCACATGAAAATTACCTCTAAAGTGCCCTAGATCGTAGGTTCTTCCCCCTTTTAGGTCACAAGGGCTTTCCAAATTGTGTGCTGCATTGTTGCATTTAGTTCAACCAATTTTTCCTCAAAAATTTTCAAAAATCAAAAATATGCTTTTCCTTTTCAATAAACACCTATATGAGGTGGCATATGGCGTGTAAATTTTCAAACTACCACCTGTGCGAAACCAAAAAGAAAGAACATCATTGCATCTAGCATCATCACATCATTGCATCATTTGCATTTCATAAAAACTCCAATTTTGGAAAATCATTCATCATACATCTAAGCTGTTTGCCGGAATTGTAAAGTAACTTGGAATCGTGTCATAGGCGTGAAAGAAAAAGTATCAATGGGATCAAAAAGCGAAGTGGTACTTAATTCAAGGTTTCCGGCTGTCAAGAGAATTGATATAGAGAGTTTGAAGGGATTTGTTGCCTTGTTGGGGCCTGAAGAGAGGGATTTGTTCGGGAAGGCTTATGGTAATCTCCTCAGATTGTTACAATTGGACGTTCAAGAGAGTGCTATCATGGCTCTGAGCCGATTCTGTGATCCAGAAATCCGGTGCTTCCTCTTCAAAGATTTTCAGCTATCACCAACCCTCGAGGAATATGAGCAGATCCTGGGGTTTTCTAGGCCAAAGTCAGCACCTTACCAGTATCAGAAACATCGGTACACAGATCAGAAGTTTTCTCAGTTTTTGCAAGTCAGTGTGAGGGAATTAGTGCTTCATAAAGAAAGGAAGAATCGCCTCATGGGTTTTCAACTAAGCTATTTCGAGAGTTTATTGACAGCTCATGCTCAAGCTAGCAAATGGGGTCTTTTCAAGCAATTGTTAGCCCTCATTATTTTCGGGATTGTCCTTTTCCCACAATTCGAGAGCTTCATTGATGAGAATGCCATTGGGCTCTTTTTAGCTTTCATCAGCAAAGATAACCCAATCAATCCCGTGCCAGCAGCTCTTGCAGATACTTACTATTCCTACACTCATCACCGTGCATTAGGGAAGAAGAAAATTGTTTGCTCCCTCCATGTCTTGTACGCTTGGCTTCTTAATCATGTCATCACTCACCAGAAGAAAGCTACGGATTTGGTAAACTATGCCGTGAGTTGCGAGGTAGAAGCTAGAAGTGCGCAAGAATGGGTACATGCCTTGGGGGATCTCAATGCTCTCAAAATCAATTGGTTCACTTACTCGTGTTGGAAGGATAGGCCTTGAATACTGTTCCAGTGCGGCAATTTCCAGAATGTGCCCGTGATGGGAACCCAAGGTTATATCAATTACAATCCTTCTCTCACAATCAGACAACTTGGGTATCCCATGAAGAATGCACCCACTCAGGACAAGTTGATCCCTGTCTCTTTTGACAAGGAAGATTCCAAGAATCAAGCTCTGCTTCAGAAAATTGCAAAAGCCTGGGAGAATCCGGTGTATAAGGATAAGGATGAGATCACCAAGAAGACTAGCGAGATCTCTTTCTATCAATGGCTTCACGAGAGAATGCAAGATGCTAGTATTCCTCATCAGGGTGTGCTGTCAGTTGAAAAGGAAGTACTGGAGCCTAATGCCCCAATCGTCAAAGAATTGAGTGAGGTCAAGTCTACCTTGTCTAAGGTAGAAGAAGAAAAGAAAGCCTTGCAAGGCAAGTTGGGGAAAGTAATGGCTGAGAAAAAAAGGATAGAGGGTGAGAATAAGCGCAAGGCGGAAGCTCTTGAAGAGGCTAATGAGAGACTCAAAAAAGAAGAAGAAAGCAAACAAGAGATGAAGAAATATTTGAAGGGGGCCAAAGACGAATTGAAGAGATCTAACGCAAAGACAGGTGAAGCCATGGCAGAAGCAAATGAGTGGAGAGAATTATGCAAGAAGTCTCTGGCAAGTGAGAGAGCTGCAAAGAAGTCCCTGACTGAATCCAGACAAGAATCTCACCTAGTGATGGAATTGAGAAGGCAATTGAGAAGCATTGAGCAAGAAAGGGTATGCGTGGAAGGAATTCTCAAGGAGTATCAGCAAGCTTTGATAGAAGAGCGGGAAATATCTGAGGAAGTGAAAAGGGACCTTCGCTGTGTAGAAGGAGCTTACAGGCAGGTCTGAGCGGAGAGTCAACACTGGCACGAGCGCTTCATGGCCCTAATTGGAAAGATAGAAGACCAAGAAATTGTCAAGGATCTGAGGGAGGACATCCAATTCTGGAAGAGCAAGTTCTCCAAGTTGGCATGGTTGGCGAATCAGGCAGTGAAAGATATCCCCAAAAGGTTAAGGAGGGATGAAGCTGAGATGTTGCCTTTCAATACTCCGGTACAAGTATATGATTTTGTGAAGTTCTGCGAGGCTCTGACAGAGGAACTCATGGACCAGGCAAGAGAAGCAGCTGCAACTGGCAAGGAGAAGAAGAAAGAAGAGAAGTTGAAGGCAATAGGTTTTTAGATTTTCATTGCAATGTATTTTTCCTTCTAGAATATTCTTTAGGAAATTGTAATTTTTCTTTTGAAATATTGTAATTTTCTTAAGGATATTGTAATTGTTCTTCTCGAAAGCTTTCTTTTGAATAATTAATTGTATTGTACCTTTTTATTCTCTTCGAATGATTAAAGTTATGATACTTGAATGAAGTGCTTACTTCGTTTGTTGATCCCAACTTTGCTAATGCTCGTGGAAATGTGTTTAAATATACGCCTATGACAAGAAGCAAGTTATACCACGATTCCCGGCAATTAACATAATAATGTACATATTGCATTGCATTTGCATCCAATCATTTCTTTTGTGCTCATAAAATGTTCCGTCCGCAGAGGTAAGACAAGCTGGTTAATCACAGATACTGGACGCGTTCGCAAGCAAGAAACATGGAAAATCAGCCAGACAATGCCAATCCGGGCAATGCACCGCCGCACCAGAATGACGCAGTTCAGGGTCCAAATGGTCAGGGTTAGCACGATCCAAATCAAGAGAACCAAGCTATCCGGGCTGAAATGGACGTCATAAGGGGTCAGTTAGCTGAAGTCATCAGAGTGATAAGTGCCTTAAGGGATGTTGGTCCTACTGAGGGTGCTACTGCTGCAGGAGTGAACTGCGTCAGGGGTACCGCAGGGTGGTCCTTCGGGAACCGCAGGGCAAGCTCAGCCTAATCCAGCTATGAATGATGTCGGGGTAGGCACACGTCAAGTTCAGATCCAGATCCCTATCCCTTCAACTGCTCCAAGAACTCCGGCAGGTTTCAACTCTCCAGCTACTATGCATCCACAGACTCAAGGCCCAGTTCCTCAAAATGTTGCTCACCCACATGTGACTCCAGCTAATGTATCCGTGAACAATCCTCATTATGGTGGCTTTCCACAGAACTACCCTGAAGAAGCCAGAAACCAATACCAGCTGCTAGAAGAGAGATTGAAAGCCTTAGAAGGGTCAGGTTCTCAAGCCAGAAATGCCCATGAACTATGCTTGGTTCCTAATCTAATCCTGCCACCAAAATTCAAGCCTCCAGTTTTTGACAAATACAGAGGGGCAACCTGTCCTTGCAGCCATGTCACGATGTACTGTCGGAAGATGACTGCCCATGCTCGCAACGACAATCTGATGATACACTGTTTCCAAGAAAGCTTGGCTGGGGCTCCTCTCGAGTGGTACATGAAATTAGAGCCAACTTATATTCGCTGTTGGAAAGATCTGGCAGACGCTTTCATCCGTCAGTACCAGTACAATAGTGACTTAGCTCCAGACCGGACTCAACTTCAATGTATGTCAAAGAGAGATAATGAATCTTTCAAAGAGTATGCTCAACGCTGGAGAGCATTAGCGGCACAGGTCACTCCTCCCCTTCTAGACAAGGAACTGGTATCCATGTTTATGGAGACGTTACCGCCGTTTTACTATGAACGTCTGATCAGTAGTGCAACCTCCAGTTTCTCAGATGCAGTGATTACAGGAGAAAGAATAGAGAACGGTTTGCGCAGTGGTAGAATAGCCCAGGGCTCAACACCTCCTCCTAGTCCGAAGAAACATTTTTCTGGACCTCATAAGAAAAAGGAAGGTGAGACCAATGCGATCATCAGTATCAGTGGTCCGTCACATGGCAATTCCCCACAAGCTATTCCAATTCCTGCTCAGGTGCCGCCTGCACAACTATTCTAGTCCAACAACAACAATCAGTTCAGAAATTACAATGAGAGGAAGACAGTGGTCTTTGAGCCAATCCCTATGTCCTATACGGACCTGTTCAATTATCTCCTTGCGAACAAGATAATCAGCACCAGACAGATGAAGCTCTACCAACCTCCTTATCCCAGAGGGTAAGATGCCAACGCCACTTGTGCTTTCCATGCTGGGGCAGTGGGTCATGTAGTAGAAAATTGCAAAGCCTTCAAGTATGTTGTACAAGATTTACTTGATGCTAAGAGTATATCATTCCAGAACCCTAATGTGACCGCTAACCCATTACCGGGGCATGGTGGACCTTCTGCAAATGCAATTGACGATCAGGGAGGACAATGCTTGATCAGAAAGGTTGAGGATATCTAGACACCTTTGAAAGTCATTCATGCTGCTTTATGTCACTGTGGCATCATAGAAGAGGGCTGTGCCAGAAAAGAGACCTGTAGTGATCCTTGCTGTGTGGGAGCCTGTGAAGATTTCGAGCTCATTCTACAAGACTTGTTAGACAGATGCGTGGTCCAAGTTGGTACCCAAGAGAAAGAAGCTAGTGTGTCTACCTTGCACTCCAGTGAACGAGGTTTCAGAAGGACAATTGAAATTCCTTGCGGTCTAAGCCCAGCTGCGGCTAGACCTCATACCCTTGTTGTTCCAGTACCGGCAACTACCCCTAGCAGAGAAACTAGGGTAATCCCATGAAGCTGCAACGTGCAGATGAAGGCAGAGATTCCTAAAAGTACTGTGGATGTGACCAACATAGCTGGGAGCAGTGGTATTACCAGGAGCGGAAGGTTGTATGCCCCTGAGAATCTCAGGAAAGAAACACCAAAGGAAGCTGAGGAGAGAGCCCGCAAGGGTAAAGAAACTGTAGAGGTAAGAGAGGTATCTGACAAAGAAGCCCAAGAATTTTTGAAGGTGATGAGACAGAGCGAATACCGGGTGGTTGATCAGCTAAATCAGACGCCGGCCAAAATTTCAATGCTCTTGCTTAGTTCTGAAGCACACCAGGCTGCGTTGTTGAAAATCTTGAACGAAGCTCACGTTTCTCATGATATAACCGTCAACCAGCTGGATGGTATTGTCGGGAATATCGTAGCTTCCAACTACCTAACCTTCACAGATGCCGAACTACCTCCTGTAGGGAAGAACCACGATCAGGCCCTCCATATTTCTGTAAAATGTGGGGATTACATGTTAGCAAGGGTACTCATTGACAACGGCTCGTCACTGAATGTGATGCCCAAGTCTACGATGGACCAGCTAGATGTAGACTGTTCTTATCTGAAACCCAGTTCTACCTTGGTGAGAGCATTCGATGGCTCAGTAAAAGAAGTATATGGAGAAGTGGAGATGCCTGTGCAAGTAGGACCTGAAGTGTTCTACGTCACCTTCCAAGTACTGGATATCAGTTCTTCTTACAGTTGCCTATTGGGACGTCCATGGATACATGCTGCCGGGGCAGTACCATCTTCGTTCACCAAAAACTCAAATTTGTGGCTGAAGGAAAGTTGATAGTGGTATCAGGAGAGGAGGAAACACTCATAAATAGATCACCACCTGAGTACTATGTTGAATCAGGGAGGAGTCCTTCGAGACTGCCTTCCAAGGGTTGGAAATCTCAAATGCTGTCTTTGTTAGTGAACCTATGCTGAAGCCCAAGTGGTCTAAAGCAGACCCGATGATGGCAAAAGTAATGCTGAGACACGGCTATCAAGTTGGGAAAGGCCTGGGGAAAGCTGCCCAAGGGATTGTAGCACCAGTTCAGCTGAATGGGAACTCTGAGAAGTTCGGAATTGGCTACATTCCAACCCTTGCTGACAGGGAGAAGCTGGCAACTGACAGAAGAAAGAAATGGCTTCTCAAACTTAGAGGAAGGACCCCTAGCCAGAGGAGGATGATCATTGGGGATCTCAGACAGAATTTCATAAGTGCTGGTGTGCTGTACCCTGACCAGGTCAATGCTGTTAGAGGGGAATCAAGTGCAAGTGGCGGTGCTGCTGGTTTGGTGCGCCGTTGTGCTACAGGAGAAGAACTGCAGAACTGGGAGTCCATGGACTTTCCCGTGATTCTTAATTTAGAGTAATGCTTCATTGTAATGCAAATCCCTCGGCTCTGCCCAAGGCCTTGGGATATTTTCATTCGGGCGTGCATGTTTTATCAAACTTCACCAATCAACAAAGTTTTATTCTGAATAAAATTCTCTTTGTTCATCTTTCCTTTGCGTGTCTCTGCTTTATTTTTATTCGTCACTTAATTTCGATGCAGATCAAATAAAATTCTTGATGATAACAACGCCCACAATTCGTACTTTGATTTTGATTACCCGGTTAACCAAACCGAGGGAAATGTTGAGAATGATTGGGATACTCCTCCGGAGATTATGAGAATGATAGAACAAGAAGAGAAGATCATTGAGCCGCATGGGGAGCCCACAGAAATGGTTAATTTGGGTACCGAGGAAAACAGGAAAGAAATCAAAGTTGGTACAGCGATGGAGAACAGTGAGCGAGAGAGGCTAATTCAGCTCTTGCGGGATTATATGGATGTATTCGCTTGGTCGTACCAAGACATGCAGGGTTGAACATAGACATTGTTGAGCATAGACTGCCGGGAAAACCAGAATGTCCTCCAGTGAAGCAAAAGTTGAGGCGGATGAAGCCTGAGATGTCTCTAAAGATTAGAGATGAAGTCAAGAAACAGTTTGATGCAGGGTTTTTGGCTGTGGCAAAATATCCTGAGTGGGTAGCAAACATCGTTTCGGTCCCCAAGAAAGATGGCAAGGTTCGAATGTGCGTCGACTACCGTGATCTAAACAAAGCAAGCCCTAAAGATGATTTTCCCCTACCTCACATTGACGTTTTGGTGGACAGCACTGCGCAACACTCAATGTTCTCCTTTATGGACGGTTATTCAGGCTATAACCAGATCAAGATGGCTCCAGAGGATATGGAGAAAACCACCTTCATAACCCTTTAGGGTACATTCTGCTACAAGGTCATGCCATTCGGATTGAAAAATGCCGGGGCAACGTATCAAAGAGCAATGGTAACTTTGTTCCATGACCTGATGCATAAAGAAATTGAGGTGTATGTCGACGATATGATTGCTAAGTCCAAGACCGATGAAGAGCATGTCATTAACCTGCAGAAGCTGTTTGAACGTCTCAAAAAGTATAAACTCAGGCTGAATCCCGCCAAGTGTACATTTGGGGTTAGGTCAGGGAAGTTGTTGGGCTCATGGTTAGCCAAAAGGGAATAGAGGTGGACCCGGACAAGGTGCGAGCCATCCTTGAAATGCCAGCACCAAGAACGGAGAAAGAAGTACGTGGTTTTCTGGGGAAACTGAATTACATCTCTCGATTCATCTTCTAGCTAACCGCAACTTGCGAGCCAAATTTTAAACTGCTGTGCAAGAATCAGGAGGTGAGGTGGAATGATCAATGCCAAGAAGTCATTGAGAAGATCAAGGTGTACCTACAGAACCCTCCTGTCCTAATGCCACCTGTGCCGGGCAGACCTCTCATTCTATATCTCACAGTGCTGGACAATTCAACGGGTTGCGTGCTGGGGAAACACGACAAGTCAGGAAAGAAAGAACATGCAATATATTACCTGAGCAAGAAGTTCACAGATTGCGAGACCAGGTATTCACCATTAGAAAAGACTTGTTGCGCCTTGGCCTGGGCTGCGCACCGATTAAGACAATATATGCTGAGTCACACTACATGGTTGGTATCCAAAATGGATCCAATCAAGTACATCTTTGAAAAACCTGCGCTCACAGGTAGAATTGCTCGCTGGCAAATGCTTATGTCAGAGTATGACCTCGTGTATGTAACTCAGAAAGCAATCAAAGGTAGCACATTAGCATACTATCTGGCATAGCAACCAGTTGAAGATTATCAGTCCATGCAATGTGAATTCCCTGATGAGGACATTATGGCTTTATTTGACGAAGGAAAATCCTAGGAGGATGAAAGATGGAGAGTGATGTTTGACGGTGCCTCTAATATGTGGGGACACGGGGCTGGAGCAGTGTTGATCTCTCCTGATAATCGGTTCATACCATTCACTGCAAGGCTAAGTTTCTACGTCACAAATAATATCGCAGAGTATGAAGCGTGTATCTTTGGCATAAAGGCAGCTTTAGATTGGAAAGTCAAATGGCTCGACGTGTATGGGGATTCAGCTCTGGTTATCCATCAAGTGAAAGGTGACTGGGAAACAAGAAACCCTGATTTGATCCCCTACCGTGATTGCATTCAAGAGCTAATCAAGCCTTTTGAGGAAATCACCTTCCAGCACATACCTCGCAATGAGAATCAATTGGCTGACGCCTTAGCAACTCTGTCTTCTATGTTCAACGTCAATTGTGATAAGAACTTGACAACTATCAGAATCCAACACAGAGATCGATCTGCTTATGACTGCTGTCTGGCAATTGAAGAAGAATCCAGTAGTCAACCTTGGTACCATAACATTAAGCAATACCTCACCAGCAGAGAATACCCTCCCGGTGCTACGGAAAATTATAAGAGAACACTTCGGAGACTGTCAGCGGGTTTCTTCTTGAGTGGAGACGTCCTTTACAAGAGAAACCATGACTTGGTCCTCCTCAGATGTGTAACAAAAGAGGAATCAGTAAAGATAATGCAAGATGTTCATGAGGGTTCATTCGGAGTTCATGCTAGTGGGCACACAATGGCTAGAAAGATCCTGAGAGCTGGATATTATTGGCTGCAGATGGAGTCTGATTGTTACAATTTTGTCAGAAAATGCCATAAGTGCCAAATTTATGCAGATCACATCCATGTACCACCGACTTCTCTGAACGTCTTGAGTGCGCCTTGGCCATTCTCTATGTGGGGCATGGACATCATTGGTCCCATTGAACCCAAAGCTTCAAATGGTCACTGTTTCATCCTTGTTGCTATCGACTACTTCACTAAGTGGGTGGAGGCTGCTTCATATCCCAATGTGACGAGTTCAGTGATTGCAAAATTCATCAGGAAAGATCTAATCTGTCGTTATGGTCTGCCAAACAAGATAATTACAGACAACGGCAGTAATTTGAACAGCAGAATGATGAAGGACTTATGTAAGGACTTCAAAATCCAGCATCACAACTCTTCTCCCTACCGCCCGAAGATGAATGGGGCAGTTGAAGCAGCTAACAAAAACATTAAGAGAATAGTGTAGAAGATGGTAGTGACTTACAAGGACTGGCATGAGATGCTCCCCTTCGCCTTGCATGGGTACAGGACCTCGGTACGTACATCTATAGGGGCAACCCCCTACTCACTGGTTTATGGGACAGAAGCTGTACTCCCCATTGAAGTGGAAATATCCTCGTTGCGGGTATTGATGGAGACCAAATTAGAAGAAGCAGAGTGGGTTCGATCCCGTTTTGACCAACTGAATCTCATTGACGAGAAGAGGGTAGCTGCTATGTGCCATGGACAGCTATATCAACAGAGGATGATGAGGGCTTTCGACAAGAAAATCCGGCCCAGAGAATTCCAAGAAGGAGACCTCGTACTCAAGCAGATCTTGCCGATCCAGACAGATCCCAGGGGCAAGTGGGCTCCCAAGTACGAAGGACCTTATGTGGTGAAGAAGGCATTCTCCGGAGGAGCGTTGATTCTTGCAAACATGGATGGAGATGAAATCCCAAACCCGGTCAACTCGGATGTGGTAAAGAAGTACTATGCCTAGAAAAATAAACAAAAAAGAGAAAGATAAGCCAAGTAAAAAATAAGCTCGCTAGGTTGAAAACCCTTAAAGGGCGGCCTAGGCAAAATCAGAGTGACCCGGTGGATTGAAAACCCGCAAAGGGCGATCCAGGCAAAAATTAGGGTCAGAAAACTTGGGCTTGAAAGAAGAAAAGGCAATCAGCACTCCCGAAGGTTTGGATAAGGGGGTGATCAAGATCATGAGTATGAACGGTGGGCGCCGTTACTTCAAGGATAGAATCGCAGGATCTGTTCCTTTTTCTTGTATTTTTTTTTAGTTTAAAAGAAAATTGAAATGTACTTTCAATTGGCGTGACATTCTGCACGACCAGTTTCCAATTGATAAAAGTTCAACTTTTTTTCCTATGCTTGCTTTTCGTGTCTTTGCTTTCATTTATTCAGTTTCTTTCAAAATAATAACTTTTATGATTGATGAAATTGAATTGAAAACATGTGCATACATTCATAGCATCGCAAAGCATTGCGAAATCTTTGAAAATCACAGAAAGAAGTGTTCTCCCCAGTGAATAAAGCTGCAAGAAAAACAAAACAGCCGCACGCACCAACACTTAAAAGTAACAAAATCATTGCAAGCCAGTGAATAATCATCGCCCCGGAGCGGTCTTCGTATTAAGTGTCACAATTCCTGCGGATTGATTTAACCAGCAAAAAAAGGAATGTCAAGAAAAAACAAACGAGCAGAAAAAAGAAAGCTGCTCAGCAAGAAAACAACAAACGAGCAGAAAAAAGAAATCTGCTCAGAAAAAGAATAAACAAAATGAAAAAACAACGGAAGACGGAACAAAAAGAACACAGCATTCCTATACCATTCATCATTCTCATAACATTCATGCCATTCATCATTTCATTATGCTTTCATATTTGCATCTCAGAAGAAAGAAACAAAAAGAAACAGAAGAAGAAAAAACAAACACCAAAATCAATCATTGCATTCATGTGCACCCAAATACCCAAGTGCATGCATTTCATGCACCATCCAAGAGAAAAGTTACATCGGACCAGAGAGTCCCAAAAATCTCATTTTTAGGAAACCACCATGACACTGAGTTAGTAAACTCCATCAACCCCGAGTTAGTAAACTCCATCAACCCCGAGTTAGTAAACTCCATCAACCTCGATTTAGTAAACTCCATCAGCAGAGTTAGTGAACTCCCACCGAGTTAGTGAACTCCTTCCATAGATCACAACATCGTGTACGAGCGCGCGATGGATCCATCCGACTTTGTTAAGTTCTTCGGATTAGTTGTGTCAGCCTAAGGCATAGCGTAAATCCATTGATCGAATCAGTTCCGGACCTGATATTGATCGGCCGCTCGAAAAGGCCACCCAAGTGCTCGGACTCGAGGGTCCGTTAGAAGGTTTTAGGCAACCTCCGAATTCCCCTAAAGCTCGGACTCGAAAGAATCCGTTAGAAGGTTTTAGGTAGCCTCCGAATTTCCCAATTTACAGTATTTCTTACTTACTGCTTTTTACTAATTTCGGTTTTCCCGTCAATGCAACAAGTGTTGGCTCTCTCTCTAAAACAACAACAACAAAAAAAGCAAAAAAAGGAAAAGGAAAATTCGGGTTTCTCTAGGAAGACAAAATTGGAATAATTTCTGAATTCTTTATCTCTATTTTGCCTCGGAATATGTTTCGACCAATTCATATTCCTTGTCAAAATCCAAATAAAGAGGGGCAGTTGTTATACCCTAATTTTGTCCGCCTAGGTCGAAACCCTAATTTTCCACAAAAATAAATAGTTTCAGAGGTGTGGCATTATTTTGAAAGGTGAGAAGTGCTATGGGCATGCATTTTGAGTCTTGAAAGGCATTCCAAAGTTTTTAAAATCATTTTTAGGGTTGGGATGCACTTCGGGGCAAAATTAGGTTTTTTGGGCAAAAAGGGTATTTTGGTCATTTTACCCAAAAAGATAATTTCTCAGTAAAAATCACTGTGCAACTTTGGAGGAATTTATTTGGATCAAAATGAGTTGGGTCATATTTTTTATGCGCATGCATTGATGAATTTTTGCATAAAAAGTCAAACTTCAAAGAAAAGGGCAAAATGGGAATTTCCCTCAAGGTGTGGTATCAAATCAATTTTGGGAATGGTGATATCATGGAATTTTGGGCCCAATGATTGATTCCTAGGATATGGCCCAAAGTGGCATGAATAATGAGGAATTATCTAGAAAGGAATAAACAATAATCTTTGGAATTTTGAAAGGTCAAGTATAGTACAACATGACAACTTGCAATTCCACTCACTCTCTCTCCTCAATGCCGCAGCCACTCTCTCATTTCCAGCCCATATTTTGTGCTTCTCCATGCCCTTGATCCATGTGAGTGGTATTCCTAGCCATTGATTAAAATTCTAGATCAAATCCTAGGCTACAACTTAATGTGAAATGACCTAATTGCCCTCAACAATTTTTGTGCTACAAAAACTCACCCATTTCGCATATGATCAGCCCACTCTCACTCATTTGTTCTTTATCATTGTCCCTAATCCATGTGCATTGCAATCTAGACCCTTGATTCAAATTCTATCTCAAATCTCAATGGTTTGCAAAAGCATAAAGCCTATTATACCCTTAATTTTGCATCTGATATAAAACCAAAAATAGGAGACCATGAGGACACATGATTCTCATTTTTACCCTAGCACACAATCAGATCACAATTCCTCTCCTCCTCCCCTCTCAAACCCGAGACCACCTCCCACCATTTCCACCACCAATTCTTCAATTTTCAACCATCCAAACTTCATTATTCTTGATTCCTACACTAGATCCACTTCTAATCTTGCATTATCTTCAAAGTTCATAATCAAATCCTTCAAGATCAAGTGATTTTCGGGGGATTCAAGATGAGGTTCAAGTGTTCCTTTCTATTTTGATCTTCTTCTTCATTTCAAGCAAGATCTAGAGGTAAGCTCACAAACTCTTGCATTTTCTTTAATTTTCATTATGTAATCTCTCTTCTACTCCTCTTTCCTTCTTGAAAGAAGCTTTGAGGACTCATTTCAAACATTATTGGACAACGACATTGGGAGCCTCGGGTGTTTGAGATGGGTCCTTGGCCTTGAAGGGAAGATTCTTGTGTTTGAATAATTTTCCTTGCATTTCTACACATTTTTCACCAAATTTCATGAAATAAAACCTTGTTTTCCTCTTCTATTAGCTTCGGCCATGTGGTGTTTTTTTCTTGTTCATGCATTTCTTTGTTCATATCTTGTGTTGAAGTTGAATTTTTGGTGGGTTTATGCCTTACATAGCCTCGGGTTTGAGGATTAGAGACCTAGGGATTTTTGTTGCTTTTGTTTCTTTGATTTTGTGTTGAAATAAATGATGAAATAACAATTGTTTGAGCATGAAATGTATGCATAGGTCCTAGGGTTTATACTTATGAGCTCATTGATGTGATTTGGTTGCAAGAAATTGATGAAATTGTGCTTGATTTTGCCCATGATTGCACTCGGCCATAGGCCATGTCTTTTGGCCAAATTTTGCTCAAAACTTTGTTATTTTGATCTTGCATTTGTGTGTGCATTTGATTCAATTGTGTTTTTCACTTTTACCATTTCACATGTACCATTTCATTAATAATTTACTTTTCACTTTTTACCTTTACTAATTTTCAAAAATTACTTTCTACTCCAAGTAAAATAAATTTACCATTTCACTAACTTTTTACTAAAAGTTTTTACCACTTGCATCTTTGCATAAAAACCCCCAAAACATTTTCTCACTTGCATTTCAAACTTTTTCAACTTTATAAAATAAACCCCAAAATACTTTTACCACTTTCAAGACCAAAAACATTTCATCTCATTTCCAAAACACCAAAACCCAAAAACATTTTACCACTTTCTTACCTATACCTTTTACCAAAACATTTTCACCCTCATGCATCTTCATCCATCCCTATTTTATGCGACACTCTCGTGCATCCTCTTGTCTACTCATTCATACATTCATTCTTGTATGCTCATGCATTCACATGCTTGCCTAATCATGCCTCATTGCTCACATGTTCATTCACCTAACCTAGAATACTCTATGCCTATGATCAATTGTATTCCTTTGTTCTTGATGCCATTTGAATGACTTAACTTAATTGTGCACAAACCCTTCTACACAATCATGTGCCCTTATAAGACTACCAACATGTGTAGCATAGAGGCATATGTGCCCCTCTTGAGATTGCTTCCAACTTGTGTAGCAATTCCCCTTCACACACAAACACAATTGTGTTGAGAATTTTGTCTTGCATCTTTGACAATTGAATTCTTTGATTATATTGGCATGCTTAATCTTAGTTAGTGATCTACATGTTTATGACTGTTTGATTGTTGAGTATGTTTGAGCTTCATTCATTCATTTTGCATTTTGGTTTTGGACATAGAATTCGATTGAAAATGATTTACCTATTTTCTAAAACTCTTTTCCAAACCAATTAATTTTCAAAGCATTTTCAATAAACAAAAATGAGCAAGTAGTGGAGGTCACCCATAACCTTTGTTAGTTTGATCTCTATGAACGCTCTTCAATTTCACATAAGTACTTAGCGATGATTACCCATAACCATTGTTAGTTTAATCATTCGCTAATGCTCGTCCTACTTCGAAAACCTTTTCGAAAATATTATAAAAGCAAGTTGTTACTAGTAGTCAATCAGAGCCTTTGTTCGTCTGACTAGAGGTAACAACTCTTTTTGAGTATTTAGCAGTGATTACCCATAGCCTTTGTTAGTTTAATCACTCGCTAATGCTCGTCCTATTGCGAAAACTCACCAAAAGATAAAAAAACAAAAACCTTTCAGAAAAAGACAAAGGAGAACTACGTAAGCTTTGAGTTCTCCATCGCACCGGGAGATACGTAGGAGCGGGTCGTAACCCCCGTCAAGCCCTTTTTCTCTAAAAAACCCTTTTTTTTTCTCCTTTCTTTCACATAAATAAGATTTTCACCAAGTCTCTTTCAATGCATTTTTTTTTCCTAATGAGAAGTAGGGAGGCAAGATTAAAGTATTTTCAAACCAACACACTAAAACCACACTTTTAATTAAAGGTTCCCGCTCAGTAGAGAGGATGTGTGGGGTGCTCGTACCTTCCCCACGCATAACCGACCCCCGAACCCAAATCTTCAGTTTTCAAAGGCCAATCGCTTTCCAAAAAAGGTTTTCCTAATATTTTCCTAAATAAATATTGGTGGCGACTCCGTTGTTTTAAAGAAAGTTGTAAACGAGAACAGTTCTCTCCCAAGGACTTTTTCGGGCGCAACAGTACAATGATGTGTTTTGATCTAACTTTCAATCTTATTTTCATGGTTAAAAGTTAGCAAAACACTTTAAGAATAATACCTTTTAATTGCCTCTAGGGAATTAAGATTATTTTCATATATTAATTCTCTTGTCTAATTTCATAGGTCAAACACAGAATTTCACCTTTCAGTACTTCACTCTAATGTTTAAAAATCAGATTTTAGAACAATGAAATTAGATTAGACATACAAAACAATTGGAGTGGAGAATAGTCTTCGGAATTATTAGGGACCTATCATTGGATTACTCCCAACAACCCAAGACTATGATTCTACTCACTCATGTAAATAATGTAAATTGCGGTAAGATTAAATCACATGAATATAAATTGGTGGAATGTAAATGACAGAGAATAAAAGTGCAGAAAAGTAAAAACAGAATTGTAAAAGTGTAAAAATGTAAAAGTGCAGAAAAATAAACTTTGAGTAAGGATATCAAGTGTGGAATGATGCCTTAGCACTCAGAATTTCAAGTTATTTGTAGGCCAAGGGTCATCAAAGTGGATTAAAACCAATTACAAGCAATGAAAAAGGAAAAGTAATATGTAACACCCCATTTTTTAGAGCGCTACTAAGAGAACTCAACTCCTAATATGATATGATTTTGGAAAGGTACTCATCATGCTTTCTCAAAATATGAGTATATTTTTTTTAAAAAACTCTTTTTAAAACATCAGAGAATTGCAACATTTTCGAAACATGATGTCTCTTAATATGATACAAGAATTAAAACTAAAATGTGACATGTGTAAGTTTACTTCTCTGCACCAATATGATACCTGTTTTCAAAAAAAAATGTACAATGCAAGGATAAAATTTGATTGAGATAAGAACACGCTCAATTTGGGACTGACAACTATCTCTAATGATACATATATGACAATGCCCAGACAAAGAACCGCTCAAGAACAATACACTTGAGAAATTTTCCAAAACGACGACAAAAGAAGACACCTACGTTGATCAAGCCTTCTATACTCAACTTCCGGTTTGGGACCTTGATGAGTCCACTAGAACTCCACTATGGAAGGACACTGACCTATGCAACTTTGTCTCTGAAAACTGAACTATGGTCCTCCAATAACTGGGTTGACATCCATTACATTGGAGAACCATAGGCAATGGTCATCTTTTAGAAATTACACATATATAGATATAAACCGACTCACATATACATATATAACCAACTCACATATGCATAATTTGAATAAGTTTTAAACCACATTCTAACAGCTCAGCACCAACAACACATCACACCACTCCATATATCCTAATGCAATGTCTATATGTCAATGCATATGATCCCAGGATGTACTACACCAAAAAGTATTGTGCTTCTCTCTACGATACTGCACAACGGATCTACGATCCAAATATGGGTGTTCTTCACCCTTTGATACTGCACTTGTGGAGTACTTCTCTCGTTGATACTGCACTACACCCGATGATAAAAACTCATGTGTGCTTCTCTCTATGATACAACACCACGTGGTCACTTCTCTCTACGATACTGTGCCACATCCGGTATGGTATTTCTCTCGTCGATATTGTACTATACCAACCTTGAAAGACAGGTACTTCTCACGTCGATATTGTACCACGAACTCCTTGTAAGCATGAATATACATCAACACTCATGCATATATCACCACACCAAGCATTACTCAAACAAATCATCACATGGATTAAGAATAATGACTTAACACCAACACCAAAATAAACACCTTAACATCACACACATCAACCAGTACACGTCATCACAACATTCACAGTTTAAGTAATACTTATAAATAAAGGAAAGAGTCCTTACCGACTTTTTCGTACGATTCAACGTCATACAACTCCGTAAGTATCTCTCGCCCCACGCTAATCATTCCAACAGCTTCCTCAAGCCACCACCCACAAATTTCGTCTTAAAGTCTCCCTCGAAATCTCTCTCTAACCTCCCTAACTTTTCAAAATAAATCTCCATTAGTTCAAATGTCATAAATTTCAAAATATTAACTCATCATGATTTCAACCTCTCAAAAGGATTCTATTGTTTCTCAAAAAATTTCCATTTGTTTCTCATTGCTTAAATCACTTTCTAACTCTTTTTCAAAAATCTGAGACAAGTGCTACGCTCACTTTTATAAGAACTCCATTAAGTTTCTTTTTCTGATAAAGATTTACTTAGTCACAGTAGCAGCCATACCTACATTCTCAAGCATATAATAGCGACTAGAAAGAAGCTCTTACCTCAAGCGCTTTCCTTCCTAACATAGATTACATCCGGTTGCACCTACGATCTCTACAACTCGATCCTTTCTATCTACGTGCACACATTCTACTTTACTTTTCTCCATCAAGATTTACCGCCGATCATTCAGAGAATGACAAGTCACAACATGACAAACAAACATAATATATATACTCCTCCTTATGTATTCAACAATTTTCTTCAATTCAAATCAAACCCCAAAATTCTCCTAAGTATTTTTCGGACGAAAATTCGACAGAGTCTCCTTTGTGTTTAGGTCATTTTCCAAATTTCCTGTCCAGACGAAAACCACTACAAAAAAACTGGTCATTAGTGACGGACATTTCCCTCGCAAAATGACCAAAATCCGTCGCTAATGGTCATTTGCGAGGGAATTAGCGAGGGACCAGTTCTGTCGCTAAACCCCTCCTCGCTAATGGGATTAGCGAGAGAATTTGAATCCCTCGCTAATTAGCGAGGGAATTTTCCCTCGCTAATGACTGCAACTTTACAGGTGATGGGACTCAGTTGCAGGGGTTGGTAAATGCGCAGGAATTAGCGAGGGATATTTCCCTCGCTAATTCCCTCGCTAATGACTGCAGTTTTTCAAAAAAAAAATGACACGTGTCCAGTGCTGAATGACTATTTATTATTAATTAATGAATATTATATTATATTATATTATTAATTTTGTGGTGATGTGTGGTGGTGGTGGTGGTGGTGGTGGTGGCGACGGTGGTGGTGGCGTGGTGGTGGTGGCGTGGTGGTGGTGGTGATGGGTGGTTTAGAGTAGAGAGAGAAGGAGAAGAGTAAGGGAGAAAGAGAGAGAGAGAGAGAGAGGAGTGAGAGTGGTGGTGGTGGGGTGGTGGTGGTGAAGAGTAAGAGAGAGTGAGTTAGAGTGGTAGGAGGTATGTGGTGGTGGTGGTGTTGGAAGAGTGAAGAGAGAGGAGGTGGTGATGATGGTGGTGGTGGTGGTGGTTGTTTGGTGGTGGAGAGTAGAGGAAGAGGAAGGGAAGAGGAAGGGTGAAGAGTGAAGAGAGAGGAGAGTGTGAGAGGAGGTGGTGATGATGGTGGTGGTGGTGGTTGTGTGGTGGTGGAGAGTAGAGGAAGAGGAAGGGAAGAGGAAGGGTGAAGAGGAAGGGAAGAGGAAGGGTGAAGAGTGAGTGAGTGAGTGAGTGAGAAAGAAGAGTGTAAACGAATTTAAGGAAAAAAAGAAAAAAAAATTGCGAGGGAATTAGCGAGGGAATTGTCCCATCATCTGAAAAGTTAAATTTAGCGAGGGAATTAGCGAGGGAACTGTCCCTCGCTAATTCCTGTGCACTTACCAACCCCTACAACTAAGTCCCATCATCTGAAAAGTAAAAAAATTAGCGACGAAACTGACATTCCCTCGCAAATATTTTTACTTTTGCCATTAGCGACGGAAATTCCCTCGCTAATGTCTAAAATTCCGTTGCTAATTCTCAAAAATACGACAGCCCCTATTCCCTCGCTAATTCTGTCGCTAATCCTAATTTTTGCGAGGGACCATTAGTCCATCGCTAATTTCCGTCGCTAATGGCTTCTTTTTTTGTATTGAACACAAATTCATACATTTCTAGTCACTTTAAATCTCGTACTCTAATCGCCAATATAAATGATCAAACATGATAACTCGAACATTTTTTCAACAACTCAAAACATTTAAAGTCAAGGTTTTTTCTTCAAAAACTCTAACTTTGATTACAAATATTTTTATCTCAAAAATCTAATTTTTCTATAGATCTATAATCACAACACTTAGATCGCATTAACATTCAAAATTAACTTTCTTTTAAGCTCTAGGTCTAAAACCCAACCTTTTGAACACTCTAATGCACTTATCAATAATTTCACAACCTTCCCTAAAAGGGAAATTAGTTTGCGGCCTAGCAATTTTAAATCCATCCAAAACACACAAACTTGTAAAAATCACAAAATATTGTTCCTTCCTTTTAAACGAATATTTTTTTTCTAACTTCAACATCACTAAAATGAAAGTTACTTTTTTTTTTCTCCCAAAGAATTTCAAGATCTAAAGAAAAAAACTCAAGTCAACTTCTCCATTTTTCTCTTTGGCCGAAACTGTGAAATTCCAACATCTACACTTCTTATCATAATTTTTTTTTCGATTTTGAGAATAACATTTTCTCATAGTTTCCAACTATAAACAATCCTCATAAACTTGGATCCTACATTAAAAATGACACTTTCATGAGAGCCCAAGTTTTTCTTTTTAAAAAAAAGAAAGTATTTAAGTAAGAAGAAAACAAAGTGGATCCTTGATGATATACTACTACCAACACTAGATATAAACTTTGAGAAGTAGAAATTTGTAAACAACTTTCCAACAACAACATTTCGGCCCATGTGAAAAAGAGAGAAGGATGGATTTTTCTTACAAGATGCAGACACCAATAGCTTCTGTTCTGTACCTTGCAGTACTGGGTGGACTGCAGTTGGTAGGTCACCTGCTTCCTGGCCGTAGGTTAGTGCGAGCCCGGGAGGGGTACCTGCGAAGCCACTCCGACGCTCAAGTCAGTATTGAGAATAGACAAGTGATTTAGCTAGGAATGAGAATCTACTTCTTTATGGCAATGGGTGCCAGTATTTATAGGGAATTGTGCCCGTGATGGGCCGTTGGATCGGTAGAGTGAATTTGAGCCATCCAAGTATGAGAGTCATGAATGGGCTTGTGTATTGTGGATATGGATCAAAGTGAGTGGGCCAATCCATGTCTAAGTGCTGAATGGGACTCTTGGTCCAGTCCAGAACAGTTGCCCCCCAAGCCGAGATTATTCCGAAGGATGGTCTTGGCTTGAAGAATTTTTGTCGATCTACCCGAAGCGTTACTTCATCTGTCTTGTCGGGTCGTATAAGATCTCTTCACCGCAACCGTGACTCACACCTCCCTTGGTGTAATCCTTGTGCCAGGCACCAAGCTAGGGTGCCGTATCCTGATGTTCGCGCCCTCCTCGTCGCCTTGTGCCGAGGTACCGTGTCCTGATGTTGGTGCCCCCCTGGGCGCCTTGTGCCGAGTGCCGTGTCCTGATGTTGGCGCCCTCCTGGGCGCCTTGTGCCAAGGTGCTGCGTCCTGATGTTGGCGCCCTCCTGGGCGCCTTGTGCCATGCCTCCTGATGTTGGCGCCCTCCTGGGCGCGTTGTGCCAAGTTGCTGCATTCTGATGTTGGCACCCTCCTGGGCGCCTTGTGCCATGCGTCCTGATGTTGGCGCCCTCTTGGGCTCCTTGTGCCAAGGTGCTGTGTCCTGATGTTGCCGCCCTCCTGGGCGCCTTGTGCCATGCGTCTTGATGTTGGCGCCCTCCTGGGCGCTTTGTGCCAAGGTGCTGCATCCTGATGTTGGCGCCCTCCTGGGTGGGTGCCGTGACCTTGGTTGCTTTGTGCCACTATCCTTTCAAACCTTCCGCGAGCTTTTGTGCTGCTCCTACCTTGTTGTGGTAATTTTGCTTGGCTTTTGGATTTTATGTAGATAGTTGCTAAGTTTGCTTTGCTTTAGGCAGATGAGTTTGTCGACGCTCGTCGGGACAATTTGTGATGAAGTATACCCTTAGCACAGTTTACCAAGACTCGGCCAACTCACCCAAGGGGTTGTGACCACCAAGGTCAGTTTGAAGTATACCCTTGGCACAGTTTACCAGGACTCGGCCCAGATAGGACTCGGCCCAAATAGAACTCGCCCAAGGGGTTGTGACCACCAAGGTCAGTTTGAAGTATACCCTTGGCACAATTTACCAGGACTCGGCCCAAATAGAACTCGCCCAAGGGGTTGTGACCACCAAGGTCACTTATTTGTTTTGGCGTGCCATGGCACTCTTGACTCCATTACTAGGATTCCCAAAAGTGTATTTAAGAACACCGTCTTGGGAAGATGGTCTTGGCTTTGAGCTAATGCTGAGGTTGCCCCTACGATCCAGGCAGTCCCTCTCTACAGGGTATGTCGGGTCTCAAACTTGTCTTGCTCCGCCCCTAACTATGGAGTTAGACCCTTTTTCTTTCTTGATCTTAAGGAATTTTCTTTGGAACAAGTGTTAATGCTAGTGAGTTAAAGCAAAAACTATAATTGCAAGCTGAACTTTTGTTAATCATTCATATCGAGCTTTTACATTCTGTCTTCATGTATAAACAACAAAATTCTTAACTAGGCCTAGCCCTAGGTTTAGGTCCTGATGCCCTGCTTCCTACTCAGAGTCACGGGTCTCATCCTCTTCTTTATTCACGTACTGGGCAAGCTTCCCTTCGCGGATCAGCTCTTCAATGTCATCCCTGAGGGTGTTGCATTTGCTGGTATTGTGCCCATAACCTTCGTGATAATGATAGTACTTCTTTGAGGTTCGGCCTTTCCTTTGCACGAGAGGTTCGGGTTGTTTGATGTCCCAGAACTCTGCGTCCACGCATTCGGCAAGGATCTCAGCCTGGGATGTGTTCGGCGGGGTGTACTCTGAGAAGCGACCTTGTCGGGGTCGAGACTCCCGAGGAGTTCTCTCATCTTGGGCTCCCTTCTGCCATTGTTCTTCAATGGCCTTGTAAACCAGCTCGTCCTCCTTGCTGCCAACATTGGCTTCCTCTTGGTACGCCATGTTGTCTTCTTCGTAGTCCATGTACTTTTGTGCCTTCTGAAGGAACTCATCCAAGCTTCGGGGTTTGTTAACCCACACGTCCCTTTGAAACAGGCTTCCTTTCTTGAGGTCATCCTTCATCCAAAAGAGCCTCCTCTTGTCTTCAAGGTTTCCGACGTTGGCAGCCTCCTTGTTGAACCTTTCCAGATATTCTCTCAGTGTTTCTTCTCTCCTTGCCTGATCGCCCTAAGAACTTCTTCAGATTTTGGCTTCAAGCGAGAGGCGGCAAAGCGGGTCGTGAACATGGTAGCTAGTTGCCCCCAGGATGAGACTGAGTTTGGTTTTAAATCCTGGAACCAAGCTAGTGTTGAATCCGTGAGAGTGGGGGGAAAGATCTTGTAGTGGACGGGTTCTTTTGCCCCCCGGTAACGCATCATGCTTGAGAAGTAGGCCAAATGCCTGTTAGGGTCCCCAATCCCATCATACGTTTTGA
This sequence comes from Astragalus membranaceus, assembly GCA_039519185.1. Taxonomy (NCBI): domain Eukaryota; kingdom Viridiplantae; phylum Streptophyta; class Magnoliopsida; order Fabales; family Fabaceae; genus Astragalus; species Astragalus membranaceus. The sequence continues at coordinate 82,745,878 of CM076851.1, read as the reverse complement.
GAGCTGGGAGCTTCTCCAACGTCCTCGGAATTGGGCAGTCGTCAACCTTCCCAGTGAAGGGTCGTTCATTGGAGGTCCATCGCGAGTAGTGAGGTGACCAGTCCCCGAGATCTATGTCTCGACGATCATGTCGGGCTGGAGATCTCCTCGACCTAGATCTATGGCGATGCCTCTTATGGGTCTTGGCTCATCTCCGCGACCTCTCGCGAGAATTGGAGGTCTTGGGGAGAGACTCCTCAGGCCAGTATGTACCGTCAGGTGAGGTTGGAGGGGTGCTTGGAGGTGAATCTGATCCTTGGTGCCTGCCGCGTCGAGGAGGAGAGTGGCGAGCTCGCTTTCGTCTAGGTGGAGAGCGATGATTATGATGACGCCTGGATGGAGATCTGCGGTGCTCAGGCATGGCTGTCATTCGCCTCTCTATCTGTCTGAGGCGCGCTTCTTGCTGCAACATAGTCTGGGTGCGGTTTCACAGTAGGTCTAAGAGCTGGCGGATGGTCACCGCATCCCCAGGTTAGACGGGGATCTGGATAGAGGATGGCTGGGGTGCCGGGACCTGAATGTCTTGGTCTGGCGTGGAAGCAGCAAGACCTTCGGGAGTGCCCTCTGGCTGGGGGCGCGGAGCGACAATGCTTTGGACTCGGGGTCTACCTCTGGGTGCCATGGGAAAGCAGGAGGAAGTTCAAAAAGTAGAGATGATGTGAAAGATAGATATCTCCCACTGTGGTCGCCAATGTTCTGTACCTTGCAGTACTGGGTGGACTGTAGTTGGTAGGCCAGCTGCTGCCTGGCCGGAGGTTAGTGCGAGCCCGGGAGGGGTACCTGCGAAGCCACTCTGACGCTCAAGTCAGTATTGAGAATAGATGAGTGATTTAGTTAGGAATGAGAATCTACTTCTTTATGGCAATGTGTGCCAATATTTATAGGGAATTGTGCCCGTGATGGGCCGTTGGATCGGTAGAGTGAATCTGAGCAATCCAAGTATGAGAGTCGTGAATGGGCTTGTGTATTGTGGATATAGATCAAAGTGATTGGGTCAATCCATATCTAAGTGCTGAATGGGCCACTTGGTCTAATCCAGAACAGCTTCCTTAAGTTATCCTCTTCATTATTCCTCTTGAAAGCGTTTTCAAAATCCCACTCAATCTCCCCCAAAACCTCATTTTGTTCACAAGTTTTCAAGAACCAACACACCACTATTTTCTCGCAGGAATAAAAGAAAGGAAATGAGAGAAAAATATTTTATATAGAGGAGAGAGAGAGAGATCCGTAGGTTGAGGGAGAAGTGGGGGATTTGGAAAAAGGAAATTCAATTTGTAAGACACATAAAAACTTGGTCAATAAGTTCAAAAGGAAATCTCAACAGTTGTGGTCCACAAAATTTCACTAACCCATGTGGCCTCTCCTAAGCCAACTAAATAAATAATATTATTATGAAAAATATCTAGATATTTTGTGTCTATAACACATCACTATGTTGGGCCCTAAGTTAGTCTTTAACGAGTTGCGTTTCGCGCACGGGAAAATTTTATGGTAAACGAATATATTAAAAATAAAATTTTCGTGACAAATAATTTTTCATCGACACGCGAATAAATTATTCTCCAATTGAGTTTTCGTTCCAAAGCTTAGAAAAATATAACAAGTTTATATTCTCGTTATAGCTGATATATAAACCCTCTATTTAAATTTTGGCGGAAATCGGAGTCTGTTAAAAATTTAGACAGTAGATATATTTTACCCATTTTCCTTCAATCGAAGATAAAACTATTTTCACAATTTTCCCAACAATCTCAAAAAAAATATTCACTTAGCACTTTTGTGGAAAAATAGCAGAATAGCCATTTACATTAATACACTTTACAACAAGCATCTACATAAATGTTTAAGCTAAAACAAACAATTCAGTAGACACAGGGAAAGAAATAGTAAAGCGCAATCTGATCTACTGTAAAATTACAGGTCTTACATTACTACCCTCCGAAAAGAAGTTTCATCCTCGAAACTAACCGTAAGACTAGCAACCAACTAGTTGTTACCGACTACTAAGAGTCACCAGTCAGGTTTAACCTCCACAACACAACCGTTACACCGGATCTACACGAATTACATTGAGTGCTTCAAAATCCTATACACTAAAACAAATGGTAAAATTTTCTGTTGCGCCCAACATGATTGTGTCTACTATTATTAAGAGATTGGGGGTGATCAGTTCCTCAATTTGTTGATAGATAGTCGGTAACGATGATGGTGGCGTAGACTATTTTACCTTAACCGTAATAGTGCTCCCTTCAACTTACACTAAAGATTATCCTAAGGCACAGGGGATCCAACAATTTCTCCAAAGTCCATTAAGCTTCTCTCAGTGCTCCTATCACTTGGATCTCGTCAACGAAACACAATCTCAAACTTTTGATCGAGAACTTCCAACATCCTTAGTAACCTTCCATTGACACATAACAATATCACTTCTGTTACCCTTAACATATGGTTCTTCTATCCCTCTCATTCCATCCCTCAATAACATGCTCCGACAAAATGTCAACTTGAATTCTTTCCAGAACTTACCATCTACTCGGTAACTTTCTACTAAAACCTCAAAACTTCACAAAACTTCATACAACACCACTCTTAAGCTTGCGTAAATCTTATTGTTGTTCATTGAATCGAAGCAATGTCAACGCACCATCTCCACTTCCACGATGGTCCAACACATTTTTTACTAACATGTCTTCCAAAAGTTGGTTTACTTACTCCACCTACTCATCTCCGAATGATATATAGTACTTAGTCTCAATTTAATTTTCCAGTCTCTCCAACATAGGATAAATCCTTACGTCTCAACCTGTTACTGCGTCTCAACCACTCCAAGAGTTATTCTTCAAAGGTCCCTAAGAAACATCTCCAATCACATGACTATCTTCAAAACTTAGTGTCAAAACTTCGCAGTAGACTACCACAAAAACCTACATATCGTACTCCTCCGTCTAATAATCGAGAACAATTATTTCGAAACTTAATGCTTAACTTCCACAAAACATTGCACCAACTTATAAAATCACTTGTCTGATGGATCATACTCCTTATGCTCAAACCTTGAATAAATTCTAACTAAGATTCTCTAAGTCTCCAGCTACTTATTACATAGGCTAAAACCAATCATTCCATCTTAAGATTTGACCCAAGGTTTTAACCATACCTGACTCTCATTATCTTAGTAATACTCCCATGAAATTTCTTCTACTCGCATCTTTATAACCCAATATTTCTAGCAAATCTTCAAACACCTCGATTCATAACTTCAAATATTTAACACTTACTTACCTATACTCCTCTGGGCAAATAAGTCTAAGGTACCACTGAGTTTTCCATCCAAACCTAGTTGATTAAGAATCATCGGCTTAAAGGTCGATCATCTCACGGTCACTAATCTTCCTCAATCAATTTTCAAACCATTCAAAGCTTTCACATTCTCCCGGTGCCTACCAACTTTAAACAAACCATTAAAGTCTATATTTATACAACCCCCAAGTATCCTAGTAGTCCATACTTCTAATATCACTTACTATTGCATACCACCCATTATCCAAAACTTAACTTCTTCTGTTAACGTAAAAGCCTATTTAAATTCATGCTTATCCATGTAATACCCAATTCTTCATCTTTAACCATCACAAGATTAATCCTCAATAATCTATGTCCTGAACTTAATCTAGCTCGATCACTTAACACATACCCTTCAAGGTAACAACTATTATTTTAAACAATCACCTTTACATAACTAGATCCGCCCACTCCTTGAAGTGAAATTCCCCTTAACTTCAATGCAAGCCACTTTTGTTGATATCCTGACAACATACGATTGTCCTGAATGACGGCTCTGATTTCCCCACAATCCACAGTGCACGCATCTTCTTAACTGTTACAAAACATTATCAGTCTCCTCCTGAGACTTACCAGAATGAACATCTAAAACTTTTCTTAGAAGCTTCCCAATTAGATCCTTACATGCAATCCTTTATCAGCTTGATGTTCATTCATATCAACCTAGCCTCTCCGAAAGATCACAACGACATAGCTTCCATAATCTTGGAACTACACTAGAAATCTCTTAAAACTGTTATTTACTCCAAACCTGACCTCTCTGGACCATTCCATCCAAGGAATTCAAGGACACTCATCGACCAAAGTCAAACAAATGCTCTAGGTTTTAAAAGTTCTTCGCATTAAAGTGCTACAAGGCACATTGTTCCAATTAAGCAACAATCAACTATATAAGCGTATCATGCTTGACCGAAGACAACAAACACAGCACAAAAGGACTCCAATTAATTACTCCCACAAAACCCGACGCTTGATCAGATTAGGACACCCGACTCACAGCCCAAAAGAAATCTACAGCCGAGCTCTGATACCACAATGTAACACCCCATTTTTTTAGAGCGCTACTAAGAAAACTCAACTCCTAATATGATATGATTTTGGAAAAGTACTCATCATGCTTTCTCAAAATATGAGTATATTTTTTTTTAAAACTCTTTTCAAAACAATCAGAGAATTGCATCATTTTCGAAACATGATGTCTCTCTTAATATGATACAAGAATTAAAACTAAAATGTGACATGTATAGGGTTACTTTCCACCACCAATATGATACCTGTTTTCCAAAAAATGTACAATGCAAGGACAAAATTTGATTGAGATAAGAACACGCTCAATGTGGGACTGACTACTATCTCTAATGATACATATACGACAATGCCCATACAAAGAACCGCTCAACAACAATAATACACTTGAGAAATTTTCCAAAACGACGACAAAAGAAGACACCTATGCTGATCAAGCCTTCTATACTCAACTTCCGCTTTGGGACATTGATGAGTCCACCAGAACTCCACCATGGAAGGACACTGACCTATGCAACTTTGTCTCTGAAAACTGAACTGCGGTCCTCCAATAACTGGGTTGACATCCATTACATTGGAGAACCACAGGCAATGGTCATCTTCTAGAAATTACACATATATAGATATAAACTGACTCACATATACATAACCTGTAACACCCCGATAAATTCTAACATGTAGAATCACCGAAATGCACTAAATGGCATACATCAGAGTAACTTCCTGTTATTGAAATATTGAACACATCTAAAACTTTAGATAATATATATATCGATCGGTTCTCTGAACCTCATAAACGTCCTTGAAAATGCTTAAGTTCAAACTTAAGACTTGTACATAATCCTGGTGTTCAATGATCCAAAAACATAAAGTAGCGGAAACGATTTTACAACTTAACAATGAAAGTTATACAATCGGAAAATAGGAACCATAAACGGAAACAAGGTCTAAAACATTAAACTAGGTCTTCAATGACTCCAAGAGTCACACCAGCTAGCCATGCTTTACCGCCTTTGCTTTCCCCTGTTTCTCTGTAAAAACCACAAATATGAAGGGTGAGATAAACATTATCTCAGTGAGTCCTATCGAGACCCCTTACTACTCTAGCGGTTCATTATGCCTTGTTTTGAACTCATGGTTCTAAAAGCAACCACGTGGAAATACATTTAGTTCCTGTAACCTTCATGCTCATGGCCCTCCTAAGCGACACATGAAGCATGCAATCTTTGTTCCATGTTTTTAGCATAACACCTCAGTCTACCTATTTTATAGGCATTCTCTTGACCTTTTGGTGAACCCATCCCGCTATTTCTAGTGGGTGAAACAATCTTGAGTCTAGGTTTTGGGGCTCATGACTTCCCCTCCCCTAGTATGCTAACCTCTTAGGGTCGTCACCCTTTTTCCTCTTGTATTTATTATACATTTTCAGTCTGTGCACCCACATTGGGCTGTTAGTCATTCCAGTCATGTACCATGTACCATATCAGTCAATTTCAGTGTACAATATCAGTCAAGTATCGTGTGTTATGATCATTCTTTAACATTTGCACTCTCGCGTTCTCTAAGAGCGGTTTTCCATTTTATTCATAACACACTATTTTTCTATCGAACATGTTCAATCTCATACCATTGTTACCTTTACATTGTTGTGGGACCTTGGGGAATGGATTAGAAGAGGATTGAAATCATTTGGAATGGATAAAAAGGTACTTTGAAATTGTAGGTCAGAGAGTCTCACACGACCCGTGCGTGTAGGCGCACGACCCGTGCGTGGTTGAACAGGTTATAGAAAATTCCCAGAGAGATACGCACGACCCGTGCGACTATGCGCACGATCCGTGCGTTACCCACAAAATTTACAGACAGTTTCAGAAAAATACGCACGACCCGTGCGACTAGGCGCACGATCCGTGTGTGTTTTAAAAACCCAGTCCCTGTCGTATCAGAGGGAGGCGCACGACCCGTGCTCGTAGGCACACGATCCGTGCGTCTCTATCAGTTTCCCGAAAACAGGTTTTTCATGTATTATTCCATTCCATTCCGATTCCCACTTCCCTTCCGATCGAGGCCCAAACTCAAACACGCATTAAAACACAATATTATAGCAATCCAATCCAGCACGCCCAACAATAAATCAAGAAATTCATAGTTCAATCACAAGTTTTGGGGAAAACGGTTTTTCAATAAGATTTCTTTTGATAACACGAATACATGACCATGGTTTTCGAAAAGAAAATTCTGAAACACAAACATATTCCCTAAGCGAGTATAGAACTCACCTATCGTGATGAAAATCACGCAACACCGGAACTCCGAGAATACAACCGCTCCAAAACCACGAACTCTCTTCGAACTCGCTCCAACAAGAAACTCAACCACTCCAAATTGCTTGGACAACAATTGATTTCGAATCCCAGCTACCCCACAACTTCAAACAGCAATTTGTGGCTTGGAGGTGAGCCTTGGTACTAAATGATGGACTCTAGCAAGGACATGCAAGGGTTATATCTCCATTTCCATGCTTGGAGCTTGAAGGTTTGAAAATGGTGTTTTGGAGAGGAGTTGGATGTTTGCTCAGAAAATTAGATCAATGGGAAGAAGAAGAAAAATGATGGAGGATGGTAGTTTTAGATTACACATGCATGAACAATAGAGGTAGGAACTCTTCCCTTCCTTCTCCACTTTCTCTCTCGAGCTCTCTCTCCCTTTCTCTCAAGCCTCTCTTTTGCTGAAATGTTGGAAATGAGATGGTGTTGTGTGGTGTGGGTTCAGCTGGCTATCATTTAAAGGGTTATAAAGACTAAAATACCCTTATTCTCTAACATTCTCTTAAATTATTCCTAACACCACACTAATTCCCATGACTCACTAACTTAACATAATATTGCAATTATGCATAACTTATTATTTATTAATTAAACAATTCATGATAATCCTCTTGCTAATTTAATTAATCTAATTAGCTAATTAGGGGATGTTACAATCACCCCAACTTCTAAAATTTTGTCCTCAAAATTGACAAAACATACCTTACTTGAACAAATACGGATATTTCTCCCGCATGCTCTCCTCTACTTCCCATGTCGCTTCGTCAGGTGACACACCGTCCCAAAGCACCTTGACAATAGGAATTGACCTCGTCCGGAGCGTTTTCTCGCCACGTTCGATGATCCTGATTGGGGTAGGATGATAAGATAGATCCGTTCTGATGTCAATCGCTTCATGGCTTAATGGTTGATTCGGATCATGAATATATTTCCTTAGCTGCGATACATGAAACACATCATGTAATCTGGACAATTCTGGAGGTAAGGCAATGCGATACGCTACCGGCCCAACTCGCTCGATAATCTGGAAGGGTCCGACATACCGAGGACTGAGCTTCTTTGCTCGCAAAGCAATACCGGTCCCAATGGTTGGAGAAAGTTTCAAAAAGACATGATCTCCTTCTTCGAATTCTAACGGCCTTCTCCTCTTATCCGCATAACTCTTTTGCCGACTCTGCGCGGCTTTCATCCTTTCTCTTATCTGACGGATCTTCTCCGTAGTCTCCCGGACTAAATCCGGTCCCAACAATCTCTGCTCACCTACATCCCACCAACACAATGGTGTTCTACACTTTCTCCCATACAATGCTTCGTATGGAGCCATTCCGATACTAGAATGATAACTGTTGTTGTATGAGAATTCCACCAATGGAAGGTGATCCTCCCATCTACCTCCACTATCCAGTACACAAGCTCTCAACATATCCTCTAAAGTCTGAATTGTCCTCTCAGTCTGCCCGTCTGTCTGAGGATGGTATGCGGTGCTAACACACACCTTTGTTCCTAACGCCATGTTCAATGCTCTCCAAAATCGAGATGTAAACTTGGGATCTCGATCACAGATGATACTTGTAGGGATTCCATGCAACTTAACAATATTCTTGAGATATTCATCTGCTAACCTAGCAACCTTGTGAGTCGAACGCACTGGAATAAAATGAGCGGACTTGGTCAGGCGATCCACCACTACCCAAATAGAATCATTTCCGGTTTGGGACCGCGGCAATCCCATGACAAAATCCATAGATATGCTTTCCCATTTCCATTCAGGTACATTCAACGGTTGTAACTGGCCGCCTGGCTTCCGGTGCTCTATCTTAACCTTTTGACAAGTTAAGCATCGAGACACAAATTCTGCAATATCCACTTTCATACCAGGCCACCAATACAATTGCTTCAGATCTCGATACATCTTGGTAGACCCAGGATGTATTGAGAACTGACTCTTATGAGCTTCTTCTAGAACTTGCCTCTTTACGTTCTCATCATTCGGCACACAGATTCTACCATCAAAACAAATTACTCCATCACCGTCTTCGGTGTAACTCGGCAATCTCTTCTGCGCTTGCAGCTCTACATCACCTTCTTGGGCTGAGCGAATTAGATTCCTCAATGAACTTGAAATCTGAATGTGACTCAACACCAACCTGTTCCTTCTTGACTTAACTCTCAAATTGAGGTCTCTGAATGATTCCAACAATGACATCTCGTACATCATCAGCTTTGCAGTATGGATAGACTTTCTGCTTAAAGCATCGGCAACAACATTAGCCTTACCAGGATGATACTTCAATTCGAAATCATAATCCTTCAGGAATTCTACCCATCTCCTCTGCCTGTTGTTCAACTCCTTTTGGTCAAATAAATACTTGAGACTTTTGTGGTCACTAAAGACTTCGAAACGAGACCCATACAGGTAATGTCTCCAAATCTTTAGGGCAAACACAATCGCCGCCAACTCTAAATCATGAGTCGGGTAATTCTCTTCATGTGGCTTCAACTGCCTGGAGGCATAAGCAACCACTTGTTGATTCTGCATTAGGACACATCCTAAACCCTTACCAGAAGCGTCGCAATAGATTTGGAATCCTACTGACGGATCAGGAAGAATCAGGATAGGTGCAGAAGTCAAACGACCCTTCAATTCCGTGAAACAATTTTCACAGTCAGAGTCCCAAACAAACGGCTGACCCTTGCGAGTTAACCGAGTGAGTGGAAGAACCAACTGGGAAAATCCTTGAATGAATCTTCGATAGTACCCAGCTAATCCTAAGAAACTTCTTACCTCAGTAACCGTAGACGGCTGCTCCCAGTCTACCACAGCTTCGATCTTACTGGGATCCACAGCAACACCTGTCCTAGATATTACGTGGCCTAGAAACTTAACTTCTGGCATCCAAAAATCACATTTGGACGGCTTAGCATACAACTTCTTCTCTCGGAGAATGTTCAGAACAATTCGGAGATGTTGCACATGCTCCTCAATCGTCCTAGAGAACACCAAGATATCATCGATGAACACTACCACAAACTGATCCAGATAAGGATTAAAAATTCGATTCATATAATCCATGAATACAGCTGGAGCATTGGTCAAACCGAAGGGCATCACTACGAATTCATAGTGTCCATATCTCGTACGGAAAGCGGTCTTCGGGACGTCCAAAGCTCGAACCCTGATTTGGTGATAACCGGACCTTAAATCAATCTTTGAAAATACAGAAGCTCCCCTCAACTGATCTAGCAAATCATCAATTCTCGGTAGAGGGTACTTGTTCTTGACGGTCACCTTATTCAACTGACGATAATCGATACACAATCTCATACTTCCGTCCTTCTTCTTGACAAGCAACACTGGAGCACCCCATGGTGAGGCACTCGGCCGGATGAACCGTTTGGAAATTAGCTCTTCCAGTTGAACTTTCAGTTCCCTCAACTCTAATGGCGACATTCTATACGGGGCTATAGAAATAGGTCCAGTGCCCGGAACCAACTCTATAGAAAATTCCACCTCACGATCCGGAGGAAACGAAGGAACTTCATCGGGAAACACATCAAGAAATTCATTAACAACTTGCACAGAAGATAAATCCTGACCTGTCTCAGTGGATGCAGACAGCATCATGACGTAAGCTTCCGCGCCTTGGAATAGATAGTTACTGGCCGATGTGAAAGAAATAACAGCTTCAGAATTTGGCGGTTGTAGCTCCACTGATTCGGAGGCAAAACCGATAGTTCGATGGAAGCAATCTATAGTCACATGGTTGGCCGTCATCCAACTCATTCCTAGGACGACATCCATGCCCTTCATTGGTAAACAAATGAAGTCTACTACAAAATTCCTGTCTCCTATGGATAGAAGACAATTTTCACATATCGCTTGAGTCTGAACACTACCTTCAGCAGCAGTCTTAATGGAGATTGGTTGAGGCAAGGGAGTTAAAGCCAATCCCAACCGTTCGGCACAAACTTTTGATATAAAACAATGAGTCGCACCTGAATCATATAAAATACTAACGGAGTTATTAAAAAGAGATCCCATACCCCTTAGTAGATTATCTGACGGTGTGACCTTCTGGGCGTCTAAGGTGTAAACTCTCCCATGAGTTGTAGTAGCAGCAGGGTTACTTCCTTGACTCTTCTCTTTCTCTGGGCAGTCCCGTGCAAAATGGCCGTCTTTCTTGCAGAAATAACACTGGTTGGATCCCATCTGGCACTTACCCTGATGGTACTTTCCACAGTTGGAACACGTACTGAATTTTGAGGAGTTCGATGACTGAACCTGTTTCCCTTTGTTGTAGTTGTGTCTGGGACCCGTCTGATGGTTAGATGATCCAACATTCTTCTTATTCTGATGGAATACTTTTCTGCTTGCATATAACCTCTTCAAGTCACTCTCAGCTATGTGTGCTTGTTGAACCATGGCAGCATAGTTAGTATAGGCAAAAGAACTCAAACTCTGAGCAATGTCTTCCCTTAGCCCATACTTGAACCTTTCGGTTTTCCACTTGTCATTGGGAGCATACCCGGCCAAACCGAAGAATTGATATAACTCTTCAAACTTAGCCGCGTACTGACCCACAGTTGAACTTCCTTGAGTGAGAGTCAGAAACTCGTTCTCCTTGTCGAACCTCATGGCTGTCGGAAAGAACTGCTCCAAAAATACCTGCTTGAAATGTTCCCAAGTCTGGGGAGTATCCATAGTTACCATCATGGCTTTGGCATTAGTCCACCAGTTGTTAGCTTCTCCTTTCAGCATATGAGTTGCCAATCTCAACTTGTCATCATCAGTTACTTGCATAGCTACGAAGATCTTCTCTATATCATCTAGCCAATGCTGAGCTTCCATAACATCTGGTCCTCCTCGGAACTCAGACGGCTTCATTTTCAGGAATTCAGAGAAAACCCTCCTTGGGTCAGCTTGAGGCTCAGGGACTTGCTGGGGCTGAGCTTGAGCATTCTGTTGCATCTGCAGCATATCTTCCATCATCTTCTGTTGCCTCTCGATCACGTTCTGCATCCATGCAGAATGCGGATCAACTGGTGGGTTATTCCTCGATCCTCCTGCCATAATTCTGCAAATGATACACCAAGTATTAAGTTGATCAGTCTCAATGTCTCTTAGTATCACAAGAAGCAAGATAGCAGAGTTACTCGAGGGACAAAACCACCCTAACTGTCTAAGCCCGACTAGGTCGAACTGCTCTGATACCATAATGTAACACCCCGATAAATTCTAACATGTAGAATCACCGAAATGCACTAAATGGCATACATCAGAGTAACTTCCTGTTATTGAAATATTGAACACATCTAAAACTTTAGATAATATATATATCGATCGGTTCTCTGAACCTCATAAACGTCCTTGAAAATGCTTAAGTTCAAACTTAAGACTTGTACATAATCCTGGTGTTCAATGATCCAAAAACATAAAGTAGCGGAAACGATTTTACAACTTAACAATGAAAGTTATACAATCGGAAAATAGGAACCATAAACGGAAACAAGGTCTAAAACATTAAACTAGGTCTTCAATGACTCCAAGAGTCACACCAGCTAGCCATGCTTTACCGCCTTTGCTTTCCCCTGTTTCTCTGTAAAAACCACAAATATGAAGGGTGAGATAAACATTATCTCAGTGAGTCCTATCGAGACCCCTTACTACTCTAGCGGTTCATTATGCCTTGTTTTGAACTCATGGTTCTAAAAGCAACCACGTGGAAATACATTTAGTTCCTGTAACCTTCATGCTCATGGCCCTCCTAAGCGACACATGAAGCATGCAATCTTTGTTCCATGTTTTTAGCATAACACCTCAGTCTACCTATTTTATAGGCATTCTCTTGACCTTTTGGTGAACCCATCCCGCTATTTCTAGTGGGTGAAACAATCTTGAGTCTAGGTTTTGGGGCTCATGACTTCCCCTCCCCTAGTATGCTAACCTCTTAGGGTCGTCACCCTTTTTCCTCTTGTATTTATTATACATTTTCAGTCTGTGCACCCACATTGGGCTGTTAGTCATTCCAGTCATGTACCATGTACCATATCAGTCAATTTCAGTGTACAATATCAGTCAAGTATCGTGTGTTATGATCATTCTTTAACATTTGCACTCTCGCGTTCTCTAAGAGCGGTTTTCCATTTTATTCATAACACACTATTTTTCTATCGAACATGTTCAATCTCATACCATTGTTACCTTTACATTGTTGTGGGACCTTGGGGAATGGATTAGAAGAGGATTGAAATCATTTGGAATGGATAAAAAGGTACTTTGAAATTGTAGGTCAGAGAGTCTCACACGACCCGTGCGTGTAGGCGCGCGACCCGTGCGTGGTTGAACAGGTTATAGAAAATTCCCAGAGAGATACGCACGACCCGTGCGACTATGCGCACGATCCGTGCGTTACCCACAAAATTTACAGACAGTTTCAGAAAAATACGCACGACCCGTGCGACTAGGCGCACGATCCGTGTGTGTTTTAAAAACCCAGTCCCTGTCGTATCAGAGGGAGGCGCACGACCCGTGCTCGTAGGCACACGATCCGTGCGTCTCTATCAGTTTCCCGAAAACAGGTTTTTCATGTATTATTCCATTCCATTCCGATTCCCACTTCCCTTCCGATCGAGGCCCAAACTCAAACACGCATTAAAACACAATATTATAGCAATCCAATCCAGCACGCCCAACAATAAATCAAGAAATTCATAGTTCAATCACAAGTTTTGGGGAAAACGGTTTTTCAATAAGATTTCTTTTGATAACACGAATACATGACCATGGTTTTCGAAAAGAAAATTCTGAAACACAAACATATTCCCTAAGCGAGTATAGAACTCACCTATCGTGATGAAAATCACGCAACACCGGAACTCCGAGAATACAACCGCTCCAAAACCACGAACTCTCTTCGAACTCGCTCCAACAAGAAACTCAACCACTCCAAATTGCTTGGACAACAATTGATTTCGAATCCCAGCTACCCCACAACTTCAAACAGCAATTTGTGGCTTGGAGGTGAGCCTTGGTACTAAATGATGGACTCTAGCAAGGACATGCAAGGGTTATATCTCCATTTCCATGCTTGGAGCTTGAAGGTTTGAAAATGGTGTTTTGGAGAGGAGTTGGATGTTTGCTCAGAAAATTAGATCAATGGGAAGAAGAAGAAAAATGATGGAGGATGGTAGTTTTAGATTACACATGCATGAACAATAGAGGTAGGAACTCTTCCCTTCCTTCTCCACTTTCTCTCTCGAGCTCTCTCTCCCTTTCTCTCAAGCCTCTCTTTTGCTGAAATGTTGGAAATGAGATGGTGTTGTGTGGTGTGGGTTCAGCTGGCTATCATTTAAAGGGTTATAAAGACTAAAATACCCTTATTCTCTAACATTCTCTTAAATTATTCCTAACACCACACTAATTCCCATGACTCACTAACTTAACATAATATTGCAATTATGCATAACTTATTATTTATTAATTAAACAATTCATGATAATCCTCTTGCTAATTTAATTAATCTAATTAGCTAATTAGGGGATGTTACATAACCAATTCACATATCCTAATGCAATGTCTAACAGCTCAGCACCAACAACACATCACACCACTCCATATATCCTAATGCAATGTCTATATGTCAATGCATATGATCCCAGGATGTACTACTCCAAAAAGTGTTGTGCATCTCTCTACAATACTGCACAACGGATCTACGATCCAAATATGGGTGTGCTTCTCCCTATGTAACTTGACTTGTGTAGTACTTCTCTCATCGATACTGCACTACACCCCATGATAAAAACTCAGGTGTGCTTCTCTTTATGATACTGCACCTTGTGGTCACTTCTCTCTATGATACTGTGCCACATCCGGGATGGCATTTCTCTCATCGATGCTGTACTATACCAACCTTGTAAGACAGGTACTTCCCTCGTCGATACTGTACCACGAACTCCATGTATGCGTGAATATACATCAACACTCATGCATATTTCACCACACCAAGCATTTTTCAAACAAATCATCACATGGATTAAGAATAATGACTTAACACCAACACCAAAATTAACACCTTAACACCACACACATCAACCAGTACACGTCATCACAACATTCACAATTCAAGTAATACTTATAAATAAAGGAAAGAGTCCTTACCGACTTTTTCTTACGATTCAACGTCGTACAACTCCGTAAGTATCTCTCGCCCCATGCTAATCATTCCAATAGCTTCCTCAAGTCACCACCAACAAATTTCCTCTTAAAGTCTCCCTCGAAATCTAGCTCTAACCTCCCTAACTTTTCATTTTTCTCACTTCTCAAAATAAATCTCCATTAGTTCAAAAGTCATAACTTTCAAAATATTAACTCATCATGATTTCAACCTCTCAAAAGGATTTCTATTGTTTCTCAAAGATTTTTCATTTGTTTCTCATTTCTTAAGTCACAGATCATCAACATCATTTGTACAATTCACAACATAGAACGAACACATACATAAGCTAGAGGCCACGACAACAATGTCCTTGCAGGGACCAAATCAACACCCAATCAACAAAGCTCATAATCAAGAAACAAACAAACGCCAACCACAATCACAAGCATATAATAACGACTAGAAAGAAGCCTTCACCTCAAGCGCTTTCCTTCCTAACGTAGATTACATCCGGTGGCACCTACGACCTCTACAACTCGATCCTTTCTATCTACGTGCACACATTCTACTTTACTTTTCTCCATCAAGAGTTACTGCTGATCATTCAGAGAATGACAAGTCACAACATGACAAACAAACACAATATATCAACTCCTACTTATGTATTCAACAATTTTCTTCAAAATTCAAATCAAACACCAAAATTTTCATAAGTATTTTTCGGATGAAAATTTGGGAGAGTCTCCTTTGTGTTTAGGTCATTTTCCAAATTTTCCTGTCCAAACAACAACACAAATTCATAGACATTTCTAGTCACTTTAAATCTCGTACTCTAATCGCCAACAAAATAAATAATATTATTATGAAAAATATCTAGATATTTTGTGTGTGTAACACATAACTATGTTGGGCCCTAAGTTAGTCTTTAATGAGTCGCGTTTCGCGCACGGGAAAATTTTATGGTAAACGAAAATATTTAAAATAAAATTTTCGTGACAAATAATTTTTCACCGACGCGGGAATAAATTATTCTCCAAATGAGTTTTCGTTCCAAAGCTAAGAAAAATATAACGAGTTTAAATTCTCGTTATAGCTGATATATAAACCCTCTGTTTAAATTTTGGCGGAAATCGGAGTCCGTTAAAAATAGACAGCGGATATCTTTTACCCATTTTCCTTAAATCGAAGATAAAACTATTTTCACATTTTTCCCAACAATCTCAAAAAAAAATATTTCACTTAGCACTTTCGTGAAAAATAGCAAAATAGCCTTTTACATAAATACACTTTACAACAAGCATCTACATAAATGTTTAAGCTAAAACAAATAATTCGGTAGACACAGGGAAAGAAATAGTAAAGCGCAATCTGATCTACTGTAAAATTATGTGTTTCTTGCTGTGTAAAATCTTCTTTCTTGCCTTTTCTTTTGCCTTTGAAGTTCAAATTTCTTACTTTTCTCAAAGATTGACCTAAAAAGAGAAACAAAAATTTGGTAGTAAAATAGCTCAAGAATAGAACTATATTGCTACGTAAATTAATAAAAACAAATACTAAAAGACATTTAAATTAGACTTATTAGTACTCCAACCCGTACAGATACAATGGGCCTCATTAAAATCTCTATGGGCCAAAAACCCGTGGAAAAAACCCAATGAGGAAAAAGAAAACCCTAGAAAGAACGAGACTAAAAAAGCCAATTACAAAGAATTCAAACAAACAAATGGGATCTTCTCTCTAGCCGGCCCTAGTTTTGCTCCATTTCTCTCTAACTTTTCTTCTTCTTCGTCCATTGGAGAGGGGTGATTTTGGGTCATTCTTCGACCCGGAATCACCCCTCTACATCGTTTTTTCTCTCTTTTCATTTAAATAAGTGTTACTCAAATAGTTTTGAGCTTTTTTGTGATTTCTTCGTCTAAGTGCGACACTGTTGTTTTGTTCGTCATCTTGTGCGATGTAATTTGGTTTTCCCATCTTGTTACGGTGTTTGTTACGTTTGGATTGATAGATCCACTTCGACTCGCTACAAATTCAACTAATGAAGACTTGGTCGTCAACGCTACAGATCCGGAGGCATAGGTACTCTAGTGGCTTTAATTTTGTCATTTTTGTAGGCAATTTGTCATTTTATGCTATTAATTTGGATGCTGTGAGTTTGTTCGCAGATTCATCTTTTTCAGTTTTAGCAATATGGAATTTGTATTGTTTTCGATGTAATCCACCGATTTAAATGAATGAATACCTTATTTTTAGTCAAAAAAAACAAACAAATGGATTTCCCCACCACTCACGAATCAAAAAACCAGAGTTACTACCCATAGTGCTAATGAACCACTCCCAAGACAAAGACTTGACATGATTAACAATATCCGGAGAGTCAAAAACAACCCCTCTAAAAAAACATTATTCTTGTGATGCCAAATGCATCAAGTTGTTGCTGCCCAAATCAGATAACTAATTCTATGGGATTTTTTGGACTGAAACCTCAAACCATATGCCCAAAAATGATCAGAACCAACCAACCAACATGTCTGACACTAAAATAGTCTTCCAATTCTGAATAGTAGACCAAATAAGGGATGTACACCTGCAAAGAAAGAACAGATGTTGAATGGATTCCTCCTCTTCAAAACCCAATGGGCAGCAACACCCATGCACATCAGTGATAACTCCTTTGGCCACAAGTTCATCACGCGTCGGGAGCTTCCAAGCCACAACCTCACCTAAATACCCCCACCTTGGTAGGAAAAGCCACCTGCCACCAATCATTTAAGACATCTCCCTTAACAACCCCTCTTCAATCCTGTTGTAAGAGAGACAATAAAATCAAAATAGCAAGATTTAACAGCGAAGGAAGAAAAGTGATCAAAATGCCACTGCCACACATCCACCATGTCGCTAGATAATTGCACTAAACCTAAAATGGACATTAGTAACACAACATCGGCTTCTGCAGCTTCTGATAAGTTGGTGCTCCAACTCAAATGTCAATGCCAACTACCACTCCTCCAACACCCATACTCGAAAATTACTGCCATCCTAAAAATAAGCCGCAAGAAACAAGCTAGGAAAAGCGAGACTAAGAAGCTCGTTGCACAGCCAAAGATGATGCCAAAAGAGAATTTTGAAACCATTCCCTAACACTGATTTAATAGCTGCGCCAAAACAATATTCTACATTATAGAAATCATCCTCCAAAAGGATCAAATCTCTCCACCATAAAGAATATCTAACCTCCCATTTTGGGTTATAAGGGGTTGTGAAAATTGTTCTCAAATCATCATAACGATGTGTAAGAATAGATCGAGAGCTTGCATTCACGTCATTGATACAACTCCAACGACATTTATTCATGAAGGCTAAGTTAAAAGCTTCTAATATCTTCACTCCCAAACAACCTAACTTCTTAGGTAAGCACACTTTGTCCCAAACAACCCAACAAATAAACCCAACAAATATTCTGTCCAATGGAAATTTCTTTGAATCTTCACCATCTCTTGCAATACAATTTTTGGGGCTGAATTGTCCTGGAAGGAAGTCTCGGTCAATGAAGTTGGGTCGAGATGCTAACCAGAAGTGATGATAGAATCGCTCCTGCCAATGTTTCGAAATGTCCCCCTTTGCGTTGATCTGGTGAGGGGTGGTACCTGCACACACTCAAACGCCTAAGTTAACTTAGAGAAAAGGTGGCAGGTATTAATAAATGCGTACCAGATGTCTTGACGCGATATTTATAGGGAATTGTACCAATGGCGTGTCATGATTCTTTAGTCAGGGGTGTGGTCTGAGGTCATTTATGGACCGTGCGATGAAGACAATTGATCTCCATCGTAGATTGCCTTTGGGTCGTGGATTTGGGTCTTTATGTCCAGTTCAAATCCTAGAAGTCGAGGCCCACTCTTGAATAAGGGCTTTATAGATAGAAAACATACAAGGGGATACAATTGAGCGCCGAGTTAATGAGTGTTACCCTCCCTCCAATAAATAACCAACGACCATTCCATGAGGAGAGCCTTCTACTAATCATATCTAGAATAGGTTTCCAAGTACTTTTTCTACTTCAATTCCCTCCCACTGGAATGCCCAGACACTTGAAAGGAAGGGCGGGTTTGCTGCAAGCCAGAAACGATGCAGCGCCTTCTAGAAAATCCTCATTTAAGTTGACACCGTAAATATTGCTCTTTTGAAAGTTCAACTTCAACCCCGAAACAAACTCATAACTTCTAAATACAGTTTTAATGCACAAAATGTAACATCCCCAATTTAGCTAATTTCAATAAATTGAAATTAGCAAGAGGTTATGAGTTAATTGATTAGCTAAATTATATATGTTAGCTTAATTAATTAATTATGAGGTGATTGTCATGAATTGGAAAGATTAGTTATGTGATTGAATTATTTGCATTATTGTGTTAATAGTATGAATTAGGTGTGATTGTGGGGTAGAAATAAAATTAAGAGAGAATTAGTAAACCAAGGGTGTTTTGGTCATTTCCATGCCACTTAAACCTTCAGTTCATTATTCTGAAACATAAAAACAGCACCTCACCTCTCATTTCACAAAAATCAGAATTTAGGAAACATAGAAAGGGTTGAGAGAGAGAGAGAGAGAGAGAGAGAGAGAGAGAGAGAGAGGGGAGGGGGACGTGATAGAAAGAGGGAGAAGAAGAGCTAGGAACAACTCTGATTCTTCATGCATGTAAGACAGTTTTACACCTTTCTCTTCAGTTTTCAAGCTCTTCCCTTTGATGCTATTTTCACGAGTTCATTCCTCATATTTCTCCTTTCACCATTTTTGAACCACTCAAGCTCAACTTGTCAAAAATGAAGTCTTGAGGGTAGTGAAGCCTTGCATGTTAGTTTGGAGAGTGGTATAGCAAACTTCAGTACCTACATTGCGAGTTGGAGTGATCTAGGAAGGATTTCAGTTGCTGAGTTTAAGTTACATGCCTTTGGGTAGCTTGGGATCGAGTGAGAACACGATTCAGTGATCGTTGAACTTCGTTCGAGTGATTTCGCATTTCGGTTTTGTGATTTTCATCACAATACGGTGAGTTCTATACTCGCTTAGGGAATTATTTTCGGATTATAACTTGCATGTCCTGTTTCTGTTTTTCAGTTTGCTAGTCGTCGTGTTACAAATCGAATTTCAAAACCGTAATGTTTGAGGTGTTTGAACAAATGATTAATTGAGGATAATATGAATGTTTGGACTGACTTTGATGATTGTTTGGACAGAAATTATGTTTTTGATGCTCGGGAATTAATCAGAACGGGTATTGGAACGATCAGAACGGCCAAGTTTTTAGGAAAAATCACAGTTTTGGGCTACTGATGAACACGCACGGATCGTGCACCCTAGTGGCACGGACCGTGCGTCCTGTTCGCAGGTTGCCTGTAAAATTTTAAAAACATGGCACAGACCGTGCGTACTCTTCGTGTTTGTGTTCAAAAATTTTTGAAAACACGCATGGGTCGTGCGCCTCCTAAGCACGGACCGTGCGTATGCTTCTGTTACCCAATTTTAAAACATGTCTTAGGCCATTCCAAACTGTTCCAATTGCATTCAAATCATTTCCTAAACCTTATGTATTGATAAATAAACCGTAATTCGTGGAAAACACATAGGTATACATTAAGGTGAGGTGAATTACATTAAAATTATGTAAATGAATTTAGTAACCACGTGTGAGGTCATGATAACCGTTCAAGCGGATTAAATGTCCTTTGAAGATATATATATATATGTTATATATTGTTATGAGACGGCCCAATGCGGGTAATATTAAATAAGAGATGGCCTAATGCGGGTATATATATAAATTATATAAATTTAGGTTTAGGGTGACGATTCTACTATCGAGGTTAGCGTACTAGGGGAGGGGAAGTCATGAGCCCTATGAACCTAGGCCCTTTGAGGTTTGCCTGCAGTTTATGGTAAGCGGATTGGGTTCACCGGAAATATAGACAATCATTCACGGTGATATGCTAAACAAAAGAGGATTCTACGTGGTTATCTTATTGGACTACGGACAATAGAAGCATGATTACATGCTATGTTAGAAGAGGTTTCACGTAGTCGCTTAGTAGGGATACGAGTAAAAAGATGCATAATGAACCGATGGAGTTTTAGTGATGGGTCTCGATAGGACTCCCTGAGATAAAATGTTTATCTCACCCTTTATAATTGTGGTTTTTACAGAGAAACAGGGAAAAGCAAAGGCAAAGAAGCACGGCTAGACGTGACATTCTGAGGAGATGCTGAAGTTATTTTTATTGCTTATGCTAGTTTTCCCCAGTTGACTTTGTAATTCCGATTGTATGACTTATACATTGTTTAAAGTTGCCAAATCATTTCCGCTACTTATGTTTTGGATGTTGAACACTAGGGATGTGTCAGGTTTATGAACATGGGACTTAAGTACTTTAAGTAACTCTATGTTATGTTACAAATTGAGGTGACCGTTTGATGATTATTCATTGAAGTCTTTAGTTGTGTTCAATGTCTAGGACAGAAAGTTATCTCTGATGTATGCTAAGTTGTGCACTTTAGCATTTCTACATGTTAGAAGAATTAGGGTGTTACATTTTGGTACCAGAGCAGTTCGAACTAGTCGGACTTAGAGGTTAAGAGTCTTTTACATCTTCTAAGTCTGAATCTTCTTAGTATGCTATTAGACATTGAGTCTGATCAACTTAATACTTTGTGCATATTTCGCAGAATCATGGCTGGAAGAGGAAGAAGAAACCCACCCATTGACCCACATGCCGAGTGGATGCAAAATGTAATTGAGAATCAGCAAAAGATGATGTAGGACATGATGCAAATGCATCAGCAATAGATGAACCAGCAGCAGCCTAATGTTCAACAACCTCCTCCGGAAGATTCGAATAGAGCGTATTTCCGCTTCCAAAAGATGAACCCCCCAAGTTTCAAGGGAGGTCCTGATGTGATGGTATCTCATTATTGGTTGGACTCTATGGAGAAAATTTGTAGATCTCTGCAATGCAGCAAAGAAGAAAATGTACTCTTTGCAGCTCATATGCTAGAAGAGGAAGCCCAAACCTGGTGGACCAACGCTCATGAACTGATGGTGAATCAGGAAACTCCTATTACTTGGTTTAACTTCATGGAATTGTTTATTGGACATTTCTTCCGTCCAGTGATGAAGCTTAGTAAGAAGACTGAATTTGTCAATCTCGGGCAAGGAGATATGACGGTGGGGGAATACACCGCCAAGTTTGAGAAGTTGTCTCAATTCTATCAATTAGCAAGGTATGATCTGAATGATGAATGGAAGATGCAAATGTATAAGGCAGGTCTCTGTGTTGATATTGCCCAAGGTCTTTGCTCTTATGCTATGACCAACTATGCTGCTTTGGTGCAACAGGCCTATGTTGCGGAAGCAGATCTCAATAGAATGTAGGAAGAGAAAAGATAGTATTGGAAAGGAAAGAAGAAGGTGGCTGAATCGTCGACTCCACGAGCAAAGTCAAAAGGTAACTTTTACAAAGGAAAGCAAGCACAATCGCCTGATTTCTCAAAATCCAGCAAGTGTCCCAAATGCAGGAGGCCTCACAGTGGTGAATGTCATATAAATTCCAATCAGTGTTTTTATTGCAAGAAAGAAGGTCATTATGCTCATGAATGTCCATTGAGGAAGAGGAACAGAGAGGAGCAAGCTGCTACAACTCAAGGAAGGAACTACACCTTGGATGCTGAAAAAGCCAAGCCTTCAGATAATCTACTGAGGGGTACGGGATCTCTATTCAATAACTCCGTCAGTATATTATATGATTCAGGTGCTACTCATTGTTTTATTTCTCAAGCATGTGTTGACCGGTTGGGATTAGCCTTATCTCCGCTATCTGAGCCGATAACTATCTTGACTGCTGCCAAGGGTCGTGTCCAAACCCAGTCTTTATGTCAAAGCTGTCTTCTGGCCATAGGAGACAGAAACTTCGTTATAGATTTTATTTGTTTACCTATGAGAGGTATGGACGTCGTTTTGGGTATGAACTGGATGACGGCAAATCGTGTCACCATCGACTGCTTCAACCGAACTGTCAGTTTTGCCACGGAATCAGTTGAACTACCAAAGACAAATTCTTAAGCAAGTATATCCTTCACATCAGCAAGTCAATCCTTATTTCAAGGTGCGGAAGCTTATGTTATTATGTTGTCTGCATCGACTGAAATAGGTTTAGATCTATCTTCTGTAGAAGTTGTTAATGAATTCTTAGATGTGTTTCCAGATGAAGTTTCTTCCTTACCTCCGGATCGTGAGGTAGAGTTCTCAATAGAGTTGGTTCCGAGCACAGGGCCAATTTCTATTGCTCCTTATAGAATGTCCCCTTTAGAGCTTAAGGAGTTGAAGACCCAACTTGAAGAATTAACTTCAAAACAATTCATTAGGCCTAGTGCTTCGTGATGGGGTGCTCCTGTATTGTTTGTCAAGAAGAAGGATGGGAGCATGAGATTAGGCATTGATTACTGTCATTTGAACAAGGTAACTATCAAGAATAAGTATCCTCTGCCAAGGATAGACGATTTACTTGATCAACTTCGAGGTGCTGCAGTATTTTCTAAAATTGATCTAAGGTCGGGGTATCACCAGATAAAAATGAGAGCCTTAGATATTCCGAAGACAGCTTTCCGTACTCGACATGGACACTACGAGTTTATAGTGATGCCCTTCGGTTTGACCAATGCTCCATCTGTATTCATGGACTACATGAATCGAATTTTTAATCCTTATCTTGACCAATTTGTCGTGGTGTTTATTGATGATATCTTGGTGTATTCTAAGACTATTGAGGAGCATGTGCAACATCTCCGAATTGTCCTGAACGTACTCCGAGAAAAGAAGTTGTATGCGAAGCCTTCAATGTGTGATTTCTGGATGCCTGAGGTAAAGTTTCTGGGTCATATGATATCTCAATCCGGTGTTGCAGTGGACCCCAGTAAAATTGAAGCTGTGGTAGACTGGGAACAACCATCTACAGTCACTGAAGTGAGAAGCTTCTTGGGATTAGTTGGGTATTATCGGAGATTCATTCAAGGATTTTCTCATCTGATTCTTCCTCTCACTCGGTTAACTCGCAAGGGTCAACCGTTTTATGGGACTCTGACTGTGATGAATGTTTTTCAGAATTGAAGAATCGTTTAACTTCTGCACCCGTTTTAATTCTTCCAGATCCGTCTATGGAATTCCAGATTTACTGTGACGCCTCTGGTAAGGGTTTAGGATGTGTTCTTATGCAGAATCAACAAGTGGTTGCTTATGCCTCCAGACAGTTGAAACCGCATGAAGAGAATTACCCAACTCATGACCTAGAGTTGGCGGCAATTGTGTTTGCCCTAAAGATTTGGAGACTTTACTTGTACGGTTCTCGTTTCGAAGTCTTTAGTGATCACAAGAGCCTTAAGTATTTGTTTAACCAAAAGGAGCTGAATAATAGGCAAAGAAGATGGGTTGAGTTTCTGAAGGATTACGACTTCGAGTTGAAGTATCATCCCGGGAAGACCAATGTTGTAGCTGATGCGTTGAGTAGGAAATCTATTCATACAGCAGAATTAATGATGCATGAGATGGAACTGTTAGAGTCTTTCACAGACTTAAATTTGAATGTGAAGCAAATAAGGAACCGGTTAGTGTTGAGTCATATCCAGATTTCAAGTTCATTGAGGAATCTGATTCGCTCAGCTCAAGAGATTGATGTAGAGCTGCAAGCTCAAAAGAGGATACCAAATTTTACCGAAGATAATGATGGAATTATTTTCTTCGACGGTAGAATTTGTGTGCCGAAGGATGATGATATAAAAAGGCAAGTGTTAGAAGAAGCACATCAGAGTCAGAATTCCATACATCCTGGATCTACCAAGATGTATCGGGATTTGAAACAGATGTACTGGTGGCCAGGGATGAAAACGGAGATTGCGGAATTTGTGTCTCGATGCCTAACTTGTCAAAGGGTTAAGGCAGAGCACCAGAAGCCTGCTGGTCAATTGCAGCCGCTGAATGTGCCAGTATGGAAATGGGAAGATATTTCTATGGATTTTGTTATGGGATTACCAAGGTCCCAAGACGGTAACGATTCCATCTGGGTAGTTGTGGATCGTTTAACCAAATCAGCTCATTTTATTCCTGTTCGTTCGAACAACAAGGTTTCCAAGTTAGGAGAGGAATATCTGAGAAGCATAGTAAGGTTGCATGGAGTTCCTACAAGTATTGTGTCAGATCGTGATCCAAAGTTCACTTCTCGATTTTGGAAAGCTTTAAACCAAGCTTTGGGAACAAAAGTGTTTGTTAGCACTGCTTATCATCCGTAGACAGATGGCCAGACGGAGAGGATTATTCAGACCTTAGAAGATATGCTTCGAGCTTGTGTGCTCGATAACGGAAGAAAATGGGAAGATCATCCTCCATTGGTGGAGTTTGGTTATAACAACACCTATCATTCCAGTATCGGAATGGCTCCATTTGAAGCCTTGTATGGAAGGAAGTGCAGAACACCGTTATGTTGGTGGGATGTCGGCGAA
Organism: Astragalus membranaceus; assembly: GCA_039519185.1. Taxonomy (NCBI): domain Eukaryota; kingdom Viridiplantae; phylum Streptophyta; class Magnoliopsida; order Fabales; family Fabaceae; genus Astragalus; species Astragalus membranaceus. The sequence continues at coordinate 82,720,442 of CM076851.1, read as the reverse complement.
GATCGGTTGTTAGGACCCGATTTGGTTCTTGAGACAACCGAAAAGATCCGACAAATCAGAGAAAGAATGAAAGCTTCCCAGAGTCGGCAGAAGAGCTATGCTAACAAGAGAAGAAGACCACTAGAGTTTGAATCTGTGATCATGTGTTTTTGAGGGTTTCGCCAACTATTGGTACCGGTAGAGCATTGTGGGCGAAGAAACTCAGTCCTCGGTATATCAGACCCTTCCAAATTATTGAGTGTATTGGGCTAGTAGCTTACCGTATTGCTTTACCTCCGGCTTTGTCCAATCTTCATGATGTATTCCAAGTGTCTCAACTAAGGAAATACATTTCCGATCCGAGTCAACTGTTGAATTTCGAGACGATTGACCTTAGGCCGGATTTGTCTTTTCAACCTCATCCTAGTTACATCATGGAACGTGGCGAGAAGACGCTTCGGACGAGGACAATTCCGATAGTCAAAGTAGTTTGGGACGAATTTTAAATCGAGGAAGCTACATGGGAATTGGAGAGTGGTATAGCAAACTTCAGTACCTACATTGCGAGTTGGAGTGATCTAGGAAGGATTTCAGTTGCTGAGTTTGAGTTCCACGCCTTTGGGTAGCTTGGGATCAAGTGAGAACACGATTCGGTGATCGTTGAACTTTGTTCGAGTGATTTCGCATTTCGGTTTTGTGATTTTCATCACAATACGGTGAGTTCTATACTCGCTGAGGGAATTATTTTTGGATTATAACTTGCATGTCCTGTTTCTGTTTTTCAGTTTGCTAGTCTTCGCGTTACAAATCGAATTTCAAAACCGTAATGTTTGAGGTGTTTGAACAAATGATTAATTGAGGATAATATGAATGTTTGCACTGACTTTGATGATTGTTTGGACTGAAATTATGTGTTTTGATGCTCGGGAATTAATCGGAACGGGTATTGGAACGATCGGAACGGCCAAGTTTTTAGGAAAAATTACAGTTTTGGGCTACTGATGAACACGCACGGATCGTGCACCCCGGTGGCACAGATCGTGTGCCCTGTTCGCAGGTTGCCTATAAAATTTTAAAAACATGGCACAGACCGTGCGTACTCTTCGTGTTTGTATTCAAAAAAATTTGAAAACACGCACGGGTCATGCGCCTCCTAAGCACGGACCGTGCGTATGCTTCTGTTACCCAATTTTAAAACATGTCTTAGGCCATTCCGAACGGTTCCAATTGCATTCTAATCATTTCCTAAAGCTTATGTATTGATAAATAAACCGTAATTCAATGAAAACGCGTAGGTATACATTGAGGTGAGGTGAATTACATTAAAATTATGTAAATGAATTTAGCAGCCACGTGTGAGGTCATGATAACTGTTCAAGCAGACTAAATGTCCTTTGAAGATATATATATATATATATATATATGTTATATATTGTTATGAGACAACCCAGCACGGGTAATATTAAATAAGAGACGGCCCAATGCGGGTATATATATAAATTATATAAATTTAGGTTTAGGGTGACAATCCTACTATTGAGGTTAGCGTACTAGGGGAGGGGAAGTCATGAGCCCTATGAACCTAGGCCCCTTGAGGTTTGCCCGCAGTTTATGGTAAGCGGGTTGGGTTCACCGGGAATATAGACAATCATTCACGGTGATATGCTAAACGAAAGAGGATTTAACGTGGTTATCTTATTGGACTATGGACAATAGAAGCGTGATTACATGCTATGTTAGAAGAGGTTTCACGTAGTCGCTTAGTAGGGCTACGAGTTAATGCATAATGAACCGATAGAGTTTTAGTGAGGGGTCTCGATAGGACTCACTGATATAATGTTTATCTCACCCTTTATAATTGTGGTTTTTACAGAGAAATAGAGAAAGGCAAAGGCAAAGAGGCACGGCTAGACATGACATTCTGAGGAGATGCGGAAGTTATTTTTATTGCTTATGCTAGTTTTCCCCAGTTGACTTTGTAATTCCGATTGTATGACTTATACATTGTTTAAAAGCTGTAAAATTGTTTTTCGCTACTTATGTTTTGGATGTTGAACACTAGGGATGTGTCAGGTTTATGAACATGGAACTTAAGTACTTTAAGTAACTCTATGTTATGTTACGAATTGAGGTGACCGTTTGATGATTATTCATTGAAGTCTTTAGTTGTGTTCAATGTCTAGGACATGAAGTTATCTCTGATGTATGCTAAGTTGTGCACTTTAGCATTTATACATATTAGAAATATTAGGGTGTTACACAAAAGTTTATCCCAATACCCATTCCCGGCAAGGATTGTATCATCCACAAACTAAAGCAACGAAAAGCTTAAAGTATTGTTCACTTGAAAGCCTTTATAGCTGCCTTTTCTAACTGCCCGTTGGACCATACCTGCCAGCCCCTCAGCCATGATCCAAAAGTGAAAGGAAGAAAGAGGATCTCCTTGTTTCAACCCCTTATGCATCTTGAACTTCTCTATCGGACTATCGTTAACCTAAACAAGCATAGTACAACCATGCAAACAAAATCGAATCCAATTTACCCAAATCGTCCTGAAACCCATCCTCTCCCTCTATATTCTCAGAAACCCCAAAAAATCGAATCATCAGTCTTTCGAAAGTCCACCTTAAGCTGAGCATAGTCTGCCTCGGTGATCTAGCGAAACTCAATTCCATCAAGGGTTGGTCTATAGAAGTCAACTTCTAAATAGATAGCTTCAACGAAACGCTTCACCTCCCCTACCTCCGCCAAATGCACACCCTCCCTATCTAATACTTTTGGTTCATACAAATATAACGAGTTATTGTAAATTTAAACTTTAAATTAATATTTTTTTAAGGATTCAGCTATGTCACGTCATCAAAATAAGTCATGTCGCACTTTCCACATCGGCTTTTTTAGCCATGTGTAAAGATAGTTATAGCAATGAATAAACTTGAAAATAGAATATTTTATGGTGATAGAAATGAAGTGAATTTTTTCTTAGGGACATTAACAAAATTCGTGAATTTATGAGGAGGCAAAACATATTTAATCCTTAAATTAATTTTGATTTTTTATAATATATTTTCAAAAAACTTGAACATTTTAATGGTAAAAGATTTAGATTATAGAAATAAAAAAAATACACTTCTCATACATCAATTATTATTTTTCAAAATTAGTTATGAAAATTTTTAATTTTTAATTTAACTAATATAAAAAAAAGTTAATATTTTTTTTTAAGCCAATAATTTATTGATAATAAAGGAAAAACAAAACAATAGCATGGGGACTCAAACCAAAACCCGGCCGGGATAAAAAAAATCAATGAAAAAACAAAGATCATTAAAAATCACATATTTACCCTTGTATTCTTTCTTATGAGATTTTGACTTAACTACCACAAAACATCATTTAAATACATCTAACATCTTTTAAAACAAACAATAACATACTTATGAGATTGTGACTTAACCGTTTTGAAACTCGAATCATCTTCAGCAGTTTTATCATTCAACTTCTTTGTTGAAAGGCATCATCCTCTACCTCATCCCCTTGCTCATCTCCCCAAAACTTGCTAAATTTTCAAATCATGAGATTCTCACTATTAGATTTACTAGTGTGGTTTGTAATTTGAGACATAGAGAGTACCTTAGTGAATTTGGAGACTCTATTGTTGAAATAAACCAGAATTCACAATAAGAGACTTATTTTTTTCTTTAGACCATTGCTGGCCACCCACGGGGTGTATCAACGCTTTCAACGAAAGACTGATCTCTTTTCGTACTTAGAAACAAATTTCGCACTGACCAACATTAAGTTTCTCCGCTGCTGGAATCGAGCTCGAGAGCACCGGGATATCCCCCTTTGTCTCAGGGTAGCTTAAGCCACTGGGATAACGGTGTATGTTACAATAAGAGACTCATTTAATATTAAAATATATTTCCATATTTTAATTTTTTTATTTTAAATTATAAATTTGTAATGAAGAAATAATTTTCTTATCCTATCATGTTGGTTTCCAACCGAACTCAAGAGACATGAAAGAATAAGGTGACAATATGAAATTATCATAAACAGTGGATTGTCACATGATATCATTTGATTTTCTTATCCTGCTATCCTTAAATCTAACTATAAGGACCTCATGGAAGTATGTAGAGGGAACTTGATTATATAGGAAGGCGATGGAGCATGTAACAGGCTTCACTTGAGTAAATCGAGAAGGAAGTAGAGAAGCACACATGGTTACTCAGCTCGCTGTGTCGAACTCCTTGCTAGCAACTAGTTCGTCTCTCCTCCTCGTGCAATCATGTCCTAGATTAATGAAGATAAGAGGATTTGTGGTTGGTGATCGTGATGTAGATCTGGATCGGTTTTGACGCCTTTGCCCAACTAGGGCTGTTTTTAGGATTCTCTCTCTTTGAACTAACTCAAGCACTTCTTCCCTTTCGTTATTGATGCTTCACTATTAGTAGACTCTCGTTTGTTGCTTCGTGTGTTATCTATGTGCATTGGGTACGGCTGTTCATGGTTACCAAAAAACTGAACTGAACTGACGAAGCGAACCGAACTGAACCAAAACTAACTGAACTATTAGTAACAGTTTAGAACGGAACTGTTATTTTAAGTTCAGTTCAGTAACCGAACTGTTAGGTAAGTTCAGTTCAGTAACCGAACTGAACTGTTAAGGACTTAATTTTCAATCTCAGCACCTCCCAATTCACTAACCGAACTAAACCCTTCCACTCCAAACTCAGCGCATCCCCAATCTGTAAATTGAAGGAATGGGAGGAAAGAAGCAATGCATATGAATACAAATTATGGCAACGTGTAGCTGCAAATTGGAATCTGGAAAAACTACATGTTGCTCAACAGTCAACAAATCGAAAGCTTCCGATAAATTGAATCTCCCAAGAAAATCGATTTAAGAAACTGAAATCAAAAGCTTCAGATAAATTGAATCTAGCAAAGGAATTGGCATCGAAAGTTGAGGAACTTGAAAGAGAGGTAGCTAGACAAAATGGTGTGATCTCAAATATGGAAATGGAGAAGAATGATTTATGCATTTCAGTTGAGCATTATAAAACTAGATCTGAACAACTTATTGGAGAATCTACTGACTGTAACTGGTTGTTCTTCTAGAAGCTTCCTAAAGCTGCTCATCCTTTTTATTTTGTTTTGTATAGCTCTTTGCGTATACAGTTCGGAAATAAAACGGTGAACCGAACTGAACCGAACTGTCAATGTAGTTCAATTGGGTTCAGCGAACTGTTACTACGGTTCAGTTCAGTTTGCCGAACTGTTTCAAAAGTTTCAGTTCGGTTCAGTTCAGTTCTCCTCGTGAACTGAACCATGAACAACCCTAGCATTGGGTCATGTTGTATCTATGCTCATTTGTTGTATCTGGTTCAGACTACCTTTTGATCAATGAAAAATTGTTCGCATTTGATAAAATAAAAAAAAACACACACACACACATTCCTTGTAACATCCCTAAAATAATTAAGTTAATTATTTTGATGTTTAACCCAATTAATTTAATTTAGTGTACGAGAACTGTTATGAATTTTTTTTTAAAGGATTTGTTAAAAAGGTGTTTACACCCTCTAAGAAAATCATTTTTCTCTTGCTTCAATCAAGGAATTTGAATATGTGAACTTCATTTTCAAATGTGTATTTCTATCAAGTGCCTCATATTAAACGTTTTGATTAAGATTAATCAAAGTTGGGGTGTAAACCAAATGGAATGGAGTAAATTAAGTTCCTCTATTTCAAGTTCAAAGTTTAGGTACTCATCTCCTTATTTTCAAAAATTATTTATGTGTTGTACCAAGGAGGAAAACGGATTTCAAGTAATGAAAACTATTTTCCGATAGTTAATATCTTTTTGAGAACGTATTCTCGATTAGCCTAATCGGTAAGGTTAAACAATTTTAGAGGGCAATTTTTTTTTTAAGTTGGGGTGTAATGGTTCCCTAAAATAATTAAGTTAATTATTTTGATGTTCAAACCAATTAATTTAATTTAGTGCTTGATTAATAATTTTGTTAATTGATTGCTAAATTAATTATTGATTGGTGTAGGGTTTTTAAGTGAATAGTAGATAGAAAGGGGGTATTTATGGGATGTTAGAGTTAAGTGAGGGCATAGAGGTCTTTTTACACCCACACTCTCACGTAAGTGATTTAAAATAAAAAGAAACGAAAGAAAGAAAAGAAATAAAAAGAAAGAGAGAAACAGAGAGGGAGAAGTCGAGAAAAAAGAAAAGGAAAGAGAAGAAGAGAGGGAGAAGGGCGGAGAGGAAGAAGAGAAGAGAGAGTGTGAAATGTTCATGGTTTGTTCTCCTTCTTTTCTCCATGAGAATCCTCTTCTCATCCTCTTCATGTTGACACCAAAAACATCACCAACAACTCACTCTCTCTCAATCCACCATATTCGCAAATCATGGAGAAAGTGAGGGATGTTGAGTTCTCTCCTTCATTTCTTTGTCTTGGAGGTTAGGAAAGTTCCATTGAGAGTTTAATTAGTAGCTTGGAGTGAAGAAATCAAGGTTTGGTTGAGTTAGGGTTATGGAAGCTCAAAATTGGGGGTTTTGGTTCATGAAGCTCAGTTGGAGCTTAGAGACAATTAGTGATTTTTTGAAGCATTATGGTTGATTGGGAATCCATATTGGAAGTTCAAGCTTTGGAACCAAATTTGGGGTTTTGGGTTTCACTTTGGAGATTAGGAGCTTTTGGGTGGTGCCTAGTTTCGAATGGATGCTTAGAGTAGGGATTTCTCGCGTGTTCGTGTGTTCGAGTCGAACAGCGACGTGAGTTCTTTGAGTAATTGAGGCTTCGCTTATTGGCTTGTTATTGTTTTGATGTTATTCATAGTTATGTGAAAATGAGTTTGAATTGATTAGGTTATGTATTGAGGTTTGATTGATTGGATTGTTTTTCGGTTTGATGGGTAATTTATAACGTTTTGGTAAAAACCGATAAACCGACAATTGACGGATTTTGATGAAATTGATGTTTGAAATGTGAGTGAATGTTGTTAGGTTATGTGGTTTGATTGCCAAGTTAAAGTTAATGTTTCGGTTTGCTATATGTGTCGTGGAATGTTTTTGGGTAAAAAACCGTTATTTTGAATTGTATCGTGTTTTGATAAAATTCGTATGTTTTGAGTTGTTGTAACTGGTGTATGTTATGACTAGTGGTTGTGAGTTGTGTAGTGATTGAATTGATGATTGCTGGTTTGAGATTGGTTAAAACAGTGTAAATAAGTAACGAATTCAGTTATAGATTGGTTAAAACATTGTAATACCAATAGATTGTGTAAATAAGTGTCGAATTCAGTTATAGATTGGTTAAAATGTTGTAATACCAACAAATTGGTTAAAACGGTGTAAATAAGTGTCAATTTCAGTTATAAGATTGGTTAAAACATTGTAATACCAATAGATTGGTTAAAACAGTGTAAATAAGTGTCGATTTCAGTTATAGATTGGTTAAAACGTTGTTTTGTTTATTTTGACTGAGAAGAATTGTTTTTTTCAATCATGCAAAGTATATTGATGGTGATTTGAATACAAACCGAGTAATTGTTGTATCGAGTAATTGTTGTATCGAGAGTGAACACAATCAAAGTACCAAGTAATGGACCTAGTGTCCGAATTAAGGATAAAGAATCAAATTGTTTTTTCTCGAGAGAGTAAACTATTTAGTGTCTATGTATGCACATTATAAATGAATTAAAGAATGGATGATGTGCTTGGGGTCGGTCTCATGAACCCATCTCAAGGCCCAAGAGGTAAGGTTAGTGTGTTCTATTTATTTATAGAACACGGGTCCCCTATATGTATCGTCGTAACTTTTATATTATGTAAGTCTAAAGCGTAGGGGGGTGCATCATAGGTAAAATAATAAAAGATACACGGAGAGTGTTAGTAAGGAGTCACGAAGAACTCACTGAGATTATGTAATCTCACCCCTCATTGTTGTTGTTTTCCAGATAAACAGATGAAGGTTAAGGAAAGTTATTTTCAAGTTGAGGATTTCAGTCTTGGAGGACCTCATTTTATTTGAAGTTCTTCCTACAGTTAATCTTCTAGTCTCATGTAATGAGATCATTGATTATTGTTAAGTTTAAGGCTTAGCTTATGATGTATTAATATTTATATCTATATTTGTATTTTGGATTAAGTTGGTCGTGTGGACTCCGATAGGTGCCTGGAAAAATTGGTTTATGTTCAAGTTCTTTAATTAAGGTTTTTATAAAAACCCTATCAATGTATGAGCCATTTAAGGACAGTTGTTGTTCCTTAGTTTGATCCAAAATACGAAAGTATATCTCTGAGATGTCTGAAAAGTAATATCCCTGATTTTATTGTCGACTAAAATCTAGAATTTTACATTTTGGTGTCAGAGCAGTTCGACCTTGCCGGGCTTAGAGAACGGTCAAAAGATTTGATAGATTGAGTCAGCTAGGGACTTAGACAATCGATTGTTAGAACCTTTTTGTATCTTGTGTGAGACGTTGAGTTTGGATCCACTCGATATTTCATGCAACGTACTAAGAATAATGACAATTAGTTGCCTTGGCCCCGAAAAAGTCCGAAACCATAAACCCTAGGATTCCTGGACTTCTTGTTTCATCAGAGTATGCAGCGGAAGTAGTAGGCATCCGAGTTGGTTCGCGGAGTTGTGGGCGACTGTCTAGTCTTTGGAACCGATTTAACCGTCGTGTCATCATGTAAATTGACCGTCGTGTCATCATGTAAATTGTGAAGGGCTACCGAGAGAGAGTTATAAGTTGAGAAATCTTCTTGTAGAAGAAATGTTAGTGCCCTAGATTTGTTCAGGACTAGTGAGCACCATAGAACATAGATTGTTGTCTGACGAGTCTCTCAGTTACTGAGATGATGTCTAGTAGTCAACCCTACTGTGTAGCATAGTTTAACTCTAACTTATACTTCAGCCAAGTAAGATCCTTAGGGATAGTCATGGTTCTCGAATAGGTTTCCTTTCCTAAGAAACACCCTTTTCCGAAGTTGGGAAACCAAGCTTGTAAGCTGTCATTGCGCTTGCAGTTTTGACAAGTAGTATCACCCAGTGTTTATTAGACCAGTACCTTATCAAAAACTCTGAGTTGAATTCCTATTAGACGGGGACTAGTAATTCACGTCAGTGAAAGTAATCATATCACGATTCTCCGATTAGGAGCAGGCTAGTTTCTTTCCTTTGAGAAATTTTCGCTAGTCTTCCAACTTATTTTATCCATAACTTATGATACGAAACTCTGATTTATGTGTTCCGAGATGCGTTGGAAAGCTAACGAAATTGTCTACACATACCAAGGGATTTTGGACTATGTTTATCCTCGTTCCAAAAATTATTCCTATTCTACCTAAGCCCTTAGGCTCTAAGTGCTAGTAGAAAGTAAGTTATAGATTGACATACAAAGTATGTAGTGAATCCCAAACGAGTAAAACTAAGAAGGTAAAACCCAGATTAGGACAATTCCTTTTGGAGTCTTTAGAAAGGCTGTTTCTCAGAAATGGCCATTAGCAGTAATACCTTCCCTTAAGAAAATTTTTCAGACAAAGTGAAAGTCCTAAATGATTAGGCACATAATTGAATGTTGAAAAAGGGGAGAGTTTGGTTTATCTAAGTACCAAGTGATGTCGATAGTCCATGGGTAAGTCAAGTTTCGGGTTTGATTGATTATGACAGTTGTAATGATTTCGTCTGTATTATGTATGGAATTCGGAAAGATGGAGGACCTAAGGAATGTTCAAAGTAGTTAGAATTCATTTTCTGAATCAACACAGGATGCACTACTCGTGCTCCCGTTTGATTCCTTAAAAGAATTCTTCTATTTTCTCGTTTCTTTGATGCTACATGTAATATCCCCAATTTTCGCTATTTAAATTATTTGGCGTGAAATGATTTTTTTATTGATTTAAATGAGTTGCTTGAAAATAATGTGTTGAAAAATAATTTGTGTGGATTGTCAATTAATTTAATTGTGTGCCAAATTGAACTAATTGCATCACATAGAGTTAATTAGAACTAAGGAGTCAAATGGAATAGGATTAATAAGTGAGGGGTATAGTGGTATTTTATCTAGTATATATAATAACCCATTCAGCTGAAACACAAAACACTTCATTTTTGAAAAATCTGAAACACAAAATCAGAGAAAGAGATAGGGAGGAGAAGAGAGAGGCTCAAGAAGGGAGGAAAAAGAGAGAGGGAGAACTCCATGAAAACTTAGTGCATGTATGATCCATTAGCATCATCTGAATCAGTTCATCTCCCCCTTTCCATCCATACCAAATTCGAAATCAGTTTCCCCTCCAAATCAAAAACACCATTGAAGACCACCTTGAGCTCCACTTGGACAAACACCATGTATGTCACTTGCATGTTCAACTAGAGTGCATAATAACCAAATTCTGAAGCTTGATTACGAATTTGGAACAACCTAGGGACTTATTCAGTAGCTGGGTTCGAAGTTCAAGCCTTAGGAAGCTGGGTGTTCAGTTTTGGGTTGTTTAGAATCGGATTGGAGATAGTTCGTGACCCTCTATTTGTTCGTGTGCACAAAGTCTCTGTGTTTAATTGCTAGTGTCTTCAAAAAGGTGAGTTCTACTCTCTTAGGATTTCTGTTTAAGTTGCATGGTTGGTTGAATTCTGTTTGTGTTGTTGTTGTACTTGTTGGTACGAAATTTGGTGCAATTATTGTTAGCAAAATCATTGTATAGGCATTCTGGACATAGGTGCGATTGTTTTGAAACTGGGAACGATATGTTAGTCCAAAAATTTTGGTGCTTATTTCCTTAGAAACTAGATTCAATACTTGTCATTTTGGCTTTGGAATGGTGACATTTGGACTTGTGTAGCTCAAGATATGAGCATCACAAGTTAGGGTAGAATTCTGGAGACAGTTTGAGAATAGGTTTAGTTTCTGGGTATCTGGGGACGATATAGTCATCCAAAAATTATGTGGTCAATTGTTTTAGAAACTAGACTGAATGCTCGTCAATTTGGTCCTGATTTGGTTGAATTTGGAATTGTGTAGCTCAAGATATGAGCATCACAAGTTAGGGTAAAATTCTGTGTAATTTCGCGTCGCGACCCGTGGCCATCGCGTCGCGACCTCCCTTAAAATTTGCAACGCAAAACTTCTGTCACTTTTCGCGTCGCGACGGTAGGTGTTCGCGTCGCGACGGTTTGCAGTTTTCACTAAAAAGTCCCTAAACTTGTTTTCACCATAACTTTTGATCCGGTGGTCCGATTTCAGTGTTCTCAGATGCGTTGGAAAGATAATAAAAAGGCCTAACTGAATATGTAATAAAAGTAGTGCTATTATCTTGTTGTGGCTATGACTGAAGTGGTAGTGTCGATCGGGAAGTAATTAGGGATCAGAACGGAATGATACGATAAATGATAGTCACGCACGGATCGTGTGTATGGGCGCACGAGTCGTGCGTTGTCTTCGGGTTGCCTATTTTATAAAGTGTTTTAAATCATTCCGAACGATTCCAATTGCTTTCTAATCCCTCCTTCCACCTTCCCCAATGTTACTATAATTGAATTGCCCTGAATTGAGTGGTAATTGACTGTGATTGGATCTAAGTTATGTTATTACCATATGATTGGTTGTGTTTGAATTACGTTCAGGTTAAGTGAATGTTCATGCGATTGACCATTGATTTCATGTTATGACTTTGTGATTGATGTATTGTGCTGGACTGACTGGTTTAGTAAGATTGATAAGTTAAGTTAGCGAACCTTAGTAATCCATTTGAGATCACTTAATAATTATACTAAGTTAGTAATTAGATCACGTTAGTAATAAGTTTATGTTCAGTTCAGTTCATTGTTATGTTGTTGTCATGTTTAAGTTCATTGTTGAGTTCAGTCCAGGTATATCTTCATATATACCTTTAGTCGGGGTGACGACCCTATTTAGTTTAGTGTGCTAGGGGAGAGGCAGTCATGAGCCCTATGAACCTAGGCCCCGTTAGGGACCCAGCCGATTAGTGGGGACGGGTTCACCGGAAGCTTATTATGCCAAGTGACCGGTGACACGCTATAACTTTAGTTAGTGTTGTATCTTGTAACCGGCTTGAGGGTTACGAGGTCAACTTTTAGTTAGTTAGCCACATAGTCAACTTTGAGGACTATGATTTATGAGTTAAGTATAATGAATTAAGCATAATTGCACCGAGAGAGTTAGTAAGGGGTTTCGATAGAACTCACTGAGACAAGTTGTCTCACCCAATCCATTATTGTTGTTTTTCAGTTAAGCAGGGAAAGTTGAAGACCGTGAGGCACGGCTATGGAGACGCTTGAGGAGCTGCCGCTATCTTTCTTTTCATTATGTCTTGTATTTCAGTTTCCTTTGTATTTCTGTATTTTTATTCAGTTTCTTAAGATGTACGATGGTACGACTTATGTTTTTAAGTTGTAAATCGCTTCCGCAGACTTTCTATTTTTAGTACTGAACACTAGTTGAGTGGTGTAAGAACGCTCTATGTATTTTATGTTCAGTTATGTAAGCGAACTTGATGGGTTTTTAGCATCGAGTATTAGTATGTGTTCAGTATTTAAAAAGGAAGTCACTCTGATGTATGCCAGTCGTGCGCTTCGGTAATTTCTACAAGTTAGAAATTAACGGGGTGTTACACTACAGCTATCCCAAAAACGTCTATAATCCAAATGTAAATGATTACACCTAGACTAGTCAACAATCCATCATGATAAGAATAAGTCTATAAGGATTCCAGTAAGCCCTACTTTTAGGGAAGCCGTTATGCTTCACCAGTGAGATCCCTATCGTTTAGAGATTCTCGTATCTCAGAGTATGGGTAGTTAAGGCCCTAAAGGAGCTATTGGTCCGAAAGATGAGTGGTAGATTCTTAGACAAGTTCTATCAAGGAGGATAGTCAGTCTTGTAGAATTTTATCAGGTTAGAAGTTTTCCCCAAAGGTCTTTGCACTAGTGTTATGATTACGGATTTTATAGTCATTGAGTTTAAAGCTCGATTCACGAGTTATGGAGATTCACTCCCATTAGTAAATTTGGGTTAGTTGGTAGAGTGACTCTGATAGGTCATGGAAAACTTTTTTTTAAAGCCCTATCATTATGTGAGTCATTGAGACATTATAGTCGACTCCGATAGGTAGAGGAAAAAGTATTTTTATAAAATCCTATCATTATGCGGATCATAGAGACAATATAGTCGATCCCGATAGGTCATGAAAAGATTATTTTATAACAATCCTATCAATACAAGAGTCACTGAGAACAGAGGTGGTTCCCGAGTTTAACACGAAGAACTAGATGTATCTCCAATAGGACGGAAAAGTAATGTCCCAAATTTTTTTTTCTTCAGTTGCGAAGAAAAATTTGAATAGAGGATGTTAGTGCATTGACTAATAAGGAAAAAGTAGAGGTTTTAAGTATTGAGTTGGGCATTAGCCCTAAGCCATGGTGCAGTCACAAGTCTCCACTTTGGTGGCGAGGTTTTAGTTGTTAACCTTTCATTTGTGAAGGTTAACAGTTAGATTGTATTTTGTGATTCCGTTTAACAAGTCAAACGTGAATACTGTTATGAGAGGTGATGTGACTATTGACAGTGATTTATGCTATGAGTGTTCATAAAAAGGTAAAATGATTGCACTGTTTGCACTGACTGAAATAGAGCACATGCTTTGGTGAAATTGCATTTTGTCTGAGGATAAATAGATTGTGACCGAGATTTCCGAAGTGAAGATTGGTGTGTGGCATTGTGGTTTTAAAAATCGTTTTGTGAAAATTCGCATGCTAATGTTACTTTTGGAAATCCATATCACTGTTGAGGATTGCTTTGCAAATGAGGCTTTGAGTTTATGAAATGGTGACACAATTTATGTGACTTTGAAAATTCAAGTTCAATGTTTATGTTATTGAATTCTGATTGACTGTGATTGTTTACCTGAGATAGGACAAGCGAGAAAGACTGTTTTAGCAAGTTATGGTTTAAGGTATAGCTTAGGATAAGGGTGGTGACAAATGGAATGCATACCTTAGAAGTAAAAGATGATTTTCGAAACTGATCAAAGAACACGGACCCTGTGCCTGAAAGGCACAGACCGTGCGAGATTTTCTATTTCATATTTTCAAATTAAGTCCAAATCATTCCATTTCGATGCCATTGCTTGCCTAACCTTGACCTTAACCCAAGTTGAGACAATTCCCATTAGAATCGACTGATAGGATTCATGTTTACTGTCAAGGGAGAGTTAAACAGTTTACGGGTACGAGTAAGGATAGAATTTGTGTAGTGAGAACCAATTAGGTTATTAGGTTATGAGATACCTTAGTATAAGTAGAAATGTCCTCCAGTTCTACTAAGAAGAGAAATAAGATTTTGATTGTTTTTCCACTACAAAGAGGAAATGTAAGTTTTGAAAACAGATCTAACAGGATTTTGATTGTTTTTCAAAATTATTTGGTGCCATCATGGCCCATATTTATGTTTAAGGTAAGGGTTTTCAGAAAACCATCATCCCACCTTTTTGAAAGGCTTTATTTCGAAAACTTGAATACGAGTTAAGAAATTTCACAGTTGACTCTTTCGACACATTTTTCAATGTGTACGAGAACTGTTATGCATGATTTTTTTTTAAAGGATTTGTTAAAAAGGTGTTTACACCCTCTAAGAAAATCATTTTTCTCTTGCTTCAATCAAGGAATTTGAATATGTGAACTTCATTTTCGAATGTGTATTTCTATCAAGTGCCTCATACTAAACGTTTTGATTAAGAGTAATCAAAGTTGGGGTGTAAACCAAATAGAATGGAGTAAAGTTACTCTATTTCAAGTTCAAAGTTTAGGTACTCATGTCCTTATTTTCAAAAATTATTTATGTGTTGTACCAAGGAGGAAAACGGATTTCAAGTAATGAAAACTATTTTCTGATAGTTAATATCTTTTTGAGAACGTATTCTCGGTTAGCCTAATCGGTAAGGTTAAACAATTTTTGAGGACAAATTTTTTTTTTAAGTTGGGGTCTAATGTAACGTCTCTAAAATAATTAAGTTAATTATTTTGATGTTTAACCCAATTAATTTAATTTAGTGCTTGATTAATAATTTTTTTAATTGATTGCTAAATTAATTATTAATTGGTGTAGGGTTTTTAAGTGAATAGTAAATAGAAACGGGTATTTATGAGATTAGAGTTAAGTGAGTGCATAGAGGTCTTTTTACCCCACACTCTCACTTAAGTGATTTAAAATAAAAAGAAAGGAAAGAAAGAAAAGAAATAAAAAGAAAGAGAGAAACAGAGAGGGAGAAGTCGAGAAAAAAGAAAAGAAAAGTGAAGAAGAGAAGGAGAAAGGCGAAGAGGAAGAAGAGAAGAGAGAGTGTGAAATGTTCATGGTTTGTTCTCCTTCTTTGCTCCATGAGAATCCTCTTCTCATCCTCTTCATGTTGACACCAAAAACATCACCAACAACTCACTCTCTCTCAATCCACCATTTTCGCAAATCATGGAGAAAGTGAGGGATGTTGAGTTCTCTCCTTCATTTCTTTGTCTTGGAGGTTAGGAAAGTTCCATTGAGAGTTTAATTACTAGCTTGGAGTGAAGAAATCAAGGTTTGGTTGAGTTAGGGTTATGGAAGCTCAAAATTGGGGGTTTTGGTTAATGAAGCTCAATTGGAGCTTAGAGACTATGAATAGTGATTTTTTGAAGCATTATGGTTGATTGGGAATCCATATTGGAAGTTCAAGCTTTGGAACCAAATTTGGGGTCTTGGGTTTCACTTTGGAGATTAGGAGCTTTAGGGTGGTGCGTAGTTTCAAATGGATGCTTAGAGGTTGGGATTTCTCGCGTGTTCGTGTGGTCGAATAGCGAGGTGAGTTCTTTGAGTAATTGAGACATCGCTTAATGTGTTGTTATTGTTTTGATGTTATTCACGGTTATGTGAAAATGAGTTTGAATTGATTAGGTTATGTATTGAGGTTTGATTGATTGGATTGTTGTTCGGTTTGATGGGTAATTTATAACGTTTTGGTAAAAATCGTTAAACCGACAATTGACGGATTTTGATGAAATTGATGTTTGACATGTGATTGAATGTGGTGAGGTTATGTGGTTTGATTGTCAAGTTAAAGTTAATGTTTCGGTTTGCTATATGTCTCGTCGAATGTTTTTGGGTAAAAAACGTTATTTCGAATTGTATCGTGTTTTGATAAAATTCGTATATTTGGAGTTGTTGTAACTGGTGTATGTTATGACTAGTGGTTGTGAGTTGTGTAGTGATTGCATTGATGATTGCTGGTTTGAGATTGGTTAAAACAGTGTAAATAAGTAACGAATTCAGTTATAGATTGGTTAAAACGTTGTAACACCAATAGATTGGTTAAAACAGTGTAAATAAGTGTCGAATTCAGTTATAGATTTGTTAAAACGTTGTAATACCAATAGATTGGTTAAAACAGTGTAAATAAGTGTCGATTTCAGTTATAGATTGGTTAAAACACTGTTTTGTTTATTTTGACTGAGACGAATTGTTTTTTCAATCATGCAAAAAGTATATTGATGGTGATTTGAATACAAACCGAGTAATTGTTGTATCAAGAGTGAACACAATCAAAGTACCAAGTAATGGACCTAGTGTCAGAGTTAAGGATAAAGAATCGAATTGTTTTGTCTCGAGAGAGAGTAAACTATTTAGTGTTTATGTATGCACAATATAAATGAATTAGAGAATGGATGATGTGCTTGGGGTCGGTCTCATGAACTCATCTCAAGGCCCAAGATGTTAGGTTAGTGTGTTCTATTTATTTATAGAACACGGGTCCCCTATATGTATCGTCGTAGCTTTTATATTATGTAAGTCTATGACGCAGGGGGTGCATCATCGGTAAAATAATAAAAGATACGCAGAGAGTATTAGTAAGGAGTCACGAAGAACTCACTGAGATTATGTAATCTCACCCCTCATTGTTGTTTTTTTTTCAAAAAAACAGATGAAGGTTAAGGAAAGTTATTTTCAAGTTGAGGATACAGTCTTGGAGGACCTCATTTTATTTGAAGTTCTTCCTACAGTTATTGTTCTAATCTCATGTAATGAGATCATTGATTATTGTTAAGTTTAAGGCTTAGCTTATGATGTATTAAGAATATTTGTATTTTGGATTAAGTTGGTCGTGTCGACTCCGATAGGTGCATGGAAAAATTGGTTTATGTTCAAGTTCTTTAATTAAAGTTTTTATAAAAACCCTATCAATATATGAGTCATTTAAGGACAGTTGTTCCTTAGTTTGATCCAAAATACGAAAGTATATCTCTGAGATGTCTGAAAAGTAATATCCCTGATTTTATTGTCGACTAAAATCTAAGATTTTACATTCCTCGTCTTATTTGAGAAAATTTAGATCTCATTGAATCAACTCAACTTAGACTAAAAGAGAAAATTTCTATTTAAAAATGACTTTCATAAAATTTCTCCGCTCATTAATTTGGAGTCACAAAAGACAAAAACCTTTAGGAGCTTGAAGTTAGAAAGGGCGTAAACCACAGAAAATTACTTGAAGAATAATTAAGATAATCTTTCTATAAAAATTACTAAACACAAATGGGATATTGCTGATTATTTCCCCAATGCAAACATGAAAACATTAGACCCATGAAACAAAATACGCCAAAAATAGCTCAATTTAACAAAGCTAAAATAATTATATGGGATTCCAACTGTTCTTTCCATCTTTTTTTCTTCTTTTTCTGATATACTCCAACTATTCTTTCGAACCCCAAACCATCAAATCAAAACGAAAAACCCAACCCTTGAATATGGCTAAGCGAGCAGCCAAAATTCCCACCAATGCACTGCACATCAGTTATCGAGTGCCACTGTCTTCAGAACAAATGAAATGGAGGTTTTAATGAAACCACTAGATAAATATTATTGCCACATGCTCAGCAGCCTCTCGTCTCTCGTGTGTTGTAGGAGTTGCAATTGGGGCATTTTAGACCCACAAAATGGAACCGAACTTGAGAAGTTTTGCAGCAATCATTGCATAGGATCCAAACCTGTTAAGGATCGCTACCATTAGTCTCTCATCATGCAAAGAAAAAAAACAGCATAGGAGTTTTAATCGATTTTTTAGTCTTTATTTTGAAAACTTTCTTTACAAAAGATGAGTGCTTCTAAAATAATCCCTATAAAAGAAAAGTAGGGGCAAAAAATGAATGAATTACTTTTAGAGACTAAATTTAAAAAGTCATAATAATAATAATAATAATAATAATAATAATAATAATAATAATAATAATAATAATAATAATATTAAGGACTAAAACCTGGTTTAACCCTTTAAAATATCAAAATCTTGCCTCTTGTCTTTCCTAAGGAGCAAAACAAACATTCAAGGGGTGTTTGACGATTTCACAATGTTCTATCCAATAATGCATATGCAAATTGTGAAACATATAACAAAATTGCTTATGTGTGCACGAACCAACCAGTAGCATCAGATAGGCAAAAAAAGAGAAACTGACCATTTTATTTAGACATAGCTCAGCCATTGATGTAGCAGCAACCTCAATGTCAAATTTTTCCCAAACCTCTGACATGTCAATGACTGTCTTCGAGCAGAGAGGGCATGCAAACCTGATGCAGAATCAAATACAATAATCAGCACAATTTTCAGAAAGAGATGGAGAAGTAAGGAGACTATGAGCTCTTTGAACACTCACTTGGAATGTTTTCTCATTTCATTCAGACAGCTCTTATGGATGGTATGTCCGCACAGCATAACACTGACTTCATTTCTTGTTTCAAACAAAAACTGCAATCATCAATTTTGTTTGCTTGAATTAGCCTCCATCAAATTAAAAAGCAGACATACTGATATGTAAGACTTGATTTCAATTAACTCCTAGCCTATGTAAACTTTATCAGCATATAGGGGTTTTATAGAAAAGTAAAATGAGAAACTTTTTAATAAAAAATGAAATACTAACCTTATAGATAAAAATTCATAACTACTACATGATTCTTCTAGTTATCCTATAAGTGCATGTTAAGTAAATGGCTCTAAATCATGAAATTACCTCAAAACAAATGGGGCAATCATGATGCATTGCTCCTTCCACACAGTTGTGACTGTTTTTGACCAGAGTTGATTGGCAACAACCTATGCAAAAATTTCATAATGAAATGATTAAGCTAGTTGTACATTACTACATTTTAAAATAATGACGTTGCTATTTACCACTCGTAAAAAAACATGGGAATAAAAAGGATTACTTACCACACTTATAGCAATGGAAGGATTTTTCTTGTCCTCCAGTCCTGTGTGAAAACAAAATAAACTAAATCAATCATAGTTTTGGCACAGTTAGTCAAACAGGAAAAAATAAACAGAAGCTTTCAAGATATAATTAACAAAAATGTGATATTTAACTCAAACCCAAAAAGTGAAAAAATGTAGAAGAACAATTTGTAAGAACAAACGTGGCATATCATTTCAATTTTACAAAACCCCCTAAAATCAGGGGTGGGTGATAGGCTAGTACAGTTGAGGGAAAATGAGAAAATCTTATTATTGGAGGCCATGTTGACATGTAGATTTTATAATAAAATGGACTGAAAAACAAAATTGACAAAAAGTGGGTCATCCTTCAACCACGTTGCCAACCTATGGTAAAATGCAGAGTCGTTATGTTTCAGATAACAAAACCAAATTATTAACTGATACCTGCAAATTCCGCAACCATTGCAATGGTACTGCTGCTTAGAGATCTGGAGCACAAAAAAAAGGAATAAGATACTAACACAATACCACCAGAAATTTTCATAACTTATTTACAATCATTTCATTCCAATTAATCCAATCCAACTCTATCCTAAATGATATACATTGATTCGCTTTTTTATGCTCAAAATTATACAAGCAATCATATAAAATACAGAATAAAAAATATACAAGACATTAAAATAAAAATGATCATCAGTTCCAGGATTAACTACTTACATCATCATCAAAGAGCTTGCATTTCTCACAGAAGTATTTGCCCATACAAACACCACAATTGATACAGTTTTGCTGAACCTGACATCAGCCGAAGCCAGCACAAGAAAAAAATATTAAACTCTGGATGTTCAAAGCAAGTTGTACATAAAAATATGTTAAATATCATAATAGATGATTTGTTGAATAAAATAAGTTGGTATTAGTGCAGCAGTTTCAAGCAGCATATTGTATGATTCTATAGTCAATACAATAAGATGAAGTTCTCCAAAAAATCGGTTTCCACAAAACATCCAGAAGCACTTCCAGCCTGTAAGAAGCTTCACAAGTACACGATTTGAATTCTCTATCATATGCCGAGATTGAATTTCTTAATTATAGAAAATATTGCTTCAACTTATCTTAAACTGGTATTTACATTCTCCTTTATAATTTCAATAGCACTACAGAAATAATAGAGATATTGAAGAAATTCTAAACTCACCTCTTGTTCAGTGCCACAAAGTGAACATATGAGCTGAAGATGTCAAAATTATTTCATTAGCATTACGGAAGACCTTGACCATGAAATAGCGGGAGAAGGTGCCAAATCTTGTGGATGTTCCAATGGAGGATATCCGAGTAAATAAGCATACCTGTTTGAGTTGGTGTCGGGGAATATCATGCCTATGCTTTTGATCTATGTTGATATCATTCTGTAGAAAAACACATTAATAAAATAAGTTCCCAAGAAAACGAGATAGGCAAATCATTACAGTAGCATTTAGGGAAAGGATTGGGTAGAAATACCAAATAAGATCGAACGTATCATTTAAGCAGCCACCATAGATTAAATATTAAATATTTGAAACATACAACTATCATCATCAAAAAATACATTTGGGTATTTACTCACTTTTGCCTCATTGTGACAGATGCGGCAATGAAATATTTCATTGCAACAGGGAGCCCTGATTCGGCATCTTCTCCGGTAATGTTGACATCTGTAGAGAAAGCCTACTTTTTAATAAAGAGCCAGAAATACAACAATTAGAAAAGTAGAAATGATAATATGAACAAGAAATTACCCATATTCCATGTATCCTTTCTCTTGCAAATCATTGATGTTTATGTTATCTGTTGATTGACTTGATCCTTCGCCAGGCAGAGACTCAGGATTTGATTCTGAAGCATGAGCTTCTTTCTCGGTCATATGTTTCAAGTCATTGCATTCAAACTGCAGAGGGTCAGAGTGCAACACAGCCACCTTTCCCATGATACAAACTATCTACCAACTATGTAGAAGCAGGAAGTAAGCCTAAATGACCTGCATGTAGGAACACATTTAGAAATAATCCTAAAACTTCTAAAGGCATGTCTAGTCACCCCATCAAGCTAGCTACACGTAAACTGTATGCATTGTTGCTTTCTTCTATACTGCCGGAGACCAATTGAAATCAGCAACACAATTGTATTATGCAGCTCCAATCAGCACTACTCCAAGAGGGGAACACATCAAAACAAGTGTATATACAAGAATTCCACATACTACAAGGTAGCAGTAGCAGCACTGGGGGTGCTTGACAGCCTCCAGCAGTAAATAGAAACCAGTAGAATTGAGTGATCACTTAATTCCCTGAAGAACTCCCAGAACCAAATCCAACTACTGGAGGCAACCATTAATAACTCCAACCTATTTTAAAAGCAATAAAGCACTCAATCAAATGCATCTCGGATGATAGAAACATAGATGTGTGTTGATTTTATTTTTACTATCCACAAAGGACAAGCCTACCTTAAAATGCAGTTCAGCATTGACTCCTCAAGACCCGAAACTCACCAAAAGCAAATATTTAATAATAAACTTGAACTACATCAACACTGACTCCAATCGGATTGGGCATAAATAAGCATCTGTTTGTTTGAGATTCGGCAGATATAAAGGACAAGTTATGAAAAGTGGTTGATACTTGTTTGACCACTCCTCCCTCCAAATTTTACAGAGTAGTATACTTGCTTGCAGCATGAGCATTTTGTAATTGGGTAGTCCACTTTGGATGCAAATTGCCTTTTCCTGCCAAATACTTCTACCTATATTCTAAACAGATATACTAATTCATCTCATCTCATTCGAGTCTCCTAAAGTTTCAGCTCTTATATGCATTTAGATAACTTTCCTATTGGTATAATACTTTTGAGTCATAATAATACAATATGATCCAACTGGTAATGAACCAGTTGAACCAGCAGATACAAATTTTGGAACATTGCACATAGTTTTTACCTTAAATTCAACATTCCCAACAACTTAATCTTCTTTCTTATTTTCCAAAGTAAGCACTTATTGCTATTTCAATTTTTTAGGTTACAACCTAAACAATGAAACCACCAATCACTATCACTAGCAAAGACAAAAATCAATTGCCTGCAAGCCAGAACCTTAACATTCATACCAATGAATCAATCAAAAACACCACATCAAACAAACACGTAATATTCAAAATTGCACAGAATTCACAAAGAACGCGTCAAAATATGCAACATTAAAAACTCACCAAAACCTCCAAAAATAAAAACAAAGCTACATTACTAGTACCTAACAATAGAATCGAATCCAAAGAAGCTCCACACTCAATTTCACAACTCAATCGAAAGCGAGACAGAACAGACAAAATCAAAAAAGAATAATAAAAATTAAGAAACGGAACAAAACCGCAACGAACTTTCGACGGCGTGATCGGCGATCCAAACTAACAAAATCGTCACGGTTAGAATCTTCGCTGAGACGCTTTTTGAGTTTTGATTTTCTAAATTGAAGTGAGAACTGAAGAACAAGCGAAATGGAGAGATATTTATAGTTCCGTGACCGCGTCATCATCATTATTACCCAATGCTGGTGACAGCTCGTGATTTGGATTCTGTCCTTCTTCATTTGAGTGCATGTAGCTGTCAGATTTTTCCATTAACTTTGCGGAAACTAAGCAAGATTCTTAAAAGGGAAGGACTGAACCATCTTCAATTATTCTGGTATCTATCTGTTAAATATACAATTGAGAATATTTTCAAAAACGAAATAGCCAGATGTCGTAACCATATTGGTCCACCTAAACAATCCAAATGCCATTTCAATTAAAAAATGCCAGCACATAATCCACGTCATTTATTTTAAAAGAAAAAAAAAACGGTGGAAAGAAACATATCAACCGTAAAATCATAGCATTCAATATAATGAATTAAATATCAATTACACTACTCCTTCAAATCAGCTTCCCCTACCGTAAATCATAGCATTCACAGAGTCTCCTACAATAATTGGTTAATTCCAACCTTCAAAACTTAAAAAACCAAATCCCAAATATTTCGAATGGAGCCATTCTGCCATATGTACATATTCTAATTCTAATGATACAATATATATTTTATATAAATAAAAACATTGAATTCTTATGCCTCACAATCCATTAAAATAGCTGTAACCATTTCATAATCAATATAATACATCACCAGCTGTTATTACTTATGCAACAAATCACAAATTCTGCCTGAGTTTATGGCATTTATGCTACAATTCCCTGCCCACAAATTTCGGTTCAAAATTAAAAACCAAACAACACAATCGAATCCTGCATATTCTGCCCACAATTTCAGGTTCACAATTCAAAACCAATTAAAACTTTCAAATGCATTCTGCATATTCTGTATTTCCTGCATACCATATCCCTGATTCTGTGCGCATATTTGCAGGTCCACTGATGAAGGAATTCCTTCCAAAACACACTTTTTCTGGATCAGCATTACGCTCCCTCCCTATATAAATTCTGTACGTACCACATCCATTTCCACAGAAAGTTATACAATCTCCCATTGCTTTATAATCCCTATAGCGCTAATAAATTTAAACAAAATCATGAGTTCCTCTATTGCGAATACCTTTGATATGATGTCCGATGTCAACAGCTCTAGAGAAAACTGGAAATTGCCGGTCCGCATAGTACGATTGTGGCCAGTCAAGGATGCGGAAACCAACAAGATCACATTTGCCATCGACATGGTCATCACCGACACACAGGTAATCACTATCCTCTTCCCTGATTTGTTTACAACCTGAAAACGGTATGCATATATGTGACATCAGTTCCAGGTATACATATTTGTTTACAATCAGAGTATAGATCTGTGTTAATAGTGGTTATTAGGACTTTTGATGTTTCCATGTATTGTTATTACATCCATAAAATACGTGAGTTTCCTAGCAAATTACACCATGGTTTGAAGACATTCTGCAGGATAATGAATTATTAGTCTAACTGCTGGTGTTAGATGGAACTGAACAACTAACTTCTACATGTCTACCTGCTGTTTGTACATCATCCGTACACATTATTCACCCCACCAGCCAGGCAACCCCCGATAATGCTACAACCTAGACATGGTAAATCATTTACTCATGGTGCCCTCAACAATGCAAGCTCATCAAGGGATAACCGGAAAAATGTCAACATCAACATAAAGAATAGCAGGCAGCATGGTAAGCAGGAATGTCAATTATTTAGGATACTCTTTAATCGATTTTGATTAAACCTGATGTTGATTTTGGATTATTTGAGATATTTCATCTAGGATTCCTATTTACTATGTAATTTGTGTTTTAAAATGCATTTGAAGACAAGTCCCCTATGTTGTTGCAACCTGAGTTTGAAAGCAGGCAAAGATCCGAAGTTGTTAACCCATTTGATTATGTCCTTAACGGAAACCAATCGCGTAGTCAACAAAGAGGACAAGCGACAGTTGTCCCTATTTCCCTAACCTTTGATGACGAGGTTACGAACAACACAAGTCCCCCAAACACATATGATTCTGGTGAGGGCATATTAATGGGACTTTAGTCCACTATTACTAAATTTATATTTTAGAGAAGTCTAATAACATTTTTATGTGTGCAGGTATGAATTCTGAACCCAATAGACCAACCCTCCATTCTGTATTACACGCAAAGGGAGAAGCACAATGTAAATGTTTTCCATTTTTCACATTTACCATTTTTAATTTTTACTTATCTACATGCAAGTATAAATATAAGTACTACAATGTATTTGTACAATTAGGAGCTAACAGAGTATCTGTAATCTGTTGCAGCTTACATTTACTTTGGACAACTTGAGCAGATTTGTAAACATTGCAATGCAAAACTATGGTTTGAAGAGAGGGCGGTCAAATCATATAAGGGTGCTAACCCTGATTTTTCATTGTGCTGCATGAAAGGCCAAGTTGAAGTTGAACTACTTCGGAAGCCCCCAGAACTATTACATCGGCTTATTACCGGAGATGAAAGAAGAGCAAGTCATTTCAGAGAAAATATACGGGCATACAACAGTATGTTTGCATTTACTTCTATTGGGGGTAAAGTTGATACAACTCTAAACAATGGCAGTGGTCCACCACAATTCATACTAAGTGGACAGAATTATCATCGTATTGGTAGTCTTTTGCCAGAACATGGATCCCGCCCCAAATATGCCCAATTATACATACATGACACACAAAACGAAACCAACAACCGCCTCAGTCATTTCAGGTACATTTTATACTCACATAACTAATCAAAAAAGCTTTTCCCTATATGCTTACTAACCTCTTGATGGTTGTATTGAAACAGCAAGTCACAAAACCTTGACCCATCGTTGGTAAATGACTTGATGAAGATGATTGATGAACACAATGCATACTCGAAGAAGTTTCGACAAGTAAGAGACTATGCAGAGGCTAACCCAGACGTAAAATTCTGCCTAAGGTTAATTAGACATAATTACTCAAACTCTAGGACAGAGAATCTCCCATCATGTGATGAAGTTGCTGCATTAATTATTGGAGATGAGAGCCTTATCGAAAAGGGTCGCGATATCATTGTAAAGCATAGATCCGGAGACTTTGAACGACTTCATGAAACGCACGATGCATTTATTCCCCTACAGTACCCACTAATATTTCCATACGGTGAAAGAGGATACCAAGAGGACATGAAGATAAAACAAAGACAAGGACATGAGCGAAGTGAATCCAGACAACGTGTCACGCTCCGAGAGTTCATTGCATTTAGAATTCAGGAGAGAGACGTTGAGTTTGGTAACATTGTAAAGGCACGTAGATTATTCCAGCAATTTGTTGTTGATTGTTATACCATGGTGGAGTCTCAACGGTTATCCTACATTAGGGCAAACCAGTCAGTCATTCGATGCGACCACCTCCACGGTTTACAAGATGCGGTGAGTAGAGGTGAATTGGACCCGAGTGCTATTGGACGACGTGTTATCTTGCCATCATCTTTCACAGGGAGTACAAGATATATGTTCAACAATTGTCAGGATGCGATGGCTATATGTAAATATTTTGGATATCCTGACCTATTTATCACTATAACATGTAACCCCAAGTGGCCTGAAATTCACGACTTTATTGCTGATCCACAACTGAAACCATATGATAGACCTGACATTGTATCTCGGGTATTCAAGATGAAAATTGACAACCTATTGTCAGATTTAAAGAAGAACCAATTCTTCGGCAAAGTTGATGCAGGTTAGTCTCCATGCCTATCATTTTTAAGAACTTTTATCCCCATGCTGTCGATGTTTTAATTTATTAAATCATTTCCTAATTACGATTTTTTGGCCATAACAACAGTCATGTACACAATTGAATTCCAGAAAAGAGGACTCCCGCATGCACACCTTCTACTATGGTTAAGCGGTTCAAATAAGATTACAACTACGTCTGATATTAACAACATCATATCTGCTGAGCTACCAGATCCATTGCTTTATCCTCAACTCTACAAATCAGTCACTAGCTACATGATCCACGGTCCGTGTGGAAGGGCCAACCCAAATTCAACTTGCACCAAGGATAATAAATGTACCAAATTCTATCCAAAAAAATTTACAGACTCAACAACAATTGACGAAGATGGGTACCCTGACTACAGACGTCGTGATACTGGGATTACATTCAAGAGAGGTGGACGCACATTTGACAATAGACATGTGGTTCCATATAACCCTCAATTATTAATGAGATATGCAGGTCATGTCAACGTTGAATATTGCAACAAATCAAACTCCATCAAGTATTTGTTCAAATATGTTAACAAAGGCCCCGACAGAGCATCGTTACAGATCATACGTGAGCCAGATGAGGGTAGAGAAGAACAACTTATTGATGAGATCAAACAATACTACAACTGCAGGTATGTATCACCGTGCGAAGCTGTTTGGCGAATTTTTGCTTTCGACATACATCACAAATGGCCTCCGGTGCAGCGATTAACATTTCATTTGCCGAATGAACAATGTGTTAGTTGGAATGAAAAGTCAGACCTTCAAAAAGTCATTGACATTAACCTGAACATCGACACAATGTTCCTCGCATGGTTCGTTGCTAATTGTAAATACAGTGAGGGTAGGGATTTGACATATTCCCAATTTCCGAGCAGATTTGTATATGACAGTACTGAAAGGTGTTGGTACCCAAGAAAAAAGGGAATGAGTATTGGCAGACTCAACTATGTACCTCCTGGTGTAGGTGATCTATACTACATGCGATTGTTGTTAACTGTACAACGTGGTTGCACCGACTTTGTCAGTTTACGAACAATCAACAACCACGTCCATCCCGACTTCAAAGATGCATGCGCTGCACTTGGTCTCCTTGATGATGACAAGGAGTTCATCGATGGTATAACGGAGGCGAG
This sequence comes from Astragalus membranaceus, assembly GCA_039519185.1. Classification (NCBI taxonomy): domain Eukaryota; kingdom Viridiplantae; phylum Streptophyta; class Magnoliopsida; order Fabales; family Fabaceae; genus Astragalus; species Astragalus membranaceus. Next base: position 82,692,738 of record CM076851.1, on the reverse strand, counting down.
CCAATTGGCATCTGGTCATCAACTTCGCAAGCTATTTGTGACACTATTGTCTATGCACACAATGAATAAACCAGATGTTGTATGGGAGTCTACTTGGAAATTGCTGGCTGATGGAATAGTTTATGATAGAAGAAGATGTCTCAATATACCAGGTATTACCAAACAACTACTATAAATTTAACACATTTGTCACACTGGGTTATATAAATGCAATATCTAACTATATGCATTTCAGATCTACAGGTTGCGGAAGATGACCTAAAAAATTTATGCCTTACGGAGCTAGAAAATTTGCTTCGTTCAAATGGAAGATCGCTAGCTGACTTCACAATGCCATACCCCAATCTGGCTGATGGATTTGACTTCCAAAACAAGTTGATTGCTGATGAACTAAATTACAATAGAGATGAGATGGAGAGACTTCATCAACAACTGTTGCAGGGATTGACTGATGAGCAACGTAAAGCATACGATGCCATCATGCATGCTGTTCTTTCAGGTCGAGGAGGATTTTTCTTCTTAGACGGATATGGTGGCACAGGTAAAACATATTTATGGAACACAATATCTGCCGCACTTAGAGCTAAAGGGATGATCGTGCTTTGTGTTGCAACGAGTGGTATTGCGGCATTACTACTCCCTGGTGGGCGAACTGCTCATTCCACATTCTCAATTCCCTTGGATATAAGAGAGGATTCAACATGTAGTATCAATCAAGGTAGCGCTCGAGCAAAACTACTCAGTCGTGCCAAACTAATCATTTGGGACGAAGCACCGATGACGCACAAACATTGTTTTGAGGCCTTTGATAGGACACTCTGTGACATAATGTCAGGAGAAAATAAGGAAAACGCTAATAAACCTTTTGGAGGCAAGGCTATTGTCCTAGGTGGTGATTTTCGACAGATATTGCCGGTTGTTAGAAAAGCATCAAGGGATCAAATAGTTGCGTCATCCATAAACTCATCCAACTTATGGAGTCACTGCAACGTACTCAGGCTTACCAAAAACATGAGACTTGGGGGATCTATCATAGAATCTGTTAGAGAAGAGATAAAACAATTCGGAGAATGGATTTTATCGATTGGTGATGGAAATTCCAACGCAAATGAACTCGGTGAGTCCATAGTTGACATACCTCCTGATCTTCTCTTAATAGACCAGGAAAATCACATCCAGATGTTGGTAGACTTCACATATCCAGACATACTCACTAACATGCAGAGCCATCACTTCTTAGAAGAAAGAGGCATACTTGCCCCGACATTAGAGTCAGTTGCTGAAGTTAATGATTTCATGATTAGTCAAATTCCCGGGGAGGAAGTTGAATATCGTAGTTCTGACTCCGTATGTAAATCAGATGAAGACACTGACATTCCGAATGAATGGTTCACTACTGAATTCTTAAATGAAATCAAATGCTCAGGTATTCCAAACCACATTATCAAGCTTAAAGTCGGTGTTCCAATTATGCTGATGAGAAACATTGACCAGTCAGGTGGCCTCTGCAATGGTACAAGACTCATGGTCAATGAGCTTGGAAAGAATATCATCGGTTCAACTGTGCTTACTGGCAAGAACATAGGTGACAAAGTCTTCATCCCTAGGATGAATATGGTTCCAAGCGATGCAGGACTGCCTTTTAAGTTTCAGCGGAGACAATTCCCAATTTCCCTCTGTTTTGCTATGACAATTAACAAGAGCCAGGGGCAGTCATTATCACACGTTGGGATATATCTCCCTAAACCAGTTTTCACACATGGGCAGTTATACGTTGCTCTATCGAGGGTGAAGTCACGTAAAGGACTTAAGTTACTAATTCTTGATGAGGAAAAAAAGACATCCACATCCACTAAGAATGTGGTATATCATGAAGTCTTTGACAATGTTTAGCTGTAACAAAATCATGTTTTGGAGTTTTTTAATTGGTGGGGTATTTAATTACATAAGTTTGTTATTGTTACGATATTACGATATATATATCATAGTAGGATTAAATTACATAATTACTTATCAAGAATTTGACGTATTGTTGTTACGATATATATTAAACTTTAGTCTATATAATTCTTATAATAGAGTGCCATATATTTATCAAATTTTTCACATTATCATGTATTTCCTATGTATATTAATTTTTTACCTATAATACAATGGAAGCTAGACTACAGTGGTAGTATAAGTAGGCTTGATTAAAAAACAATCTAGAAGACGGTTACCTCATTTAAGAATATAGCTGTCCCATTCACCGACAGTACTTCAACGAGTAAAGAAGATGAATGTGTATAAGCCACAACGTATAGATCCTGTACCCTCCAAGTGACAAGAATTATTAATTAGTTCATGTCAGGCAGCAATCAACTTTAAAAAACAGTATTGGTGTTTGAAAGAAATTGTAAAACTCACCAATATCGGACACCGCTAAAATATAGTTGGTGTTATTCACGACAGGAGCTGCAAGTGTCCTCCCATAGCGATCACTTAATATCGAAAGAAAAAAGATAAACCAGTAAGTGATGCACATAATAATGCAATATTGAATAAATATTCTTTAGTTTTTATGATAGATCGATACTACAAACAATGATAAAAACCATTTTTATAAATGAGGCAGTCTTGACAAAAATTGAATTAAACAATGATAAAAACCAATTTGCTAACTTCCAAGAAATAGAGAAATATTTTCCAAACAACTAAAGAAGCTATGTTTCCCATACAGCTAGGATTAACTAAAGAAGCTATAGTTTAAATACAACAGCTAGGATTAACTAGCTGTTAGTTGAGTTTGTTACAAGCTATGTAGCTAAGTTTGTTCCTAACGAACTGATTTAGTTAAGTTTGTTATTAATAACAAACTTAACGAAAAGACCTGTATATATAGCATATTACACACAGAATTACGTAGATTTGTAAAAAACATTTTACACAGAGAAATAAAAAATTTACATTGAGTTTTCATTATTCAAGTCTTATCTTCATTCTTTCTGTGTGCATTCTTCTTCTTGGTCTCTGTCACTGAATTTCTAGGTCTGTGATTGTGACTTGATCTTGTGATAATTGAACCTGGCAAGTAAAAAGGAACAAATAAGTGAGTATTTGTTCTATCAAAACACAAACAGTAAGGAGAAATCAGAGAGTGAAAGGTGAGACAGGAAGTATACCTCTGCTTCTACATCTGTGGCTGTAACCTTCATATGTTGAAGATTTTGGTACCTCTCAGGCGTGGTGTTTTGATGAAACAGAAAACAATAAAGTGAGATACAATACCTAGGGTTTCTGAAATAGAAAAATCAGAGACAGAAACAAAGGGTGTTCTGTGTATTATCTGCTGACAAAGGTAGCAGCAGCAAGGTTGAAGTGATTTCAACCTTCACACGCAGAAAAACAATAAAATCAGTTTACAAGCATGGTTTAGAAATGCAAAAGATCTCACCTCAAGATTGCTACAAATCGAGACCATCGCTTCACATTGTTAATATAGTAACGTCGCCGGATAATCTGAATCAGATCGTGAAGGGGACAAATTGATGGAGTTTCCCACCTTGAAACCTAATTCGAAAAACTGAACACCATGACCGTATCTCAAGCTTCACCAAATAACAGATATAAACCACCGCTTCTTGAGTCGTTGTAGCGACGACGGTGGCCGGCGTACGCACGGCAGGAATCGGTCGTCTGAGTGGTGACGCCCGTCGCGAGCTTTTGGGTTCCTCTTCGTTTTCTATCACTTTCCTTTCTTTGATCTATTAATTGATCAATATCACTTTCCTTTCATATCAGTTTCTTTCATTTTTCACAATTATTTTAATTTTTATTAAAAATACCAAAAAAATCCTGCTGGTCTTATGTTTGGTCAATACAATTACGTGGTAATTAACACTATTTCGGTTTGTTCATTGATATGTTCCAAGCAATGTTTTTAAAACCGGACCGGAGATCGAACCTGCGAGACCTCCAGTTCATGGTTCAATCGGTTCAACCGATTCAACCATGGTTGAACAGGATAAGTAATTTATTAAATAAAAAATATTAAATATTAAATTTTGGAGAAAAAAATAAATTTAAAAATAAAAAATTGCATTTCGGGCGGTTCAAACCGGTTCAACCTGGTTCGGTCCCCGGTACTTTCCCTGTTCAAAACGGTTCTTGGCGGTTCAATCCGGTTCTGGGGTGGTCATTTGGCCTGCGGTTCAAATGGGGTTGAACCAACCGGCCAGGGGTCCGGTTCCCGGTTCAACCGGTTGAATCGTCCGGTCCAGTCCGGTTTTTAAAACCTTGGTTTCAAGAGAAGTGCTATCGACCTTCTCCTCGATACTTCACAGAAAAAAACTTCTTCTGCTACTTTCCTTCCGACATTCACTTTATTGCACCTAACGAATTATTTCGGTGTCAATAGTTTGTGTAGAAGTTAATATATAATTCAATTTCTTTTTAGCAATCTACTTTTATTGCCATTAAAATATTTAAATTAAATATTTAAAATTGTTTTTATATAGAATATTGCTAAAAAATTTTTGATCATTTAGTAAAATTAGATAAAATGATATTCCTAAATAATATATTTTTAACAAATTAGTTATAAACAAAGTGATGTCTCCATTTCATAATAGGGACCCACTCTTCAACTAACCAACCTCCATATCCATTTAGTAAAATTCTATATTTTCAAGTTGAAAGCATATATTACTATTTAGTTTACTAACATGCTAAAATAGATAGTTCTAAATATACATCTCAAATTAGACGTCCATCAGACAAGTGAAGTTAAAAATCTCCTGTAATATAATTTTAAACTGATCATAATATCTACAAGTGTATATTTTTATTGTCTATATTATGAAATCACATAATTTACTTTACCAAATAATAATTTATTTGCATTTTTCTGAAATACTAATATACCATGTATATCTACAAAGATATATAAACTATAAATTCCTTAAAGCGAATGTCATTGATATAAAATTGTTTAAATAAATTATACTTATACATTACCTCTAATTTTTAAAGTTTTTTCAACAAGAACATGTATACCCGTGCATCGCACGGGTCATGCGCACTAGTATTGTACTATTTTTTAACAGTAATACTATATATAGCTAAATATTCCTAGCGAATGTTTTTGCGAATGACGTGGCATTTAAAATTCCTCTTTCCTCTCGGTTTGCAATCCTTTGTCCCTTGCTTTGGCAACGAAAAATTATTCAGAAAGAACTTTCCAAAAAATAAACAAACTTTCCGAGAAAAGTGGTTATTGTTTTAGATTTTCAATTAAATTTTTAATATTCTTTTCCACTACCCCTTATAATTATGGAAAATTCTTCCATCCTAAAAAAATGATTCAGATTTTTCTATGTAAAGAGATAAATGGTTAAATGGTAAATTAGACAACACTTTTTAAAAAATCTAGACTCCTAATCATTTTCTTAAATGGTGTGTCAAAACCTTAAACCGCAACTGTTTCGGATCGGCCAAATATTCTTAGGCCCATTCAAGCAAAGCCCATGATCCACTCGAGTTAATGTTGCAGATGCGTTCCTTTCATCAAATGGCTCAACCACCCTCGAATAAACACCTATCATAATGATAGGCCCTTGTGTAAGTGAGTTAGTTTTGGTTGTTGGGTTAGTTACTAGTTGGTTTTGGGTTGTTAGTTTGTTAGAGGATTAATTGAGTTGGTTAATGTTAGTTGGGGGTTGTTATATTTGTTTGGGTAGTTATTAGTTGGTTAGGTCTCTTCCCTCCTACCCCCTTGTATTGGAAGCCTATAAATAAAGGCTTCCACCCCCTTTGAACGATATCTTTGAAATGTATTGAGTTTGAGTTTTAGAATTTATCCGGGTTATGCCGGAGTTCTAATAGGTGGGTTATGCCACCACCCAGCAGTATTCAATAAAATTTCCATAATCTTCTACTCCATTTCTATTCTTTAGTCTCTTTTTCTATTGTCGATAGCCTAGGTGTCTATCAAGTGGTCCGACCTGCCGGATCGTTCAGAGGAAATCAGCGATGTCGCAAGAGAGAGCCCTTAACAAACCCGGTGAAACAATTTTTGGTTCGATAAAATACCTTTCTCTCGCCGAGTTTGAACGTAGGAAAGAAGGGAAACGTTGTTTCACGTGTGGACAGGCATGGGACCCACCGCACTGTTGTAGTGAAAGAGGGTTGAAAGTGAAGATTCTTTTTGAGGATGAAGAGTTATCAAAGGAAGGGGAAATACGAAGGATTGAAATAGCCCCTAAGTTGGTAAAGAAAGCTAACAAGAAGATGCATGAACAACTAGTGACTATTGAGAAAAGCGAAAGAAAACCCAATCAAGAATTCGAGGAGGGCGACGAAGTTCTGACTCACCACACCAAAACCGAGGCAACGAAGAAACTACCATTCGTTCATGTTGCTGGTGTGTGCGTCGCAACAGAGATACCCAAGAAAACCGAGCACAAGAACCAGACACCGGAGGTCGGAGCGGAAATCCGGGTGGTGATGACGCTCGATGCGGGTTCGAACAAGATATTGGCGTTTGTAGCGACCGAAAAATCCGGGTGAGGATTCCTCGAAGGTTCAAAAATGAAGCCGCCACCAACGTTTAATTTTTAGGGCAAACATCGGTAAATCCCTTTGGAACGGATAAAGGTCCTTGAGACCAGATTAGGGTTCGGGAGTCGGTTATGCATGGGGAAGGTGTTAGCACCCCACGACATCCTTACTAAGGAAGGTTACCTGCTAATTAGTTGTAGGAAAAAAATGTTAATTTTGAAAATGTTAATTTTTACCCTTTTATTGAAATAAACAGACTTAATAAAAATTATAGTTTTTTGTGCTTGACAGGAGTGGGCCCCTGCTCCTACGTATCTCCAGGTGCGATGGAGAAATCAAAGCTACGTAGTTCTTGGGTAGAAAAAGTTTGTTGGTTGGTATTTTTTAATATAGGGGCTTTAGAACTCTTGATCTGTACGGTTCATTCGTCCTAAAACGATGACTAACCCGGCCATACGGCCGACTTAATCCCCGTTTTTGAAAATAAGATTTTGATTTTTGAAATGAAAGTGATGTGTTTGTATTTTTTAATTTAGAAATTATTCATTTTAAATAGGGATTTTAGCACATGATCCGTAACGGTTCATTCGTGGTCCTAAAAAGCAGACTAATCCGACTGTACAGTCGACTTAGTCCCCTATTTATATTTTGTGGTTTTTGTAAAAAAAAATGAATTAAGAAATAAAGGTAATGGAAATTTATTTTGTGAAGAAATAAATGAAAGGAAGAAAAAAGAAAACGAAAAAAAGGGCGAAACGGTAAAATGGGGTGCAACTAACCACGGGGGCTGTATTCTTAAAACTGGGGTGTAGGCAGTAGCCCATTCTCATTTTTAGTGGGATTGTCCGTTTCAAAAAAAATCATGGGCTTCTGGGGGGCGTGTGAAGTAGAATGCAGGGTGTCAATATAAGTCTGAAAAATTAAAAAGGTGAAAGGACGAAAATGCCCCTGGGTTCCTAATATAAAAGCCAACCTAAAATTAGAAACCCTAATTGGTCACTCCTCTTCTCCACGGCGCGCACATCCCTAAAATGCCCAACCCTAATTTCTCTCTCTCTCTCTCTCTCTTGGCGCCGTGCACGCCCCCCTCTCTCTCCTTACACCGCCTCTCGCCTCCCTCTCCCTCCTTGCGCCGTTTCTCACCTCTCTCTCCCTACGCCGTTTCTCACCTCTCTCTTAACCCTATTTTCGTTTTTTTTTTCTTCTGTTTTGTTGTTGTCGTGGTGGTGTTGGGGGTTGTTTGGTGGAGGATATGCACTGTGGGTGGTGGCTGGCCGTGAGAAGGAGGGGTGATGATGGTGGAGGATGGAGTCGCGAAGGGGAAAGTGGTGCTTTTTCGGTGGACTGTGGTTCATGGCTGGACAGGAGGCGAAAGCTCACGGTGGCTGGGGGTGGCGGCTTTTTTTTCTGGACGGTGGTGGTTGTTGCCGGACCGGAGGCGAAAGCTCACAGCGGCGCAGGGACAGGGTCGACCACCGTACGCGGTGGCCGGAGGTAACTCCCTCTACTTCTTTTCTCTTCTCCTTTTTCATGCCATCTCTTCTCCTACTTTATTTCTAGTTTTTTGTTTTCTTTTCCTGCTGATTTTTCGATTGAGTCCCTTTGTTACTCTATTCTTAGCTTTTTTTAAAAGAAACAGTAAAGGAAAAATATTGCTACTGATTCAAGAAAAAAACTTGTGCATATCTATTCCCTGTTTTACGGATCCTGCCTTCTTCCTCCTCTTCCTCTAAACTCTAAACTTAATTCAACCAAAATATGTTTGTAATGTTTGCTGGTAGTCCTATTTCTGATCTATTATTTTGTTATTTTGCTCATACATATCACTAACAACTACTTTCCAGATGATGGTAATAATCCACGAGAATAAAACACTGCTTGCAATTACAATAAAAATGATTATGAACATCTGAAATCTACATATTGGTTTTATCACATGAATGACTTAAATACACATAGAGCATGTATTACAGAACTAAAAAAAACGCAACCAACCTCTACTTCCAAGCTTTTTTCTGAAAAAATGTTGCTGAGAATTAAATCGGTGCCACTGCTGCTATTGTTTCCTCTATCTCAAAGTTTCAGCTTTAACTCCTTTTAGTGATGAACAAACGATTATTTTTTTTTTACTAGTGTTTTATGCTCAAATGAACTTGAATTCTGATATTATATTCAAATTCTTTTGGTGGTGAATAACTCTGTTGTTGTCTCCCCTGCTCATGTGACTGAAATTGAATTTATAGGCAAAAATCTGCTTATGCTGTTGCATTGTGAGGTCAAATTGTATCTGCTCGCTCCTTATCATTTTGTTTGATGTTTTCCCTTTTGGTGTATGAACCTCTCTGCACATAATTAACTTCCCCCAAGTCCCTGATGCATTCATTAATTTAGCCTAGTTTGACCAATATCCACCTGCCAAATCTTTTCTTATTGTGTATATTATGCAGAGGAAAAGATGCAAAGAAAGAAGGACCTCCCATTTGCAGCTTTGGAGCCTATGCCTACTGCTGTCACGAATTGGACTTTTCCTTTTGTCTACACTGCTGGCCTTTGTCATGTTGTTTTTGTCTCTGCTCACTTTTGGGTTGCTGTGATGTGTCCTTTGTGTTAAATCCAGCTTGGCCCTTTTGTTTAAAAAAATATTGGCTAAAGTGCTCCCGGGGTCCCTTATTGATGAGAGCACGAGTTCCCTAAGCATGTGGAAGGAATTCTATAAAGAAAAATATTCAGCTCCAACATTTTAGAAGCCAAAACACATCAATAAGAAGCAATCATGGAATAACTAACATTTCCTATTTTATTTTTAATTTTCGTATTTAATTTTAATTAAATAATTTTAGGTGTCTTTTGATCTTTCCTAAGTTAGTTTGTCGGTTTTAAAGGCTTGTAAAGTCATTATGATGACTAGTGGAGTTTTATTTTTATAATTATGTTTATTTACTAGGTATTGAATAATGTAAATGCACTTATCAATTTTTTTGATAAATGCATGATAGTGGAAATTTATTTAGTTTATTTCAAGAGTCACTTTAGGTTTCCAAAGGTTGTGAGTTTAGCCTATAAATAGGGATCTTTTGTACTACACAAATCAGATTATGAATATGAATGAAAATTGAGTTTCCTCCATTTGTGAGAGCTTCCCTTGTGTTCTTGGGTTAAAGAACCAAATTGATCTTATCAAGGCAACTTGTGGCGATCAAAATCCATGACTTATCACTCACCTTCTCATCTATTTCTTGAGTGTGGCGTCAATATCCTTCTTTTAAGTCTCATCATCAACGCGGTCTTTCCTAGTTTGCCATCATTTGGTATCAAAGCTTAGGTTCTACTCACTATTTTTTTTGTTTATGATGGAGAGAAGGCAAAGGGATTATGGTATATACATTAGAGATTTTGTGATGGATCCTGCATATGTGAAATACCTTTATGAAAATGGGCTAAAAAAAGAGGCAGAAAGAGTAGAAAAGTTAGCCTTCAGAGAAAAGAAGAAACTGAGAGAAAAAAAATTAGAGGAGAAAATAGAAAGAGTGATTGCAGAAATATTTTGTGACCATCTTTGTAAAGTCCAAGAGTCACCAACCATTCACTCTAATATTTCTTTGTCTAGTTCTAATGCTATTCAATTTACTCAAGTATCTTTATCTCCAATGGAGGTAGAAGAGGAAGTAGAGGAAGAGACAATTTCTACTTCTGAGAGAGAACAAAAGATAATCAAAGAAATAGAGGAAGAACTACAGAAAAATATTGTTGGTGATATTGTGAAAGATTGGAAGTTTGCAAAGGGGAAGAAAAAGAATGCATTTAAAAACCAAAGGGGAATGAAAACTTGTAGAATTTTTTTAAATAACCCTTTAGTTTATTATGCAGGTTTGGATTTGAGGACAAATCCTTTCGAAGAATGGGAGAATGATGAGAGCACGAGTTCCCTAAGCATGTGGAAGGAATTCTATAAAGAAAAATATTCAGCTCCAACATTTTAGAAGCCAAAACACATCAATAAGAAGCAATCATGGAATAACTAACATTTCCTATTTTATTTTTAATTTTCGTATTTAATTTTAATTAAATAATTTTAGGTGTCTTTTGATCTTTCCTAAGTTAGTTTGTCGGTTTTAAAGGCTTGTAAAGTCATTATGATGACTAGTGGAGTTTTATTTTTATAATTATGTTTATTTACTAGGTATTGAATAATGTAAATGCACTTATCAATTTTTTTGATAAATGCATGATAGTGGAAATTTATTTAGTTTATTTCAAGAGTCACTTTAGGTTTCCAAAGGTTGTGAGTTTAGCCTATAAATAGGGATCTTTTGTACTACACAAATCAGATTATGAATATGAATGAAAATTGAGTTTCCTCCATTTGTGAGAGCTTCCCTTGTGTTCTTGGGTTAAAGAACCAAATTGATCTTATCAAGGCAACTTGTGGCGATCAAAATCCATGACTTATCACTCACCTTCTCATCTATTTCTTGAGTGTGGCGTCAATATCCTTCTTTTAAGTCTCATCATCAACGCGGTCTTTCCTAGTTTGCCATCATTAATGATAACCGCCTCGTTGTGGAATTTGGCCATTTCTTTTTTTTTCAATAGGAAGTCTAGTTGTTTCTTATTTTTTTGTATTTTTGGGTTTATGATGGAAGAAAATGGGAAAGGAAACTTGAAAATTTCGTGGTCTTTGTAGAATGACACTTATGCTCAAACTAGTTATTAATTGTTGTGAATTTGGTGAAAGAAATGGAATGAAAGGAAAGGGGCGCCACCTTGTCTAATCCAAGACTAGGATAAGCCTATGAGTGAGGATCGCCACAAGAAACCTGGTTTCTTGATAAGATCAGATAATGGTTCAATCCAGAACCAAAGAGCAAAAGCTCTCAATTTCACACAAAGTGATTTTTGGCTAAAATTCTTGTTATTTTCCATTGATTTTGATGAAAACATATATAGGAAAGAACATTAGGATCTGATGTGCTACAAGAAAGAGAAAGTTTACAATAATGAGCATTAGTGTTCCTTGAATATGTAACTCCTTCTTTTATTTGCTTTGTCTTCTCATAATGCCTTGCTTGAATTTCTAACTCCTTCTTTTAATTGCCTTGTCTTTTCTTTATGACTTGGAGTTTAAAAAAACCAAAAGACTCCCTAGCATCCAAAGTTGATTATTCTTCAATAAGAGAGTGACATTGTACCCATTTCAATCCTAATTTTCGTTCTCCACTATGCATGCTTCAGCACACACTTTAAATCAACTTAAAAACACACCAAACAATAGCAAAGACCAAGCTGGCAGCCTATACTACTAGCAGCCCATGCTCCACACATAAAAAGAACACTCAACCAAATAAAATAAACTTAAGTGTTGGGCCTAATTAAATCAAAGTTCTGCCCTCACATTTTATTACAACTTAAAATAAAATTAGAGCAATTAAAATTGGACAGCGAGCCCATGGTAGGTTGTCATCATTCTCTCCGTCTTCGAGAGAATTCGACCTCGAATTTCTAGCTCCAATACCTCCAGGGTCAAAAACAAGTCTAAAGAACTCATCACATGCAATTTTCAAAATGGGGAAATTTCCAGGTGCTTTGGAAGGATTTGAGTGATTTACTACCTCACGAGTTTCTTGGACATAATAATTATTTTTCTGAAACTCATAATTTTTCTCCACTCGTGAAGTATATTCTCCTTCTTTCACTTTGTTATCTTCATGACATAAAGAAGAAATGTTAGGCAATTGAATATTAGAATAATCCCAATACTTGACCACACAAACCAATTTAGAAGAAGGTATTAGTATAGTAGTATGCCATGACTTCCCAATGTCTTTCTCTTGAAATTCAATGGAAGCACTACATTGTTCCTCTGGAAGCACTTGTGGATTTGTCTTCTTGCAAGATTCTTCTTTTGGAATGTCATCCACAACCTTCTTAATATTAATATCATCAAAATCAGGAAAAATGTTAGGATTATAACAATATTCTATAACAACATCTTTATCCTCTATTTCTTTTTCTCTCAATTCCTGTTTCTTTTCACTCTCTATTTCTTTTTCTTTTTCTGTTTCTTTTTCTTTTTTAATCTTTTCTCTCAATTTTTTTTGATCATCTCTCACCTCACTTGGACTCAAAGGAGCCAATACAATACGTTTTCCATGATGAACAAAATAATACTTGTTGGTACGCCCTTCATGATTGGCATTTTTATCAAATTGCCAAGGCCTTCCCAACAAGAGATGGGTAACCTCCATAGGAACTACATCACAAACAGCCACATCCTCATATTTACCAATTGAAAAAGAAATTTCTACTTGTGCATCAACAATCATCTCAATATCATTAACAAGCCATTGAAGCTTATATGGTTTGGGATGTGGTTTAATTTCTAGTTGGAGTTTGGAAACCAACCTTGTGCTGGCAAAATTGGTACAACTTCCACCATCAATAATAAGGGAACATACCTTTCCTTGTATGAGGCATCTTGATTGAAAGATATTCTCTCTTTGAGTTGTATCATCCTCCTTCACAAAATTTTCCAACAAACTCCTCACCGAGGGTAGTTCACCGCTAGGAATTTCTTCTTCATTCATTTTCTTTAAGAACTCAAGCAATAAAAATGGTACACAAAACCAGAAATTGCTTGACCAAAGGTCCAAATCGAACCTTGCTCTGATTACCAAATGATAACCGCCTCGTTGTGGAATTTGGCCATTTCTTTTTTTTCATCAATATTTTTTTTGCACTCTTTTTTCTCTCTTTTTCTTTGGCGATTTGGTCCTTTATATTTAAAGTAACGATTTGGTCCTTTATCTTTTTTTTGTCCCAAATCAGTCCTTTATGTTTTAAATTTTTGACACATAAATCCTTTTCTGTCCCAAATCAGTCCTTTATGTTTCAAATTTTTAACACATAAATCCTTTTTTTTTACACATAAATCAGTACTGTTAACGGAAAAGGATTTATGTGTCAAAAATTTGAAAGATAAAGGACTTATTTGGGACAAAAAAAACATAAAGGACTAATTCGTTACTTTAAATAAAGATAAGGGACCCCGGGAGCACTTTAGCCAAAAATATTTCTTTGGCAATTGTAAGTTGTAACGGACAAGTTATTATACAGCCTTTGGCCAAGTTATTATATAGTATTATATATTTCTCCAAGCATTCAGCCTTGTGAGATTACATTCTTATGCATCTTTTTTATTTGAATTGTATGATAATAAATAAAAGGGCTACACCACTTTATTTAATATATATACACATACCATTGGACATTAACAAAGTTTGGGCTTATTGTCGAGAAAAAAAACAAAATTTTGGGTTTTATAGAAAAAGGAACGGAAATGAATCCAATTATAATTATAATTATAATTACTATTGGATTTGAATAGAACTTTTGTTCGATTTTCTAATAAAAAGAAAATTAAATTATGAAAAGGAATGCGGACAAAATTAGGGTATGACAGCGTTGAACAGTGTAGCGACCGAAAAATCCGGAGGAGGGATTCTTCGAAGTTCTTGAAATGAAGCCGCCACCAAAATTTAATTTAAGGGCAAACATTGGAAAATCCCTATTGAGTGGTTAAGGGGGTTTTGCGGACCAGGTTTAGGCTCGGGAGTCGTTTATGCGTAGGGAAGGTATTAACACCCTACGACATCCTTCCAAAGGAAGGTTACCTTTTAACTAAATGTGTAAACATATTAGTTAGACTTTGCTAACTGAACTGAAGGACCAATTTGGTATGAAGGATCTATGCTAGACTTTGCTAACACTACGATCTAGCGCGCGATATAGGATTCAACACTAATCGCGTTGGCTTAAGAATTGGATGCAAATACGTGTCGACACGGGGAGTCGATACGAAAAACCAAATATGATATGTATATGACATGTATGCGATGTATGCATCTGCGGTGATTAATTTTGAGTGAGATGATGAATGAAATGCTGAATGATTTTTGTTTCTTTTGTACTTTAGTTTTTTGCTTTGTTCTTTTGCCCTCTTCTAGCTCTTTTTTTTTTTCTAGTTTTGCTCTTTTGCTCTTTTGGCTTCTTTTTACTGCTTCGATCAACTCGCGAGGTTTCAATCGTGGGGCATGAGGGTGGTCCAGAGCAGCAGTATTGCTAGATTCAACACAGACTCATTATGATTTGTTGTTTGAAGTGATCATGCAGATACTGGTCCTCATCGCAAATTTGTTTATGAGAGATCGTCTTAATTCTGTGATTTTTAGGAATTTCGCAAAGATTGTAATGCCCCTTAGTTCATGCACATGTTCCACAATTCAGTATGATTTATCATAAAACATCACTTTAAAGTAAAGAAAGAAAAACAAGCAGGAGAAGAAAAGTGTTTAATATAGAAACCGAACGTACAGAAGGTCACGCCGATTGAAAATTACATTGAGAGTTTAAACTAAAAAACGAGAAAAAGGAAAGAACAGATCTGTTGATTGTTTGTATTTTCGAAATGACGGTGCCAATCACTCATACGCATAGTTTTGACCACCCACCATCCAACTTTGGGAGTGTTGACTGCCTTTTTATTTCTTCCAAGTCCAACATTTTGACCCTAATTTTTGCCTGGACCGCTCTTTAGAGTTTTCGATCCACCGGGTCGCTCTAACTTTTTGCCTAGGCCGCCCTTTTGGGTTTTCAGCCTAGCGAGCTCATTTTGCTTGGCTCATCTTTTTCTTTTTTCATATATTTCTTTAGGCATAGTACTTCTTAACTGCGTCTGAATTTACCGGGAGTGGGAGATCCTCACCATCCATTTTTGTGAGAATTAAAGCTCCTCCAGAGAATGCTTTCTTTATCACATAAGGTCCTTCGTAGTTTGGGGTCCATTTTCTCCGGGAATCTTTTTGGATAGGTAAAATTTTCTTGAGCACGAGGTCTCCTTCTTGAAACTGTCGAGGGCGAACCTTCTTATCATAAGCCTTCTTCATTCTTTGTTGGTACAGCTGCCCGTGACACAACGCAACCACCTTTTTTTCCTCTATGAGGTTCAACTGATCAAGACGAGTTTGAACCCATTCTGCCTCGTCTAATTTCGTCTCCATTAGCACCTGTAGAGAAGGTATTTCAACTTCGATGGGGAGAACCGCTTCCATCCCATATACTAGTGAGAACGGAGTTGCCCCTGTTGACGTGCAAACCGAGGTCCGATACCCATGCAAGGCAAAAGAAAGCATTTCATGCCAGTCTTTGAAGGTCACCACCATTTTTTGCACAATCTTCTTTATATTCTTGTCTGCCGCTTCAACTGCCCCATTCATTTTTGGACGATATGGGGAAGAGTTATGGTGCTGAATTTTGAAGTCTTCACACAGCTCTTTCATCATTTTGTTATTCAAGTTACTCCCATTATCAGTGATGATCTTATTCGGAAGGCCGTAACGGCAGACCAAATCTCTTTTTATGAACTTGACAACCACCGATCTTGTCACACTGAGATAGGAAGCAGCCTCGACCCATTTGGTGAAATAATCAATAGCAACCAAAATGAAGCGATGCCCATTTGACGCCTTAGGTTCGATGGGACCAATGACATCCATCCCCCACATTGAGAACGGCCACGGTGCTATTAGGAAATTCAAGGAAGCTGGTGGCACATGAATGTTGTCAGCATAAACTTGACATTTGTGACACTTCCTCACATAGTTAAAGCAATCAGTCTCCATTGTCAACCAGTAGTAGCCAGCCCTTAGGATTTTTCTTGCCATGGTATGCCCATTGGAATGAGTTCCGAACGAGCCTTCATGGATATCTTTCATAATTCTTTCTGCTTCCTCTTTTGCTACACATCTGAGGAGGACCATATCATGATTTCTTTTGTAAAGCACTTCCCCATTTAGGAAGAAACCCATCGATAACCTTCTAAGTGTTCTCTTGTCATTCTCTAAAGCACCAGGAGGGTATTCTCTGCTTGTGATATAATGCTTGATATCATAATACCAAGGCTTATTGTCAGGCTCTTCTTCAATTGCCATACAAAGGTGCGCTGGTAATTCCCGGTGTTGGATCCTGATGAATGTCAGATTCTTGTCGCAATTGACATTGAACATTGAGGATAGAGTTGCTAAGGCATCGGCCAACTAGTTTTCTTCACGCGAGAGATGATGGAAAGTGATCTCGTCGAATGGCTTGATCATCTTTTGGATGTGATCGCGATAAGGGATCAATTTGGAGTCTCTAGCTTCCCAGTCACCCTTGATTTGGTGGATGACCAAGGCTGAGTCTCCATATACATCGAGTCTTTTAACTTTCCATTCAAGGGCCACTTTGATGCCTAGAATGCACGCTTCATATTCCGCAATGTTGTTGGTGCAATAGAAGCTCAATCTAGCGGTAAACGGTATGAAGCGGTTATCCGGGGAGATTAATATAGCTCCGACCCCGTGCCCCCACACATTGGAAGCGCCATCAAATAACATCCTCCATCTTTCATCATCTTGAGACTTTCCTTCTTCGAATAGAGCCATTATATCTTCATCTGGGAAGTCGTCTTGCATTGATTGGTAATCCTCGACTGGTTGGTGTGCTAAGTATTCAGCCAATGCACTACCTTTGATTGCTTTCTGCGTAACATATAAGAGATCGTACTCGGATAGTAGCATCTGCCATTGAGCGATTCTTCCTGTGAGTGCGGGCTTTTCAAAGATATACTTGATTGGATCCCTTTTAGATTCCAACCAAGTCGTGTGGCTTAGCATATACTGCCTTAGACGATGCGCAGCCCAGGCTAGAGCGCAACATGTTCTTTCCAACAATGAGTATCTTGTCTCGCACTCAGTGAGCTTCTTACTTAAGTAATAGATGGCATGTTCTTTCCTTCCGGATTCGTCATGTTGCCCCAGCACACAACCCATCGATTTGTCTAGCACTGTTAAGTACAGGATGAGAGGTCTGCCAGGTACAGGTGGCATCAGACTCGGAGGGTTTTGGAGGTACCTCTTGATCTTTTCGAAAGCTTCTTGGCAGTTATCGTTCCACTTGGTTTCTTGATTCTTGCACAACAATTTGAAGATAGGCTCACAGGTAGACGTTAATTGGGATATGAATCTAGAGATGTAGTTCAATCTTCCTAGGAACCCACGAACTTCTTTTTTAGTTTTAGGCGCTGGCATTTCAAGAATTGCTCGTATCTTGTCTGGATCTACCTCTATTCCCTTCTGACTGACTACGAACCCCAACAGCTTCCCTGATCTTACGCCGAAGGTGCATTTAGCAGGGTTTAATCTGAGTTTGAATTTCCTTAGACGTTCAAAGAGTTTCCGCAGATTAACAATATGCTCTTCCTCAGTCTTTGAATTGGCAATCATATCATCCACGTATACCTCTATTTCTTTATGCATCATATCATGGAATAGAACTACCATCGCCCTTTGGTATGTTGCACCGGCGTTCTTCAATCCGAATGGCATTACTTTGAAACAGAAGGTTCCCCAGAGAGTGATGAAGGTGGTTTTCTCCATATCCTCGGGGGCCATCTTCATTTGATTATATCCAGAATATCCATCCATGAAGGAAAATAAAGAGTGTTGCATTGTGCTATCCACCAGGACATCAATGTGGGGCAAAGGGAAATCATCTTTAGGACTTGCTCTGTTCAGGTCTCGATAATCGACGCACATTCTGACCTTCCCATCCTTCTTTGGAACCGGGACAATGTTGGCTACCCATTGGGGATACTTTGCTACTGCTAAGAATCCGGCATCAAACTGCTTTTTAACCTCATCTCGGATTTTCAGAGACATGTCTGTGTGGATACCTTGTATTGCAGGTAAACTAATATTGCAGAATATGTTTAGATGATGAAAAAGACAAAGGTAAAGTTGATGGCCAAAGTTAATAAAAGTGGCTAAACATCAAAGTCGCAATCCAAGACAAACAAGCTCAAGAATTGAAGATTCAAGTTTAAGGGTAGTCCTTAAATATAAGGGTAGTCCTTAGGGTTTGGGTGTGTCTTAGGAAAAAGTGTAAGCTCTTTCGAAGGTCAGCTCGTATCTCAAAGTCTCACACACTCACAAGTTTTTCAAAGATGCATGCATACTTACGTAAACATACCTATCATCTTTAAAACATAAGAATCGATTTTATCTTGCATATACATTCATCAAAATCGATTTTCAGGCCAATCAGAAAAGGAAGAATCAATTTTCACTTCATGTATTTTCAGTGTATAAATCGATTCCTGAGCCAAACTTTTTTTAAAGGAAGAATCGATTCCCACTCTTTTGCACTTAACTGAGAATCGATTCCTACATGTCTCAGGCAAGCTGAGAATCGATTCATACATGTTTTCACTAAGTACAGAATCGATTCCTAGCCCTCCATGGTTCTCAAGAATCGATTGTCCCTATTTTTCAAACAAATCAAAATCGATTCCTCACTTAAATGAATCGATTTCTAGATCAAATGCTTTCAACAAAGAATCGATTCCTACACTATTTTCAACGTAAACTTGATTTTCTCATAGCCTATAAATAGGCACTGCATTACGTTCATTTTCACACAACCCATTTCACGAATCAGAGAACATTTTTGAGAAACTATTCACGCTTTTACTTTTGCTCGTCACGCACCGTTGGTCCATCTGAGCTGATCTTTCGCTAAGAGTTAGTTGGGGTTGCATTCTTCAAGTTGCAATATCTGCCTTCATTAGAGGTATTTCTGTCTTTACATTTGTTATTGTTTAATTGTTGTGATTTGTACTAGGGAGTGGGGTATCTCTCTAGGGTAGCTGTTTGTACTAGGAAGTGGGGTATCTTTCTGGGGCAGCTGATTGTAACAGGGGTGGGGTATCTCTTGTTATTGTTGTAATAGATTTGAGGGCTCTAGGTGGGGTATCCTAGGAGGAGAGTGCCTGAGTCTGTAAAGGTTTTCCAAGGCACCTGTAAGCCTTGTTGTTTTGGTTAGTGGAAAATCTCACAAGGGTGTGAGGACTGGACGTAGGTCACTAGGAGGTGACCGCTTTACTGCTTTATATTCTAATTCCTTCGCTTCCACTTAACCTGCGCGGAAATTGATCTAAGTCATTGAAAAGGGGAAAACGTTTTTCGAAAGATCTAAAGTTTTTAAATCTCAATTCACCCCCCTATTGAGACTGAAGCCACTTGATAACAAGTGGTATCAGAGCTAGACTCTTGTATAAAGGGCCTAGCAGCTTCAAGAGAAATGGCTTCAGGTTGGTCTACGCAAGAGGGTGCTTCTCTTACCCGTCCTCCGGGATTCAACGGGAAAGATTACGCATATTGGAAAGAAAGAATGAGAATCTTTATTGAAGGGGTAGACTTAGATGTTTGGGATGCTGTGGAAAAAGGACCTTTCGTCCCCACACACATAGTAGACGGTATTCTTACAATTAAAAGTAGAAATGAATGGTCTGATGATGAGAAAAGAAAAGTGCAACACAATTTACGTGCCAAAAATATTATTACTTCTGCTTTAAGTGCTGATGAATTTTTTCGAGTTTCAAACTGTAAATCTGCCCAAGAAATGTGGGACAATCTCCAAGTTGCTCATGAGGGTACAAGTGAAGTGAAAAGGGCAAGAACAAATACTCTTACCAGAGAGTACGAACTGTTTAGAATGAATACAGGTGAAACAATACCAGAAATGCAGAAAAGGTTCACTCACATAGTGAATCAGTTAAGCTTGTTGGGAAAGTCATTTCCTGCAGAGGATCTAATCAACAAAGTTCTGAGATGTCTGAATAGAGAATGGCAACCCAAGGTTACTGCTATAGCTGAATCAAGAAATTTAGCTACTATGACTCTGGCTACTCTGTTCGGTAAACTTCAAGAGCATGAACTAGAACTCACCCGTCTAGCTGAGTACGAAAATACAGATAAGAAAAAGAAAAGCTTGGCTCTAAAAGCATCTAGTTCTAGTCGGCTTGATGATAGTGACGACTCAGATGATGAAATTGATGAAAGTGAAGAGAATATGGCTCTTATGGTTCGGAAGTTCAAAAGGTTCATGAAAGGCAACAACTATCCAAGGAAGAACTTCAAATCAAAAAGGTTCTCTAGCAAAGAAAGCTCATCCGGTCCTCCTATTTGCTATGAATGCGGGAAACCCGGGCACATGAAAATGGAATGTGGTAATCTACAGAAAAAGGACTCCAAATTTGAAAAGAATGCATTCAAGGATAACAAAGGAAGAAAAGCCTACATCGCATGGGAAGACAACTGTATGGATTCATCAGATGAATCAGAGGATGAAGAGGCTCAAGTTGCATTAATGGCTGATCATGAAAGCGAGAATGAAAACGAGGTAATATCTAACCCTGACTCTCTACAAAATGCATATGATGATTTATATGAAGCGTTTATTGAATTGCATGATGAATCTGTGAAATTAACAAAAGTATTAGGTAAAGCAAAGAAAGTTATTAATCACCTTCAAAATGAAGTAATTGCATTAACTAAAGAAAGGTTAGAACTTAGAAAGGAAAACTACAGCCTAGGTTACCTTAAAGCAAATTATGTCTGTGACAAATGTACTGAGTTTGAAAAGAAAGTTCATGAACTAGAATGGACAGTAGGAAAACTATCTAGCTTACAACAGGAACATCCTACACATCCTAGAAACAACTACACTAAAAGGCATATGCATCATAGATCTAGACCATGCATCAGTTGTAGTTATTGTGGTAAAAATGAACATACAGCTTCTGTTTGCAGGGCAAGAGGAAGACAAAATGTGAAGAAAGTATGGGTTCCCAAAGGGACCATACTAAGTACTAACCCACAAGGACCCAAAGAAATTTGGGTACCTAGAACCCTTGTTTAAATCATTGCAGGTATGCTTCAAGGTATGGGGGACAGATTGGTGTCTTGACAGCAGAATCACAGAAGCTCATGACTGGGAAGAAACAGATACTTAAACACTCCACCCCAGGTTAAGCAGTCATGTGACTTACATCAAAAACAAACTGAGGAAAGAATCCTCAGTAAAGGTTAGTCCGCATTTATAAAACTATCAATTCAATTCATTTAACATAAAAGTAGTCTATACGAGTGCGAAATTTTATTTCCAAATCTTATTCATATTTTAAAATAAAGGAACCATCATCTTAGAACTCATGACTCAAATATGTGCATACATGATTAAAGTTAGTCGAGTCCTTTAAAACGGCCAGTCAAAATTATTTTCTTTGGAACCATTGCAAAAGAAACAATTTACTCTCCTTTTATAAGCTTCATAGAACTTTCTTCTTGAGCATTATTTCATGGCATGAATCGATTTCCAAGTCACTTCCAAGGCCTATCATTTAGCTCTAAATCGATTATATAGGATCTCTCTCTAAAAACCCTTCAATCGATTATGATCTTGCAAAATCTCCAACAAATCAATCCCTTCCTAAAACTTAGGAAAACTAGCGCTAATTTCTTATCCTCTCCAACAAGAAAAGCGCATAATCCTCCTATGTTATCTTATCATATCCAAAACAAATTTTTTAGGGCGCATAAACCATCCAAAAATAAATCACAAACCTCCACGCCTTCCCTTAGAACAACTCATAGCAAAATTCACAACTCTCCAAAAATTCCCAATGCCTCCAAGGACCAAGAACCTCTGTGTCAAAAGGAAAAGGGTACATGATGGTGAAAGCTCCTTCCACTCCAGATATTTCACCAGTTCTGAACAAACTGACCTCTACTGCAAAAACTTCTCTCTTAGAGGATTAGGAACCACCTTTGCTCTGGACTTACCCTGGTTTCAAAGTCAAAAGGGATTTGAATTTATTGACTGGCTAGAGTACCATAAACAGCTAGACTTTGCAACTGAAACAGGTCCAGTCGCTCCAGACATGGTTAGATCCTTCTACACCACACTTAGCTACAACGATACAACTGAAACACTATCAGCTGAACTAAAAGGAACCAAAATCCACCTCACCCTAGCTCAGTTCAGTAATCTCACCAACTTACCCTGTGATGGTGAGAAATTGATCCATATGAACCCTCCGGAATCTTGGCCCGAATTCGACCTAGGAAATACTTGTGTATCCATATGCCACGCTCTGGCTAAAGTTGGAAAGCGGCCTATCCTAGCAAAATCCCTCACTACCCAAAACCGGCTTCTCCACTACACCATCGCCCGAACAATCGTTCCCAAAACCTCAAACATCACTCAAGTAACCCAGGATGAAATTATCCTACTTTGGGGAATCAAACACCAGAAGAACATAAACTGGGCACATCTGATTGTGAGCCACATGGTCAAACATACAAAGTCAAGTGACAAACCTCTTCCATACTGTGTTCTCATTACAAAAATCCTCCAACATTTCAACATTCCATTCTTAGGGGAGAAAATCATAAAAGGAAAAGCAGCCTACCACATGATAAACACCTCCACCTTAAACCAAATGCAATTCATCCAATCTGGAGATACATGGCATCACTCCTCCATAGGCATAGCATCCTCCCAAGAATACGATCCAAACAGGCCACCTGGTCCAAACACAAACTCCACCATACATGAGGAAGGTCAAACAGAACCAAACCAAACTGCTGCTGCTGCAGCCCCATCCACAGCCCTCAATCACTTCTTGGTCGCACTCAACATATTTCAAGAAGAACAGCGCGAAATGCATGAAGAATTGAAACAAGAAATCATCCTTTCTAGAGAGACCCACAGTCGCGAAATTGCTGCTTTAAACAATCGGCTAACAGAATTTCAGGCTCGTAACAATTCCTTTTCGCATTGGATGCAAAATCCTTAGATAAAATTATGAGTCAGCATTTTATTTCTATGCTTTGTGCCCTGTTGGCATAACCCTTTCCTTATAGCCTATGACTATTAACTCTTTTGTTGGTTACCAAATTTTTAATGCAATGGTTAAATTATTTCTAAAATTAAATAGCTGTGCTGTTAGATTCGCAATTTTTATTACATGTTGCCCTCTTTGATCATGACAAAAAGGGGGAGAAGAATAGAGTTTTAATATTGAATAATATTCAGCATTGCATATAGTCAATAAAACAGGGGGAGCATCACGATAGGGGGAGTATCATATATACATTATCTATTTGAACTAACCTCCCACCTTGAGATGAGTTAATGTTTTGTCATCATCAAAAAGGGGGAGAATGTGGATACCTTGTATTGCAGGTAAACTAATATTGCAGAATATGTTTTGATAATGAAAATTACAAAGGTAAAGTTGATGGCCAAAGTTAATAAAAGTGACTAAACATCAAAGTCACAATCCAAGACAAACAAGCTCAAGAATTGAAGATTCAAGTTTAAGGGTAGTCCTTAAATATAAGGGTAGTCCTTAGGGTTTGGGTGTGTCTTAGGAAAAAGTGTAAGCTCTTTCGAAGGTCAGCTCGTATCTCAAAGTCTCACACACTCACAAGTTTTTCAACGATGCATGCATACTTACGTAAACATACCTATCATCTTTAAAACATAAGAATCGATTTTATCTTGCATATACATTCATCAAAATCGATTTTCAGGCCAATCAGAAAAGGAAGAATCGATTTTCACTTCATGTATTTAAAGGAAGAATCGATTCCCACTCTTTTGCACTTAACTGAGAATCGATTCCTACATGTCTCAGGCAAGCTGAGAATCGATTAATACATGTTTTCACTAAGTACAGAATCGATTCCTAGCCCTCCATGGTTCTCAAGAATCGAATGTCCCTATTTTTCAAACAAATCAAAATCGATTCCTCACTTAAATGAATCGATTTCTAGATCAAATGCTTTCAACAAAGAATCGATTCCTACACTATTTTCAACGTAAACTTGATTTTATCATAGCCTATAAATAGGCACTGCATTACGTTCATTTTCACACAACCCATTTCACGAATCAGAGAACATTTTTGAGAAACTATTCACGCTTTTACTTTTGCTCGTCACGCACCGTTGGTCCGTCTGAGCTGATCTTTCGCTAAGAGTTAGTTGGGGTTGCATTCTTCAAGTTGTAATATCTGCCTTCGTTAGACGTATTTCCGTCTTTACATTTGTTATTGTTTAATTGTTGTGATTTGTGCTAGGGAGTGGGGTATCTCTCTAGGGTAGCTGTTTGTACTAGGAAGTGGGGTATCTTTCTGGGGCAACTGATTGTAACAGGGGTGGGGTATCTCTTGTTATTGTTGTAATAGATTTGAGGGCTCTCCATAGGTGGGGTATCCTAGGAGGAGAGTGCCTGAGTCTGTAAAGGTTTTCCAAGGCACCTGTAAGCCTTGTTGTTTTGGTTAGTGGAAAATCTCACAAGGGTGTGAGGACTGGACGTAGGTCACTAGGAGGTGACCGAACCAGGATAAATCTCTGTGTGCTTTACTGTTTTCCTGCTTTACTGTTATACCGCTTTACTGCTTTATATTCTAATTCCTTCGCTTCCACTTAACCTGCGCGGAAATTGATCTAAGTCATTGAAAAGGGGAAAACGTTTTTCGAAAGATCTGAAAAGTTTTTAAATCTCAATTCACCCCCCTCTTGAGACTGAAGCCACTTGATAACAGTCTGGCTTCATCCTTCTTAGCTTCTGCTTCACTGGCGGGCATTCAGGTTTTACTGGCAACTTGTGTTCAACTATGTTTGTGTCTAGCCCTGGCATGTCTTGGTATGTCCACGCAAAGACGTCGACATAGTCGAACAAGAGTTGAATCAATTTCTCCCGCTCACTCTTCTTCATTGTGGTGCCCACTTTAACTTCCTTCTTATCCTCTTCTGTGCCCAAGTTTAATCGCTTCAGTAGATTCCTCGTGAGGTTGGATTACCTTTTCCTCTCTTGTTCTACCATTCTCATTAACTCTGGAGGGGCTTCCCAATGATCTTCAACATCCTCCTCGGTTTGATTAATGGGGTGATCAAAGTCATGGTATGAATTATTGGCGTTGTTATTTTCAAAGATGATATTTTTAGATCTGCATTAGCGAAAATTGACGGAATGAAAACAAATAAAAGAGAAAGAACAAGCCGAAATGAAGTTTATTAGAGAATTCCAAATGCTATTTTATTGATACTGATATTGAAACGGAACATGCGTGCCCTTATGAAATGTCCTAAAGCCTTGGGCAGAGCCATAGGATTGCATTACAGAAAATTACTTTGAACTAAAAACTACAGGAAAATCAACAATCTCCCAATTCTTGAGCTTTTCGTCTGCAGGACAACGACGCACAAGACTGACACCGCCCTCTTTGGTACTTGAATCATCTTCAATAGCTGCAACCTGGTTAGGATCTAGTATTCCTGCGCTCTGAAAGCTTTGCTTTATGTCGCAGATGAAAATCTTCTTCATATCTGGCTCCCGACCCTCAAGTTTGGCCAACCTCCGCTCCTTTTTTTCCGCGGCGATCCTTCCTTTGTCAGCACGACTTGGCCGGTACCCTATCCCACGTCTGTCTTTGTTTCCATGCAGTTGTATGGGTGTTAGGATCCCTTGTTCAGTCTTCCCTAAACCATTTCTAGCTTGATAACCCTTGCTTGTCATGACTTTAGCGATCATCAATGCAGCTTTGGACAACTTCGGTTTTAGCGATGGGACCCCGTCCCCCACAAAGATAGCATTTGCAATTTCTAGTGCTTGGAAGGTGGTCTCGAAAGATTCTTCTGCAGCCTCGACATAGCGGATAGGAAACGACTTATTAACTAGCAACTCTCCTTCTCCCGAAACGACCACCAACTTGTTGTTGACTATGAACTTGAGCTTTTGATGTAGAGAAGAAGGCACAGCCCCTGCAGAATGGATCCAAGGTCTTCCCAGAAGGCAACTGTAAGACGGATTGATGTCCATTACTTGGAAACTCATTATGAAGACCTATGGACCTACCTGTACAGGTAACTCCAACTCTCCGATGACTTCTCTTTTAGACCCATCGAATGCCCTGACCAGTGTAGAACTGAGTTTCATGTATGAACAATCTACGTCTAGCTTGTTCATGGTTGATTTTGGTGGTACATTCAGGGACGATCCGTTATCGATAAGTACCCGAGCTAGAGAGTATTCTCCACATTTCACGGAGATATGCAAAGCCTTGTTGTGCCCTCTTCCCTCAACGGGGATTTCGTCATCTGTGAAGGTGAGGTAGTTGTTTGCAACGATATTTCCGACGATCCCATCCAACTGACCAACTGTGATGTCGTGAGTGACATGAGCTTCACTCAGCACCTTCATTAGTGTTGCGCGGTGGGCTTCAGAATTGAGTAATAGTGACAGCTGGGATATCTTAGCAGGGGTCTGATTCAGCTGATCCACTACCTTGTACTCACTCTGCCTCATAATCTTAAGAAACTCACTGGCTTCTTGCTCAGATAGTGCTTCCTTGCCTGTATTTTTGTCAGATGGCTCTCCCTCTATGTTTTTTCCTTTATCAATCTTTTCTCTTTCATTTGATTTTCTTCCCCCGGGTCCTTCAGGGGCATAGACGCGCCCGCTCCGAGTCATTCCGCTGCTTCCCGAGATGTTGGTGACATCAGGATTGCCCTGAACTTCCACACTGTAATTCCACGTGACTGCATTCACGTCTTTGAAAGGGAACGGAGTCGGTACCTGGATGGTTATTGCCTTTGGTGCAGCAAGGGCCATCCTAGAGTCTTTGCTATAGAGAATCTCTAGCGGCCGTCGAGTATCTGTTTTCCTGCCACTGTTCGACTGGATGGTTGATACGTCTTCTTCTTTCTTTAGAGAGCTTACTTGTATTATGTGCCGGTCCAACAGGTCCTGAAGCACTTGTTTGAACGCCTCACAGTTTCCAATGCAGTGATGGTCATTGCATGGATTCTTTCCAGTGCATTCTCTCTTGATAATCCCAAAGGAACACAAATTAGCATGAATCGCTTCCAAGGGTGTCTGGATGCGTTCTACCCTCCTGATTAGGGACTGCTCTGCAGAATCCTCAATTGCATTAGTTGAGGGCATCCCATGTCCTGGTAATGGGTTGGTAGCCACGTTAGGACCATTTTCCTTGAAATTCAACCAGCCCGAGGCGATTAGATCTTGGACAACATACTTCAATGCCTTACAGTTTTCTATGGAATGGCCGACCGTTCCTGAATGAAATTCACATGTGGTGTTTGGATCGAAGCCTCTAGGAATAGGGGGATGGATCTGCCTCATTGGGCGGGTGGTGATTAAATTATGGCTGAGCAGGTGGCGAAATAGGTCGGAGTATGACATAGGGATTGGATCAAACTGGACGAACTTTCTGTCTGAGTAGTTTTGTGGTTTATGGCCTTGGTTGTTTTGGGCAGGTGGGGTAGATAGTGGTTGTGATGAGAACGGATTGGTGTGAGAGGGATTGGAGTAGGAAGTTTTTCCGGTTCCTGTGATGCCGTTGGCTTCTCCTTCCTTCTTTTTAGGAAATCCGGAGAAAGGCTTTTTCTGGTTAGCGTTTCCGGGAGAAGTATAAGCGATTTTCCCATTCCTCATTCCGTTCTCCAGCCTTTCTCCAATAACGACCATGTCCGAGAAACTTGACGATACACTCCCAATCAATTTTTCATAAAAGGGTGAAGAAAGAGTTTCCATGAACATAGATACCAGTTCCTTTTCAAACAGAGGTGGTGCTACCTGTGCTGCTAGTCCTCTCCAACGCTGAGCGTATTCCTTGAAGGACTCATTATCTCTTTTAGCCATGTTTTGTAGCTGAGTCCTATCAGGAGCCATATCAATGTTGTACTTATACTGCTTAAGGAAAGCATCAGCGAGATCTTTCCAACACCGGATATGAGTGGGTGTCAACTGCATATACCAACTTGAAGCTGCCCCAGCTAAGCTGTCTTGGAAGTAGTGGATAAGCAGCTTAACGTCATTTGCGAACGCAGCCATTTTCTTGCAGTACATAGTTAGGTGACTTGCCGGACATGTTGCTCCTCTGTACTTATCAAAATCCGGCACCTTAAACTTATAGGGAATAACCATGTTGGGAACGAGACATAAATCATGTGCATTTCTTGCCCCAGTATTAGTTCCCTCTATGGCCCTTAACCGTTCTTCGAGCATTTGATATCTGTCCCTGGATTGAGGGTCCCACGTTGAGTAGTTATAAGGATGGACCATTGGAATAGCAGCTGAGCTCACATGTGGGATATATGAGTGGGAGGAGTTCCCGGTATTTTGCACAGGAATTTGATGACTCGTCACTAACGGCGGAGTGTAATTCTGTAACACAGCCTGCGGCATAGTCGTAGGGATCTGGACTTGCGGTGTTTCATTCAGTCCTTGAGGTATATTGTGATTCGAATTCACGACCCCCGTAGGGCCACCCTCTAAAGTGGTGTCCATCGTAGGAGGTGTGTAGCCGGCTGGAAGTCCATAAGGGGGCCAGTAGTGGCCCTGACCATCAAACCCAGAGTTGTGCGGCGGAGGAAGGCTTGTAGCAATATTTCCGGTATTTCCTACTGAGGTGTTTTCATCTGCAACTCTCTTTTCAAGAAGCTTCATAATATCGGCCATCTGCTCCTTCATAGCCATCATCTCGTTCATCTTCTCCTTCAGCTGCTCGATATCATCTCTCAACGCTTGGTTGTCTTGACTCTCAGTCATTTTCCTGGCTTGCAAGCGAGTACGGTAGCGGTGTTGATGAACCAGTTTGCCTTTTCGTTCTGTTTTTTTTTCAAAATTTTTAACATAAGTTCGTGAATGAATGAATGTGCATGAGATGCCTATGCATGTTTCTCGCGTCGAGCCTGTGGAATTGTAAACCACTCATGCGACAAGTGAAGGATAAACTAGGATCGAGATTTAAACCAAACGAATTCTTCATTGATAAAGGAAAGTACAACCAAACGAGTTCTTTAGGGATTACAACAGAAACTACAGCAATTTAAACTCACACGACTACGCCATCCAAGCCATCTTTCTTTTTTTCACACCGGGCCACTTTGCCTTAATCTTTAAGAAGGTAATAAGCTCTTTCATATACTGAACAAATTTGAAGACTTGGACTGGGGTATTCTCCCTGGACATGACGATATCAGCATCCTTCAAATGATCTTGGACATCTATGATGGCTTCATTGCATAGTTTAGCTAGGTTTGAGAACCTGTCCTGGAGGTAATGACAATGGTCATTCAGCTTCATGCATTCCTCTTTTAGATATGCGTGCTCTTTCTCGGTTGTTTCATAGAGGTTCTTCTGGTAATCAGCGAACTCTTTCAATTCGTTCGCATTTCTGAACTCCTTTTGGAGTGCTGCTTGACATTCTTCGAGTCTTCCCAGTATCACCCTTCTGGCTTCTCTTTCGGTCGCAAGCCTACCCTCATACTCATCAACCTTTTCTTTCAACTGCGCCCTCAAACTTTGGAGCTGAGTTTGAAGATCCTTTTCCTTCTCCACAGCTTCCGTCAACTGACTCTTCCATACATAAGCATTGTCAATGGCCCTGTCTCGGTCTCTGTTACGTACTTGAAGCTCTTCATTGGCACCTCTAAGGCCTTCTTGCACACGAAGAAACTTAGCCTTCCCGACCTCTAACCTTTCTTCGCATTCTGCAATGCGTTTACCTTTGACGATATTTTCTCGCCTCAGGCCTGCGTTTTCTTGAAGTGCTCTTTCCAGCTGGGCTTGTAGCTCAATCGTTTCTTGTTCAGATTTGGTTAAGGCAACTTTGACTTCTTCTATTTCTTCATTGAGGACAGGAACTGGTTCAGGGATTTCATGGTCGGCGGGAAGTGCAAGGCGATTTCATGGTCGTTTCTTGTTCCTATGAGGGGGACATTTGGAAAGTCTCCACACTGATAAACAAATTCGTCGATGTTTTGATCTCGGGAATACCACGAGATGTCGCTCCCTGTTAGGCCGGCGAGGTACTGGGCCCACTCAGTCTTACCCCTAACTTCCATATGATGACTTCTTTTGAATACATGAGAGGTAAGCCAACGGTACAACACAGGCAAACAACACCATATCACACCTACTCTTTTCTCATGACGTTCCTAGAGAGAAAAATAAACATCAGCCAGAACGACTGAGGCATGGTTTTGTCCTCGGAGCTTGAAGGCCAGAAAGACATCAATTGCGGTGTCTTCAACAAAATCTTTGTCGTTTGGGAAAAGAACAATCCCATAGATGTGGAGAGGAAAGACATCCATGAAAGTAGCCCAATCTTTCTTTTTGGCCAAGAATGAAGCTTCCTTCTCTAGGTACTTTCTGGTCAAACCTTTTTTGCCACCTATTTCCACTATCTTTGTAGCTAATTCTGACGTCGGAACCTTCAATATCTTGGATAAATTTTCAGGTAGGGAATAATGCTCTACGTACCGATAAGGCTTCTTATTCTCGGGAGGGAAACACAGAATATTTTCAAACTCTTCCAATGTTGGAGCCAGCTGATAATCTTGGAAAGTGAAACACCGTAACGGTGGATCAAAATACTGGCCCAGTGCAGTGATGGCTTCAGCTTGTACCTTAACGTCCAGGAGGCTCAGGAGATTCCCGTACTTGACAGTGAATAGGTCACGACGCCATGCTGGCATTTTATTGCCAAGGTCCCAGAGATTTCTCAAGTTTGGTTGTTTGACTTTCAAATGCATGGTTCCTTTTAGTTTTATGGCCCGATCCATTTCTCCTTGCCGAAAAGGTCTTACAATTCCTTGGCGGTCATAGATATGCGTGCGAAATGAGATGTCGATGCATATATTTTTTATGTCATGCGAAAGGAAAAAAAAGGAACGCATGAGGCATTTTCTCGGAACAAATTTTAAAAAACGTTTTCTCTTGTTTTTTTTTTTGAGAAATTTTGAAAAAAGAAAAGTATTAAGTTTGTTTGAATGCAAGGGGTATGATGCTCCTTTGTGTCCTAAAGAGCCTCCTTGAGAGATGTTCTAAAGCTGTTCTATTAAGTGAACCTTCCAAGGGATAGCTCTATAGAGTCCTAAATAAGGTTCCTAGAGCCAACGACCCCATTCGAGAACGCTAGCCACAACAATAGGAAAGCTATTAGAAGTGATAGCACCCTTGACGGGACCAAACTCTAGGTGAGACTTTCGTAATCACCGAGCTGGACGTACATCCAGAGGGCCATTACTACGCAGTCTCGTTCTAACTTAGTTTATGCTCCAGTCCGGGTATAGGACTATTCTCACGTGTGTGCAAAAAGTATAGTAGTGCAGTGTGTGTAGGAGCAAAATGACAGATATATCCCCAAGCTGCAAAACAAGCAAACACATATACAAAAAGAGGTCGTCTATCCTAATGTTTACATATCACATCAAAGAACTTGATGTGATATGTAAAGAGCATAAGCTAAACGTCCAGGAGGCTCAGGAGAATCCGATAGGTGCATGGAAAAATTGGTTTATGTTCAAGTTATTTAATTAAAGTTTTTATAAAAACCCAATCAATGTATGAGTCATTTAAGGACAGTTGTTCCTTAGTTTGATCCAAAATACGAAAGTATATCTCTGAGATGTCTGAAAAATAATATCCCTGATATTATTGTCGACTAAAATCTAGGATTTTACATTCCTTGTCTTATTTGAGAAAATTTAGATCTCATTGAATCAACTCAACTTAGACTAAAAGAGAAAACCTCTATTTAAAAATGACTTTCATAAAATTTCTCCGCTCATTAATTTGGAGTCACAAAAGACAAAAACCTTTAGGAGCTTGAAGTTAGAAAGGGCGTAAACCACAGAAAATTACTTGAAGAATAATTAAGATAATCTTTCTATAAAAATTACTAAACACAAATGGGATATTGCTGATTATTTCCCCAATGCAAACATGAAAACATTAGACCCATGAAACAAAATACGCCAAAAATAGCTCAATTTAACAAAGCTAAAATAATTATATGGGATTCCAACTGCTCTTTCCATCTTTTTTTCTTCTTTTTCTGATATACTCCAACTATTCTTTCGAACCCCAAACCATCAAATCAAAACGAAAAACCCAACCCTTGAATATGGCTAAGCGAGCAGCCAAAATTCCCACCAATGCACTGCACATCAGTTATCGAGTGCCACTGTCTTTGGAACAAATGAAATGAAACGAAATGAAATGGAGGTTTTAATGAAACCACTAGATAAATATTATTGCCACATGCTCAGCAGCCTCTCGTCTCTCGTGTGTTGTAGGAGTTGCAATTGGGGCATTTTAGACCCACAAAATGGAACCGAACTTGAGAAGTTTTGCAGCAATCATTGCATAGGATCCAAACCTGTTAAGGATCGCTACCATTAGTCTCTCATCATGCAAAGAAAAAAAACAGCATAGGAGTTTTAATCGATTTTTTAGTCTTTATTTTGAAAACTTTCTTTACAAAAGATGAGTGCTTCTAAAATAATCCCTATAAAAGAAAAGTAGGGGCAAAAAATGAATGAATTACTTTTAGAGACTAAATTTAAAAAGTCATAATAATAATAATAATATTATTAAGGACTAAAACCTGGTTTAACCCTTTAAAATATCAAAATCTTGCCTCTTGTCTTTCCTAAGGAGCAAAACAAACATTCAAGGGGTGTTTGAGGATTTCACAATGTTCTATCCAATAATGCATATGCAAATTGTGCAACATATAACAAAATTGCTTGTGTGTGCACGAACCAACCAGTAGCATCAGATAGGCAAAAAAAGAGAAACTGACCATTTTATTTAAACATTCAAGGGGTGTTTGAGGATTTCACAATGTTCTATCCAATAATGCATATGCAAATTGTGCAACATATAACAAAATTGCTTGTGTGTGCACGAACCAACCAGTAGCATCAGATAGGCAAAAAAAGAGAAACTGACCATTTTATTTAGACATAGCTCAGCCATTGATGTAGCAGCAACCTCAATGTCAAATTTTTCCCAAACCTCTGACATGTCAATGACAGTCTTCGAGCAGAGAGGGCATGCATACCTGATGCAGAATCAAATACAATAATCAGCACAATTTTCAGAAAGAGATGGAGAAGTAAGGAGACTATGAGCTCTTTGAACACTCACTTGGAATGTTTTCTCATTTCATTCAAACAGCTCTTATGGATGGTATGTCCGCACAGCATAACACTGACTTCATTTCTTGTTTCAAACAAAAACTGCAATCATCAATTTTGTTTGCTTGAATTAGCCTCCATCAAATTAAAAAGCAGACATACTGATATGTAAGACTTGATTTCAATTAACTCCTAGCCTATGAAAACTTTATCAGCATATAGGGGTTTTATAGAAAAGTAAAATGAGAAACTTTTTAATAAAAAATGAAATACTAACCTTATAGATAAAATTCATAACTACTACATGATTCTTCTAGTTATCCTATAAGTGCATGTTAAGTAAATGGCTCTAAATCATGAAATTACCTCAAAACAAATGGGGCAATCATGATGCATTGCTCCTTCCACACAGTTGTGACTGTTTTTGACCAGAGTTGATTGGCAACAACCTATGCAAAAATTTCATAATGAAATGATGAAGCTAGTTGTACATTACTACATTTTAAAATAATGACGTTGCTATTTACCACTCGTAAAAAAACATGGGAATAAAAAGGATTACTTACCACACTTATAGCAATGGAAGGATTTCTCTTGTCCTCCAGTCCTGTGTGAAAACAAAATAAACTCAATCAATCATAGTTTTGGCACAGTTAGTCAAACAGGAAAAATAAACAGAAGCTTTCAAGATATAATTAACAAAAATGTGATATTTAACTCAAACCCAAAAAGTGAAAAAATGTAGAAGAACAATTTGTAAGAACAAACATGGCATAGCATTTCAATTTTACAAAACCCCCCCTAAAATCAGGGGTGGGTGATAGGCTAGTACAGTTGAGGGAAAATGAGAAAATATTATTATTGGAGGCCATGTTGACATGTAGATTTTATAATAAAATGGACTGAAAAACAAAATTGACAAAAAGTGGGTCATCCTTCAACCACGTTGCCAACCCATGGTAAAATGCAGAGTCGTTATGTTTCAGATAACAAAACCAAATTATTAACTGATACCTGCAAATTCCGCAACCATTGCAATGGTACTGCTGCTTAGATATCTGGAGCACAAAAAAAAAGGAATAAGATACTAACACAATACCACCAGAAATTTTCATAACTTATTTACAATCATTTCATTCCAATTAATCCAATCCAACTCTATCCTAAATGATATACATTGATTCGCTTTTTTATGCTCAAAATTATACAAGCAATCATATAAAATACAGAATAAAAAATATACAAGACATTAAAATAAAAATGATCATCAGTTCCAGGATTAACTACTTACATCATCATCAAAGAGCTTGCATTTCTCACAGAAGTATTTGCCCATACAAACACCACAATTGATACAGTTTTGCTGAACCTGACATCAGCCGAAGCCAGCACAAGAAAAAAAAAATTAAACTCTGGATGTTCAAAGCAAGTTGTACATAAAAATATGTTAAATATCATAATAGATGATTTGTTGAATAAAATAAGTTGGTATTAGTGCAGCAGTTTCAAGCAGCATATTGTATGATTCTATAGTCAATACAATAAGATGAAGTTCTCCAAAAAAATCGGTTTCCACAAAACATCCAGAAGCACTTCCAGCCTGTAAGAAGCTTCACAAGTACACGATTTGAATTCTCTATCATATGCCGAGATTGAATTTCTTAATTATAGAAAATATTGCTTCAACTTATCTTAAACTGGTATTTACATTCTCCTTTATAATTTCAATAGCACTACAGAAATAATAGAGATATTGAAGAAATTCTAAACTCACCTCTTGTTCAGTGCCACAAAGTGAACATATGAGCTGAAGATGTCAAAATTATTTCATTAGCATTACGGAAGACCTTGACCATGAAATAGCGGGAGAAGGTGCCAAATCTTGTGGATGTTCCAATGGAGGATATCCGAGTAAATAAGCATACCTGTTTGAGTTGGTGTCGGGGAATATCATGCCTATGCTTTTGATCTATGTTGATATCATTCTGTAGAAAAACACATTAATAAAATAAGTTCCCAAGAAAACGAGATAGGCAAATCATTACAGTAGCATTTAGGGAAAGGATTGGGTAGAAATACCAAATAAGATCGAACGTATCATTTAAGCAGCCACCATAGATTAAATATTAAATATTTGAAACATACAACTATCATCATCAAAAAATACATTTGGGTATTTACTCACTTTTGCCTCATTGTGACAGATGCGGCAATGAAATATTTCATTGCAACAGGGAGCCCTGATTCGGCATCTTCTCCGGTAATGTTGACATCTGTAGAGAAAGCCTACTTTTTAATAAAGAGCCAGAAATACAACAATTAGAAAAGTAGAAATGATAATATGAACAAGAAATTACCCATATTCCATGTATCCTTTCTCTTGCAAATCATTGATGTTTATGTTATCTGTTGATTGACTTGATCCTTCGCCAGGCAGAGACTCAGGATTTGATTCTGAAGCATGAGCTTCTTTCTCGGTCATATGTTTCAAGTCATTGCATTCAAACTGCAGAGGGTCAGAGTGCAACACAGCCACCTTTCCCATGATACAAACTATCTACCAACTATGTAGAAGCAGGAAGTAAGCCTAAATGACCTGCATGTAGGAACACATTTAGAAATAATCCTAAAACTTCTAAAGGCATGTCTAGTCACCCCATCAAGCTAGCTACACGTAAACTGTATGCATTGTTGCTTTCTTCTATACTGCCGGAGACCAATTGAAATCAGCAACACAATTGTATTATGCAGCTCCAATCAGCACTACTCCAAGAGGGGAACACATCAAAACAAGTGTATATACAAGAATTCCACATACTACAAGGTAGCAGTAGCAGCACTGGGGGTGCTTGACAGCCTCCAGCAGTAAATAGAAACCAGTAGAATTGAGTGATCACTTAATTCCCTGAAGAACTCCCAGAACCAAATCCAACTACTGGAGGCAACCATTAATAACTCCAACCTATTTTAAAAGCAATAAAGCACTCAATCAAATGCATCTCGGATGATAGAAACATAGATGTGTGTTGATTTTATTTTTACTATCCACAAAGGACAAGCCTACCTTAAAATGCAGTTCAGCATTGACTCCTCAAGACCCGAAACTCACCAAAAGCAAATATTTAATAATAAACTTGAACTACATCAACACTGACTCCAATCGGATTGGGCATAAATAAGCATCTGTTTGTTTGAGATTCGGCAGATATAAAGGACAAGTTATGAAAAGTGGTTGATACTTGTTTGACCACTCCTCCCTCCAAATTTTACAGAGTAGTATACTTGCTTGCAGCATGAGCATTTTGTAATTGGGTAGTCCACTTTGGATGCAAATTGCCTTTTCCTGCCAAATACTTCTACCTATATTCTAAACAGATATACTAATTCATCTCATCTCATTCGAGTCTCCTAAAGTTTCAGCTCTTATATGCATTTAGATAACTTTCCTATTGGTATAATACTTTTGAGTCATAATAATACAATATGATCCAACTGGTAATGAACCAGTTGAACCAGCAGATACAAATTTTGGAACATTGCACATAGTTTTTACCTTAAATTCAACATTCCCAACAACTTAATCTTCTTTCTTATTTTCCAAAGTAAGCACTTATTGCTATTTCAATTTTTTAGGTTACAACCTAAACAATGAAACCACCAATCACTATCACTAGCAAAGACAAAAATCAATTGCCTGCAAGCCAGAACCTTAACATTCATACCAATGAATCAATCAAAAACACCACATCAAACAAACACGTAATATTCAAAATTGCACAGAATTCACAAAGAACGCGTCAAAATATGCAACATTAAAAACTCACCAAAACCTCCAAAAATAAAAACAAAGCTACATTACTAGTACCTAACAATAGAATCGAATCCAAAGAAGCTCCACACTCAATTTCACAACTCAGTCGAAAGCGAGACAGAACAGACAAAATCAAAAAAGAATAATAAAAATTAAGAAACGGAACAAAACCGCAACGAACTTTCGACGGCGTGATCGGCGATCCAAACTAACAAAATCGTCACGGTTAGAATCTTCGCTGAGACGCTTTTTGAGTTTTGATTTTCTAAATTGAAGTGAGAACTGAAGAACAAGCGAAATGGAGAGATATTTATAGTTCCGTGACCGCGTCATCATCATTATTACCCAATGCTGGTGACAGCTCGTGATTTGGATTCTGTCCTTCTTCATTTGAGTGCATGTAGCTGTCAGATTTTTCCATTAACTTTGCGGAAACTAAGCAAGATTCTTAAAAGGGAAGGACTGAACCATCTTCAATTATTCTGGTATATTGTACTATTTTTTAACAGTAATACTATATATAGCTAAATATTCCTAGCGAATGTTTTTGCGAATGACGTGGCATTTAAAATTCCTCTTTCCTCTCGGTTTGCAATCCTTTGTCCCTTGCTTTGGCAACGAAAAATTATTCAGAAAGAACTTTCCCAAAAATAAACAA
Source organism: Astragalus membranaceus (assembly GCA_039519185.1). Classification (NCBI taxonomy): domain Eukaryota; kingdom Viridiplantae; phylum Streptophyta; class Magnoliopsida; order Fabales; family Fabaceae; genus Astragalus; species Astragalus membranaceus. The sequence continues at coordinate 82,654,838 of CM076851.1, read as the reverse complement.
ACTTTCCGAGAAAAGTGGTTATTGTTTTAGATTTTCAATTAAATTTTTAATATTTTTTTCCACTACCCCTTATAATTATGGAAAATTCTTCCATCCTAAAAAAAATGATTCAGATTTTTCTATGTAAAGAGATAAATGGTTAAATGGTAAATTAGACAACACTTTTTAAAAAATCTAGACTCCTAATCATTTTCTTAAAGGGTGTGTCAAAACCTTAAACCACAAATGTTTCGGATCGGCCAAATATTCTTAGGCCCATTCAAGCAAAGCCCACGATCCACTCGAGTTAATGTTGCAGATGCGTTCCTTTCATCAAATGGCTCAACCACCCTCGAATAAACACCTATCATAATGATAGGCCCTTGTGTAAGTGAGTTAGTTTTGGTTGTTGGGTTAGTTACTAGTTGGTTTTGGGTTGTTAGTTTGTTAGGGGATTAATTGAGTTGGTTAATGTTAGTTGGGGGTTGTTATATTTGTTTGGGTAGTTATTAGTTGGTTAGGTCTCTTCCCTCCTACCCCCTTGTATTGGAAGCCTATAAATAAAGGCTTCCACCCCCTTTGAACGATATCTTTGAAATGTATTGAGTTTGAGTTTTAGAATTTATCCGGGTTATGCCGGAGTTCTAATAGGTGGGTTATGCCACCACCCAGCAGTATTCAATAAAATTTCCATAATCTTCTACTCCATTTCTATTCTTTAGTCTCTTTTTCTATTGTCGATAGCCTAGGTGTCTATCAAGTGGTCCGACCTGCCGGATCGTTCAGAGGAAATCAGCGATGTCGCAAGAGAGAGCCCTTAACAAACCCGGTGAAACAATTTTTGGTTCGATAAAATACCTTTCTCTCGCCGAGTTTGAACGTAGGAAAGAAGGGAAACGTTGTTTCACGTGTGGACAGGCATGGGACCCACCGCACTGTTGTAGTGAAAGAGGGTTGAAAGTGAAGATTCTTTTTGAGGGTGAAGAGTTATCAAAGGAAGGGGAAATACGAAGGATTGAAATAGCCCCTAAGTTGGTAAAGAAAGCTAACAAGATCATGCATGAACAACTAGTGACTATTGAGAAAAGCGAAAGAAAACCCAATCAAGAATTCGAGGAGGGCGACGAAGTTCTGACTCACCACACCAAAACCGAGGCAACGAAGAAACTACCATTCGTTCATGTTGCTGGTGTGTGCGTCGCAACAGAGATACCCAAGAAAACCGAGCACAAGAACCAGACACCGGAGGTCGGAGCGGAAATCCGGGTGGTGAGGACGCTCGATGCGGGTTCGAACAAGATATTGGCGTTGAACAGTGTAGCGGCCGAAAAATCCGGAGGAGGGATTCTTCGAAGTTCTTGAAATGAAGCCGCCACCAAAGTTTAATTTAAGGGCAAACATTGGAAAATCCTTATTGAGTGGTTAAGGGGGTTTTGCGGACCAGGTTTAGGCTCGGGAGTCGTTTATGCGTAGGGAAGGTATTAACACCCTACGACATCCTTCCAAAGGAAGGTTACCTTTTAACTAAATGTGTAAACATATTAATTGAAAAAAAAATATATTTGTTTTACCCTTATTTGCAAATAAAAATAAAGACTTGGTAAATAGTTAATTATTTTTGTACTTTTTGAGAAATAAGAGAGAAATGAATTTAAAGGGAAAAAAAGGTTTTTTTTATTAGTGCAATTGACAGAGGTCGTCCGCCCTCTGGTCCTACGTATCTCCTGGTAGAGAATCAAATCGCACGTAGTTCTTGGTAGAAAAAGTTTGTGTGTTGGTGTTTTTTAAGTGTTTTGAAATTGGGATAGGCATTCGTGACGACCAAACAAGTGAAACTCAGAGTGGTCGTCACTCATGGCCTGTTTGAAAACAAAAGTTGTTATTAACGGTCAAACAAGCAGAACTCGGAGTGACCATCAATAATAACTCATTTTTTTGTGAGTTGGATTGTTTGGAAGAAAAATATTAGTTTGAAAGCATTACGATATAATAAAAAAACAAAATGAATTGTAATAAAAGAAATATAATTAACAGGGGTGTTGTATTATCAAAAAGAGGTGTGAATAGCAACAGATGTTGTATTTTAAAAAGGGGGTGTAAACAGTGAGCCCAGCTGGTTTTTATAGACTGGACTGCGTTTTCTTTTTTAAAAAAGGGCATGGGCCGTATAGGGATGTGTGCGTAGTAAAACAGGGGGTGTGAAGATTAATATAATTGAGAAAGAGAGGGAAGGGGTGCGCGACGTAAACCAGGGGTGCGATTACTAAAAAAGGAGAAACAATGAATGGGCCATACGGGGAAGGGGTTAACTCATGAAAAGAAAGGGGTATGGATAGTAAACTGGGATAAAAAAAAAAGAATTGAAACAAAATATATAAACAGAAGTACAGAGAAAGGAAATCAATTTGAAAAAAAAAAACCTATCCTCTCCAAACCCTAGTGCCGCCGCACAAGAGAAGGTGAGAGAGGGAGAGAAAACGAAGCCCACGGCGAGAGAGAGAAAAAGGACCGTCGGTGAGGAAACGAGAGAGAGCTACAACGAAGTGTTCCTCTTCTTCTCTTCTTTGGTCCTACGTTCCACGGTGGTGATGGTTTATAGAGAGAGAGGGGAACGTTCACAGTGAGGAAAAGACAGAGGGAGAGCGAAGGGGAAGAACGGTGATGACCGGACGTTTCGTGACCGGCGACGGTGGGAGGTGCTGTGGTGTCTGGTTCGCGAATGGTTTGTTTTAGTGAGAGAGGTGGTGTGCGACGGCGTGGGCTGATTTGACGGTGGGGATGACGGTGAGGACGTTTTTTTTGGTGGTGGTTGCGAAGAGAGAGAGACACGACGGGGGTTATGGTGTGGTGGCGGTAAGAGTTTCGCCGGAGGGGAAGCCGCCACGGGGGGTACCGTGGCGGTGTCAGCGAACACGAACGGAGGGGAAATCGACATGGGGGTGTTCTGTGGTGGAGGAGAGAGATTACGACGGTTCTGATAGTGTTTGGCGGTGGTCACCGGAGACCACGGCGGCGACCACCACGCACGGTGGTCGGAGGTAATGCGACCTCTTCTCTGTTCTCTTTTTTATTTCCTCACTGTGTCTCAATCTCCCTTACATTCTGTCTCTAAAATTTGTATGAAACCTCTATATGGTTTTCTTTTTGTATCTGTGTGTGAGTGAGTGTCTCTGTGTGTGTGTATATTTTGTGTATGCCTGTGATTGCGTGGCTCTGTTTTGGGTATTATTCTGGGTGTTTTTGTGCCAATTTTGTTCATTGTCCCCCCCCCCCCTTGATTGTGCTACTGTTGCTGTTTTTATAGGTGGATGGGGTGCTGAGGGCTGTCAACAATTAGGGCAAAAAGATGGCATCAAAAGGACAGCATCTTTGAGGGAATAAAAAGGACAACAGCTGGAGCAATTTTAGGGTCCCAAGATAGTCAAAGGAAGGACAAGGGCAAGAAAAAGGGATCCAAAGGACGGCTCTAGGGCAAAACAGCAAGCTTGCTGCGCCATTCTCTTCTCTTTTTTGATTTTGCATTTTTGATTTTTTGTATTTTTGTATTATTTTTTTTTTGTACTATTTTTGTCTAGATGTGTAAAAAGATTTGGTTATGAAATAAAAAGGAATTTGGTTATTCTGATTTTGTATTATATTTTATTTATTATTTTTTATATTTTATGATAATAAAGCAATATTAACGAAAATTGAGTATCACAAAAAAACGTTGCACGACGAGCGTTAAAGACACGCGCACGCGATTGAAACGGCACGTGGCACGAAAATAAAAAAACCTTTTTTTGGATTTTTGATAAATTAGATGGACAAAATTAGGGTATGACAAACAGTGCGTTCGTGAGGGGAAAGAATCACACACGATCATGCGTGGGGGGAAGTGAAGAGAAGCACGATGCGGGGATCGTTCCACAGCCACAGGATCCCAAACTGCTAGACGTTGGAGATCGCAAGAACGATGAGGAGTGCGAGAAAAGGAGTAAGACGAGAAGAAAGAAGAAGTCAAAGGGGGTATGCAAACCGCGACCCCCACCGAAACCACCAAACAATGCAAAGACTGTCTATGTGCGCGGGAAGAGCAACACAAAACGACCATGGAAGAAGTTGGGTCACGTGAAATCTGCCGAAGGGAAGGATCGTTCTCACGCGTCGTTACCTAGGCCGCCATGTAAACCGCCAGACTTGGGCAACTTCAAGAACGACAAGGGGAACACGACAGCGCGCGTTAAAAGAAGAAAAAAGGAACAAGCGACAGGTGGTGAACCTCCACCAACCTCGCCGGTCGCCGCCGTCTTGAAAAGTGGGGTGCGGCCGAGTCTGAGATCCTGCTCATCTGTGCAGGTGGAGGGGTGTGATGCGAACGCTGGAGTCTTGATAGGGAAGATCAGATGCGAAGGGAGAAGGGCGGTACTGGAAACCTGTGTGTGGCGTTCAGCTCGTGGCCAATTGGGCTGCTGAAACCAAAGATGTACTCAACCTTTCAACTGAGGCCAACTTGAGCCCAATATTTGCATTAAGGAGACCATCTTGGAGTGAATGGTATGATATAATGGGCCTAGTCCAAGCTCCGTTCTTTAGTTTTAAATGTGAGTGCATGTGGATGCCTTTCAAACTCTGATGGGCTTGCACAAGAAGTTTCACATTGGACCCAATTACATGGTAGAAGTTCGAAAAAGGTTAATTATAATTTTTATTTCAAAGGGCATAACGCGAGGCAAATTCATTTGGAAATTGGGCACCACTTATGCTTATGTGTTACAATTGCACACATCCGGCCTTTTATCCTTCCTTGGCAATCTTTTATTGGTCAGTTAAATTTGCCTCCCTCATTAGGGAATTCATGCACCATATTAGGTGCTCCTTTCATCATCGATAATGTGTCTGTTATACTTTCTTCACATGAGATTACAAATTTTGATGGGCTTGGATCTTGGAGATGGACATCAAGGGAACGAAAGAAATCACAACGTCCAGACTTGAGGACATGTCTATTTTTTGAGGGGGTAGTATTGATAGGCCCTTGTGTAAGTGAGTTAGTTTTGGTTGTTGGGTTAGTTACTAGTTGGTTTTGGGTTGTTAGTTTGTTAGGGGATTAATTGAGTTGGTTAATGTTAGTTGGGGATTGTTATATTTGTTTGGGTAGTTATTAGTTGGTTAGGTCTCTTCCCTCCTAACCCCTTGTATTGGAAGCCTATAAATAAAGGCTTCCACCCCCTTTGAATGATATCTTTGAAATGTATTGAGTTTGAGTTTTAGAATTTATCTGGGTTATGCCGGAGTTCTAATAGGTGGGTTATGCCACCACCCAGTATTTAATAAAATTTCCATAATCTTCTACTCCATTTCTATTCTTTAGTCTCTTTTTCTATTGCCGATAGCCTAGGTGTCTATCCCATAACCTGCCACGTATGGGCACTATTCCCTATAGAAGTGATGTTCCATCAAGCTGTCTGTAACATCCTGGGCCCTTTTCTTACTTAGTAGGCTACCCAGCGATGCACTCATGACCTTCTCTACCCCCCATGTAGAGTTTTTGCCTTCCGTGGGAATCGAACCTTGTACCCTGAGGCTTAGGTACAAGCTCAATGCATTCCCACTACCAATTGAGCTAGTAGTTCAATTGGTAGTGGGAATGCATTGAGCTTGTACCTAAGCCTCAGGGTACAAGGTTCGATTCCCACGGAAGGCAAAAACTCCACATGGGGGGTAGAGAAGGTCATGAGTGCATTGCTGGGTAGCCTACTAAGTCAGAAAAGGGCCCAGGATGTTACAAAAAAAGGCGTCTTTTTATGTAACAGCCCAGGTCCAACGCATTGGCCACCCCGGCACTGTTACCTCACGGTCTTCTCTACCCCCCTTGTAGAATTTTTTCCCACTACCAATTGAGCTAGTAGTTCAATTGGTAGTGGGAATGCATTGAGCTTGTACCTAAGCCTCAGGGTACAAGGTTCGATTCCCACGGAAGGCAAAAACTCTACATGGGGGGTAGAGAAGGTCATGAGTGCATCGCTGGGTAGCCTACTAAGTAAGAAAAGGGCCCAGGATGTTACAAAAAAAGGCTCAATTGGTAGTGGGAGGTGTGTTTAACTTGCACTTATGCCTCAGGTGCAAGGTTCGATTCCCACGGAAGGCAAAAAATTCTACAAGGGGGGTAGAGAAGACCGTGAGGTAACAGTGCCGGGGTGGCCAATGCATTGGACCTGGGCTGTTACATAAAAAGGCGCCTTTTTTTGGTAACATCCTGGGCCCTTTTCTGACTTAGTAGGCTACCCAGCAATGCACTCATGACCTTCTCTACCCCCCATGTGGAGTTTTTGCCTTCCGTGGGAATCGAACCTTGCACCTGAGGCATAAGTGCAAGTTAAACACACCTCCCACTACCAATTGAGTGTGTGCAGATACACCCCCCTCGCCGGATCAACGCGAGCAGGAGCACTTCGGCAACGACTTGGAGAGAGCAAGCTTCTCAGCTTGGTGAGCATCTCGGCTCTCAGCCCGACCGAGTCCTACAGCCACTACAGTTCATTGGCAACCACAATGGGAGTACGTCTCAACCACTCTTGAATACGCTCCAAGCACCTTGATGCCTCCGAAACGCCAGACCCATCAGCGCGGGAAACTTGGTGAGAACCACCCCCTGCGTCTGTTCTCAAGTCATGATACCGCCTCCGAGGTCTCAAACGCCTGTAGGTCACGTTCAGACACTGCCACTAGAAAATCATCAGAACCAGTGAGCCCAACCCGTAGCAACCATCGCTGCAGCAGGACCCGTCCAAGCTGGAGCACCCACATTGGCAGTTTCTGTAGGAGAATTGTTGGTGCCTCTCCCAGCCCAAGCGGTCCAGAACCTCATCGCTTTGATTAGTGACCAAGCTAGAAGACTTGTTGATCACAATACTCGAAGGATCAACAACGACGGAAACGCCATAGTGATACGGGCCAACATAGCTCCGAACCTTGGGAGAAGCCGTCCACGACATCGATCTCGCCGACATCACTACCGAGAAAAATGCTCGAGGTCACCTCCGAGTTTTCCCCCAACAACTCCTGACTCCACGCGATACCGAAGGGAACCATCTGGCCGCACCTCCTCTCTGGGTCATCATCTCCTCGGCGCCGAGAACGAAGAAGGGGAAAATCACCTCACAAGACAAAACCCTCGAAGAAGCATGCATCTTTGATGACCTCCTCACCGTGCTTGGGATCTCCAAGAAGGACCTCGCCTCTTATCAAGGAGCCGAACTCTCAAGACTCAAGGAGTTCGGCATCGCATTCACTCATTCCTTTTCAGGACTTCATGCGATTAACTCTACAGACCGAGTTAGTTCCAAGTCGATCTACTTGGTTAATCGGGATCAACGAGTTTGGCATCACATTCACTCATTCCTTTTCAGGACTTAATGCGATTAACTCTACCAACTGAGTTAGTTCCAAGTCGATCTACTTGGCTAACTGAGCTCAAGAAGTTTGGCATCGCATTCACCAGAACTTAAGGTGATAACTCTACAGCCGAGTTAGTCGCAAGGCGATTTACTTGGCTAACCAAGCTTAAAATCGAGTTGATTTCTTATGGAATTTTGGAGTCTTTCATGGCTCACTACGAGTTTCAATGAAAGTAATGATTTTTGTTTTTGTTTGCTTTTTGTTCTTTCTATTAAATTAGTTTATGAAATTTTCTCTATGTTTCCTTCATAATCTGTTTCTGATATTTCTGTTTCAGAATTGCCAACATTGGTTTGAGGTGAGACCCTTGGTCAATAATGAACAGACCCATGGAATTCAATTTCTGGAAATCAGTTTCTAGATAAATTCAGTCAAGAAAGAATGGACCCTTGGAAGTGAGACCCTTGGGAAATCAGTCTCTGGATAAATTCTGTTTTATATTTCTGTTTTAGTAGTTCTATTTTATTTTCAGTTTCAGGATTAATTTGTTAAGTTGTATTGTTTTTCAGATTCTGGGAAATTATCCAAGGTTATTTGGGGTGTTACTTAGGCTATTTGGCTATAACTAACAATGCTAGTTACTAAGTGGTTGATCTTATCTCAAAACTTGTGTTATTATTACTGTTTTACTTCTGAAAATTATTGTTTTATTCTGCAGATTGCATATTCTAAGGGCCATTGAAGTTTGAAGTTGTGAGCTTCATTAAGCTTCTTTAAAGAAGCTATGAAATTCCCCATGCAAGGGTGTATGATGTAATTTAGATTTTAAACTTATATTTATTAGTATTAAGTGTTGCTTTCTTTAGTTGGTAGTTAATTTGGTTGGTGATGGGCCTCTGATAGTTACTACTAGATGCTTGGTAATTGGCAGTAGTAAACTTGGTAATTGGCAGCAGTAAACTGTCTCTTTTAATTGGCAGCAGTAAACTCTCTCTTTTATTACTTTGGTAATAGATTGAAGTTGACATGTTATCATTTATAATCTTGACATGTTAAACTTTGTTTAAGAGAGACTAGGACAGGTTTAAATTATATTGATGTGTTATCATTTATAAATCTGTTTGTGTTATAATTTAGATTAAATTTAGGCTAAATAGCACTTTTGGTCCTTTATCTTTGCTCCAGATTTCACTTTGGTCCTTTATCTTTTTTTTGGTCCGTTTTGGTCCTTTATCTTTCATTTTCGTTTCACTTTGGTCCTTTATCTTTTTTTTTGTCCGTTTTGGTCCTATATGTTTCATTTCGTTTCATTTTGGTCCCTCACGTTATTATTTAATTCAATTAAAACATTAAAACAATTAAAACAATTAATTCAATTAAAACAATTAAATAAATAAAACATAAACCCGCCCCCCCCACCGTCCACCACCACCCACCACCACCCACCACCGTCAACCACCACCCACCACCACCACCACCCACCACCAATTTTTTTCCCCAATTCGTTTCAATTCGTTTTCAATTCGTTTCAATTCGTTTCTGGAAAACCAAATTCGTTTTCAATTCGTTTCAATTTGTTTCAATTCGTTTTGCCCAATTTGTTCATCTTCTCCGTCTTCGTTGAATAGTGGAAGTGGGGTTTATGCTTCCGCGACGATTTGGGATTTCTGGATTTTGATTTGTGATTGTTCATCTTCTCCGTCTTCGTTTCTGGATTTTGATTTCTGGATTTTACAGCAACGCTTGCAATTTCGATTTGGGATCAACGCAAATGAAACGAAAATGAAGATGCGCAGAGAGAGAGAGAGAACAGCGAGGGGGGGAGGGGTTCACGGTGGTGGTGGAGGGGCGAACCAGATCTGGGTTTGGGAGGGGGGAGGTGGTTGGTGGGAGGGGCGAACCAGAGAGAGAACAACGAATTTGGGTGGTGGTGGGTGGTGGTGGACGGTGGTGGGTGGTGGTGGGTGGTGGTGGACGGTGGGGGGGGGGGTTATGTTTTATTTATTTAATTGTTTTAATTGAATTAATTGTTTTAATTGTTTTAATGTTTTAATTGAATTAAATAATAACGTGAGGGACCAAAATGAAACGAAAATGAAAGATAAAGGACCAAAACGGAACCAAAAAAAGACAAAGGACCAAAGTGAAACAAAAATGAAAGATAAAGGACCAAAACGGACCAAAAAAAAGATAAATGACCAAAGTGAAATCTGGAGCAAAGATAAAGGACCAAAAGTGCTATTTAGCCTTAAATTTACTAGGACAGGGTTTATAATGCCCATGAATTTAAGCCCATTTATGTTAGTAAGTTTTTGCAAAAACAACTGATAAAAAAACTGTATTTTGAATTTAGGCCCAATACTGTATTTTGAATTATTAAAACTGCCAAAAAAACTAAAGATAAAAAAACTAGTTTAAAATCAGAAATTGGGCCAGTAAAGACCCAACCCGCAACTACCCAACCGTTCAACCGTTGGAACCCGCCAACCCGAATGCGCCAAAAATTGTGCAAAAAAATGGTTGGATTTGGGCTTCCCAATCCAATCCGTGGATTGTGCCGGATGAGCCAGTTTGGGCCTGAATCCGACCCAAACCGACCGCTGTCCACCCCTAATACAACATTACTCTTTTTCTAAATTAGTCAACGTCAATTTCTAGTTTACTAAACATTACACGCGGAAGAAATTTAGTGGACAATAAAATCATTTCTTTTTTAAAAAATTAAATAGTACTTGCAAAAAAATTTATGGTATTGATATTTTAAAGAAATTGTATGCAACAAAATTCAGCTGCAAAGAATCATACGAGAATTTTATCGCAATGTCAAAGAGCACCATGGAACATAACTCATAATGGGAATCAATTTTGCAAGAAAAACAATTATATGAATTAGTTTTTCATAAGATAAATTATTTATACTCACAGATCTAGCTCATCAGACATGTAATCGTCTGAAAAAAGACATGTCAACATTCATTAATTGATGTGTACATTTATTGTACATATGGCATGCCGTTTTTTTGTTAAGCAATTGATTGTATTAATGTTTGTCAAAAAAATTTTGATTGTATTAATGAGAGTACAAGAGATACTCTAACCCGTACAATTACTATGAGGTCTCGTTAAAACCTCTCTGAGCCAAAACCCGTGGGGAAAAGAACTAAGGAGGAATGTAACACCCCAATTTTCTTTTTAATATGTGTGTAGATATATTAGTAGTTTTATGTGTGTATATTTTAATAGTATGTTATTATTGTATTATTATTTTAAATTATAAGTTTAATGACTTTAAGGCATTATGTCTCTTAGTTTGAAGCATTAAAATATATTTTATTAAAATTTAATTGTATTTTTATAAGATATTAATAGTGTATTTGTTCTCAACCAGATATTTTGGGTTCGGCCGACCGATCAACTCAGCTCAATAAGAGGTCCAGTATCACAAAGCCCAAATAAATCCTATATAAGGGGTCTCACCCACACTATCCAGGTATGCCTAAATCCCTACTACAATACTAGAGGGAAACCTAACTTGGGCGTCGGATAGACTTTGCAGGTACACCCCCGGCGGTACTCCACCTCTGATCGGCAAGGTACTCTCCGTCAACGCTCAACTGTATCTCTCATAGTTCCAGACCGGAACAGTATTGTTATTGTTTGATGTATTTTGGCAATATGAAATTATTTGTTGTTATTTTAATTACTATTAGTGTTATTATTATCGACACTCAACTGTATCTCCCATAGTTTCAGACCGAAACATTGGCGTCCACCATGGGGTCCCGGTAAAATATCCCTCGGCCTCACTCCTTTTCTATGCTAAACGCGTAACTACAAGAAAACTATTGATACAACCATGAGATCTATGACCATAACCAGATTTATGCAATCTATAATCAACTTGTCATCTCCCAAACAATATCGCCATTTCACACTGACGTTGCTGCCTTGAGACGTCCCTTGCCTTCAAGGAGATGGAAAAGACGACAGCGATGCAACTGTTGGGGATAAACACGTGAAAGAGACAAGAAAGGAAGTGGCGGCGCTAAAGGACAAGAGGAGTGATTAGGGCAATATAATAATAGGTAAAAGTTGCACTGAATTTCATAAAAGTAGGGTATAAATTACATGCTACTGACATATATATATATATATATATATATATATATATATATATATATACAATGAAACAGGCCCAGACCCATAATTTCGACTAGCCCATTCGACTGGCCCATTTCGACTAGGTTTCTAACTACACCTACTGTTATTACAAGCAATAGAATTACAAGGCATATCTCAATATTCCCTCCTAATTCACATTGCTGAGTGACATCATCCCAAGCATTGTTCTCAATTCTTTGAATCTTCCCTTTTGCAATGGCTTGGTCATTGCATCAGCTACTTGAAGTTCCGAACAGCAATATTCCAGATTCAGCTTCTCATTGTTTACTTGATCACGCAGGAAGTGATATCTGGTCTTTATGTGCTTCGATCTACCATGTGCAACAGGATTCTTGGCGAGATCTATCACAGACTTGTTGTCGATCAACAACTTCATTCCTTCGACCCTGTGCACTCCAATTTCGACCAATAGCATGCTCAGCCATGATGCTTGACATGCTGCAAACGAAGCAGCCACATACTCTGCTTCACAAGAGGATAACACAACTATACTTTGTTTCTTCGAGCACCAAGAGATGGGTGTCGATCCATGCATGAAGACATACCCACTTGTGCTTTTTCGATCACTCTTGTCTCCACTCCAGTCGGAGTCTGTGTAACCAAACACTTCAGCATCATTCTTCGACTCTGTCTTGCTAGGGAATAGAATACCATAACTTTGTGTTCCCTTTATATACCTTAGTACTCTTTTCGCAGCTACTAGATGAGAGCTTTTCGGCTTCTCCATGAATCTGCTGATCATTCCGACACTAAACATAATGTCAGGTCGAGTGTTGCACAAGTACCTCAGGGAGCCCACAATCTGTTTAAAGAGGGTGGCATCTACTTCAATCCCTTCATCATCTTTCGACAGCTTGCTGCTTGTGTCTGCTGGTGTCGAAACCTCCTTACAGTTAATCATGTCGAATCTCTTCAGGATATCAGCTGCATACTTCGACTGATGCAGAAATATTCCCTTCTTCGACTCTGTGAATTCCATTCCTAAGAAATATCATAGATGTCCTAGATCACTCATTTCAAACTCCGATATCATCACTTTCTTAAAGGCTTCGACTTCAACTTCGTTGCTTCCAGTTACTAGTAGATCGTCTACATACAGGCACAACAACAAATGAGTCGAAGTTCCATTCTTCTTCACATACACTCCATGTTCATTGGTGCATCTCATGAACTTCTGAGCCATGAGGAAACCATCAATTCTCTTGTTCCACGCTCTTGGAGCTTGCTTGAGCCCATACAGGGCCTTCTCCAGCTTATAGACCTTGTCTTCTTTGCCCTTCGACTCAAAACCAGATGGTTGACAAACATAGACTTCCTCCTCCAGAGGTCCATTAAGAAATGCTGACTTTACATCCAGTTGATGCAGGGGCCAGCCTCTATGACTTGCCAATGCTACTACCCATCTTATGGTTTCGATCCTGGCTACTGGGGCAAAGACCTCATTGAAATCCAAACCAGGTTTCTGCAGGAACCCTTTGGCTACTAGCCTGGCCTTGTACTTGGCCACTTCTCCATTTGGCTTGACTTTGGTCTTTAAGACCCACTTCACCCCTATGGCTTTCTTTTCTTTTGGAAGTTCGACTAGCTTCCAAGTATCATTCTTCTCGATTGATTTCAACTCGTCAATCATTGCTTCCTTCCACTGCTTGTGACTAAGGGCTTGCTCCAGGCTCACTGGTTCTGCTTCTGCCATTAGTGCAAAGTGTGTCAGGTCTCCCTCTGCTGTAATAGCAGAATCTGGGTAAGTGTCGAATCCTTCTAGTCTTACTGATCTCTGCCTTTCCCTTTGCGACCTTCTTAAAGGTTCGACAGCAATGGGTTCTTCTGGCTCTTCAGTTTCGACCTCTTCATTTTGATCATCTCGATCAGAGACTTCGTCGAAGTCCATCATTGTAGTTTTCTCACAGTCTTCTTCCCAGTTCCAATGTTTCGACTCATCTACTATGACATCTCTGCTTTTCACTATTTTCTTCTGCACAGGATCATACAGTTTGTATGCTCTTGTCGAATGATAGCCAACAAGAATCATTTGTTGTGCTCTATCATCCAGCTTGCTTCTAAGTTGCTCAGGGACATGTCTATAGCATAATGAGCCAATTATTCTGAGATGCTTGACACTTGGCTTTCTTCCTAGCCAAGCTTCTTCAGGTGTCTTCCCAATCAATCTCTTTGTGGGGCATTTCTTCAGAATGTATACTGCTGTGGCTACAAGTTCTCCCCATAAACTATGAGGTAGTCTCTTCTCCTTCAACATGCTTCTTACCATGTTGAGGATGATCCTGTTTTTTCTCTCAGCAGTACCATTATGCTGAGGCGTGTAAGGTGCAGTGACTTCATGCACAATTCCTTCTTTCTCACAGAATTCGACAAATCCATGAGAATTGTACTCACCACCTCCATCGCTTCTAAGGGTTTTGATTGCACATTCACTCTGTTTTTCAATCATTACCTTAAACTTCTTGAATATTTCTAGTACTTCACTCTTCCTTTTGATCAAATACACCCAGGACATTCTAGTGTATTCGTCAATGAAGGTGACAAAGTACTTATTCCCTCCTAAGGAACATACTTCAAAAGGACCACAGACATCAGAAAATATCACCTCTAGCTTCTTCTCTGCTCTGCTAGGTACTTCTGATTTAAACGAGTTTCTTGGTTGCTTCGACTTGCAACAACTCTCGCAAACTTCGACAGGTACTTTTACTGCAGGCAACCGATGAACCATCTTCTTTTCATGTAGTTGACTCAAGCTCTTGAAGTTGAGGTGGCCAAATCTCCCGTACCATCTCCAGTGCTCCTCTTCGACAGTGGTCTGGAGACAATGTTCTTCGACTACTTGCAGCTTGATTTTGAAGGTTCTGTTACTCTGCATCGACACCTTCAAAATCATCTTCTTGGTCGAATCGAACAAGCTGAGACTGTTATCACCCATTTCGACGGTGAAGTTTTTCTCAATCATCAGCCCAATACTTAGCAGATTGCTCCTCATATCTGGTACATAAAATACCCCTTGGATGTACACCACTTACCATCTTTCGACAGGAACTTTATGGTACCTACTCCTTCAGCAGTAACTCTACTGTTATCTGCAAACCTTATCTTTTTGCTTATCTGCTCCAGTTCGACAAACCACTCATTGTGACAAGACTTGTGATTTGAACATCCTGTGTCGAGATACCATTCGACAGACTTCTCTTCAGTCGAATTTGTATCAGCCTTCAACAACAGTAATTCTGGGTCAGTAGCTGTCATGAATGACAATTCTTCATCATCATTGCTGGCAATGTTGGAGGCATCACCAGTGTTTCCACTGCCCTGCCACACACACATTGCACAAGTATTTTGAGCATCGCAAGTGAATCCACTTATACAAGTGTTCCCACTATTTTGCTCGCTACTTTCAGCAATTCCTTCATCGAGTCGAATCTCATCTTCGACAACCATCAGCATTAACTCCTCTGAGTCAGAGTCTGAGTCACCATCATTAGCAAACTTGGCTTCTGCATCTTTATCCCTAGGAACTTTCTTGTTTTTACACTTGTTCCTATAATGTCCAAATTGCTGACAGTTATAACACTGAACTTTCGACAGGTCTCCCTTCTTCTTGTCGAAAGATCCTTGTTCTTTCTTCTTACTGCTTGATCCCTTTTCTCTACCCTTCTCCTTGTTGCCTGCCTTCCAATTTCTCTTAGAGGAGTATGAAAGCAAGGCTTGTTCAGTTTCTTTCTCTGAACTTCTCTGCCTTATTCTCAATTCATGCGCCTCTAAGGAACCCTGAAGTTCATGTAACTTCAATGTATCTAGGTCCTTGGATTCTTCGATAGCAGTAACAACGTAGTCGAATTCCAGGGTTAAGGATCTGAGCACCTTTTCGACTTTATTTACTTCAGTCACAGTTTCACCATTACCTTTCATTTGATTAGTTAATGCTACTAACATCGTAATGAAATCTCCAATCGATTCTCCATCTGTCATCTTCAAGCCCTCATACTGCTTCCTGAGCGACTGTAGACGTATCTTCTTCAGCCTATCTGCTCCTCCATACGAGTTCTTTAGGATGTCCCAAGCTGCCTTTGCTGAATCACAGTCGATGATCAGGTTCAGGATGTTGGAATCAACGCATTGGTGAATCAAAAACAGCCATTTTCCATCTTTCTTCCTCAGCGAATGGTGGTTGTTCCTCATCGCTTCAGTGGCGTTTGCTGCCAAGGGTGGAACACCATCATTCACGACATCAAGGACATCTTGATATCGAAACAGCACCTTCATCTGCGCACACCAACGTTCATAATCCTTTCCGTTGAAGATTGGGGGGTTCCCCGGAATACCTCCACCAGAGTTGTCTCGCGTTGCCATGAATCTTGATAGATTTTGTAAGGATCTAATAAGCTCTTGATACCAGTTTGTTGGGGATAAACACGTGAAAGGGACAAGAAAGGAAGTGGCGGCGCTAAAGGATAAGAGGAGTGATTAGGGCAATATAATAATAGGTAAAAGCTGCACTGAATTTCATAAAAATAGGGTATAAATTACATGCTACTGACGTCTATATATATATATATATATATATATATATATATATATATATATATATATATATATATATATATATATATATATATATACAATGAAACAGGCCCAGACCCATAATTTCGACTAGCCCATTCGACTGGCCCATTTCGACTAGGTTTCTAACTACACCTACTGTTATTACAAGCAATAGAATTACAAGGCATATCTCAATAGCAACCCGACCAGTTCTTCGGTTTGCCAATCTTCCTCCCATGTCAGGGATTGACAAGGTTAAAAAGTGTCTCTTCATTTTCCTTCGTGCTTTTGAAGAAGAAATAATTAACGGGATTGCTGAACATATATGCTTTAAAACCCCCCACGAAATAATGGTCATTATTGGTTCCTCAAATTTGGTTATAAAATTATGCTATCTGCTTATAATTTATATTGAAGAATTGGCCATTTAAACTTTGCGTTCTGAATTAGTTATACTTATTTGGTCTTTATAAAATATCTTTCCTGAATTAGTTATACTTGCTATTATCCATTTTTATAAAATGTCTCGGGTTCAAACCCTGGAAACTAACATTCTCCCACCCTACCAATATTGCTTATCAAAAATTTTTTTTTACGTTGGATGAATATTCCAATTAATTATAATTACTACTATTAAATCGGTTGTTACATTTGCCCATTTAAATGCCTTTTGATGACAATAATTTGCATTGAAATATTCTTAATTAGCATCTATGATTTAAATAAATTCCTTGTCATTGTGTTGATTTACCCGACAATGCCTTTATGTCTAGTAATTGTTTCGTGAACCATAAAAATAACCCTATAACGTTGACCGTGCATTCAATGCCTTAATGCTACCCGACAACTCTGTTTGCAAAATCGTCCGATCCTTCGCGCTCCAAAGCATGAGGTTTGATCCGTGCCATCTCAGAATGTAGGATAATTGGTAGTAGTAGGTCTTGATTAACAATGTTCCGATCTGATATGGGAGAAATATCTGCAAAGACACTCCGACGCTCAAGTCAGGTGGTGAGTCAAGTACAGGTGAGAATATGGTGAATAGTGTCTACCTTAAATGCTTGCATTGAATGCTTATTTATAGAATCAATGTGAGGTTTGACCTAATTGATCAGAGCCGTCCGATCTAGGGCCTAGATCTGAGCCGTTGGTTATTGGATTTGCTTTTGATAATGAGCCTCACTATTTATGGATTGGGCCCAATCCGTAACAGTTGCCCTAAAGTCGGGTCGCCTGTTTGGCGATCTTGACTTGCTAGCTTGTCCGATCTTGGAACGGGCCGTGATTATTCACGAATCCGAGCTTGCTCTCATGTGGAATTTTGCCCCCAATTTCGATCTTCCGGGATACAATGTTATGAAGTCACCAGTTAGAAGAGCTGTCAATGGGCCAGGCTCGGGCCGGGCCGGCCCATCAGGCCAAACAGTGTATATGGGCATGGTTGGACCAGTCCGATATTCTTACGGGCTGCAAAATTTACGTCCCAAGCCCGCCCAACACCAGCCCATGGGCCAACGGGCCACAAATCGTTGACTTTTTAGAATTTTGACTATAAAAAAGCAGTTTTAATGTCTCATTGATATGCAGCTGATGCAATTTATGACTTCCACGGTGTAGTTTACAATTTCTCAGTACTTTGGTGTTTGCTAACTTTAATTAACTTTTTTCCTTTATTTCATTGGACATTGCTGGATGAATATTGCTGGCTGGTCCTGTATGTGGAATAACCTGTTTTTTTTTATATTTTTCTTGTTCATATTCTATTCACCGACACTATTGTGTTTTTTCTTTACTTTTTTATTATTTTTTTACTTAAAAAAATTGCTCCAATTTCTTGTTAGTCCATATTTTAAAATTAAAAAATTAAAACAAAAAAGAAACGGGCCAGCTCAAAGCCTGTGGGCCGACCTGACCCGTCCCAATAATATCATCGGGCCAATCGGCCTGGGTCAAAAACCATACCGTTGATTTTGGGCTACTATTTTTAGAGCCCAGGCCCAACCAAAAAAACAGGCCACTGGGGCTGCCCAATGGGCCGGGCCCAAATTGACAGCTAAACCAGTAAGTGACGAGGTATAAGCGACCATCGAGTGACTCAATGTGCTATTTTAATGATGACGAGGTAAGGGCGGCCATCGAGTGACTCGAGGTGCTGCTTAAATGATGGCGCTTCGATTTACGCGCCTGTCATTACTATTGCTGATTTGACACGTCGTTTGATGCCGGCTGGAGTAATGATGGCGCTTCGATTTGCGTGCATGTGACTCTATTGCTGATTGGACGCGCTCTTTTGGTTTCGACCCATTTCAAACACTACAAGAAAAACTGTTTTTTCCAGCCAGGACTTTCCGGCGGATTGACATCCGCCGAAAAATTTCTGGCGGATTTTAGGACTTACCGGCGGATTTTATCCCCCGAAACATTACCGGCGGATTTCTTGGTTTTTCCGGCGGATTTTTTTCCTCCGGAACATTTCCGGCGGATTTGAGTCTAAGAAAAAAAATTTGTTTTTTAAAAAACATCCGCCGGTAAGGTATTTTTCGGCGGATTTTTTTGAAAAAAACGCGGGGTAGATCCCCCGAAAACCCCCTAAATCCGCCGGAAACCCCATGATCCGCCGAAAACCCCCTAAATCTGCCGGTAAATTCCATTTCCGGCGGATTCTGCGTTTTGACCGTTTGACTTCGTTTCTTCTATATAATACCCTTCTCCAGATGCTGTGTTTGATATGTTCGGTTGCAGGTATGATCCAATTCGTTACCCTCATTGAACGAAATGCTGGGAAGATTTCCATTCCAAATGAGATTTGGGGCCAAAAAAAAGTTATATACCAAAGTAGAAAACATGGTCTCACCAACATCTGGTGAAGACCCACGTTTAAGAATCGGTTATTTTCTCAACCCTTGAATAGAAAAAGAAGACTCACCTCCACCTCACTGTCTTCCACCCCATTTTCCCATTTTCCCATTTTCCCTCATTGAACGAAATGCTGGGAGGATTTCCATTCCAAATGAGATTTGGAGACTAGTGTTGCCTGGTGACTTTTATTTTGTTTTGGAAGTTGGCCCTTGTATTCGTGGTCTCAACAACAGGCGCTTTGGCAACATCCTTACCGATACACATGCCATCTGCCAAGCGTATGGGGGTATTGAGAGTGTGGAAGCCTCTGATGGAAGTGGGAGTGACAGTGATACTGCGAGTGATGTTGGATTTGGCTCTGTTGTTACCCAGTTGTAGTTTTTTACTGTTATTTTGTTTATCAATAATTGTAATTGAACGTCACTGATTTAGTAATGAATAAATATTGGGTTGATTATTTTTTGGTTTGTAGTACCGTTTAAATTAAACAACAATTTTATTATTAAAAAGCATCACCGTACATAAAACTTGAAATACACGAAAGCGATAAAATGACAGAAACTACTGAGCTGGTGGAGTTAAACGACTAAGGATCTCAGCGACGGTCTGTGTGGTTTCCACGTACAAATGCAGATAACCCTTCCATTTAAACAGGACATAAATGGACATCATTGCTTGGACGTCATCGTCGTTCTTGACATCCATAGTAGACCAGTGCACACGTCCATCAGACCAATCGGGTTTCCGATACACTATACGAGTTATCTCTCGCTCGTCGCCCTCCACTTGCACCTTACCCAGCAATTTATCTTTTAGGGCAGCGAATGTTATGTTGTGTTTAAGCCTACACTGCATTGTGTCTCGCCCCTCGAAACAGACACCATCAACTTTGTTGGTGATGATTGTGACGCCCAAATATTTAATTAAATTATTTAATTAAATATTTAGGTATCCGTTTATTTATTTATTTATTTCAGTTGGTGTAATTATATTAGCATTTGATTAAGAGGTGTATAATTGGATATTAGGAGATGGTGTTAGTGATCGGGCTTAAGCTGGAGGAAAGCCCGTGATCCAAGAGCCCACTAGCTAGGCGCATAGGTGAAGCGCCTAGGCTAGGGTTTTGGCTCATTTGCGATTTTGTTGAGAAAAAGTGGGAAAGGGTCGCGAATAGAAGAGAGGAGAGGAGAAGAGGGTTTGGCGCACATCCAAGGGAGAAGAAGAGGAGGATTTCGCGAGTTCAAGGAGAAGAAAGAAGCTGTGTTGTTGAGGTTATTGTTGGTGACTTGATCAAGAGGATTAGTGCTCTCCTACTATAAGGTAAGGGTGGGGTTCTTCCTTATAATAGGGATTTATGATGGGGTTATGTGGGAATAGGTCCTATGATGCCTAGTGTTTGATTTTGATGTTGATTTGATGATAGTTATATCATGATTATGTTAATTGAAATATTGGCTTGTTGGTGATTGTTGTAACTCTAGAAAAAATTGGTGTTCATTGTTGTTATCACGAATTGCATGCTAAGTGTTTGAATAAATGTTGTTTGGTGTTGTGATTGACAATTCATGATAATTGACATTGGGGTTTAAGAATTGGTGAACTAAATTGGTGACTAAATCGAATTGGTGATTTAACATAGTGAAATTCTGAAATTTTGGGTCCCTAGGGCGCCATGGGCGCCAAATGTTGTTGCTGTTCCTGTTGCAGAAAACGGCGCCCTGTGCCTGGGCGCCATGTTTGGTCGTGTTGCGTTCGGTGCCTGTGCTGGAGGAAACGGCGCCCTGTGCCTGGGCGCCACATCCAGTGTGTTGCGTTTTTCCTGCTGTGTTGCTGTTTTTGGCACCCTGTGCCTGGGCGCCGTGTCTGGTGCGTGTTCCTGTTTGTGTTACGTTTTGTGCTGCTGCTGTCTGGGCGCCAAGGGCGCCAATTCCTGTGCCTTGTTGCGTTTCTGTTGTACTCCCTGCTGTCTGGGTGCCAAGGGTGCCATCTCCTGCAGTGTTGCCTGCTGAGCGCCTCCCTGGGCGCCAATTCCTGCCTGGGCGCCAGTTTCTGTTGTTGGCCATTTCCTGCCTGTTGCCTGCTAGGCGCCCTGCTCCTGGGCGCCGTTTTCAGGATGTCTCTCAGTTTTTCCCCTGTTTTGTTTTCGACATATCTTTTGACTCGGGAGTCCGATTGAGACGTTTCAAAATGTTTTGGAAAGCTTATTCAGAGGCCTAGCTGAATATTCTAATTTGAGGCAAAGTGGTCTATTTTTCTGGAAATTGTTAGCCGTTGGCTTAGCCGTTAAATGTTGCTGTTTTGAAAAGAGAAAAATTGTCGTATCTCAAATATTTTGGAAAATTGTCGTCGTCCCAAATATTTTGGAAAATTATCGTTGTCTCCGGTGTTGGGAAAAATCATCGCGTCTCAAATATTTTGGAAAATTGTTGTCATCTCGGTGTCTTGGTGCTGTATGAGCTAGGTGTGAAGGCTCAAGTATTGGTGTTGTTGGAGCTAGGTGTGAAGGCTCCAAATCTTGGTGTTCCGTTGTTTCGGGTAGTTTGGTGTTTCAGTGTCGTTGGGCTAGGTGTGAAAACCCAATTTTGGTGATATCCGGTGATTGATTTTGGTGTGTCACATTGTGACTAATTTTTGGTGATTGTCTGTGTGCATTCATGGTGTCGCATACAGCAGACGCATTTATTTTGGTGAAGGCCTTTGGTCTTGGAGCTGGGTGTGAAAGCTCAATTTTTCTAAAACTAGTGAGCCGGGTGTGAAAGCTCAATTTTTCTAAATTGGTGAGCCGGGTGTGAAAGCTCTCAATCTTGGTGACGCCTCTATTTACAGGCAACAATTTTGGTGATTTGGTACCAAATGCATATGCCCGTTGGTGTGGGTTGCATTCATGCATTATCATGACATTTGGTGACTGATGGTGGTGTTATAATTTGACGTGTGTTTATAATTCGATGTGTGTAATGGAGTGGTAGATATAGTTGTCATATTCTAGCATATTTCCTATCATTTACGCTATTATATTGAAGATATCTCACCCCTTCTGTTTGAATGTTACCCCTATGCGGTAACGTGCAGGTGATTGCGAGTGAAGGCTTAGCTACCTTCGCTAGTCTGAGTCGGTGTCCTTTGCTTTGATATGTAACACTCAGGGGCGGAAACGAACCTAGACTTTGGCTGTTGCATTTTATTTATTTGGAGTCCATTCAGGACGTTATGATTTTATGTTTTGGAACTTATTTCTATTTCGCTGTGTGGTGATGTATTTTTGGCGATGTGGTTAACTAAACTGGTGTTATGGGCTTCGTCCCTTTTTGACAAAGTGTTATATATATCGTATGTGACGTTTTGAATTATCGATGAATGTGTGACATCTCTTTTCGAAGTATGGAATAATGAAATTTTCGTAACTCTGATTTTATTAAATAATTACCGGGTAGAAAAGGGGTGTTACATTAGTGGTATCAGAGCAAAAGTTCGGTCTGTCCGGCCAAGTTGTCCAGTCGTAGTGTCAATTGACAATGGTGTGTTGTCAGTTATATCTAACTGTTGTTTGTTTTGTAGCAAGTGAATTGAAATGGCTGGGAGGAACGATGCTGCAATTGCTGCTGCTCTAGCTGCTATGGCGCAGGCTGTGCAGAATCAGCAGAATGCCGGTGAGAACGCTGGGACTCGCAGTCTGGCGAAATTTCAGAGACAGAATCCGCCCACGTTCAAGGGCAAGTATGATCCCGATGGTGCTTTAGCTTGGTTGAAAGAAATGGAGAGGATTTTTCAAGTGATGGATTGTACTCCAGCACAGAAGGTCCGCTATGGTACGCATATGCTAGCTGAGGAAGCTGATGATTGATGGTTAGAGGCAAGGCAGAGGTTGGAGACTGCTAATGAAGAGATTACTTGGGAAGTGTTCAGCAGAGAGTTTAACCGTAAGTATTATCCGAAAGATGTCCGAGGGAAGAAAGAGATTGAGTTTCTGGAGCTGAAACAAGGGAGTATGTCCGTATCGGAGTATTCCGCTAAGTTCGGTGAGCTAGCAAAGTTCTATCCACATTA
This sequence comes from Astragalus membranaceus, assembly GCA_039519185.1. Classification (NCBI taxonomy): domain Eukaryota; kingdom Viridiplantae; phylum Streptophyta; class Magnoliopsida; order Fabales; family Fabaceae; genus Astragalus; species Astragalus membranaceus. Next base: position 82,631,843 of record CM076851.1, on the reverse strand, counting down.
CACTGGAGCTACTGCTGAGTTTTCCAAGTGTATCAAGTTCGAGAATGGTTTGAGGCCCGAGATCAAGAAAGCAATCGGATATCAGAAGATCCGTGTCTTTGCTGACTTGATTGATAGTTGCAGAATTTTTGAGGAGGATATTAATGCTCACTACAAGATTGTGAATGATAAGAGGAGCAAGTTTCAAGGCCGTAGTAAGCTGTATGAGGTCCCTGCGGGCAAGGGTAAGCAGAGAGCTGGTGCTGACAAGAGGACTAGTGGGGGGGGATGCCCCTGCTAGCATCGTGTGTTTTAAGGGTGGCAAGCCTGGCCACAAGAGTGTCATGTGCAGAAGCGACGTGAAGAGGTGTTTCAAGTGCGGGAAGGACGGCCATGTGGTGGCCGAATGTGAGAGCAAGGTAGTGGTCTGCTACAACTGTGGTGAAGGAGGGCATATCAGTACACAGTGTCCGAAACTGAAGAAGGAAAGGTCCAGTGGAAAGGTGTTTGCTTTAGCAGGTGAAGAGCCTACTGAAGATGATGGACTCATTAGAGGTACGTGCTTCATTAATGGTACTCCTTTAAAGTCTATTGTTGATACTGGTGCTACTCATTGCTTTATTGCAGCTGATTGTTGTAAGAAGTTGGGTCTTGTATTGTCTGCTATGAATGGAGAGATGGTTGTCGACACTCCAGCTAAGGGGTCGGTAACTACATCTCTAGTGTGTTCTCAGTGTCCCTTGTCGATCTTCGACAGAGACTTTGTTGTGGATTTTGTTTGCTTGCCGTTGAGCGGATTGGATGTAATCTTGGGAATGAACTGGTTAGAGCATAACCATGTTCATATTAATTGTCGTACCAACTTTTGTTACAAATTTTGTTTGCAATAATAATACAAAATAATTTATATTGAAAAAACTTATTTATTAAGTTGACTTATAAATTTTATTAAAAGATATTGTCTTATAAAAATTGAAATTTAAAATTAAATTTGCAATTATTATTTATAATGTTTAAATTATTAATATATATCATTATCTAAAAATTCATTGTGTTGCTGGTAATTGATAGTTTATTGATATATCAAAATAAAGTAATAAATATATCAATATATATATAAATATAAAGTAATTGATAGTTATTTTGATAGTTTATTTCATTTACGTTGTAGTGTAGTACATAGATCGATCTTGAAATTATGGATCGTAGTTGGATGTATGATCGATTGTTTCCTGGAAGATCCGGTTTAAAGTGACGTTTTGTAGAAGGAGTAGAAGAGTTTATTTTTTGTGCTACGGCCCATGAAGAATTTGCGGGACAATGCGGTACTAGATGTCCGTGCTTGAAATGTTTCTTTCGATTTATAAAAAATGAAGAAGAAGTTAGACTTGATTTGTACAATAATGGGTTTAGGCCAAATTATTGGATATGGACTCGTCACGGGGAAGTAGGACCAGGGGTAGCTGCAGTTCCTGCGGTTAATGTTCCGGTTGAAGTAGTAGCTCCCACATCAAGTAGTTATCCAGCGACTACGACATCTGAAGGCCAAATTATACAATCGTTAGATGTTTATCAGGGAATGATATCTGACGCTGTTGGAGTAAATTTGGATTTTGAAGAACCAGAATATGACGTTGAAGAAGTTCCAAATGAGGAAGCTCAAAGGTTTTACATGTATTTGAGTGAGACAAATAAACCATTATTTGAAGGATCTAAAGACTCAAAATTATCACTGTGTGTTCGATTGTTGGGTCTTAAGTCTCAATCTAATGTTGCCGAGTTGTGCATGGAATATATGACCAAAATGATGTTGGATGCAACCCCCATTAGAGGGCTTTTGCCGCAAAGTTATTATGAAGCTAAAAGACTGGTATCGAAGCTTGGCTTAAAATCTAAAAGAATTGATTGTTGTGTGTCTGGTTGCATGCTCTATTATAACAATGAGTTTGGCATAAATGATGGAGAGTTGTCGGAATGCAAGTTGTGTGGAGAGCCACGCTATCGTGTCAGTAGGAAAGGGATGAGCAGAGGCAAACCGATTCCACGAAAAGCAATGTTCTATCTGCCGCTTATACCAAGGCTACAGATGATGTTTACTTCAATGGAGACCGCGGGTAAAATGAAGTGGCACCATCAAAATAGAAATAATTCTGGTGAATTACGTCACCCATCTGATGGTGAAGCTTGGAAGCATTTTGATCGTGTTCATCCAGATTTTGCCAGTGATCCACGCAATGTTCGGCTTGGTTTAGGCTCTAATGGTTTCACACCATATATTCAAGCCTCGGCAACACCGTATTCATGTTGGCCAGTTATTGTTACCCCATACAACCTTCCTCCAGAAATGTGTATGTCTAAACCATACATGTTTTTAAATTCTATTATTCTAGGGACAAGTAATCCAACAGCTGGGATTGACATATATTTGCAACCTTTGATTGATGACCTAAAAAGGTTGTGGAATGGTGTTTTAACTTATGATTGGTGTGTGGAAAACATGTGCAAGTATACACAGTCCATAACAAGTAATACAGTGTTTAGAACAAGTCGAACCCACAGGGATTGATGAACTCTTTCAAAAGTCAATATTATGTAATTTAGAGGAAAGTAACTAATTTAACAAGATAGTTGATATTGGTGAGTATCACAAGTAAGTTAGAATAAAGCAAAGTGTAAGTAGTTGTAATGCAAATAGAGAAAAGCTAGTTGGAATGTCTTCCCCAAGTAATTTACTTATAAGTGTTTAATGCAGTTGCACTAAATGCTGTTGCATTAGTTGTGTGCCTTTCAGTCACTTTTCTTCAGAGTTTCATTACAAGCTTCCTATGTCTAGGCTTGCTAAATAAGTTCACTCTTGTCTTTTAAAGTACCCACAGTATCACCCTATGGACGATACTATCCTATGTCTAGGAATTAGTATGGTTTTCACAAAGTTTCCTTTATGTAAAACACTCACCCATATTAGTTCTTGAGTTCTTAATTGTAAACCATGTCTGCTTTTACAAATCTACTTATTCTAAGTGATCAACCTCAAAATAAGTGTTGAAAATATTATCAAGCAAGAACTAAAGTGCACACATCATATACTTGTATTAAACTTACTTAAAAGCTCATTAAATGGTTAGAACATTCCAACTAAGAGAGGTTTAGCTCAACATAGACATTGCAAGGCAAATATAAACAGAATAGAACATGTTTATATAATTGAAATCACAAAAGAGAAACAACAAGATAGAGTTTACACAAGTTGTAGCTCTTAGCATGAATTCTCCTAGCAATGTAATTGCATTAGCTCCTTAGCACTTTGGTAAAACTATGAAATCGAGGTAAGGAGGATTTGTCACTTCCTTCCTTTCCATCTTACAAAATAGAAGTTATCTACGTGGAGTGAAATTTTAATCTAACTTATGGATTGTGATCTATTTTCAAGTGAAGGAGTGAGGTCCTTTTATAGTCTTCAAGAGGTGCTTCCTTCCTTCATGTTGAAGTAACGTTGGTTGCTGTATTCATGGTTACTTTACAGCAGTTGATTCCCATGTGAAGTCTTCAATCAAGTGTATAAAGAGGTCAAATGAGATAAGAACATGTGTCCCTATGTTGATAACTCTTCAAAGCTATGTGGGAATTGTAGGCAACGAAATATGAGGTGTTCTTGCTTTAGGAGACCAAGCATGAGGTCATCAAGTGCAAGTGGATGGCAAGTGGATGTGCAAGTGGATGGCTCCAACCTTCAGGCAATGTAGTTGCAGTGCAGTAGCATTGTGCTAAACCAGTGCAGTTATAAGTGTAGGATCAATGCAGGAGCATTTGATGCAGGAGCATCTAGACTGCACTGAACAAACTTATCAAACATACCACAATATATCCAAAATGGCCTATTATCAACTATAACCATGTCAAACACTCAAGTTATCACATATTACATTAAACACTATATAAACTCTTTATCTTTGCTTGAAAGAGAGCAATTTACTAAGTTTAAACATATTAATAACTCTATATAAAATAGAGTTATCACACCCCCAAACTTAAAGCATTGCTTGTCCTCAAGTAATGACAAAGACAAACTAACTAATACTATAGTTTCTAGAAGATAAATCAGCTTTGATATTTGGATTTTCATGAGGTGCTCTCTATGAACTACTTTGCTCATCAATTTTTTATTTCTTTTCAAACTTCCAGAATTATTTACACTCTTTGTGTGTGTGTGAACCCACTGAGTTGAGATTGGTTCCAAGACTAAGTGAAAATTTTTTATTAGCCTTTGAAAAGATTGGTTTATCTTTGGTCACACCAAAATATTTTTTCAAAAGAAAGGTTAGACTCACAAAATTCTCAAGTATTGGGGAGTTTTAAACACAACCAAGGACTTGACTGAATTTTTCAAAACTTTTTGAGTTAATGCACTATTTTTCTTGTGTTGGTGGTTTCTTTAATGCAGATGTATCACTTCTTTGAAGTGCTTTTTGCATTGATATTTTTCTGCATTTATTTTCTGCAGTGCAGTTGCATTGCTTCTGCACTGTGTTATTTTTTTGTAGCCTATATTGCCTTCCTCACTGTCCTCCAGATGCATTTATTCCTGCATGGCACAGGTGCAGCTTTTCACTGACCTCCATATGCATTTATGCACTTTGGCACAGGTACCTTTTTGAACTATCCTCCAGATGCATTCATTCATGCATGGCACAGGTCTTTGACCTCCAGATGCAATCATGCACTTAGGCACAGGTATAGCTCAATCTGATTCAGGTCAATATGGCTTTTGATCTTTGATCTTTGCACCACTCTTTTTGTATTCTTTTGCATTGTTTGCTCTCACTTTTCAAATTCAGCCTTGGTTTTCATAAAAATACCCCCAAACTTAATTGTTTAAGCTATTCCAACTTTTTAATCAAAATTTGTTTTGACCTTAGCTCACCAAAATTTTCCCTTGCATCAGATTGCTCTTTAAATAGCAAGGTTCTTTTCACAAACTCAGTTTTGAGGTATTTGGAAGGAAAAATAATTCTGGTTATTTTTGTGAGAAATAAGGCTTCTTTTTCTTCTGTTGCTTTTCAAAAATCCATCCATAGGTGCACCATATCTTTGTAAAATATTTTCAAACTGATCATCTACTAAAATATTCTTAACAATTTATAGTATTCCTCATACTTGTCCCTATTTTCCAATGAAAATGTATCTTTGGAAAATTAGTTTTATGTATTTGGATACTACTTTGTTAAGTACATAACATACTTAATATGATAAGTTCCCCCCCCCCAAACTCAAGGGGTAGCAGTGTCCTCACTGCTAAAAGTTCACAAAATACTTGCAAATATTTGTTCAAAAAGAGGGAGAGGGATTAAAAACACAACCAGAGAAGAGTTAGTAGTAAGATAACATCTAAAATATAGTAGTTAAATTGCAGAAAGCATATAACAGATACTCATTTCTTGGCTCAACTCCTTGTCCTTGCACTCTGCCTGGTAGGAGGAGTGTTCTTCACCTTCTGCTTATTTTCCTTTGGCTTTGAGATTGGAGTTACTTCTACTGTTGCAGATGCACCTGGTTCTTCTGGTGTTGTGGCAGGAATTGATGCAGTAGCATCAGTTGGGACTGCATCATGGATCTTTCTTTTTGGTGTCTTGACTGTTGGTTGTTTGAAGAATTGTTGTGTGTTTCCCAGTTCCTCTCTCTTCATTTTAGCTATTTGTTGCAGAACTAGTTGCATTGTTGCCTCATCACGTTGTGGTTTCATTGCAGCCTTCTGTTGAGATGCAGAAGCATCTGATGCAGGTGCATCACTCTGCATCTCAACTGCTTCTGTGGTAGCTTCTTCCTCCTGTACTGCCTCTGGTTCTGCCTCTTCAGTTGGATCTTCATCAGTATCCTGCACATTTTCATGCTCAAGAGCAGAAACAACATTAGTTATAATGTTAGTGGGGCTAGTAGGGGTGGTTTGTTCTGTTTGTGGCTCAGTGATAGGTGAGGTTGGGATTGGACTTTGTTGCACAGTGTGAGTTGGTTGTTCTGTTTCAGTTGGTGGAGAGGGTGGAGGAGGGGTTGTTTGTGGTGGTGACTGTATTGGTGGATCAGTAAGGGAGGGTAGTGGTGATTTTGGTTGGGGAGATGCTTCTTTGGTAGGTGAGTGGATTGGTGATTGGATAGGTGATGTGATTGGTGAAGTGTGGGTTGTTTCTTGTTGGGATTGTGGTGGTGTTTTCTTGGCATATTTCTGTCTGGCAATTTCTTCCAGAATGACACCTCTAGCATGTTCTTCTTCCTCACTTTCAACTTCAGTATCACTTTCTTCTTCATCTTCACTCTCCTTGTCCATTTCTTTTTCTAATTCCTCATCCTCAGTTTCTGAATTATAAGTTTCTTCAAATTTAGGCTCTACTACAACCTTTTTCTTTCCCTTTGTTTGTTTTTTAGTCACCTTTTTCTTTGGTTTCTCTTCCTGTTCCTCTTCTTTCTCTTCTTCTTTTTCCTCATCAGCTTGTTCTTTCTCCTCATCTTCTTGTCTTTCAGTTCTTTCTCCTCTCTGGGTCATCATCTCCTCGGCACCGAGAACGAAGAAGGGGAAAATCACCTCACAAGACAAAACCCTCGAAGAAGCATGCATCTTTGATGACCTCCTCACCGTGCTTGGGATCTCCAAGAAGTACCTCGCCTCTTATCAAGGAGCCGAACTCTCAGGACTCAAGGAGTTCGGCATCGCATTCACTCATTCCTTTTCAGGACTTCATGCGATTAACTCTACAGACCGAGTTAGTTCCAAGTCGATCTACTTGGTTAATCGGGCTCAAGGAGTTTGGCATCACATTCACTCATTCCTTTTCAGGACTTAATGCGATTAACTCTACCAACTGAGTTAGTTCTAAGTCGATCTACTTGGCTAACTGAGCTCAAGAAGTTTGGCATCGCATTCACCAGAACTTAAGGTGATAACTCTACAGCCGAGTTAGTCGCAAGGCGATTTACTTGGCTAACCAAGCTTAAAATCGAGTTGATTTCTTATGGAATTTTGGAGTCATTCATGGCTCACTACGAGTTTCAATGAAAGTAATGATTTTTGTTTTTGTTTGCTTTTTGTTCTTTCTATTAAATTAGTTTATGAAATTTTCTCTATGTTTCCTTCATAATCTGCTTCTGATATTTCTGTTTCAGAATTGCCAACATTGGTTTGAGGTGAGACCCTTGGTCAATAATGAACAGACCCATGGAATTCAATTTCTGGAAATCAGTTTCTAGATAAATTCAGTCAAGAAAGAACGGACCCTTGGAAGTGTGACCCTTGGGAAATCAGTCTCTGGATAAATTCTGTTTTATATTTCTGTTCTAGTAATTCTATTTTATTTTCAGTTTCAGGATTAATTTGTTAAGTTGTATTGTTTTTCAGATTATGGGAAATTATCCAAGGTTATTTGGGGTGTTACTTAGGCTATTTGACTATAAGTAACAATGCTAGTTACTAAGTGGTTGATCTTATCTCAAAACTTGTGTTATTATTACTGTTTTACTTCTGAAAATTATTGTTTTATTGTGCAGATTGCATATTCTAAGGGCCATTGAAGTTTGAAGTTGTGAGCTTCATTAAGCTTCTTTAAAGAAGCTATGAAATTCCCCTTGCATGGGTGTATGATGTAATTTAGATTTTAAACTTAGATTTATTAGTATTAAGTGTTGCTTGCTTTAGTTGGTAGTTAATTTGGTTCATGATGGCCTGTGATTAGTTACTGCTAGATGCTTGGTAATTGGCAGTAGTAAACTTGGTAATTGGCAGCAGTAAACTGTCTCTTTTAATTGGCAGCAGCAAACTCTCTCTTTTATTACTTTGGTAATAGGTTGAAGTTGACATGTTACCATTTATAATCTTGACATGTTAAACTTTGTTTAAGATAGCCTAGGACAGGTTTAAATTATATTGATGTGTTATCATTTATAAATCTGTTTGGGTTATAATTTAGATTAAATTTACTAGGACAGGGTTTATAATGCCCATGAATTTAAGCCCATTTATGTTTGTAAGTTTTTGCAAAAACAACTGATAAAAAAACTGTATTTTGAATTTAGGCCCATTTATGAATTTAGGCCCAATACTGTATTTTGAATTATTAAAACTGCCAAAAAAACTAAAGATAAAAAAACTAGTTTAAAATCAGAAATTGGGCCAGTAAAAACCCAACCCGCAACTACCCAACCGTTCAACCGTTGGAACCCGCCAACTCGAATGCGCCAAAAATCGTGCAAAAAAATGGTTGGATTTGGGCTTCCCAATCCAATCCGTGGATTGTGCCGGATGAGCCAGTTTGGGCCTGAATCTGACCCAAACCGACCGCTGTCCACCCCTAATTACAGCATTACTCATTTTCTAAATTATTAGTCAACGTCAATTTCTAGTTTACTAAACCTTACACGCGGAAGAAATTTAGTGGACAATAAAATCATTTCTTTTTTAAAAAATTAAATAGTACTTGCAAAAAAACGATGGAGCATAACTCATAATGGGAATCAATTTTGCTAGAAAAACAATTATATGAATTAGTTTTTCATAAGATAAATTATATATACTCACAGATCTAGCTCATCAGACATGTAATCGTCTAAAAAAAGACATGTCAACATTCATTAACATGCCGTTTTTTTCGATAAGCAATTGATAGTATTAATGTTTGTCAAAAAAAATTGATTGTATTAATGAGAGTACAAGGGATACTCTAACCCGTACAATTACCGTGAGACCTCGTTAAAAATTCTGAGCCAAAACCCCGTGGGGAAAAGAACTAAGGAGGAATGTAACACCCCAATTTTCTTTTTAATATGTGTGTAGATATATTAATAGTTTTATGTGTGTATATTTTAATAATTGGCATATTTTAATAGTATGTTATTATTGTATTATTATTTTAAATTATAAGTTTAATGACTTTAAGGCATTATGTCTCTTAGTTTGAAGCATTAAAATATATTTTATTAAAATTTAATTGTATTTTTATAAGATATTAATAGTGTATTTGTTCTCAACCAGATATTCTGGGTTCGGCCGACCGATCAACTCAGGCCAATAAGAGGCCCAGTATCACAAAGCCCAAATAAATCTTATATGAGGGGTCTCACCCACACTATCCAGGTATGCCTAAATCCCGTCTACAATACTTGAGGGAAACCTAACTTTGGCGTCGGAGATGCTTTGCAGGTACACCCCCGGCGGTACTCCACCTCTGATCGGCAGGGTACTCTCCATCAACGCTCAACTGTATCTCTCATAGTTCCAGACCGGAACAGTATTGTTATTGTTTGATGTATTTTGGTAATATGAAATTATTTGTTGTTATTTTAATTACTATTAGTGTTATTATTATCAACACTCAACTGTATCTCTCATAGTTTCAGACCGAAACATTGGCGTCCACCATGGGTTCGGTAAAATATCCCTCGGCCTCACTCCTTTTCTATGCTAAACGCGTAACTACAAGAAAACCATTGATACAACCATCAGATCTATGACCATAACCAGATTTATCCAATCTATAATCAACTTGTCATCTCCTAAGCAATATCGCCATTTCACACTGACGTTGCTGCCTTGAGACGTCCCTTGCCTTCAAGGAGATGGAAAAGACGACAACGATGCAACCCGACCAGTTCTTCGGTTTGCCAATCTTCCTCCCATGTCAGGGATTGACAAGGTTAAAAAGTGTCTCTTCATTTTCCTTCGTGCTTTTGAAGAAGAAATAATTAACGGGATTGCTGAACATATATGCTTTAAAACCCCCCACGAAATAATGGTCATTATTGGTTCCTCAAATTGGTTCTAAAATTATGCTCTGCTTATAATTTATATTGAAGAATTGGCCATTTAAACTTTGCGTTCTGAATTAGTTATACTTATTTGGTCTTTATAAAATATCTTTCCTGAATTAGTTATACTTGCTATTATCCATTTTTATAAAAGGTCTTGGGTTCAAACCCTGGAAACTAACATTCTCCTACCCTACCAATATTGCTTATCAAAAAAAATTTCCTACCTTGGATATATATTCCAATTAATTATAATTACTACTATTAAATCGGTTGTTACATTTGCCCATTTAAATGCCTTTTGATGACAATAATTTGCATTGAAATATTCTTAATTAGCATCTATGATTTAAATAAATTCCTTGTCATTGTGTAGATTTACCCGACAATGCCTTTATGTCTAGTAATTGTTTCGTGAACAATAAAAATAACCCTTTAACGTTGACCGTGCATTCAATGCCTTAATGCTACCCGACAACTCTGTTTGCAAAATCGTCCGGTCCTTCGCGCTCCAAAGCATGAGGTTTGATCCGTGCCATCTCAGAATGTATGAGCGATACGGGATAGTTGGTAGTAGTAGGTCTTGATTAACAATGTTTCGATCAGATATGGGGGAGATATCTGCAAAGACACTCCGACGCTCAAGTCAGATAGTGAGTCAAGTACAGGTGAGAATATGGTGAATAGTGTCTACCTTAAATGCTTGCATTGAATGCTTATTTATAGAATCAATGTGAGGTTTGACCTAACTGATCAGAGCCGTCCGATCTAGGGCCTAGATCTGAGCCGTTGGTTATTGTATTTGCTTTTGATAATGAGCCTCACTATTTATGGATTGGGCCCAATCCGTAACAGTTGCCCTAAAGTCGGGTCGCCTGTTTGGCGATCTTGACTTGCTAGCTTGTCCGATCTTGGAACGGGCCGTGATTATTCACGAATCCGAGCTTGCTCTCATGTGGAATTTTGCCCCCAATTTCGATCTTCCGGGATTCAATGTTATGAAGTCACCAGTTAGAAGAGCTGTCAATGGGCCGGGCTCGGGCCGGGCCGGCCCATCAGGCCAAAGTGTGTATATGGGCAGGGTTGGACCAGTCCGATATTCTTACGGGCTGCAAAATTTATGGCCCAAGCCCGCCCAACACCAGCCCATGGGCCAACGGGCCACAAATCATTGACTTTTTAGAATTTTGACTATAAAAAAGCTGTTTTAATGTCTCCTTGATATGCAGCTGATGCAATTTATGACTTCCACGGTGTAGTTTACAATTTCTCAATACTTTGGTGTTTGCTAACTTTAATTAACTTTTTTCCTTTATTTCATTGGACATTGCTGGATGAATATTGCTGGCTGGTCCTGTATGTGGAATAACCTGTTTTTTTTTATATTTTTCTTGTTCATATTCTATTCACCGACACTATTGTGTTTTTTCTTTACTTTTTTATTATTTTTTTACTTAAAAAAATTGCTCCATTTTCTTGTTGGACCATATTTTAAAATTAAAAAATTAAAACAAAAAAGAAACGGGCCAGCTCAAAGCCTGTGGGCCGACCTGAACCGTCCCAATAATATCATCGGGCCAATCGGGCTGGGCCAAAAACCATACCGTTGATTTTGGGCTACTATTTTTAGAGCCCAGGCCCAACCAAAAAAACAGGCCACTGGGGCTGCCCAATGGGCCGGGCCCAAATTGACAGCTAAACCAGTAAGTGACGAGGTATAAGCGACCATCGAGTGACTCAATGTGCTATTTTAATGATGACGAGGTAAGGGCGACCATCGAGTGACTCGAGGTGCTGCTTAAATGATGGCGCTTCGATTTACGCGCCTGTCATTACTATTGCTGATTTGACACGTCGTTTGATGCCTGCTGGAGTAATGATGACGCTTCGATTTGCGTGCGTGTGATACTGTTGCTGATTGGACGCACTCTTTTGGTTTCGACCCAATTCAAACACTACAAGAAAAACTGTTTTTTCCAGCCTGGACTTTCTGGCGGATTGACATCCGCCGAAAAATTTCTGGCGGATTTTAGGACTTACCGGCGGATTTTATCCCCCGAAACATTACCGGCGGATTTCTTGGTTTTTCCGACGGAGTTTTTTTCCTCCGGAACATTTCCGGCGGATTTGAGTCTACGAAATTTTTTTTTTTAAAAACATCCGTCGGTAAGGTATTTTTCGGCGGATTTTTTTGAAAAAACGCGGGGTAAATCCCCCGGAAACCCCCGAAATCCGCCGGAAACCCCATGATCCGCCGAAAACCCCCTAAATCTGCCGGTAAATTCCATTTCCGGCGGATTCTGCCTTTTGACCGTTTGACTTCGTTTGTTCTATATAAATCCCTTCTCCAGATGCTGTGTTTGATATGTTCGGTTGCAGGTATGATCCAATTCGTTACCCTCATTGAAGGAAATGCTGGGAGGATTTCCATTCCAAATGAGATTTGGGGCCAAAAAAAAGTTATATACCAAAGTAGAAAACATGGTCTCACCAACATCTGGTGAAGACCCACGTTTAAGAATCAGTTATTTTCTCAACCCTTGCATAGAAAAAGAAGACTCACCTCCACCTCACTGTCTTCCACCCCATTTTCCCATTTTCCCATTTACCCTCATTGAACGAAATGCTGGGAGGATTTCCATTTCAAATGAGATTTGGAGACTAGAGTTGCCTGGTGACTTTTATTTTGTTTTGGAAGTTGGCCCTTGTATTCGTGGTCTCAACAACAGACGCTTTGGCAACATCCTTACCGATACCCATGCCATCTGCCAAGCGTATGGGGGTATTGAGAGTGTGGAAGCCTCTGATGGAAGTGGGAGTGACAGTGATACTGCGAGTGATGTTGGATTTGGCTCTGTTATTACCCAGTTGTAGTTTTTTACTGTTATTTTGTTTATCAATAATTGTAATTGAACGTCACTGATTTAGTAATGAATAAATATTGGGTTGATTATTTTTTGGTTTGTAGCACCGTTTAAATTAAACAACAATTTTATTATTAAAAAACATCACCGTACATAAAACTTGAAATACACGAAAACGATAAAATGACAGAAACTACTGAGCTGGTGGAGTTAAACGACTAAGGATCTTAGCGACGGTCCGTGTGGTTTCAACGTACAAATGCAGATAACCCTTCCATTTAAACAGGACATAAATGGACATCATTGCTTGGACGTCATCGTCGTTCTTGACATCCATTGTAGACCAGTGCACACGTCCATCAGACCAATCGGGTTTCCGATACACTATACGAGTTATCTCTCGCTCGTCGCCCTCCACTTGCACCTTACCCAACAATTTATCTTTTAGGGCAGCGAATGTTATGTTGTGTTTAAGCCTACACTGCATTGTGTCTCGCCCCTCGAAACAGACACCCTCAACTTTGTTGGTGATGATGCCTTGATGATGAATGATAGTGAGGGAAGAATCCTCTGAGTATTGTGTTAAGGGCATTTTTTTTTTGTTTATACGATTTCGTGGAGAAGAAGTAGAGAAGGGGTTAGGATTTTTGTGAAGTAGAAGGGAAAGCTGAAGCCCAATTTATAATAGGCGTGGGGAAACATGAGCCGTTGATCAAAATTTTAGATCACAAATTCGAGCCGTTTATTTTTAGGTATTTTCGGCGGATTTTAGGTATTTCCGGCGGATTTGGGTCAACGAAAAAATCCGAAGGAAATACCTAAAAATCCGCCGGAAATGACCAACCGACTAAAATCCGCCGGAAACGTCATTTCCGGCGGATTTTTTGAAAAGAGCGGGAAATTTGATTTTTGAAATCCGCCGGAAATCCCCTTAAGCCGCCGGTAAGTGACATTTCCGGCGGATTCTCCCTTTGACCGTTGGACTTCGGTTCTCCTATATAATCCCTTCTCCATTCTCCACTTGTTCTTCACACCTCTACCAATACTCTCATTCTCTCTACTAAATCTCTTCTTGAAATTCCTCTCTTCCTCTCTTTGGCAAATTTCTTCGATCTAAGGTATGTTTGTAACACGAGTTAATAGTTTTAGTTTTTGAATTATTTTATAATATGAGTTTGTTACAAATTGTGGTGTTGTTTGTTTAGGTATTGTTTGAGTTTGCGTTCCTCATTTTTCCTCTTTGTTTGAGTTGGGGATACGATTCAAGTCAGAGCCTTCTCTTCACTACGGTTAGTTATCAAAGTAGAGTAATTAATATATCAATATATATATATATATATATATATATATATATATATATATATATATATATATGGATTTTTTGTTTTTAGTGTCTAAAATTTTTTTACCAACTTTTGTTACAAATTTTGTTTGCAATAATAATACAAAATAATTTATATTGAAAAAACTTATTTATTAAGTTGACTTATAAATTTTATTAAAAGATACTGTCTTATAAAAATTGAAATTTAAAATTAAATTTGCAATTATTATTTATAATGTTTTAATTATTAATATATATCATTATCTAAAAATTCATTGTGTTGCTGGTAATTGATAGTTTATTGATATATCAAAACAAAGTAATTAATATATCAATATATATCAAAATATAAAGTAATTGATAGTTTAATTCATTTACGTTGTAGTGTAGTACATAGATCGATCTTGAAATTATGGATCGTAGTTGGATGTATGATCGATTGTTTCCTGGAAGATCCGGTTTAAAGCGACGTTTTGTAGAAGGAGTAGAAGAGTTTATTTTTTGTGCTACGGCCCATGAAGAATTTGCGGGACAAGGCGGTATTAGATGTCCGTGTTTGAAATGTTTCTTTCGATTTATAAAAAATGAAGAAGAAGTTAGACTTGATTTGTACAATAATGGGTTTAGGCCAAATTATTGGATATGGACTCGTCACGGGGAAGTAGGACCAGGGGTAGCTGCAGTTCCTGCGGTTAATGTTCCGGTTGACGTAGTAGCTCCCACATCAAGTAGTTATCCAGCGACTACGACATCTGAAGGCCAAATTATACAATCGTTAGATGTTTATCAGGGAATGATATCTGACGCTGTTGGAGTAAATTTGGATTTTGAAGAACCAGAATATGATGTTGAAGAAGTTCCAAATGAGGAAGCTCAAAGGTTTTACATGTATTTGAGTGAGACAAATAAACCATTATTTGAAGGATCTAAAGACTCAAAATTATCAATGTGTGTTCGATTGTTGGGTCTTAAGTCTCAATTTAATGTTGCTGAGTTGTGCATGGAATATATGACCAAAATGATGTTGGATGCAACCCCCGATAGAGGGCTTTTTCCGCAAAGTTATTATGAAGCTAAAAGACTGGTATCGAAGCTTGGCTTAAAATCTAAAAGAATTGATTGTTGTGTGTCTGGTTGCATGCTTTATTATAACAATGAGTTTGGCATAAATGATGGAGAGTTGTCGGAATGCAAGTTGTGTGGAGAGCCACGCTATCGTGTCAGTAGGAAAGGGATGAGCAGAGGCAAACCGATTCCACGAAAAGCAATGTTCTATATGCCGCTTATACCAAGGCTACAGAGGATGTTTACTTCAATGGAGACCGCGGGTAAATTGACGTGGCACCATCAAAATAGAAATAATTCTGGTGAATTACGTCACCCATCTGATGGTGAAGCTTGGAAGCATTTTGATCGTGTTCATCCAGATTTTGCCAGTGATCCACGCAATGTTCGGCTTCGTTTAGGCTCTAATGGTTTCACACCATATATTCAAGCCTCGGCAACACCGTATTCATGTTGGCCAGTTATTGTTACCCCATACAACCTTCCTCCAGAAATGTGTATGTCTAAACCATACATGTTTTTAAATTCTATTATTCCAGGGCCAAGTAATCCAACAGCTGGTATTGACATATATTTGCAACCTTTGATTGATGACCTAAAAAGGTTGTGGAATGGTGTTTTAACTTATGATTGGTGTGTGGAAAACATGTGCAAGTATACACAGTCCATAACAAGTAATACAGTGTTTAGAACAGGTCGAACCCACAGGGATTGATGAACTCTTTCCAAAGGCAATATTATGTAATTTAGAGGAAAGTAACTAATTTAACAAGATAGTTGATATTGGTGAGTATCACAAGTAAGTTAGAATAAAACAAAGTGTAAGTAGTTGTAATGCAAATAGAGAAAAGCTAGTTGGAATGTCTTCCCCAAGTAATTTACTTATAAGTGTTTAATGCAGTTATGATGCAGTTGCACTGAATGCTGTTGCATTAGTTGTGTGCCTTTCAGTCACTTTTCTCCAGAGTTTCATTACAAGTTTCCTATGTCTAGGCTTGCTAAATAAGTTCACTCTTGTCTTTTAAAGTACCCACAGTATCACCCTATGGACTGTACTATCCTATGTCTAGGACTTAGTATGGTTTTCACAAAGTTTCCTTTATGTAAAACACTCACCCATATTAGTTCTTGAGTTCTTAATTGTAAACCATGTCTGCTTTTACAAATCTACTTATTCTAAGTGATCAACCTCAAAATAAGTGTTGAAAATATTATCAAGCAAGAACTAAAGTGCACACATCATATACTTCTATTAAACTTACTTAAAAGCTCATTAAATGGTTAGAACATTCCAACTAAGAGAGGTTTAGCTCAACATAGACATTGCAAGGCAAATATAAACAGAATAGAACATGTTTATATAATTGAAATCACAAAAGAGAAACAACAAGATAGAGTTTACACAAGTTGTAGCTCTTAGCATGAATTCTCCTAGCAATGTAATTGCATTAGCTCCTTAGCACTTTCGTAAAACTATGAAATCGAGGTAAGGAGGATTTGTCACTTCCTTCCTTTCCTTCTTACAAAATAGAACTTATCTATGTGGAGTGAAATTTTAATCTAACTTATGGATTGTGATCTATTTTCAAGTTAAGGAGTGAGGTCCTTTTATAGTCTTCAAGAGGTGCTTCCTTCCTTCATGTTGAAGTAACGTTGGTGGCTGTATTCATGGTTACTTTACAGCAGTTGATTCCCATGTGAAGTCTTCAATCAAGTGTATAGGGAGGTCAAATGAGATAAGAACATGTGTCCCTACGTTGATAACTCTTCAAAGCTACATGGGAATTGTAGGCAGCGAAATATGAGGTGTTCTTGCTTTAGGAGACCAAGCATGTGGTCATTAAGTGCAAGTGGATGGCAAGTGGATGTGCAAGTGGATGTCTCCAACCTTCAGGCAATGCAGTTGCAGTGCAGTAGCATTGTGCTAAACTAGTGCAGTTATAAGTGCAGGATCAATACATGAGCAATTGATGCAGGAGCATCTAGACTGCACTGAACAAACTTATCAAACATACCGCAATATATCCAAAATGGCCTATTATCAACTATAACCATGTCAAACACTCAAGTTATCACATATTACATAAAACACTATATAAACTCTTTATCTTTGCTTGAAAGAGAGCAATTTACTAAGTTTAAACATGTGAATAACTCTATATAAAATAGAGTTATCACACTCCCAAACTTAAACCATTGCTTGTCCTCAAGTAATGACAAAGACAAACTAACCAATACTATAGTTTCTAGAAGATAAATCAGCTTTGATATTTGGATTTTCATGAGGTGCTCTCTATGAACTACTTTGCTCATCAATTTTTTATTTCTTTTCAAACTTCCAGAATTATTTACACTCTTTGTGTGTGTGTGAACCCACTGAGTTGAGATTGGTTCCAAGACTAAGTGAAAATTTTCTCCTAGCCTTTGAAAAGATTGGTTTATCTTTGGTCACACCAAAATATTTTTTCAAAAGAAAGGTTAGACTCACAAAATTCTCAAGTATTGGGGAGTTTTAAACACAACCAAGGACATGACTGAATTTTTCAAAACTTTTTGAGTTAATGCACTATTTTTCTTGTGTTGGTGGTTTCTTTAATGCAGATGCATCACTTCTTTGAAGTGCTTTTTGCATTGATGTTTTTCTGCATTTATTTTCTGCAGTGCAGTTGCATTGCTTCTGCACTGTGTTATTTTTTTGTAGCCTATATTGCCTTCCTCACTGTCCTCCAGATGCATTTATTCCTGCATGGCACAGGTGCAACTTTTCACTTACCTCCAGATGCATTTATGCACTTTGGCACAGGTACAGTTTTTAACTATCCTCCAGATGCATTCATTCATGCATGGCACAGGTCTTTGACCTCCAGATGCAATCATGCACTTAGGCACAGGTATAGCTCAATCTGATTCAGGTCAATATGGCTTTTGATCTTTTCACCACTCTTTTTGTATTCTTTTGCATTGTTTGCTCTCACTTTTCAAATTCAGCCCTGGTTTTCATAAAAATACCCCCAAACTTAATTCTTTAAGCTATTCCAACTTTTGCATTTTTGGAGTTACTTCTACTGGTGCAGATGCACCTGGTTCTTCTGGTGTTGTGGCAAGAATTGATGCAGTAGCATCAGTTGGGACTACATCATGGATCTTTCTTTTTGGTGTCTTGACTGTTGGTTGTTTGAAGAATTGTTGTGTGTTTCCCAGTTCCTCTCTCTTCCTTTTAGCTATTTTGTTGCAGAACTAGTTGCATTGCTGCCTCATCACGTTGTGGTTTCATTGCAGCCTTCTATTGAGATGCAGAAGCATCTGATGCAGGTGCATCACTCTGCATCTCAACTGCTTCTGTGGTAGCTTCTTCCTCCTGTACTGCTTCTGGTTCTGCCTCTTCAGTTGGATCTTCATCAGTATCCTGCACATTTTCACGCTCAAGAGCAGAAACAACATTAGTTATAATGTTAGTGGGGCTAGTAGGGGTGGTTTGTTCTGTTTGTGGCTCAGTGATAGGTGAGGTTGGGATTGGACTTTGTTGCACAGTGTGAGTTGGTTGTTCTGTTTCAGTTGGTGGAGAGGGTGGAGGAGGGGTTGTTTGTGGTGGTGACTGTATTGGTGGATCAGTAAGGGAGGGTAGTGGTGATTTTGGTTGGGGAGATGCTTCTTTGGTAGGTGAGTGGATTGGTGATTGGATAGGTGATGTGATTGGTGAAGTGTGGGTTGTTTCTTGTTGGGCTTGTGGTGGTGTTTTCTTGGCATATTTCTGTCTGGCAATTTCTTCCAGAATGACACCTCTAGCATGTTCTTCTTCCTCACTTTCAACTTCAGTATCACTTTCTTCTTCATCTTCACTCTCCTTGTCCATTTCTTTTTCTAATTCCTCATCCTCAGTTTCTGAATTATAAGTTTCTTCAAATTCAGGCTCTACTACAACATTTTTCTTTCCCTTTGTTTGTTTTCTAGTCACCTTTTTCTTTGGTTTCTCTTCCTGTTCCTCTTCTTTCTCTTCTTCTTTTTCCTCATCAGCTTGTTCTTTCTCCTCATCTTCTTGTCTTTCAGTTCTTAACACCTAGCTTGGGAACACAGGTGCCTCAATATTGCCTAATTCATTAGACAAATATCGGAAAACAAGCTGCAGCCAATCATGTTGTTCATTCTGAAATTTCCATACTGCAGCTTGCTTCTGCATGAAATGCTCTTGCATTGCAGGCATAGGCAGTGATTCTTTCACTTTTCTCATTCTCTCCTTCATCTCGGCATTCAAATTAGTAGGGGGAAATTTTCTTTGTTCATTAGCAGCAATAGGAACATTTTCCTTCATGCACAATTCAGTTATGAGACAAGGGAAAAACATAAATCCTTTTGTTTTAGTTGTGCATGTATAGATTTCCCTTGCAATCAATCTACCTATGTCAACATTTTCCTCAGAGAGAATTGTATCTAGTAAGATCAATCTCTCTTTGGTCATGGCATATGTGTGTGAAGTAGGTAAGATTGATGTTGTAATGAACAAATGCCAATTTCCTAGAGCATCTATCAAATAGGTACTTCTCAGCTTAACTTCATTTGGTGTAAATCTTTCCCAAACAGAATCTGGTGTGGCAATTCTACCCCTAATCTCTTCCATTTCTTTCTTATAAGCCTTCCCTACTTTCTTTTCAAACTCAAGTCCATTATATTTCAACAAATAATGCTCATTTATTTTCTTAGGATGAAAATGAACTACCTTACCTCTAACCTTAGAAGTGTAGCTTTTCTCTGGTCCTTCATTTTCAGAGAGTCCAGCATAGAATTCTCTTACTAATTCTTCAATGTATCCTCCTCGTGGCAACACAAAGTGATCCCAGTGAAGATTGGCCACTGTTGCCATGAATGATGGACTTGCTTTCTTAAAATCGTATCCCCTTTCTGGGAGTAACTGCATTTTCCATAGATGAGCTTTCTCTTCATTGATCAATGCTGGTGCATTGGTCTTGCCTTTCTTGCCCTTTTTGGACGATGATGATGCATGTTTGCCTGATGATTTTGATGGTGATTGCTTCTTCACCATTGTGTTCGCTGAATATGGAATTGTTGTGTGTAACTTGTTTGATTAGAGTGGGAGGTTTCAGATTGAGTGGAAGGGGTAACGAAAATGATTTTAGGGTTTTTTTAGTGAGGAGTTAAGAGAAGTTTTGATTTGATTGAGGTAGTAGCCGTTAGGTAAGGTCGTGGTGGGCATGCGTGCAGCCACGTGCCTCCCTAGGTTACTCAACACTTCATTTAGTTTCTAACTTCGCTTCTGATGAGTTGTCATTCACACTTGATCAATTTCTTCAAACTTTTGAACTTGGGTACAGGGCACATTTTTTTCTTCAATGCATATGTAATGCAGTAGCATTGTAATGCAGCTGCATCAGTTTCCTGTTTTTCCTACAAAACACTTAAAACATCAAATTGAACAAAATTAAGTAAAAATGATGGGTTGCCTCCCATTAAGCGCTTGTTTTAAGAGTCTTATCAGCCTGACTACCTCTTTCTTTTAGAGATTTTTCAATGAGTGGTGACCTTTTCTCTCACCACATGTTCACCATAATACATTTTGATTCTTTGACCATTTACCTTGAAGATGGTGTTTGAGGTTTCATCTAACAAGTCAACTGCTCCATGAGGATAAATTTTAACCAATTTGAATGGTCCTGACCACCTTGATCTAAGCTTTCCAGGGAAAAGCTTCAATCTAGAATTGTATAGCAGAACTAGTCCTCCCTCTTTTAAGTCTCTCTTTTGAATTCTCTTGTCATGCCATGCCTTTGTTTTGGTTTTGTAGATTTCAGCATTCTCATAAGAGAATTGCCTAATCTCTTCTAACTCATTAAGCTCTAGCATTCTTTGTGTACCTGCTTTATCTAAGTTAAAATTGAGCTTCTTGATAGCCCAATAAGACTTAATGTCTAACTCCACAGGTAGATGGCATGCCTTTCCATAGACTATTCTATAAGGAGACATTCCTAAGGGTGTTTTGAATGTTGTTCTATAAGCCCATAAAGCTTCATCCAAATGTAAAGACCAATCTTTCCTATTTGGACTTACCATTTTTTCTAGCACTCTTTTGATTTCTCTATTTGAGATTTCTGCTTGCCCACTTGTTTGAGGGTGGTAGGCTGTAGCAATTTTATGCTTAACTCCATACTTAGCTAGAAGGTTTTCAATGATCTTATTACAGAAGTGTGAACCTTCATCATTAATTATAGCTCTAGGAGTTCCAAATCTAGTAAATATATTCCTTTGAAGAAATTTACTTACTGATTTTGCATTATTATTTGGTAATGCTACTGCCTCTACCCATTTGGACACATAATCAACAGCTACTAAAATGTACAAATCACCAAAAGAAGGTGGAAAAGGGCCCATAAAATCCATTCCCCATACATCAAATAATTCAATTTCTAAAATATTGGTTCTTGGCATTTCATGTTTATCAAAGATATTTCCTGCCCTTTGACATTTATCACATTTCTTGACCATAAAATATGCATCTTTAAATAGAGTAGGCCAAAAATAACCAGAGTGTAATACCTTAGCTGCTGTTCTTGTGCTTCCAAAATGACCACCATATGGTGCAGTATGGCAATGCAGAAGCACTGCTTGTTGTTCCTCCTCAGGAACACATTTCCTCATTAATTTATCAGGACACATCTTGTAAACAAATGGATCATCCCAATAGTATTGTTTTACTATGTGGAAGAACCTTCTCCTTTGTTGATATGTCATATTCACTGGTGTCACTCTACTTGCAAGGAAATTTACAATATCAGCATACCATGGTGCAGATGCATTTGATGCTCCTGCATTGCTTGTAGCACATGCAGTTGCACTATGTGCATTGACTGTGATTGCCAATAGTTTCTCATCTGGAAAACTCTCCTTGATTTCTCCCTCTAGTGATTCACCTTCAA
Source organism: Astragalus membranaceus (assembly GCA_039519185.1). Classification (NCBI taxonomy): domain Eukaryota; kingdom Viridiplantae; phylum Streptophyta; class Magnoliopsida; order Fabales; family Fabaceae; genus Astragalus; species Astragalus membranaceus. Next base: position 82,609,899 of record CM076851.1, on the reverse strand, counting down.
GCCTTGACAAATGGTCAGCTACTTGGTTTTCTACTCCTTTCTTGTCTCTAATTTCAAGATCAAATTCTTGTAGGAGTAGAATCCATCTTATCAATCTTGGCTTTGCATCTTTTTTTTGAAATCAAATACTTAATGACAGAATGATCAGTATAAACAATTACTTTAGTGCCAACTAAGTATGATCTAAATTTTTCAAATGCAAATACTACAGCTAACAATTCCTTTTCTGTGACTGTGTAATTTACTTGAGCTTCAATTAATGTCTTGCTAGCATAATAAATAGAATGAAAAACCTTGTCATACCTTTGTCCTAGGACTGCTCCCACTGGAAAGTCACTAGCATCACACATTAATTCAAAAGGCCTGCTCCAGTCAGGTGTTACTATCACTGGTGCTGTTACTAAAGCTTTTTTAAGCTTTTCAAAAGTATCCAAACAAGATTCATCAAAGTTAAATGGTACATCATGTTGTAAAAGCATAGATAATGGCTTTGAAATTTTTGAAAAGTCTTTGATAAATCTTCTATAAAAACCAGCATGGCCTAAAAAGCTCCTGATACCTTTAACAGTTGTTGGTGGGGGTAATTTCTCAATCACCTCAATTTTTGCTTTGTCTACCTCTAGACCTTTCTTTGAGATTCTGTGTCCTAACACAATGCCCTCTTGCACCATGAAATGGCACTTTTCCCAGTTTAACACTAGATTTGTATCCTCACATCTTTTGAGAATTTGTTCCAAGTTTGATAAACAATCTTGGGATGTTTCTCCAAAGACAGAGAAATCATCCATAAACACTTCCATTGATTGCTCAATGAAATATGAGAGTATTGACATCATGCATCTTTGGAAAGTTGCAGGTGCATTACATAATCCAAATGACATCCTTCTAAAGGCAAAGGTTCCATAAGGGCATGTAAAAGTGGTTTTATTTTGATCTTTAGGCTCAATGGTTATCTGATTGTATCCTGAATAGCCATCTAGAAAACAATAAAACTCTTTCCTTGCTAATCTATCTAGCATTTGGTCTATGAATGGTAAAGGAAAGTGATCCTTTTTGGTAGCCTTATTGAGTTTTCTGTAATCCATGCATATCCTCCAACCTGTTACAGTTCTAGTAGGTATCAACTCATTCTTTTCATTGGCTATTACTGTCACACCCCCTTTCTTTGGTACACATTGGACAGGGCTTACCCATGCACTGTCTGATATTGGGTATATGATGCCAGCATCTAGCCACTTAATGATTTCCTTTTTCACAACCTCCTTCATAATAGGGTTTAGTCTTCTTTGGCTTTCTATACTATTCTTAGAATTTTCTTCTAAGATGATTCTATGCATACACACAGAAGGACTAATTCCCTTGATATCTGCCATTTGCCAACCTATTGCTTTGGTATGTTTCTTTAGAGTATTGATGAGATCATTTTCTTGTTCTGAGGTTAAATCAAAAGCAATAATAACTGGTAGGGTCTCATTTTCTCCTAGAAAGACATACTTAAGATGCTTAGGCAATTCCTTCAATTCTAGCTTGGGAGGTTTTTCTATGGAGGGTAAATTTTCTTTGAGGGTTGGATCCTCAAGATTGAGAGGTTCATAAGTTCTGGCCCAGACTTCCTTACAAGAGTTTCTTATTGGCAGGTTTTTCTTTTCTAGTAATTCCTCATCCAGCAATGCAGGTGCATCAAGTGCATCTGCATTAGCCAAATGATCATACTGTTTGTAAAAATGTTTCTCTACCAATTTATCTAGAGAAAAAATGGATGAGCATTCTTCTGTATACTCTGTGGGATACTTCATAGCACTCATCACATTGAATTTTATCTCTTGATCATTCACTCTCATTGTAAGTTCACCTCTCTGCACATCTATTAAGGTTTTGCCAGTTGCTAGAAATGGTCTTCTTAGGATAATAGGTACATCCTTATCTGCTTCAAAGTCAAGAATGACAAAATCTGTAGGGAACACAAATTTGCCTACCTTAACTAAGAGGTCTTCTATTATACCTTCAGGTCCAAGGTATAATAGAAGTGGGAGGTGTGTTTAACTTGTACTTATGCCTCACGTGCAAGGTTCGATTCCCACGGAAGGCAAAAATTCTACAAGGGGGTAGAAAAGACCGTGATGTAATAGTGCCGGGGCGTTGGACCTGGGCTGTTACAGCAACTATCTCAAATTCCCCTACTCTTTTTTCTTTTGGTAAGCACATCTTTCATGAATTTTGCATAGTTTGGCATTTGTTGAAGTGCTTCTACTAAGGGAACATTTATGTGCAACTGTTTTAGTACCTCTAAGAATTTGCTAAATTGTTTCTCCTCATGTGCTTTTTTCAATCTTTGTGGGTAAGGAGGAGGAGGGTACTCAGGTACTAACTTAGGTGTAGGGATTTGAACTTTTTCCTCTAATGCAGGAGCATTGGATGCTTCCACATTTCTTTCTTTGCTATTTTTCTGTTTGTCTTTTTCTCCCTTATCTACACTTTCCCTCTCATTTGATTCAATCAAATCCTTGCCACTTCTTAAGGAAATAGTTTTAACCTGCTCTTTTCCCTGTTTCTGGGAAGGAGCAGCTTCTGTATTAGAAGGTAAGGCACCTGATGGCCTTTGATACAAAGCTGTGGCTAACTGTCCTACTTGGGTCTCTAGATTCTTAATGGAAGCATCTTGAGTTTGTCTAGCTGTTCTTGTTTCTCCTATGAATGCTTTGAGCATATTTTCTAGAGAATTTTCATTGGTGGCTTGTTTTTGAGGTGGGAATCCTGGCGGTGTAGATGGTGCAGTATTAGATGCAAGTGCATTGTTATTGCTCCATCTAAAGTTGGGATGATTTTTCCACCCAGGATTGTAAGTGTTAGAATAGGGGTTGTTATTTCTATTATAACCTACATAATTTACAGAAATAGGGTTGCTAGGACATTCCTCATACAAGTGACCTCCTCCACAATATACACAACTGGTGGTACCTGGAGGTGCTTGTTCTACTGCTGCTGCAGTGCTGTCTGTTGATGCAGCTGCATTAGATGCAGTTGCATTAACTGAAGTGAAGTTTTTTATCAAGTTGGCTAAAGTGGCTACTTGAGCAAATAAGGCTGTTACATCACTAACCTCATGTACCCCTGATGGTTTCTTTTGGGCACTCACCCTCTCAGTAGGCCAACTAGAGCTATTAGCTGCTATTCTATCAATTAACTCACATGCTTCATTGTATGACAGATTTAATAACACTCCACTAGAAGATGCATCAAGCATTATTCTGGTTTAAGGTTCTAAACCATTATAAAAAGTTTCCATTTGAATAATAACAGGTAAACCATGATGAGGACATTTTCTTAAAAGTTCTTTCCACCTTTCCCATGCTTCAAATAATGATTCAAACTCTTTTTGTCTAAAAGATGTAATATCAGTTCTCATCCTGGCATTTTTGATAGGTGGGAAATATTTTCCTAAATTTTTTTCAGCCATTTCATTCCATGAATGGATAGAGTTAGGCTCTAAAGAGTTTAGCCAAGCCTTAGCTCTATCTTTCAAAGAATAAGGAAACAACCTTAATCTGAAAGCATCTTCACTAACACCAGGTAAGATAAAGTTACTACATACTTCTAAAAACTATTTTAAATGTAAGTGAGGATCCTCTAGAGGAGTTCCTCCAAATTGACCAATAGTTTGAAGCATTTGAAACATCATAGGTTTAAATTCAAAATGCACAGCATCAATATGAGGTCTGGATATGCTAGTTTGCATGTTTTGATGATCAAACTGAGCATAGTCCCTCATAGGTCTATCTCTATCATTAATCATACTTATGGGATCCATGTGAATGAATCGTTCTCTGTGATTTTCTTCTATATCTTGATGAGAGCCAGGACCTCCTCTTACTGAGTGTGGTCTTGAGCTTTGTCCTTCAGTGTGAGACATCTTGCAGGCTTGTTCCTTTTGCTTTAGGAGTCTTAACAATCTCCTAAATCTTCTTTCTATCTCTGGATCTAAGCTGTATTCTGGTGTCCTGTTTCTGGTCCAGTACATATGCTAAAACACCATGTGCTCCTGCATGACAGAAACTTGCAAATACCAGAATAATATATACTAAATTACAGTATATCAGATTTTAAAATAATTTAACTACAATCCCCGGCAACGGCGCCAAAAACTTGGTGTGTGGAAAACATGTGCAAGTATACACAGTCCATAACAAGTAATACAGTGTTTAGAACAGGTTGAACCCACAGGGATTGATGAACTCTTTCAAAAGTCAATATTATGTAATTTAGAGGAAAGTAACTAATTTAACAAGATAGTTGATATTGGTGAGTATCACAAGTAAGTTAGAATAAAGCAAAGTGTAAGTAGTTGTAATGCAAATAGAGAAAAGCTAGTTGGAATGTCTTCCCCATGTAATTTACTTATAAGTGTTTAATGCAGTTATGATGCAGTTGCACTGAATGCTGTTGCATTAGTTGTGTGCCTTTCAGTCACTTTTCTTCAGAGTTTCATTACAAGCTTCCTATGTCTAGGCTTGCTAAATAAGTTCACTCTTGTCTTTTAAAGTACCCACAGTATCACCCTATGGACTATACTATCCTATGTCTAGGACTTAGTATGGTTTTCACAAAGTTTCCTTTATGTAAAACACTCACCCATATTAGTTCTTGAGTTCTTAATTGTAAACCATGTCTGCTTTTACAAATCTACTTATTCTAAGTGATCAACCTCAAAATAAGTGTTGAAAATATTATCAAGCAAGAACTAAAGTGCACACATCATATACTTGTATTAAATTTACTTAAAAGCTCATTAAATGGTTAGAACATTCCAACTAAGAGAGGTTTAGCTCAACATAGACATTGCAAGGCAAATATAAATAGAATAGAACATGTTTATATAATTGAAATCACAAAAGAGAAACAACAAGATAGAGTTTACACAAGTTGTAGCTCTTAGCATGAATTCTCCTAGCAATGTAATTGCATTAGCTCCTTAGCACTTTGGTAAAACTATGAAATCGAGGTAAGGAGGATTTGTTACTTACTTCCTTTCCTTCTTATAAAATAGAACTTATCTATGTGGAGTGAAATTTTAATCTAACTTATGGATTGTGATCTATTTTCAAGTGAAGGAGTGAGGTCCTTGTATAGTCTTCAAGAGGTGCTTCCTTCCTTCATGTTGAAGTAACGTTGGTGGCTGTATTCATGGTTACTTTACAGCAGTTGATTCCCATGTGAAGTCTTCAATCAAGTGTATAGGGAGGTCAAATGAGATAAGAACATGTGTCCCTACGTTGATGACTCTTCAAAGCTATGTGGGAATTGTAGGCAACGAAATATGATGTGTCCTTGCTTTAGGAGACCAAGCATGAGGTCATCAAATGCAAGTGGATGGCAAGTGGATGTGCAAGTGGATGGCTCCAACCTTCAGGCAATGCAGTTGCAGTGCAGTAGCATTGTGCTAAACCAGTGCAGTTATAAGTGCAGGATCAATGCAGGAGCATTTGATGCAGGAGCATCTAGACTGCACTGAACAAACTTATCAAACATACCACAATATATCCAAAATGGCCTATTATCAACTATAACCATGTCAAACACTCAAGTTATCACATATTACATAAAACACTATATAAACTCTTTATCTTTGCTTGAAAGAGAGCAATTTACTAAGTTTAAACATATGAATAACTCTATATAAAATAGAGTTATCATTGATGCAGCACGCAAACAAAATTTTGTGATGATGGCGGCTTTGATGTGGACCATTAATGACTTCCCTGCCTATGGAATGTTGTCTGGATGGGGGACACATGGTAAGATGATGTGTCCGATTTGCATGGTTGACACAAAGGCTTTTAGTCTTAAATACGGAGGAAAAACTTCATGGTTTGACTCGTAGGTTGAAACAGAAATATGCGTTCATCAAGGGAAATGTTGAAACAGCTGGACCTCCTCGTAGGTTGACACCAGAAGAAGTTTGGAATAGTGTTAGGGATATCCCTCCAGTGGAAGTCGTAGCGGGTGTTGTTTCTCGTCCAGATGGCTATGGACAATCGCACAATTGGACAAAAAAAAGTATTTTTTTGGGAACTTCCCTATTGGAAAGATAATCTATTGAGGAATAATCTCGATGTCATGCATATTGAGAAGAATTTTTTTGACAACATATTTAACACTGTCATGAACGTGAAAGGCAAAACGAAAGACAATGAGAAAGCTAGGAATGATATAGATCATTACTGTAGACGAAAGGATTTGTTGTTGATTGAGCAAGGTACTAGGACTTTGAAACCCAAAGCCAATTATACTTTATCTACCGAACAAGCGAAAGCAGTTTATCAGTGGATAAAAGGGTTGAAAAATCCAGACGGTTATTCTTCCAATTTATCTAGATGTGCGGATGTGGATAATGAGAGGTTGCATCGGATGAAGAGCCATGATTGTCATGTATTCATGGAGTGCTTACTTCCTATCGCTTTTAGTTCGTTGCCAACACACATTTTGAGTCCGCTCATTGAAATAAGTCAATACTTTAAGAATTTGTGTTCTGCAACGCTAAAAGCTGATGATCTTTCAAAAATGGAACAAGACATCCGACTTATCTTATGCAAGTTGGAGAGAGTATTTCCGCCTGGTTTCGTTGATTCTATGGAGCATCTACCGGTGCATCTCGCATATGAAGCTAAACTTGGCGGACCTGTCCAATACAGATGGATGTATCCGTTTGAAAGGTCAGTTAATTTTTATAATATAAGAAACAAGGAGAAATATGTGATTATTATGTTAATTAATATCATTTTCTCTAGGTTCATGGGTGATTCAAAAGATCGGTGAAAAACAAAGCTAGGGTTGAAGGATCGATATGTTCTTCTTACTTACACCGTGAAACAACACATTTTTGTTCTTATTATTTCAAGAATGAGTTTGCTCTTGGAAGCAGTCGAAATGAAATGCATACTGAATGGCCTAGACATCATTTAGCTTTATCTGTCTTTTGTCTACCCGGTCGTCCATCTGGGAAGGAGTCAATTCACTGGCTAACAGATGAAGAGTTAAGTTCAGCACATGTTCATGTGTTGATAAACTGTACTGAGGTGCAACCATTTATTGATTATGTTCCTCAACATTAACTATCGATCTTAATTAGTTAATATAAAGTATACAATTGTGTAATAATTAATTATTTCTTTTTAGGGAATTCTTGTCATCAGAGGACGTAAGTGAGCAACAATCTTCTGCTCATATTAATGCACATTTTCCAACGTGGTTTAGGCAACATGTTTATGCCCTCCCACCAACTCCTACCAACCAGCACTTGAGGAACATATCAGACGGTCCTCGAAGATGTGTTAAAGAATGGCACACATACTTTGTCAATGGATACAAATTTCACACCAATGAATGGACACAGGGCAGAGAGACAGTCAATAGTGGAGTGTGCATGAAGGGTGTCACTGGAGGAGGTGAAGATGATTTTTATGGTGTGGTTCAACACGTATATGAACTTTCGTACCCCCATCTAGATTTTAGTCAGAAGGTAGTGGTTTGTTATTGTAATTGGTTTGATCCGTCTGCTCGAGGAACAAAGGTGAATCCCAAGTCAAATACAGTGGACATTAAAATGAATGGTAGATATCGAATGTATGATCCGTTCGTCATTGCACAAAATGTGAGACAAGTCAATTATGTCCCTTATCCATCAACGCAGACTGATAGGCGTGGTTGGTGTGTCGCAATTAAAACAAAACCAAGAGGTCGCATTGAGACAAATGATGACACGGTGGAACATGTGCCATATCAAATGGAAGAAATGTCTAATGTAAATGAAGTGATTCAAGTTGAACCCATTACTTGTTTATGTGATGAGCCAAACACCGACGATGAAGTTGATGACGAAGAAGATGCTGATGAAGATGCAACAGACCACGTTGGTGTATCAAGAATTCACTCCTCTAATGATGATGATTTTAAGAATGAATGGGATTCCAATTAGTTATTTATGTTTCAACAATATATATATATATATATATATATATATATATATATATATTAACCTATTTTTAATCAACAATGTAATTTATGTTTGTTATGTTTATATATTTTTGTTTAGTATGTTTTTGTTAACCTTGTTTAGTGTATGTTTGTTTGTTTAAATGTATATGTCTAGATACGGTCATGGCATCTCACTCAGGATCCGATGACGAGTCATATGTTCCTCCACCTGTCACGGGTGATGCCGCCAGCACTAGCAGGCGGAAGACTTCTACTCGCCTAGGGCGTCGTGTTCAGCCTGCTCGTGTTGTTGTTTCTGGTGGCAGATATTTGCCACCACCTGGGTCTGAGGGTGCTAGTACTAGTATTGCAGGGGACCCAGTGATTCCTGCTGCTACTGAGGGCTTAGCCCCGACAGATGTTGATTCTGATGGGGTATGCACATTCTTTGTTGACCGTGAGGTTGTGAGGTATACACCTGATGGGCGTATCATATTGGAGACTGCTGGCGATTCGTAAGTATATATATTATTATTTATTAATTTATTTTTGTTTCCTTTTATATAACTTATATAATTTATTTTTGTTTCCTTTTATATAACTTATATAATTTGGGGTAATAAAATTCATCTTTTTTTAATGCTGGTTTCTTCCTTCGAAGGCTACAGCTACCGCCATCACAAAAACAATCAAGGAGAATTTCCCCAGCAGCTGGAAGAATTGGACGGCTGTTAGAAAAGATACAGAGGCAATTGAGAGGATGTTAAAATCCTTTTTGGTAAGTTGTTAATCTACTAAATAATTAATTAATTTGGTGTATTATCTTATTGACTTGATTAATTAATATTTGTCTTATAATTAACAACATTATTGTAAATTTCTTAAATAGGAAAAATGTACATGGTTACCAGAGCAGCAAAAGGAAGTTGAGAGAGTCTTCCGCAAGAGGCACGCGGTAAGAATGCGAAGCCTTATATGGGAGACTCAATTTGGGCTGGGTTACAGGAGTACTGGCAGACACCAGAATTTTGAAATTTCTGTGAGAAAGCCAAGAAGACCCGTGCTTCTGAAAAAGGTGGCTGCACACACACATGGGGGAGTGTTAATACTGCAACGCATCACATGCGTTCGGTAAATTTATTACTTTACTACTTGATTAATTGATTATTTATAATTAACTAGTCATTTTCATGTGTATTAATTAATAATTTGTATATATATATATAGGAGGCGAGGGAACAAAGGGCAATCACTTTGCCTGAGTTGCATCGCTACCTTCATATGTGAGAGGACACTGGTGACTTTGCTACAGATCGGGCGAGGAATATTCAGGTAAAACTACTTTTACAATTATATATTAATGTTTTTTATTTATATTAATCTTTATATCGGGCGAAGAATATTATATTAAGACTACTTTTGCTATAGTTATTTATTTGTTGGGTTATTTTTTTCAGGAGAGCTTCCAGGGTGGGCTGACTGAGTACCAGCAGTCACAACAGAGCAGTGGGGCAGCTGATATCGATCCAGTGGACGTGGCTAGAGTAGCTCGTGATATTTGGGAGAGAGCAGTTGGTCCCCAAAAGAGTAATCGTTTGGTGGGATCAGGTGGTATTGGACCGGCTGCTTTCCGAACAAGCATTATTCCGAGTCTATCAGCTTCACAATATTCTGGATCCTCGAGTTTTAAGTTTTTGCAGGATCAGCTGATGTCTCAGCACTCGAGGCCATCCTCATCACATATGCCATCCTACCCGCCGTAGCAGCCGCAACAGCATTACGGCAGTCACCCCAGCAGCCAAACCAGCACCCCCAGCAGCAGTCCCCCCAGCAGCCAAACCAGCACCCCCAGCGGCGGTCACCCCAGCAGCCCAACATCGATCTTAATAATATCGATTCGATCGATTCGATTAGGGCTTTTCTTTCATCTGTTGATACCTATTATCAGGGTGATGAGTCAGACCAGCAGCCGCCCCAATAGCTTTGAATTATTTTATTTTGTTGTATGAATATATTTTTTTTATTGTATGGATATTTTTTTGTTGTATGGATATATATTTATTTAAATTAATGATTAATTTTCATTCCTAATTTTTATTTTTTTAAAAAGTAAATTAATTAATTATTAAATTTTATTTTTTTATCAATAATTAAAGTTTTTAATAAAATAATCAATTAAAGTTTTTAATAAAATAATATTAATTTTTTAAATAAAAAAATAATTTTTATTTTTAAAAATAATTAATTTTTTTAAAAAAAAAGGCTTTTTTCCGGCGGATTTGTGGACTTTCCGGAGGATACTACGCCGTGGACTTTCCGGCGGATTTGTGGACTTTGCGGATAAATTCACACGAATTTTTTTTTGGATTTTCCGGCGGATGTTTCGGCGCCACGAAATCCGCCGGAAGCCGTTTTCTGCGAGCTGGCTACCGGCGCCAAAAATCCGCTGGAAAGTCCACATTTTCGGCGGATTTTTGGCTTTTCCGACGGATTTGGCCCGCCGAAAAAACCAATTTTTCTTGTAGTGAAAGTCTTTGGCCCACTATATATAGGGGTCCAATCCTTTTTTATTTGTTCTGAATTTTAGTTATTTGCTCTAATGAACGATCTTCACATCGTCTTTTATATCGTCTTTCCGAGTTTCGTTCTCCAATCTCGCACTTCGTGGCGAGGGTCTCTGCCTTTCAGTGGAGCGAGATCGTCAAGATACGCAAACACATTCAACTTCGGCAAGCTTCCGCCATCTAAGGTTAGTAACTTTTATCTTTGCTCTGTATTTCGGCTGGGACCCCCCAGCCTGTTTTTATTCGCACAAGGTGGGGTCGTCAGGTCGGGTTACGACTTGGTCGTGGACCCACCACATCGCTCCAACCTGAATTTGAATGCCCCCACTTCTGCAGATTCGATCTGGCGAGGACAAAAAGACCCCTCGGGTTGCCACTATCGATCGCCCTAACTACGCAAAACTGATCACATTCGTTCCCAACTCTCCTGTGGGTGACCGCCCTGAGCATGCCGATTCAACAGAACCTGAGGTTCAAGAGCATCTAGATTCTGCTCGCACCGAGTGATCAAGCAGATGACGACCTTAGGAATAAGAAGACCGTACTACTGAGGTTCCAACAAACGAGCCGGTGGAGGAAGATCAAACAAGTGAGCACCGATCAGAGGATTTGGTGAATATTGAGTCGGATACGTCCGATATTGAGCGGAGCGCAGAGGAGCAGGGGAACACAAATTCCAGTCGGAGTTCCGAAGACAGTGAAACTGAGCCCGAGGTTGAAGTAGAAGGTTTTGAGAGCGGAGATGAAAGCCGAAATAATGAGGGTGATGCCGACGAGTATTCCAGGACTGGGGTCAGACAGGTCGACGTCCCCCTGCTGATGCCTTTCTCAACCCCCCAGGAATATTCGTGAGTTTCAGAGTCGTTAGTGGCGACCCGATCCATATACGAGGCCGGAAACGACATGAGCCACAATATTAACCAGATTTCAGGGAGAAGAGGACAGATATGGAATGTGGACGGTATGGGGGCTAACCAGCATGCCGCCGTTTGGGCCTCGGGCCTTAAGTTAGTTATGTATGAGGTGACGACCTCCACTATGAACATCCGGCCCCCTTTTACCGCTCTTCAGCAGAAGGTGTTGGGAACACTGAACCTAGCCCCCTTACAACTTCACCCCAACTCGTGGGCCTTCATCCGGGCTTTTGAGTTGGCGTGCCTTCATTTGGGGAGGCCGGTGTCAGCCAATTTGTTCTTTTATCTTTTTGAGATAAGCAGGAGTTATGAGGATGGATCCAAAGATCGATGGGGGCACGTGAGTCTCCGAGCTAGAAGGAGCACCAAGGTCTTCATGCTATTTACCGACTCTCTAAAAGGAGGCTGGAAAGATAAGTTTTTCTTCGTCGAGCCAGTGAATGACGGCGCCATAAAATATGTTGGAAAATATAGCGAGGACAGACAGTTTCTGGAGTCCACCAAATTTCCCATTGGATGGACTCTTTCCCACTTCAATCGCCCTCCCGAAGCTTACACGGTTAGCAGGGGTAGGTTAAGTGATGTAGATAAAGAAACCCTGGTGATCCTGACCAACTTCGCCGATCTGATCTCTTACGCCGATCCCAAGAAGTTTGGTGTAAGAGATAAGATGTCTTATCTTTAATTTTATCTCAAGAGTGGTTTTCCTAATATTTTCTTCAAATTTGTTTGTTTTTCAGATAAGATGTCTGCTGACAAGTTCGCCCTCCTGAGGTCTATGACTGAAAAGAGGGCTGGTTTACACCAAAGCAGCTCCGAAGCTCAACCAACTCCTCAACAGACCCCTCGACGGGATGAGCCTGTGCACGTCGTTCCTATCACCACTATCCCTGCTATTGATCTTGAGGATCAGCCTGTCGATCTTCAACATCGGAGACGTCAGCAAAATTTGGCGCAAGTGGATCGCCCCCTAGCTATAGCTTCTTCCTCTCAGCACCAAGGAAAAAGGGGCCGATTCGATCAAGGAGGTTCTCCCAAAGCCGCCAAGAAAATTCGTCATGGCGGAAAGGACACAACCTAAAAGCGCAAGTCAAGTAGCATCTCCATAGGCGGCGAGTTTCTAAAAAAGAACTTTGAGGAGTACTTTTTACTAAATAAAATACCGGGGTGTTACAGTTGGTATCAGAGCAGTTTGACCTAGTCGGACTTAGACGATAGAGTCTTTTACTTCCTTTAGTTATGATTCTTCTTAGTATGCTATTAGACATTGAGCTTGATCAACTTAATACTTTGTGCATATTTCGCAGAATCATGGCCAGAAGAGGTAGAGAAGTTCCTCCTCCTGCGGATCCACATTTCGAATGGATGCAAAATGTGATTGAGAACCAACAGAAAATGATGCAGGATATGATGCTTATGCATCAGCAACAACTGACACAGCAGCAAAATGCTCATCAGCAACAAGCTCATGAGCCACAAGTGAACCCAAGAAGGGTATTCACAGAATTCTTGAAGATGAAACCCTCCGAGTTCAGAGGTGGGCCTGATGTCATGAAAGCACAGCATTGGCTGGATGACACTGAAAAGATTTTTCTCACAATGCAACTTACAGATGAAGAGAAGCTGAGATTGGCATCCCATATGCTGAAAGGAGAGGCCGATAACTGGTGGACTAATGCTAGAACCATGATGGAGACCCTGGAAACTCCCCAGACTTGGGAGAACTTCAGGAGACCCTTTCTGGAACAATTCTTTCCCACTGCTATGAGGTTCGATAAAGAGAATGAGTTTTTAGCTCTCACACAAGGAGGGCTGACCGTGGGCCAATACACGGCTAAATTTGAAGAGTTGTATCAATTCTTCGGTTTAGCTGGGTATGCTCCCAACGACCGATGGAAAACTGACAGGTACAAGTATGGGCTGAGAGAGGATGTTGCACAAAGTCTAAGTTCTTTTCCGAGAAGCAACTACGCAGCCATGGTACAACAAGCCTATATTGCCGAAAGTGATCTGGCAAGATTGTATGCAAGCAGAAAGGCGTTCCATCAGAATAAGAGGAACACAGGGCCATCTAGCTCTCAAATGGGTCCCAGGCATGACTCAGACAAGGGAAGCAGGTGCAATCGCCTGATTCTGCACAGTACAGAAATTGTAGAAATTGTGGAAGGCATCACCGTGGAGATTGTCCACAAAGACCAAACTGGTGCTATTATTGTGATGAAGAGGGCCACTATGCAAATGCGTGCCCAGCAAAGAAGAATCAAAAGGGAACACCAGATGCTCCTAGGCAGGGGCGAGTTAACACTCTGGATGCTCAGACCATCACACCTAATGACAATTTACTGAGGGGTATGAGATCTCTTTTCAATAACTCTGTCAGTATATTATATGATTCGGGTGCAACTAGCATTATCTCCGCTATCCGAGCCGATAACTATTTTAACTGCCGCTAAGGGTCGTGTCCAGACCCAAGCATTGTGTCAAAATTGTCTACTTGTTATAGGAGACAGAAATTTTGTAGTAGAATTTATTTGTTTCGCCTCCGAATCTGTGGAATTGATGAAGGCCAGTTCTGAAGCAGTCATCTCTTTCACCTCAGCAAGTCACTCATTATTCCAAGGTGCGAAAGCTTATGTTATTATGTTATCTGCATCCACTGAAACAGGTTTAGATTTGACATCTGTTCAAGTTGTGAACGATTTTTTGGATGTTTTTCCGGATGAAGTCTCTTCTGTACCTCCAGATCGAGAGGTAGAGTTTTCTATAGAATTGGTTCCTGGCACAAGATCAATATCTATAGTTCCTTATCGAATGTCTCTTTTAGAATTAAAGGAATTGAAATCCCAACTTAAAGAGTCAATAACAAAGAAGTTAATTCGATCGAGTACTTCTCCATGGAATGCTCCAGTGTTGCTAGTCAAAAGAAGAATGGTAGCACGAGGTTGTGCATTGGTTATTGTTACGCCCAAATAATTTAATTATTTAGGTATTTTATTAGTATAGTCATATTTAATAATTAATAAAATGATGTTGTATTTAAATTAGGGAGTGGTGTTTAGTGATTAGCTGAGTAGTAGACGGGGGCCCGTGATCCAAGAGCCCAAGGCCTAGGCGCATGAAGGAGAGTGTTGGCTAGGGTTTAGTCATTTCGCATTTTTGGAGAAAAAGAAAGAAAGAATTGCGAAGAGAGGAGAGAAGAAAGGGGAGCGGCGAAACCAAGAGAAAGAGGAGAGGAGTTTTGTTGCCGTGGTTCCTTGGAGCTTACGTGCAAGGAGATCTCGTACTGGCAAATAGGGTGTATGATGGGGGTTATGTGAGAGATAGGACCTATGATGCCTCTTTGATCTTGTTGATGTTAATTTAGTGGTGTTTGAATGTACTCATGTTGATTGATCATGGTGAGGATTTGGTGTTTGGTGTTTGGTGCGATTTAGGTGTTGTGTTTTGGTTGCTGAAAATGGCGCCCTACTCCTGGGCGTCGTGGCCGTGTCTGTGTTGCGTTTGGTCCCTGCTAGAGGCGCCCTACTGCTGGGCGCCAAGCCAGTGTTGCTTCTGTTGCTGATTTTGGCGCCCTGGGCGCCCAGTCATGATGTCCTGTTGTTGTTGTTGTTGTTGTTGTTGTTGCTGGAAGTGGCGCCCTAGGCACCTAGTGATGCTGTCTTGGTTGCTGGAGTTGGCGCCCTAGGCGCCCAGTGTGGTCTGGTGCGGTTCTGTGTTGCTGTGAAGGGCGCCCTAGGCGCCCAGTGATGTCCCATGTCCTGCTGTTGCTGTTTGCCAACCTGTGTTGCTGATGTCCTAGGCGCCCTGTTGCTGGGCGCCAAGTCTGGTGTTGCCTCTATTGTGCCAGGCGCCCTGTTACTGGGCGCCACGTCTGGGGTTGCCTCTGTTGTGCCAGGGGCCCTGTTGCTGGGCGCCAAGTCTGGTGTTGCCTCTGTTGTGCCAGGCTCCCTGTTGCTGGGCGACAAGTCTGATTTTGTTACTGCTGTGCTAGGCGCCCTGCCCCTGGGCGCCATGTCTGGTTGTGTCGCTGTTGCACTAGGCGCCCTGTTGCTGGGCGCCAGTTTCTGTTGTCGTTGTTGCCTGCTAGGCGCCCTGCTGCTGGGCGCCAGTTTCTTGTTGTGCTGCTGTCTCACTTGGCGCCCTGTTGCTGGGCGCCAGTTTCTATCTTGTTGCTGTTGCTGTTTTTCACAAATAATGTTGCTGTCATAGTGAACAAAATGTTGCTGTTTTTCACAAATAATGTTGTTGTCACAGTGAACAAAATGTTGCTGTTTTTCACAAAATAATGTTGCTGTCACAGTGAACAAAATATTGTTGTTTTTCACAAATAATGTTGCTGTCACAGTGAACAAAATGTTGCTGTTTTTCACAAATAATGTTGCTGTCACAGTGAACAAAATGTTGTTGTTTTTCACAAATAATGTTGTTGTCACAGTGAACAAATGTTGCTATTTTTCTTTCTAAAAATGATGTTGCTGTTTTTCTGAAAATTCACTGTTGCTGTCTCCTTTTTGATGTTGCTGTTTTCCTGGAAAATCATGGTTGCTGTCTCCATTTTTGAGTTGCTGTTTTTAAAGGCTATTGTGGCTGTTGGCTGTAAACAAATGTCGCCGTTTGTTGTAAATTGGTATTGTCCCTGGTGTCGTAGATTGTCGTTGTCCTCGGTGTCGTAAATTGTTGTTGCCTTCGATGTTGTAAATCTGTTGGTGTTTTCGGTGTCGGTGGTTGTTGATGCTACGGTCAAGTTGTTAGACTGTACTATAGGTGCTGGTGTTATTGGTGATGATATAACAGGTGATGTGCTGATTTTGTTGGCTAAGGTGATAGGTGATGGGTCTACGACCACTTATTGATATTGGTGATGTTGTGTCAATTAAATGTCTGTTGTTGTTAATTGTCTCTGGTGCATTGTTCAAGGTGTCGCATATATTGCATATGCATTATTTTGGTGATGATGGCTTCGGCGTTGGAGCTATAGGTGATGATGGTGATGCTCATACAGGTGATGATGCCCTTATTGGCTACTTTAGTGGTGATGATTGGTACCACATGCATATACCTGTTGGTGTGGGTTGCATCTCATACACTTACTCATTATGTTGGTGATAATTCTTAGTGATTTGTGATTTGATGTTGTTGTGGAGCAGTTGATATAGTTGTCGTAACTCTAGCATATTGCCTATCATATATGCTATTATAATGTTAGATATCTCACCCCTTCTGTTTGAATGTTACCCCTATGTTGGTAACGTGCAGGTGATTGCGAGTGAAGGCATGTCTACCTTCGCTAGTAGAGTCGGTGTTGTCGCTCTGATACGTAGCACTCGGGGGGATGAACGCTAGGCTTTATTAGTGTCTCTATTATTCTAATTTTTGAAGTTTTATGGTGATGTTAAGATTGTTGTTGAACCCTATATTTTATTCCGCTGCATGGTGATGGAGTTACTATTATGTGTCGTACTAATTAATGGTGAATTTTATTTATTGACGTGTGATGTTTTAACGGTGTAAGTGTAGCATCCCTTGTGGGTGTAGCGAATAATGTTTTTGAAAACTCTGATTCTTGTCTAAAATTTTCCGGGTAGAAAAGGGGTGTTACATTAGTGGTATCTGAGCAGTTTCGGTCTGTCCGGCCAAGTTGTCGAGTTATTGTGTCATTGACGATCAAGTATTGTCAATTAGTTCTAACTGTTGCTTATGATTGTAGTGATTAGTTGAGATGGCTAGAAGGAACGATGCTGCTATTGCTGCTGCGTTGGCTGCTATGGCTCAGGCCGTGGAGGGTCAACAGAATGCTGGTGAGAATGCTGGGTCTCGTAGTTTGGCTACCTTTCAGAGAGAAAATCCGCCTACCTTCAAGGGCAAGTATGATCCCGATGGGGCTTTAGCTTGGTTGAAAGAGATGGAGAGGATCTTTCGTGTGATGGACTGCACTCCAGCACAGAAGGTCCGTTATGGTACGCATATGCTGGCAGAGGAGGCCGATGACTGGTGGTTAGAGGCTAGGCAGAGATTGGAAACTGCAAACGAAGAGATCACTTGGGCTGTGTTCCGCAGGGAGTTTACGAGAAAATATTATCCTGAGGATGTACGAGGTAAGAAAGAGATTGAGTTCCTGGAGCTGAAACAGGGGAATATGTCTGTGACAGAGTATGCTGCTAAGTCCGTAGAATTAACAAAATTTTACCCGCATTACAGTGAGGCTACCGCTGAGTTTTCCAAGTGCATTAAGTTTGAGAATGGGCTTCGTCCTGAGATTAAGAAGGCGACTGGTTATCAGAAGATCCGTGTTTTCTTCGTCTTGATTGATAGCTGCATAACTTATGAGGAAGAAAACAATGCTCACTACAAGATTATGAATGAGAAGAGGAGCAAGTTTCAAAGTCGTGGTAAGCCGTATGATGTTCCTGCTGGTAAGGGTAAACAGAAAGCTGCTGTTGGCAAGAACACTAGTGGGGGAGATGCTCCTGCTAGCATTGTGTGTTACAAATGTGGCAAAGCTGGTCACAAGAGTAATGTGTGCAAAGCTGAAGTGAAGAAGTGTTATCTATGTGGTAAGGAGGGTCATGTGGTGGCTGAGTGTGAGCGTAAGGAGGTGGTCTGCTACAACTGTGGTGAAGGAGGGCACATTAGTACTCAGTGTCCGAAGCCGAAGAAAGAAAGGTCCAGCGGAAAAGTGTTCGCTTTAGCAGGTGAAGAGCCTACTGAAGATGATGGACTTATCAGAGGTACGTGCTTCATTAATGGCACCCCTTTAAAATCTATTGTTGATACTGGTGCTACGCATTGCTTTGTTGCTGCTGATTGTTGTCAGAGATTGAATCTTGCATTGTCTGCCATGAATGGAGAGATGGTTGTCGACACTCCAGCTAAGGGGTCGGTAACTACCTCTCTAGTGTGTTCTCAGTGTCCATTGTCGATCTTCGACAGAGACTTTGTTGTGGATTTTGTTTGTTTGCCGTTGAGCGGATTGGATGTAATCTTGGGTATGAACTGGTTAGAGCATAACCATGTCCATATTAATTGTCGTAGCAAGTCAGTGAGTTTTGAAGAAGAGGAGTCTGGTCTGTTATCCGCTAGTCAATTGCGGAAGTTGGTGAAAGAAGGAGTTCAGTTGTTCTCGCTGATGGCATCGTTGTCGGTTGAGAATCAAGCTATCATTGAAGAATTGCGGGTGGTGTGCAAGTTTCCTGATGTTTTCCCTGATGAGATTCCAAGTGTACCGCCAGAGAGGGAAGTTGAATTCTCTTTTGATCTTGTACCTGGTACCAAACCTGTTTCTATGGCACCGTACAGGATGTCCGCATCCGAATTGTCTGAGTTGAAGAAGCAACTTGAGGATCTGCTCGAGAAGAAGTTTGTGAGGCCGAGTGTATCGCCGTGGGGAGCTCCTGTGTTGTTAGTGAAGAAGAAGGATGGTAGTATGAGACTCTGTATGGATTATCGGCAGTTGAATAAGGTGGCAATTAAGAACAAGTATCCACTTCCGAGGATAGTCGATTTGATGGATCAGTTGGTGGGTGCTCAAGTATTCAGTAACATTGATTTGAGGTCGGGTTATCATCAGATCAAGGTGAAGGACGAAGATGTTCAGAAGACGGCTTTCAGAACCCGTTATGGTTTTTATGAGTACTCGGTGATGCCGTTCGGTGTTACCAACGCACCTGGAGTATTTATGGAATATATGAATCGTATATTTCATACTTACTTAGATCGGTTTGTGGTGGTGTTCATTGACGACATTCTGATTTACTCTAAATCGGAGGAAGAGCATGCAGAACATCTGAGGTTAGTATTGGAGGTACTGAAGGAAAAGAAGCTATATGCGAAGTTGTCAAAGTGTGAGTTCTGGTTGAAGGAAGTGAGTTTTCTCGGTCATGTCATTTCTGGTAGTGGTATTGCAGTGGATCCGTCGAAAGTAGAAGCAGTGTCGAATTGGGAGGCTCTGAAGTCGGCAACTGAAATTAGAAGCTTTTTGGGATTGGCCGGCTATTATAGAAGATTCATCAAAGGTTTCTCTAAGTTAGCACTTCCGTTAACTCAGTTAACCTGCAAAGGAAAGGCTTTTGTTTGGGACGCCCGTTGTGAGGAAAGTTTCGTGGAATTGAAGAAGAGATTGACAATGTCTCCTGTCTTGACGTTGCCCAATCTGGAAGGGTCATTTGTGGTGTATTGTGATGCTTCAAAAATGGGTTTAGGTGGTGTGCTTATGCAAGATGGGAAGGTTATCGCGTATGCGTCGAGGCAGTTAAGAGTTCATGAGAAGAATTATCCTACGCATGACTTAGAATTAGCTGCAGTGGTCTTTGTGCTGAAGGTTTGGAGGCACTATCTCCATGGTTCTAGATTTGAGGTGTTTAGTGACCATAAGAGCTTGAAATATTTGTTTGACCAGAAGGAGTTGAATATGAGGCAGCGGCGATGGTTGGAGCTGTTGAAGGACTATGATTTCGGTTTGAACTATCACTCAGGCAAAGCTAATGTCGTGGCTGATGCGTTGAGCCGGAAGACTTTGCATATGTCGGCTATGATGGTTAAGGAGTTAGAGCTGATTGAGGAGTTCAGAGATATAAGTCTGGTTTGTGAAGTGACACCTCAGAGTGTTAAGTTAGGGATGTTGAAGATTGGTAATGATTTTCTGAACAGCATCAGAGAGGCCCAGAAATCAGATGTTAAACTGGTAGACTTGATGGTTGAGAGTGATCAATCTAAGAATGAGGAGTTCAAGTTGGATTCCCAAGGTGTGTTGAGGTTCCGTGGTAGAATTTGCATTCCTGATGATGCAGACATGAAGAGAGCCATTCTTGAAGAGAGTCACCGAAGTAAGTTAAGTATTCATCCGGGAGCTACAAAGATGTACCAAGACCTGAAGAAGTTGTTTTGGTGGCCTGGTATGAAGAGAGATGTGGCGCAGTTCGTTTATGCATGTTTGACTTGTCAGAAGTCAAAGGTCGAGCATCAGAAGCCAGCTGGGTTGATGCAACCGTTAGAAATTCCGGAGTGGAAATGGGATAGCATTTCGATGGACTTTGTGACGGGATTGCCATATACTGCGAAAGGGTGTGATGCGATTTGGGTGATTGTTGACAGGTTAACAAAATCGTCTCATTTTGTTCCTATCAGCATCACGTATCTGGTGTCGAAGTTGGCAGAGATTTATATCCGGGAGATTGTGAAGCTTCATGGAGTTCCTATGGGTATTGTTTCGGATAGAGATCCAAGGTTCACTTCAGATTTCTGGAAGAGTTTGCAAGAGAAGTTGGGGTCTAAGTTGAGGTTGAGTTCGGCATATCATCCTCAGACAAATGGTCAGTCAGAGATGACAATCCAGTCATTAGAAGATTTGTTGAGGGCTTGTGTTTTGGAACAAAGGGGTTCATGGGATTCCTACCTTCCGCTGATAGAGTTCACGTATAACAACAGTTACCATTCTAGTATTGGGATGGCACCTTTTGAAGCATTATATGGTCGGAAGTGTAGAACCCCGCTGTGTTGGTATGAGTCTGGAGAGAGTGTGGTGCTTGGACCGGAGATTGTTCGAGAGACAACTGAAAAAGTGAAGTTGATTCGTGAGAAGATGAAGGCTTCACAGAGTCGACAGAAGAGTTATCACGACAAGCGGAGGAAAGATTTAGAGTTTCAAGCAAGTGAGCATGTATTTTTGAGAGTCACTCCAGTGACCGGTGTTGGACGGGCTTTGAAGTCGAAGAAGCTCACTCCTCGTTTTATTGGTCCTTATCAGATTTCAGAGAGAGTCGGAAATGTTGCATATAGAGTGGCTTTACCGCCTCACCTTTCGAATTTGCACGACGTGTTTCATGTGTCGCAACTTCAGAAGTATATTTCGGATCCATCTCATGTGATCCGCATGGATGATGTGGAGGTACGGGATAATCTCACGGTGGAGACGATGCCTGTACGGATCGAAGGTCATGAGGTGAAAGTTTTAAGAGGCAAGGAGATTGCGCTGGTGAAAGTAGTCTGGCTAGGAGCTGTCGGAGAGAGCATGACGTGGGAGCTGGAGAGCAAGATGCGGGAATCCTATCCCGAGCTGTTTGAATCAGGTAGATTTCGAGGAAGAAATATTCTAAGTGGGGAAGAGTTGTAACGCCCAAATAATTTAATTATTTATTTAATTAAATTATTTAGGTATTTTATTAGTATAGTCATATTTATTAATTAATAAAATGATGTTGTATTTAAATTAGGGAGTGGTGTTTAGTGATTAGCCGAGTAGTAGACGGGGGCCCGTGATCCAAGAGCCCAAGGCCTAGGCGCATGAAGGCGAGTGTTGGCTAGGGTTTAGTCATTTCGCATTTTTGGAGAAAAAGAAAGAAAGAATTGCGAAGAGAGGAGAGAAGAAAGGGGCGCGGCGAAACCAAGAGAAAAGGAGAGGAGTTTTGTTGCTGTGGTTCCTTGGAGCTTACGTGCAAGGAGATCTCGTATTCGGCAAACCTAAGGTATGGGTGGGTTCTACTTTATAATAGGGTGTATGATGGGGGTTATGTGGGAGATAGGACCTATGATGCCTCTTTGATCTTGTTGATGTTAATTTAGTGGTGTTTGAATGTACTCATGTTGATTGATCATGGTGAGGATTTGGTGTTTGGTGTTTGGTGCGATTTGGTGTTGTGTTTTGGTTGCAGGAAATGGCGCCCTGCTCCTGGGCGTCGTGGCTGTGTCTGTGTTGCGTTTGGTCCCTGCTGGAGGCGCCCTGCTGCTGGGCGCCAAGCCAGTGTTGCTTCTGTTGCTGATTTTGGCGCCCTGGGCGCCCAGTCATGATGTCCTGTTGTTGTTGTTGCTGGAAGTGGCGCCCATTGATACTGTCTTGGTTGCTGGAGTTGGCGCCCTAGGCGCCCAGTGTGGTCTGGTGCGGATCTGTGTTGCTGTGAAGGGCGCCCTAGGCGCCCAGTGATGTCCCATGTCCTGCTGTTGCTGTTTGCCTGCCTGTGTTGCTAATGTCCTAGGCGCCCTGTTGCTGGGCGCCAAGTCTGGTGTTGCCTCTGTAGTGCCAGGCGCCCTGTTGCTAGGCGCCAAGTCTGGTGTTGCCTCTGTTGTGCCAGGGGCCCTTTTGCTGGGCGCCAAGTCTGGTGTTGCCTCTGTTGTGCCAGGCGCCCTGTTGCTGGGCGCCAAGTCTGCTGTTGCCATTGTTGCGCTAGGCGCCCTGTCCCTGGGCGCCATGTCTGATTTTGTTACTGCTGTGCTAAGCGCCCTGCCCCTGGGCGCCATGTCTGGTTGTGTCGCTGTTGCACTAGGCGCCCTGTTGCTGAGCCCCAGTTTCTGTTCTGTTGCTGATGCTCTTGGCGCCCTGTTGCTAGGCGCCAGTTTCTGTTGTCGTTGTTGCCTGCTAGGCGCCCTGCTGCTGGGCGCCAGTTTCTTGTTGTGCCGCTGTCTCACTTGGGGCCCTGTTGCTGGGCGCCAGTTTCTATCTTGTTGCTGTTGTTGTTTTTCACAAATAATGTTGCTGTCACAGTGAACAAAATGTTGCTGTTTTTCACAAATAATGTTGCTGTCACAGTGAACAAAATGTTGCTGTTTTTCACAAATAATGTTGCTGTCACAGTGAACAAAATGTTGTTGTTTTTCACAAATAATGTTGCTGTCACAGTGAACAAAATGTTGTTGTTTTTCACAAATAATGTTCCTGTCACAGTGAACAAATGTTGTTGTTTTTCTTTCTAAAAATGATGTTGCTGTTTTTCTGAAAATTCACTGTTGCTGTCTCCTTTTTAATGTTGCTGTTTTCCTGGAAAATCATTGTTGTTGTCTCCATTTTTGAGTTGCTGTTTTTAAAGGCTATTGTGGCTGTTGGCTGTAAACAAATGTCGTCGTTTGTTGTAAATTGGTATTGTCCCTGGTGTCGTAGATTGTCGTTGTCCTCGGTGTCGTAAATTGTTGTTGCCTTCGATGTTGTAAATCTATTGGTGTTTTTGCTGTCGGTGGTTGTTGATGCTTCGGTCAAGTTGTTAGACTGTACTATAGGTGTTGGTGTTATTGGTGATGATATAACAGGTGATGTGCCGATTTTGTTGGCTAAGGTGATAGGTGATGGGTCTATGACCACTTATTGATATTGGTGATGTTGTGTCAATTAAATGTATGTTGTTGTTAATTGTCTCTGGTGTATTGCTCATGGTGTCGCATATATTGCATATGCATTATTTTGGTGATGATGGCTTCGGCCTTGGAGCTATAGGTGATGATGGTACGTGATGCTCATACAGGTGATGATGCCCTTATTGGCTACTTTATTGGTGATGATTGGTACCACATGCATATACCCGTTGGTGTGGGTTGCATCTCATACACTTACTCATGCTGTTGGTGATAATTCTTAGTGATTTGTGATTTGATGTTGTTGTGGAGCGGTTGATATAGTTGTCGTACCTCTAGCATATTGCCTATCATATATGCATGCTATTATAATATTAGATATCTCACCCCTTCTGTTTGAATGTTACCCCTATGTTGGTAACGTGCAGGTGATTGCGAGTGAAGGCATGTCTACCTTCGCTAGTAGAGTCGGTGTCGTCGCTCTGATACGTAGTACTCGGGGGGATGAACGCTAGGCTTTATTAGTGTCTCTATTATTCTAATTTTTGAAGTTTTATGGTGATGTTAAGATTGTTGTTGAACCCTATATTTTATTCCGCTGCATGGTGATGGAGTTACTATTATGTGTCGTACTAATTAATGGTGAATTTTATTTATTGACGTGTGATGTTTTAACGGTGTAAGTGTAGCATCCCTTGTGGGTGTAGCGAATAATGTTTTTGAAAACTCTGATTCTTGTCAAAAAATTTCCGGGTAGAAAAGGGGTGTTACAGTTATCATTTGAGTTGAAGTATCATCTAGGAAGGACCAATGTTGTAGCCGATGCGCTGATTAGGCAGAAGAGCTATGCCGATAAAATAAGAAGGCCGTTAGAGTTTGAGCCTGGTGATCACGTATTTATAAGATTGTCACCAACGATAGGTACATGTAGAGCATTGCGGGCGAAGAAACTCAGTCCTCGGTATGTTGGACCTTTCCAAATTATCGAACGAGTGGGTTAGCCGATGAATTTTGAGACGATTGACCTTCCACCGGATCTGTCTTTCCAACCTCATCCTAGTTACATCACGGAACAGGGCGAGAGAACGCTTCGGACAAAGACAATTCCCATTGTCATAGTGATTTGGAATGGTTTTTCCACCAAGGAAGCTACTTGGGAGTTGGAGGACGATATGTGGACACGATATCCGTATTTATATTCTTGAGGAATGTTTCTTCAATTTTGAGGACAAAATTCTTTCAAGTTGAGGAGAATGTAACATCCCCAAAATAATTAGTTGAATTATTTGGATGTTAACCTAATTGAATTATTTTAGTACTTGATTAGTAAAATTATTGAGTGCTAAAGTTAATTATTGGTTGTCTTAGGATCGTTAACCGGTTAATACGGATCAAGGACGGTTTAGAAAAGAAATTAGAGATTAAGGGCAATGTGGTCATTTGACCACATTACCACTTAATATAAAAGAAAAGAAAGAAAAAAGAATTAAGAAAGAAAGAAAGGAAGCATGAAGCGGAGAAGAGAAGGAGAAGAGGAGAGAGAAGAAAAGAAAAGAAAAGAAGAAGAAGAGTAGAGAAGAAGAAGAAGAGGAGCTTCACCCATCACCCCTAAGTTTCACCATCATCATCATCATCATCATCCTTGCTTCTCCTTCCATCCCTGCAAGCTAGGTGAGTTAAAGTTTCTATTTTTCACTCCCCTTTGACTTCGATTTTGAGAGTTTTAGGGATATGATGAATAGTGCTTTCGAGTTTGTGATGATTTTGATGGTTTAGGTGTGATTAGCCCAAACTTGTTTGATTGAAGTGATTGATTGTTTTATTGTTGATTGGACATGTTTTGGGGCTGTTTTAGTGTTGTGGTTAAGTTAGGAATCGAGCTGAAAGAGTATCGGTTAGTCGACCTTATGTGCGTTTACTTGGGGATTCCCCCAATCTTGGGATCGGAAAGCGAATTTTCATGAAAAAGGCCATTTTTGCAATGCTGTCAAAAGAGCACGATCCGTGCGCTTTTAAGCACGGACCGTGCGTCTCGTTCTGTTTCTGTTTTTCAAAAATGTTTTACAGGGCGCACGACCCGTGCGTATGGGAGCACGGACGATGCGCAGTGTTCTGTCAAAATTTTACAAAGTGCCCGAAATGATTCTGTTTCGATTCCAATCCTCTTCTAATCCTTTCCTAACCCTTTTCCAATGATATTAGACTTATAATGCCCAGAATTTGAACATGTTTCAAAAGGATTTTACTAACGGGTTGCGAAGTTCAGTGTCGTTTGAAAAACCGTGAAATAGAGTGCGTGAGCGAACATGTGATACGTTGTTATATGTAACTAACTGTTTAACTAACAGGTCATCGAGTGTAGATATATTTAATATATATCGAGTTGGGTGACGACCCATGTTAACATACTAGGCGGGGCAGTAATGATCCCTTACCCTAGGCCTTATACCATTAGGGAAAATACTATTGGTACGGAGTTCACCGGGTTCAGCACAGGATTTGCAGCCGGTGTTATGTTAAGAGTTTTGTTGTACGGTTCACCGGGTTTAGCACAGGATTTGCAGTCTGTGTCGTACTGTGCGATGCATCGGGTTTAGCACAAGATTTTCAGTCGGTGTCGCACTGAGTTATAACACGTTCACCGGGTTTAGCACAGGATTTGCAGTCGGTGTCGTGTTGAATTAAAATACACGTGGTTATAACCACGAATGGAAGAAAGTCCTAGAATACGGTTCACCGGGTTTAGCACAGGATTTGCAATCGGTGTCATACTGTGCGATACACCGGGTTTAGCACAGGATTTGCAGTCGGTGTCGCACTGAGTTATAACACGTTCACCGGGTTTAGCACAGGATTTGCAGTCGGGGTCGTGTTGAATTAAAATACACGTGGTTATAACCACGAATGGAAGAAAGTCCTAGAATACAGTTCACCGGGTTTAGCACTGGATTTGCAATCAGTGTCATACTGTGCCATACACCGGGTTTAGCACAAGATTTGCAGTCGGTGTCGCACTGAGTTATAAAACTTTCACCAGGTTTAGCACAGGATTTGCTGTCGGTGTCGTGTTGAATTAAAATACACGTGGTTATAACCACGAATGGAAGAAAGTCCTAGAATACAGTTCATCGGGTTTAGCACAGGATTTGCAGTCGGTGTCGTGTTAAATTAAGAAGGTTTCTTAATTAAACCGAGAGTGTTAGCAGGGGTCTCGGTAGAACTCACTGAGATTGTATCTCATTGTTTATATGTTGTTGTTTTATAGAGAAACAGGGAAAGAGGGGACCACAGATGCACGAGTAGGTTGAGCTCGGATGGTTGCTGATGACTTAACTTTATGTTTAAGTTTATGTTTCCCTTTGTTGTCTATGTACTGCAACACTATGTCTTTAGGGTTATATCTTTCTTCCGCTTTCTTGTATGATACTGAATACTATAGTTGCTGATGGTTTGTGGTCTGAAAACCGTATTGTCTTGTTTGTAAATAAGACTGTTTGGTTTATATTCAGCGAAAATTTATAGTGATATTCAGTGTCTAAGCAGGAAATATATCTCTAATGTTCTAGGGATGGTACACTTGGGTATTTTTACTAAATAAAAATACCGGGGTGTTACATTCTTCGTATATATATGTCCTCATTGTGTAACTGAACTATTCTTTTCTTTTATCCTTCAAGGGGTGATGAACCAGATTGTAATTTGTCAACCAGAATGGAAGCACTAAGAACCGGTAAACTAGAGTGGGTGTTGGACCCCGAAAAATCCCGTTTAGGGTTCTTCAATGTACAACGTAGAAAATTGTGAAGCCGCCACCAATATTTTAGTTTTTAGACCAAAACATTGAAAAAAGGTCTTTTTTACAAGGCGGGTGGTCTTTTGAAAACTAGAGATATGGGTTCGGGGGTCGGTTAGGAATGGGGAAGGTATTAGCATCCCATTCCTCCTTTCTACTGAAAGGGAGCCTCTAATTAAATTGTGTGGTTTTAATGTTTGATTTGAAGAACACCTAGATTTGCCTATTTTATTCTTATTTGAAGATGGATGGGAAATTAATGGAAAACTTATGTAAAGAGGGGGAAAAAGAGAGTTTTTTAGAAAAGAGCTCGACGGGGGTAACGACCCGCTCCTACGTATCTCCCGATACAATGGAGAACTCAGAGCTACGTAGTTCTGCCTTGGTTTTTGTTTTTTAACTTTTTAGGTGAGTTTTCGAAATAGGACGAGTACTAGCGAGTGATTAAACTAGCTAAGGCTATGGGTAATCACCGCTAAGTACTCAAAAGGAGTCGCTACCGCTAGTCAAACGAACTAAGGTTCTGGGTGACCGTTAGTAACAACTTGTTTTTATTTTCTTTTTGAAAGCCTTTTTTGAAAAGGATTGATTTGTTTGATGACCAAACTAGCAAAGGCTATGGGTGGTCATCGCTTATCGTTCTTTTTGGAGAAAGGACATCGATGTCAATAGCTAGACGAACTACGGTTCTGATTAGCTACTAACAACAATGGGTTTGAAAACATTTTTTGTTTGTTTTGAAAATGGAGGTTTTTTATTGTTGTGAAAGTGAAGATTTTTTTGATGCGCTTGACGAGAACATGTCTCGCTCCTACGTATCCCAAGTGGGAATCAAAGCAACGTAGTTCTTGTAAAAATGTTTTTTTGAAAAGGTTTTAGAAGTAGGGCGAGCGTTAGCGAATGATTAAACTAACAAAGGTTATGGGTAATCATTGCTAAGTACTCATGTGAAATTGAAGAGCGTTCATAGAGATCAAACTAACAAAGGTTATGGGTGACCTCCACTATTCGCTTATTTTTGTTTATTGAAAATGCTTTGAAAATTAATTGGTTTGGAAAAGAGTTTTAGAAAATAAGTAAATCATTTTTAATCGAACTCTATGTCCAAAACCAAATGCAAAATGAATGAATGAAATTCAAACATATTCAACTAATCAAGCAATCATAAACATGTTGATCATCAATTAAGATTAAGCATGCCAATATAATCAAGAGATTTAATTGTCCAAGATGCAAGACAAAGTTCTCAAAACAATTGTATTTATGTGTGAAGGAGAATTGCTACACACGTTGGAAGCAATCTCAAGAGGGGCACATATGCCTCTATGCTACACATGTTGGTAGTCTTATAAGGGCACATGATTGTGTAAAAGGGTTTGTGCACAATTAAGTCAAGACATTCAAATGGCATCAAGAACAAAGGAATACAATTGATCATAGGCATAGAGTATTCTCGGTTAGGTGAATGAACATGTGAGCGATGATGCATGATTAGGCAAGGAATGAATGAGCGTTATTGAATGCAATTTTGTTTGATTTTGAAGTAATTGACATGGCATGAATGCATGATCATTTGGTTATTGAATGCAAGACATGATATTAATGAATGCATGAACATTTAAGAATGAATGCAAGAATGAGTATATACAAAGATGCATGAGCGTACAAGAATGCATGAGCATTTGATTAATGAATGCATGGACATGTGAGGATGAACGCAAGAATGAGTATATACAAAGATGCATGAGCGTACAAGAATGCATGAGCATTTGATTAATGAATGCATGGACAGGTGAGGATGCAAGAAGTATAAACAAGTAAGGATGCATGAGGTACTAACAAGTGAGAGTGCAAATGAATATGCAAGAGATATGAATATATGAAAAGGCATGGAGATTAAAACAAGAGAGTATGCAAGAGATACAAGCAAATGAGAATGCAAGAGAGTGAATAAGGTTTTATTTAAGTGCAAGTGTGTGAGAGTATGTCATAAAAAGTGGTAAAAATTTAGTTACCTTATTCTTAGGAAATGGTGAAATGTTTTGGTGTTTTTAGAGTCTTAGGAAAAAGTGGTAAAAGTATTTTTGGGTTGATTTTATAAAGTTGAAAAGTTATAAATGTAAACTAGAAAATGTTTTGGGTCTTTTTGCAAGTTGATAAGTTGTAAAACTTTAAGTAAGAAGTTAGTGAAAAGTAAAGTAAAAATGCATGAAGTGAATGGTAATTATTTAATGAGATGGTAAAGTAAAAATGTAACATCCTCAAAATAATTAATCGAATTATTTGGATGTAAACCCAACTGAATTAATTTGGTACTTAATGGGTAAAATTATTGAGTGCTAAAATTAATTATTGACTGTCACAGGGTCGTTGACCGAATAATACGGACCAAGGAAGTTTTGGAATCGAAATAAGGAATTTGGGTCAATATGGTAATTGGACCACGCCACCACTTATTTATTAATAAAATAAATATGTGTGTGTGTGTGTTAATTAAAAGAAAGAATAAAGAAAGGAAAGAAAGAAGGATTTCACGCAGAGAAGAAAAGAAGAGGAAAAGAAGAAGAGAAAGAAAAGAAGAGGAAAAGAAGAAGAGAAAGAAGAAGAGGAAAGAAGAAGAGAAAGGAAGAAGAAGTGTGAAGCCCACCCTCTCAAATTTCATCACCATCATCCCCTTACTTCCCTCTACAAAACCCTATAACTTGGTAAGCTTCCCCTCAATTTTTCCCCTATTTTATGGCCTACGAATTTGGGGAGGTTTTTGGAGGTAATTTGGCGAAATCGTGAGTTGTGTGATCAAATTGATGATTGAATCGTGCTTAGGAACGAAGCTAGGAGCGGATTGAACGCGATTGGAAGCTCGGAACGAAGTTAGGAGCGGTTCGGTGTTGATCGGGTTCGATTCGGTGATTTTGTCATATCGGTGATTTCGACTCAGCAACGACTCTCGCTTCAAGGGTGAGTTTTACTCACGTTTAGGTTTATTCCATTTTGAAATGAATTGTGTGATTTGTTTTCGAAAGATTTTGAGTCGAAAACGTTATTTTGAAATATATTGCGTTTTAACGAAATTCGTAATCGTTGAGTTTTTGATTGAATTGCTTGATTGTTGGATGTTGATTGGACTGGTATATTGTCTGGCATTGTCTGTTTTTGAGTTAGGAATCGATCGGGACGAGTTTCGGATCGATCGGAAAGCAAAATTTCACAAAACAGGGTATTTTGGCAATGCTGTCAAACACGCACGACCCGTGCGTCTCAGGCACACGACCCGTGCGCCTGGTTCGGGTTCAGTGTTGAAAAATGTCTAACAGGGCGCACGACCCGTGCGTCCTGGGGCACGACCCGTGCGCCTAGTCCTGCCCAAAATTTTCAAAGTGCCCTAAATGATTCCGTTTCGATCCCAATCCTCTCCTAATCCTTTCCTAACCCTTCTATAATGATATTAGGCTTATTATGCCATGATTTTGCGTACGTTTCAAAAGGGTTTTATAAAATAATTTCGAAGTTGAAAATAGTATCGAAAAGTGGTCAACTAGAGTGCGAGTGTGAACTTGGATTTTATAAAAGGTGGATTAAAGTATTTCATTGATTGTCTGATTTGATGGACCGTGGGTTCATAGTATTGTAGATATACGTGTATAGTATATCGAGTTGGGTGACGACCCATGTATAACATACTAGGCGGGGCAGTCATGATCCCTTACCCTAGGCTCCATGCCAATAGGAGAATGTACTATTGGTAGGGGGGTTCACCGGGGTTTAGCGGTTACGCAGTCGGTGTTATGTTAAAAGATTATTGTGCGATACACCGGGGTTTAGCAGTCATGCAGTCGGTGCCGCACTTTGTTTGTTGTGCGATACATCGGGGTTTAGCAGTCATGCAGTCGATGCCGCACTCTGTGATAACACGTTTACCGGGGATTAGCAGTCATGCAGTCGGTGCCGTGTTAAGTTCAAACGAATTTACTAATTGAACCGAGAGAGTTAGTAGGGGTCTCGGTAGAACTCACTGAGATTGTATCTCACTGTTTAAATGTTGTTGTTTTACAGATAAACAGGGACAGAAGAAACCTCAAAGGCACGAGTAGGTGGCCCCGAGTGATGGATGATGACTTAGTTTTACGTTTAAGTTTATTTCCCTTCTGTTGTCTGTGTATCACAATACTATGGCATTAGTATTATGTTATCTTTCATTCCGCTTTCTTGTATGACTCTGACTACCATAGATGCTGACAGGTTATGGTCTTGTTTGTATATAAGACTGTTTTGTTTTATTCAGCGAAAAATTTATAATGGTATTCAGTGTCTGAGCAGGAAATAATATCTCTGATGTATGTTTAAGGTGCACTTGGGTGTTTTTAATAAATAAAAATACCGGGGTGTTACAAAAAATGCATGAAGTGAATGGGAAGTGGTAAAATCTTTTTATGTTTTAGTAAAAGGTTAATGAATGGTAAAGTAAAAAGTAAGTGAGTGGTTAAAACCAAAGTAGTAAAATATTTTTATGTTTTGGTAAAAAGTTAATGAATGGTAAAGTAAAAAGTAAGTGAGTGGTTAAAACCAAAGTAGTAAAATATTTTTATGTTTTGGTAAAAAGTTAATGAATGGTAAAGTAAAAAGTAAGTGAGTGGTTAAAACCAAAGTAGTAAAATATTTTTATGTTTTGGTAAAAAGTTAATGAATGGTAAAGTAAAAAGTAAGTGAGTGGTTAAAACCAAAGTAGTAAAATATTTTTATGTTTTGGTAAAAAGTTAATGAATGGTAAAGTAAAAAGGTAAAAAGTAAATAAACACTAAAACCAAGTTGAATCATATAGAGCAATCCTCTCACTTTGAGAAAAGTGCACTAGGCACTAGTGAGAATCAACTTGCCTATCATCAACAATGAGCAACAAGCAAACTAAAATGCAAAGATTAACTAAACACAACAAATAAGTTGAATCAACTAGAGCAATCCTCTCACTTTGAGAAAAGTGCACTAGGCACTAGTGGGAATCAATTTGCCTATCATCAACAATTTACAACAAGCAAACTAAGACACAAAAATGAATGGACACATAAACTAAATTGAGTCATTTCTAGCAATCTTCACCACTTAGGTTAAGGTGCACTAGGCACTAGTGGGAATCATATTGCTAAATCATCAAACAACAAAGGTAACATTTAACACTAAGATGAAATACTAGTAACAAGATTAAACATCACCAAACAAAGAACAACAACAAAATGAACTTGAAAATATTTTTAGATCTATAAGCATGTGAACCAAGGGAAACATAGATCCACATTTTATTTAATAAAGAAAACACCAAAATTAACACAAAGAAATATAGATCTATTTTTTGCAAGGATTTATATGATTAAGCAAAGAAGTGCAACAAAATCACATCAACCCTAATTTTTCATGATATGCGAAATGCTTAAACAACAAATTTGTGTATGAAATCTAGTGCAAAAATATGTAAAGATGCAAGGGAAATTATTCAAGTAGAAGAACAACTCCTTCAAGGCCAAGGACCCATCTCAAACACCCAAAGCTCCCTAAGTCTTTGTCAAAATGTTTGAAATGGATTCTCAAAGCAAACAACAATCAAGAAGGAGTTTGGAGTAGAGGAGGAATTATGCAAGAAAATTAAATATGAGGTGCAAAGCTTCAAGGATTACCTCAAAACTACAATGAAATGAAGAAGGAGATGATAAGCTCAAAAATCACTAGCTCTTAGCAATTTGATGATGCAACCTTGAAGAGAATGGAAGGAAAGATGGTGATCTAACAAGAAATGGAGGATTTGGTGGTTGATTTTTGAAGGGAATATGTGGAAGAGGGGAGGAAGGGGCTACGGCCTTGATGAGGGAAGGAGAGGGAGAGGAGGTGTGCTAGGGTTTTTGTGTAGGAGAGAATGAGCAAAAAGAGAAGAGGCTTTAGGTGTGGGAATGAGGGAGTATTTATAGGATGAAATTAGGTCTAAGGGTAGTTTAGTCTTTGTGATTTTGATGTGCTCTAGGATTGAGTTTTGATTTTGAATGGAGGGTGGAGATGCATCATCACATGGATTGAGGGTGTTGAAGAAACACAAAAATGTGAGAGATATGGAGAGTGGGGGGCGAAATTTAGAGGAAAGAAAAAGGAAAAGAAAAATGAATTTCTTATTTTAGAAGAGATATTTTATGTGAAGTAGGGTTAAGGGCATTTTGGGGGAGAATTGTTACCAAAGAGGGAACTTTGGGTTTTCTTATGAATAGGTTAGTGTAAGTGAGTGGAGTAATTTACCAAAGAGGGTATAATGGAAGAGTGTGGAAGAAATTGGAGAGAGAGAGAGAGAATTCGTAGGTGGGGGGATAAGGAGAAAAAAAACTTGTTTTTTTGGTATTTTGTCTTATTGAAGACACTTCCTTTTTTGTTTTTGAAATTGAAATTTTTGGGCATGGGAAATAATGGGAATGCAACTATTGAAAATGTGTCACATGCTTTTGGGCAACATAAAATATTCCCTCTAGTCACCTATGACAATAAAAATTGTCACTTAAAAATTGAGGAATATTTAATGGTCCCTTTTTATTTTTCTATGCACTAAAAATGAAAAAAATACATTTTTAATTATTTTGACTAGGGTTTTCCTCCTAAAAAATTGTACAAAAATTATCCTTGATAGAATAAAAATGTACTTTTTGATGATGTGCATTTTTGGCGAGAAAATCATATCTTGCGAAAAATGACCAAAATGCCCTTTTGATCATTAGAACCCTAATCCTTGTTCAAAATGCATTTTCTTTTCAAGAATTACTTCAAAACTCTAAAATGGCCCTAAAATCGAAAATGTATGCAAGAAATGATTTTTTTGCTGAGAAATGTCTCATTTTTCGAAAATGACCAAAATGCCCTTGGTCTTGAAAAACTCTGAAAATGCTATAAAAGGCAATGCAATGCATCCCTAATCCTAAGATGACTTTCAAAACTTTGAAATGCATGAATGATGGTATTCATGACATTATGAATGAATGCTAAACATTAACTTACTTATTTTTTGTTTGAAAATTAGGGTTTCGACCTAGGCGGACAAAATTAGGGTATGACAGCTGCCCCTCTTTATTTGGATTTTGACAAGGAATATGAATTGGCCGAAACATATTCCGAGGCAAAATAGAAATAAAGAATTCAGAAATTATACTGATTTTGTCTGCTTGGGAAAACCCGAATTTTCTCTCCTTTTTTTTTACTTAAATGAAATGCCCGCCCTCAAAAAGCAGGAAATAAAGCT
Source organism: Astragalus membranaceus (assembly GCA_039519185.1). Lineage (NCBI taxonomy): Eukaryota > Viridiplantae > Streptophyta > Magnoliopsida > Fabales > Fabaceae > Astragalus > Astragalus membranaceus. Next base: position 82,575,342 of record CM076851.1, on the reverse strand, counting down.
ATAAAGAAAGCAGTAAAGAAAGTAACCTGGATGGACACTTGGGTCCTGAAGGGATGCTTGGATCCTGAATGAACACTGGGGTTCTGAAGGGACGCTGGGGTCCTGAATTCGGAGGTTGCCTAAAAACCTTCTAACGGACTCTTGTTGAGTCCGAGCTTAGGGGTGGCCTTCTCGAGCGGCCGATCAACATCAGGTCCGGAACTGATTTGATCAAGGATGTCCATTATGCCTTAGGTTGACATAACTAATCCGAAGGACTTGACGAAGTCGGATGGATCCATCGCGTGCTCGTACACGATGTTGTGATCTGGATTGATGGAGTTCACTAACTCTGGGTTGATGGAGTTTTCTAACTCTGGGTTGAGACTATCTAGTCTGAGGTAACTTCTATCTTGACTGGCACATGAAATGCATGCACTTGAATGCATATGAATGCAATGATTGACTTTGGTGGAATGCTTTTTCTGTTATTTCTTCGTTCTTCTGAGATACAAATTGAAAGTGTAATGCACTACTGTTTGATGCCATGAAGCGATGAATGGTATGAATGGTATGAGAATGATGAATGATATGAAGATGGTGTGTTCTTTTTATGTTCCGTTTTCTGCAATTCTTCTGTCTTTGTTTATGCTGTTTGTTTTCTTTAAGCAGCTTTCTTTTTTCTGCTTGTTTATTTTTTGTTTATTCTGTTTGCTTTGAGCTGCTTTCTGTTTTCTGCTTATTTGTTTTTTGTTTGCTCTTTTGCTCTGTGAGGATGCAAAAGCAATACTTTGATGCATGATATGAAATAGTTTATTGGGAAACATAGGCATTTTGGATGAATGCATTAAATGCGAATGCAAATGAAATGTTTGGATGCTAATGTTATGATGCATAGTGTGATGACATTAGTGGCTGGGATACAGAAACATTTTTGTAATGATGGGATGCGATGAGTGCATGAAATGCAAATGTGAATATGATTTGAATGAAATGCTTGGATGCGAATGTTATGACATGGGATGACGTGTTTTGCTTTTTCTTTCTTTTTGATGCAATGCTTTGATGCTTGATGGAATGATTTTTTTTCGTCCGTTGTTTCTTTTTTTGTTGCCTTCCATAAAATGATGATGTTGGCACGATGCAAATGAGACACTATGATAAACAAAATGGAACGCCCAAATGCATGGAGCGAAAAATACGATATGCATGATTAAACATTTTTGAGATGATGAGACGCGAGACTTTGGATGCAAAACAAAAGTGGAGGTGAATCTGGATCATTCTTTTTTGAAAAAACTAGTTTTGCTTAAAACTCTGGTATTCTCAAGGTGTTTATTTACAAACAAGCTCACTTGTTTTCTCTTCCTTCCAATGACGACTGAATCTGAGATATCGCATGACTAACTTGTGTTCTCTCTCTTTGAAGCATTGTCTAGTAAGCATGCATAGGAGTGCAAATGTGAATGAATGAGTCAGTTAACTTGGAATTGGTTTAGGGTATGGATGTTTATGGCAAGTGAAGAAATGACAGACATGGTTATTGCTGAAGCTTATGAGGGATCAAGAGATACAAGATTGCCCCAATTCATGTCTCTGACGAATGAATAACTTGCCCCTGTCTAGTGGTGACGACAACTAGGGGTGTAGAAGATGATGAATTGGGAATGCTTCGGCTTTTGAAATGAAAGGTGCAAAAGAGATTTTGTCTCACCCCACAAAGTTTGATGTTGCTCCAGTCATAACAAGGACAAAGCTGCCCCAGTTAGAATAACAAGGCTTTGTTTAGGATAGTGAGTTGAGAGATTGCCCCGGTGAGGTTTTTTTATGGGAATGAATGAGGTAAAGGAATGGGAATGTACTTGCCCTCACTTTGGAAATATTGACAATTGGAGTGACATGGGATGGGCATTTGAACAGACTTTCCCAAGACCAGGGTGGGTGGGTGGTGAAGAGAATGCCCCAACTTTGAATCTGAGTGACGTTCTCAGTGCAAATATTTGGTTCTCTACTGATGTCTTGACTTTTGGTGTGAAAGAAGCCTCACCTGGTGATCACTAAACCTTGTTTTAATGCAGTTTGACGCTGTTTTGGAGTGCAGGTCCCTCTTTTATTTTGTCAGCTTTCTTTTTTCCGACTGTTTGTTTTTGCTCCCTCACTTCTTTTTTCCGAGGGTTTGTTTTTTTTTTATCAGCTTTCTTTTTTCTGATTGTTTGTTTTTTTTTTTTGAGCAAACACATTGTAGACAGATAAACTTAGTTGTCCTAAGATTAAAACATGAGAAAACGAAAGCAACCGGTCATTGATCGGATTGGACATTTCAGGATTGTGGTGTTTCGTGGAGGAGGGATAATTGGGCTTATCGAAGTGTTTGAGGTTGATGGGAGGATGATTCTTTATTCGGCATTGATTTGACGGTTAATGGTCTATGAGGGTTAAATGGCTTGATAGGGTGTTTGGAAATTTTATTCCTGGCTAAGGGTTTGTGAGGGGCGGGACGTCGAGGTCAAAGGAAAGTGTTTGCGGTTTATGGAAGGGGGTGTATGGGAATGATGAAGTGTTTGAAGGTTTATTGAGACAAGGATCTCTTGGGTTTTGTGGTAACACGTATCAACTCACCACTGATATTTCTTTTGTATCTCTTGTTTTTGGGGTTTTCATTTTTGAAATTTTTTTTTTTTTTTTTTTTTTTTTTTTTTTGAGCTTGGGTGAACTGATAAAGAACGATGCACTGTTTTTTTTGATGATCCTTGTCTAAGGTAACTTTTGGATTTTTAGCTTTTTTTTGCTTACGGTGGGTAGGAGAGGATTTTGTTTTTCTCTTTGGGATTTTCTTGGCTTAAGGTGGGTAGGAAAGGGATTTTCTGGGATTTTGGGTTTTTGAGGGTATGGCCAAACTTCATTTCAAATCCCGATTGCTTATTTCTGTAAGACTTCACTTTGGAACAATGATTTATCTACCTTCATGTGCTTGCACTTTTCTTTGCATTTTTTTTTATGCCCTAACTTTTGCCTGGACCGCTCTTTGCGAGTTTTCAATCCACCGGGCGCCCTTTTTTTTGCCTAGGCCGCCCTTTGCGGGTTTTCAACCTAGCGAGCTTATTCTCTTGTTTATTATATTATTTTTGGAAGACTTGCACTCAAGGTATATGACATCGACAAGGAAACTTAGTGATCACAGACTTGCCCCAGCATGGAGGCCTTAAAGTGTTAAAATGAACCAAAAAGTCAAGTATGCACTGATAGGGGAACGCTTTATGGGTGGACGGGGCGGGGTTAGACTTGGATGGTGATGATGACAAGGAAGGAAACTGACTGACTCAAACAAGAGAAACTGCACCTGGCATGCATGCTTACTAGAAGAACGCTTCACAGAGAGTTAACATTGGTTAAAACATGATATAAAAACTTTCTTGATGAACTGTTTCGGTCTTTTATCATGGAATGGATGAAATGTAATGTTTTTTTTTTGAAGGAAATTCAAATGAGCTACTGATGTGAAAAACTGAGTGCTTTGGAACACCTTGAGTTTGCAAATGAGTGAGGGTAAACTTTTCCAAAAAAGAAAGATTACTTTGCAAGAACATCTCGTCTCTCATCACAACATTTTTGTTGTATGCCATGCATGGATGAACTTGAAAAGTGTGGTTATTCTAAAAGTATTTTCTTTTTGATGTTTTCTTTTTATGCAAGACGAGATATGAAATGCGGATGCATCTTTGGATAATGAATGATGCAAGAATGATGATCTTTATAGAGGCAAGACAAGATATGAAATGCCGATGCCCCTTTTTTCTTTTGAATGATGAAAGATGCAGGAGTGATGCTTTTTTCTAAATGATGATTTTTTTTTTAGAGGCAAGGCAAAGTATGAAATGCCAATGCCCCTTCCCTTTTTTGAAAGATGCATTTATGGAGGAATGACGTATTTGAACTAAAGTGATGAGGTTAATGAAATGATGCATGAATGTTACATTTTGAATAAATTTGATGATGACTTTTGTTCATGATTATGAATGAGATGCTTTCTTGTTTTCATTTTTTTTATGCAATGAAATGCATGATACTCACAATGATTTTTTTATTAAAAAAAATGCGTGGAAAGACATGATTTTTATTAAATGGAAATGCATGCAAGGTGAGAGGTTAATGTATTATTTTTTCATGATGTGTGAAAAAGGACAACAATAATGCATGAGGCGCGCTTCTAATAAGACACGATTTTTGGATCTTTTGAGAAAATTAGGGGAAAAAGCCTTTGTGAATGGAAATGCACACGTGCGGAGAATGCACTCCTGACAAACCTAAATGAGATTGGGAAAAATGCATGTATGAATTTTATCAAGTTTTTGTTTTATGCCATGCAAATGATGTCTTCATATGAAAATGACGGCGATAATGCGACTTGACATGCATATGAAAAATAAGATGAAAGCATTTTTTCGAGTTTGGTAACTGAAATTTTGGGAACATCACCTCATGTAGCCTGGTAAAAGAAAAGACTATGATGATTTTTTGAAAGTTTTGCTTTTTGCCCTTTTTTTCTTGAAAATTTTGTTTTATGTATGATGATGATGCTCTACGTGTATGCAGGATAAATGAAAGGGTTTTTATTGCCAATAATTCAAGCTCTTTTTTTTTTTTGGAAAATGCGGGCCTTACGTTATTCCGTATGAATCAGTAAGAGAAAGGCTACAACGGTAACCCTTTCTTCTTTTCTTCTTTCAAAATCTTCTTTTTTTTAAAAAAAAAATGATGGCGTGAGGCAACCAATTGTCGTTACTCTGAGTAACTTGCATGAAACATTGAGTGGATCCTGACTCAATACTTCACGCAATATACTGAAATGCTTCGACATTTGGTTAACTCAAACTTATTCTCTTATTTGAAAACAAACCTCACTTGATAGGGTCAAAGTGCCCCGATATCGTGGAGTAACATCTCAAATTTGTAGTGCACACACAAATTTGAGATATTACCCTTCGTCATTCGAAGGTGCACTTTTGCTCATTGAGCTTTTACATGAAGAGCTTTTCTATTTTTTCTTTGTTTAGAGAAGATGCATGCATTGGAAACTCTTCAATTTTTTGATTTTTAGTTTTGGAACATGATTTTGAAAATTATTTGGAGATGCAAATGATTTACTGGAAAAAAGGGGTTTTAGAAAAATGTGCTTGACGGGGTATGACCCGTTCCTACGTATCCCCATTGTAATGAGGAATCAAAGCTTACGTAGTTCTACTGGGTCCCTAAATAATGCTTATGAATGCTTATGCTATGCAAATGATAATTGTTTTTTCATTTTTATGCAATGAAATGAAATGCAGGATGAATGATTCTTTCAAAATTGGAAATTTATTTAATGCAAATGACGCAATGATATAATGATGCAATGATGCAATGATGCAGTGATGCAATGATGCAGGATGCAGGATATATGTATGTTTTTTTTTAAAATATTGTTTTATGTAATGCATGATGTAAGTATGCAAATGAATGAGTATGAACGAGATACAAATGTATGCGCATGAAATGATAATGTATGATTTTATGTTTGTTTTGACATTTATTGCATAAGAATCAAGAAAAATGCATGAATGGATGCATGGACAAAGTTTGCTTGATGCCGGGAACCACGGGATGCCTTATCTTGTCATAAGCGCATAAACTTTTTCTTTTTTGATTTAGGAAGTGAAGTAAACGGGAATCGAAATAGCAAATCAGCCTTCTTCAAAACTGGGAAGCGAGAAGCAAGTGAAGCCTTGCTATTTGATTCCATTCTGATGCACCTATGACAAGACGGTACGTTGTTCGGTGATCCCCGGGAAGCAAATGCAAATGAGATGTTATATGGATGCAAGTAAATGAATGCGGCATGATGCGACTATGATGTGAATGATGCGCGTGGAAAAAAAATAAAAGGCGATGCATATGGACGGAAGTTCAAAAATTGAGGAGCCACGCTACGTGCCGCCTCACGCGCTGGTTTATTTGATGAAGGGAAATATATCATTATTTTTTGAAAATGAGGACCGTACGTCATTTCATATGGACCGGTATGAGAAAGGCTACAGCGGTAACTCTTTCTTTCTTTCTTTTTTGAAAATGAAGTGGGCCATATGTTATTTCGTACGGACCGGCAAAAGAGAAGTCTACGATGGCAACCCTTTCCTTTTTTTTTTCGAAAATCATTGAAAGAAAAGAACTTAGCTAAATGTGATAATGCAACACACAATTTGGAAAAGCCCTTGTGACCTAAAAAGAGGTGAGACCTACGATCTAGGGCAATCTATGGGGTAATCCTTCCACATGGCTCTATTCACTCCCCCACAAGGCCACCAGAGCCACAGTCTCTTTCACAAAATTCCCCACAAATGCAGCAAACTGCTAGGTGTGAGGCATCATGAAAGAGCACAACTCTGGTTGAAACTTTCGCAAGTAGCCAAACGGACAAAGGTCCTGATGGGCTCTCACTACTCGAATCCACTCTCCTAAGTTTTTGCAGACCTGGGTTATGGTCCCACTCAAAGTATGTAATCACAAGGTGCATGTGTAGTGTGTGTCAAGGGCATTTTCCCTAGCGCTACCCCACCTGCAAATGAAAACCAGACCAGTCTAGAAAACAGCAATCAATATCAAGTTATCTAGCCTAGGGTTTCATTCCTAAGATATCTATAAACAAGAATATTGCTTACCTTTAGAAGAGGAGCCAAGAAGAGGGGACATGAGAGAATATGGGGAAATGCATGAACATAAGCAAATAAAAGAAGAGGAGTAGAAGAAGACAAATACCTATGCTTACAATTAATTATAAGAAAGAAAGGCAAACAGGATATTAATCAAATCGCAACACATTGAACCACACGTTTTAGTTAGTTAGGCTTGACCCTCGTCCTTTTTTTAAAAAAAGATCCCCAGTGAAGTCGCCAGCTGTTGGACCCCGAAAAATCCCGTTTAGGGTTCTTCAATGTACAACGTAGAAAATTGTGAAGCCGCCACCAATATTTTAGTTTTTAGACCAAAACATTGAAAAAAGGTCTTTTTTACAAGGCGGGTGGTCTTTTGAAAACTAGAGATATGGGTTCGGGGGTCGGTTAGGAATGGGGAAGGTATTAGCATCCCATTCCTCCTTTCTACTGAAAGGGAACCTCTAATTAAATTGTGTGGTTTTAATGTTTGATTTGAAGAACACCTAGATTTGCCTATTTTATTCTTATTTGAAGATGGATGGGAAATTAATGGAAAACTTATGTAAAGAGGGGGAAAAAGAGAGTTTTTTAGAAAAGAGCTCGACGGGGGTAACGACCCGCTCCTACGTATCTCCCGATACAATGGAGAACTCAGAGCTACGTAGTTCTGCCTTGGTTTTTGTTTTTTAACTTTTTAGGTGAGTTTTCGAAATAGGACGAGTACTAGCGAGTGATTAAACTAGCTAAGGCTATGGGTAATCACCGCTAAGTACTCAAAAGGAGTCGCTACCGCTAGTCAAACGAACTAAGGTTCTGGGTGACCGTTAGTAACAACTTGTTTTTATTTTCTTTTTGAAAGCCTTTTTTGAAAAGGATTGATTTGTTTGATGACCAAACTAGCAAAGGCTATGGGTGGTCATCGCTTATCGTTCTTTTTGGAGAAAGGACATCGATGTCAATAGCTAGACGAACTACGGTTCTGATTAGCTACTAACAACAATGGGTTTGAAAACATTTTTTGTTTGTTTTGAAAATGGAGGTTTTTTATTGTTGTGAAAGTGAAGATTTTTTTGATGCGCTTGACGAGAACATGTCTCGCTCCTACGTATCCCAAGTGGGAATCAAAGCAACGTAGTTCTTGTAAAAATGTTTTTTTGAAAAGGTTTTAGAAGTAGGGCGAGCGTTAGCGAATGATTAAACTAACAAAGGTTATGGGTAATCATTGCTAAGTACTCATGTGAAATTGAAGAGCGTTCATAGAGATCAAACTAACAAAGGTTATGGGTGACCTCCACTATTCGCTTATTTTTGTTTATTGAAAATGCTTTGAAAATTAATTGGTTTGGAAAAGAGTTTTAGAAAATAAGTAAATCATTTTTAATCGAACTCTATGTCCAAAACCAAATGCAAAATGAATGAATGAAATTCAAACATATTCAACTAATCAAGCAATCATAAACATGTTGATCATCAATTAAGATTAAGCATGCCAATATAATCAAGAGATTTAATTGTCCAAGATGCAAGACAAAGTTCTCAAAACAATTGTATTTATGTGTGAAGGAGAATTGCTACACACGTTGGAAGCAATCTCAAGAGGGGCACATATGCCTCTATGCTACACATGTTGGTAGTCTTATAAGGGCACATGATTGTGTAAAAGGGTTTGTGCACAATTAAGTCAAGACATTCAAATGGCATCAAGAACAAAGGAATACAATTGATCATAGGCATAGAGTATTCTCGGTTAGGTGAATGAACATGTGAGCGATGATGCATGATTAGGCAAGGAATGAATGAGCGTTATTGAATGCAATTTTGTTTGATTTTGAAGTAATTGACATGGCATGAATGCATGATCATTTGGTTATTGAATGCAAGACATGATATTAATGAATGCATGAACATTTAAGAATGAATGCAAGAATGAGTATATACAAAGATGCATGAGCGTACAAGAATGCATGAGCATTTGATTAATGAATGCATGGACATGTGAGGATGAACGCAAGAATGAGTATATACAAAGATGCATGAGCGTACAAGAATGCATGAGCATTTGATTAATGAATGCATGGACAGGTGAGGATGCAAGAAGTATAAACAAGTAAGGATGCATGAGGTACTAACAAGTGAGAGTGCAAATGAATATGCAAGAGATATGAATATATGAAAAGGCATGGAGATTAAAACAAGAGAGTATGCAAGAGATACAAGCAAATGAGAATGCAAGAGAGTGAATAAGGTTTTATTTAAGTGCAAGTGTGTGAGAGTATGTCATAAAAAGTGGTAAAAATTTAGTTACCTTATTCTTAGGAAATGGTGAAATGTTTTGGTGTTTTTAGAGTCTTAGGAAAAAGTGGTAAAAGTATTTTTGGGTTGATTTTATAAAGTTGAAAAGTTATAAATGTAAACTAGAAAATGTTTTGGGTCTTTTTGCAAGTTGATAAGTTGTAAAACTTTAAGTAAGAAGTTAGTGAAAAGTAAAGTAAAAATGCATGAAGTGAATGGTAATTATTTAATGAGATGGTAAAGTAAAAATGCATGAAGTGAATGGGAAGTGGTAAAATCTTTTTATGTTTTAGTAAAAGGTTAATGAATGGTAAAGTAAAAAGTAAGTGAGTGGTTAAAACCAAAGTAGTAAAATATTTTTATGTTTTGGTAAAAAGTTAATGAATGGTAAAGTAAAAAGTAAGTGAGTGGTTAAAACCAAAGTAGTAAAATATTTTTATGTTTTGGTAAAAAGTTAATGAATGGTAAAGTAAAAAGTAAGTGAGTGGTTAAAACCAAAGTAGTAAAATATTTTTATGTTTTGGTAAAAAGTTAATGAATGGTAAAGTAAAAAGTAAGTGAGTGGTTAAAACCAAAGTAGTAAAATATTTTTATGTTTTGGTAAAAAGTTAATGAATGGTAAAGTAAAAAGGTAAAAAGTAAATAAACACTAAAACCAAGTTGAATCATATAGAGCAATCCTCTCACTTTGAGAAAAGTGCACTAGGCACTAGTGAGAATCAACTTGCCTATCATCAACAATGAGCAACAAGCAAACTAAAATGCAAAGATTAACTAAACACAACAAATAAGTTGAATCAACTAGAGCAATCCTCTCACTTTGAGAAAAGTGCACTAGGCACTAGTGGGAATCAATTTGCCTATCATCAACAATTTACAACAAGCAAACTAAGACACAAAAATGAATGGACACATAAACTAAATTGAGTCATTTCTAGCAATCTTCACCACTTAGGTTAAGGTGCACTAGGCACTAGTGGGAATCATATTGCTAAATCATCAAACAACAAAGGTAACATTTAACACTAAGATGAAATACTAGTAACAAGATTAAACATCACCAAACAAAGAACAACAACAAAATGAACTTGAAAATATTTTTAGATCTATAAGCATGTGAACCAAGGGAAACATAGATCCACATTTTATTTAATAAAGAAAACACCAAAATTAACACAAAGAAATATAGATCTATTTTTTGCAAGGATTTATATGATTAAGCAAAGAAGTGCAACAAAATCACATCAACCCTAATTTTTCATGATATGCGAAATGCTTAAACAACAAATTTGTGTATGAAATCTAGTGCAAAAATATGTAAAGATGCAAGGGAAATTATTCAAGTAGAAGAACAACTCCTTCAAGGCCAAGGACCCATCTCAAACACCCAAAGCTCCCTAAGTCTTTGTCAAAATGTTTGAAATGGATTCTCAAAGCAAACAACAATCAAGAAGGAGTTTGGAGTAGAGGAGGAATTATGCAAGAAAATTAAATATGAGGTGCAAAGCTTCAAGGATTACCTCAAAACTACAATGAAATGAAGAAGGAGATGATAAGCTCAAAAATCACTAGCTCTTAGCAATTTGATGATGCAACCTTGAAGAGAATGGAAGGAAAGATGGTGATCTAACAAGAAATGGAGGATTTGGTGGTTGATTTTTGAAGGGAATATGTGGAAGAGGGGAGGAAGGGGCTACGGCCTTGATGAGGGAAGGAGAGGGAGAGGAGGTGTGCTAGGGTTTTTGTGTAGGAGAGAATGAGCAAAAAGAGAAGAGGCTTTAGGTGTGGGAATGAGGGAGTATTTATAGGATGAAATTAGGTCTAAGGGTAGTTTAGTCTTTGTGATTTTGATGTGCTCTAGGATTGAGTTTTGATTTTGAATGGAGGGTGGAGATGCATCATCACATGGATTGAGGGTGTTGAAGAAACACAAAAATGTGAGAGATATGGAGAGTGGGGGGCGAAATTTAGAGGAAAGAAAAAGGAAAAGAAAAATGAATTTCTTATTTTAGAAGAGATATTTTATGTGAAGTAGGGTTAAGGGCATTTTGGGGGAGAATTGTTACCAAAGAGGGAACTTTGGGTTTTCTTATGAATAGGTTAGTGTAAGTGAGTGGAGTAATTTACCAAAGAGGGTATAATGGAAGAGTGTGGAAGAAATTGGAGAGAGAGAGAGAGAATTCGTAGGTGGGGGGATAAGGAGAAAAAAAACTTGTTTTTTTGGTATTTTGTCTTATTGAAGACACTTCCTTTTTTGTTTTTGAAATTGAAATTTTTGGGCATGGGAAATAATGGGAATGCAACTATTGAAAATGTGTCACATGCTTTTGGGCAACATAAAATATTCCCTCTAGTCACCTATGACAATAAAAATTGTCACTTAAAAATTGAGGAATATTTAATGGTCCCTTTTTATTTTTCTATGCACTAAAAATGAAAAAAATACATTTTTAATTATTTTGACTAGGGTTTTCCTCCTAAAAAATTGTACAAAAATTATCCTTGATAGAATAAAAATGTACTTTTTGATGATGTGCATTTTTGGCGAGAAAATCATATCTTGCGAAAAATGACCAAAATGCCCTTTTGATCATTAGAACCCTAATCCTTGTTCAAAATGCATTTTCTTTTCAAGAATTACTTCAAAACTCTAAAATGGCCCTAAAATCGAAAATGTATGCAAGAAATGATTTTTTTGCTGAGAAATGTCTCATTTTTCGAAAATGACCAAAATGCCCTTGGTCTTGAAAAACTCTGAAAATGCTATAAAAGGCAATGCAATGCATCCCTAATCCTAAGATGACTTTCAAAACTTTGAAATGCATGAATGATGGTATTCATGACATTATGAATGAATGCTAAACATTAACTTACTTATTTTTTGTTTGAAAATTAGGGTTTCGACCTAGGCGGACAAAATTAGGGTATGACAGTGGGTTTGTTTAGCGAATGGAGCTTTCGTTCTAGGTTTGCTTTTGCGCTTTTTCAACAATCTATTTTTCTCTAGATCTACTGGTGAATGACTCTCACTCCACTGAGTTTTTTTTCAAGGCTCTTTTGATCCCTTTCAAGTCGTGTTATTCCTCATGTTTGATTTCACTCTTTCAAATTATTCTTTTTATATTTTTTTTGATGGGGTGAATTTGTGTTATGTGCCTAAGATAATAAGAAATCCTTTGGGATTGATTTTGGATTGACTTTGAATTTCGAATAATGGATTTCCCAATATATGGTCTATCTTCTCTTTAGTCATTCAATTTTTGTACATATCATATTGTAGGGTTCTTCCCTTTTGAATCCTTTCAAATTCTACGTTGCTTCAAGTATTTTTATATAAATCTTTATGTTTCTTTTCTAAAATAATTATTACATTATTTACTCCATTCAAATTGTTCGGTCGATAGGAAATACCTCATGTGATTATATGTACGATATATTTGTGGAAGGATTTGCAGAGTAAGTGTTAAAGAGAGTGTATAAAAAAGAGTGTTGCTAGCATTTCTCATCATGTCTTTATTCAACTTTTTATTTAACTATTCAGGTTATATTTATTTCAATAACCTTTATAGAAATTTTATGATTTTAATTGGGTTGTCAAGGAGTAGCGGACATTTTTATAATTTTCAAGTATTTCAGTTAAAAAATATGCAATGTGTGAAATTAAAATTGCATTATTCGGCCAATGTTTTTTGCCATATCTCTTGATTTTGTTCATCAAACTGTAGTGTTACGAAAACTATATATATTCATAAATGGACAGATACACAAAATAATGAAAATTCAATATTATGTCGAATGTGATTTAAATATGTCTATTTTATTTTAAATTCAGAAAAATAAAATAAAGAGAAGATCGACTTAGCACAAACACACAATCGTCTGCCTAAATTCCCGTTACTTTTTAATATCAATATCAATTAATCATTGTATTCACACAATTTCATAAGGAGCTGGTATAACCAACAAAAAATTCTCCCATAAATGAAAATATTATTTGTAATTAAAATTATAATGGAGAAATTACATTCACCTCCCCTAAACCACGATTAAATGACATACACACCCCTCTATTTTTAAAATAAATGCTCACTTCTCTTATTTGACGAGAAAGTTTCGTTCACCTCCCCCCAAGTTTTGTTTTAAATACACAAATGCCCCTTCTAATCTTTCATAATAGAGGGGAGGTTAATGTCTTTTACAAAATAGAGGGGGTGTAAGTGTTATTTAACTAGAAGTACTGAGAGGAGGTGAGTGTAATTTCCCCTTATAATAAAATACTTTTCTTTCAACTGCTTTTAGTACATTTTACAAAATTAAGATTGTTTGACTAATTTTTTTTTTGTATTTTAATGAAGTCCTATTTAAATTCATTATATTTCTCTCTACAAAATTGAAATCTTTTTTATAATTTCTTAAAAAGAATTATTTTAAATTTTTTATGTGAGTTTTTGATACATTCCTTATGAAATTTCTCATAATCATTCTTTTGTTTTATTTTTTAAGTATGCATCGTATGTACGATATTTTTTGATATTAAATGAAATTAACAAATATTAAATAAGTATAATGTATATATATATATATATATTCTTTTCTAATTTTTATAGACATATTTACCCTAACACACAAATAAATATAGAGATATCAGCAGGATGGGATGGGGATAGAGAATATTTTCTCACTTCCCGTCCCCATAGCTTATATTACTCCACATCATCGTTGTAACATCCTAGATTTTAGTCAACCATAAAATCTGGAATGATACTTTTTAGACCTTTCAGAGATGTACTATGGTAAACTAGATTAAGCAAAACTAAATAAATTAATCAATAACTGTCTCAATACATAATTGATACAGATTATCCTCATTTATTAACCTGAGTGCTTAATCCAAACATCATGTTACATATAAATATATCCTAATACATCATTAGGCTAAACATATGGGTCGATAAAATATATATCTACCACGAGATGAGACTTAGCATTTTCGTAACACGCTAATCTCCTCAAATGTTATCCTCAAGAGTATGTAAGACTCTCGTAGTATACTACGGTTTGCGGACAATACTTTAGTCTTTTATAGAATTTCTTGTAGTGGATAATGTTTTTGATTTGTTTTGAAATGAAATAATGGTGTTGATGTTTTTGTGATTCAAATTATGTTATTATTAAGTGTTGGAAAAAAAAATTCAAAGAAAATTTTACTATATAATGTTTTGGATAATCAAGTAAAATTTTACCTGCTTAATTTTCAAACGAACTCAAAATTCAATGAAAATTAATTTGGGGTTTCTCTGAGTGGGATTGGACTCAGAGAAGTGAAACTAATATTTTTTTAGGTGGAAAAATATTATCGTTGATTAATAAATAAATATAACAATTCATTCTTACAAATCATCCTAGAACCTAACCCTAAGCATACTCATCACATAAGCTATTAAAGATAAAAAGAGGACCCCCTAACCTCTTAGAAGTCGAAATTACTAGCAAAGCTCCAAGGAATTGCAAGACACCAACAAGCCTTCTCTTCCTCCTTGAGTGATTCGCCCCTTTTCTTCTTCTCCTCTTCACTTCGCGACCTCTCCTCTTCTCTCTCTCTCTCTCTCTCTCTCTCTCTCTCTCTCTTTTTACGTTTCTTTTTCTTTCTTTGCACAATTGAGTAAAAATGAGAACTAACTCCCAAGACCCCTAAGTGAGTCGACTTCCATGACAAGCCAATGGGCCACGGGCCTAATTGTGGATCACGGGCCCTTATTCGCACCACTTAATTCGTGACAACACCTCCTAAACAAATAAAATAAAATAAATTAAACCTTGAGTTATTTAATTAAATTAAATAAATATTGTAAGCCTTAAATAACTTAAATAAATAAATAATTAAATTATTTTGGGGCGTTACAACTCTCCCCCACTTAGAATATTTCGTCCTCGAAATTACCTGAATCAAACAACTCCGGATATGCTTCCCGCATCTTACTCTCCAGCTCCCAAGTCATACTTTCACCAGCAGCTCCTAACCAAACCACTTTCACCAAAGGAATCTCCTTCCCTCTCAGAATCTTCACTTCTCTATCTTCAATTCGCACAGGCATAGTCTCCACCATGAGATTATCCCGTACCTCTACTTCATCCATCTGAATTACATGAGACGGGTCCGGAACATACTTTCGAAGTTGTGACAAGTGAAACACGTCATGCAAGTTCGAAAGATTACGCGGCAAGGCCACCCTATAGGCAACACTTCCCACCCTCTCCGTAATCTGATACGGACCAATGAAACGGGGAGTTAACTTCTTTGATTTCAAGGCACGCCCAACACCAGTCACCGGAGTGACTCTCAGTTTAGCACCTACCAACTGGTCCATCAAATCATCAATTCTGGGGAGCGGATACCTGTTCTTTATTGTCACCTTGTTCAATTGCCTATAATCGACACAAAGTCTCATACTCCCATCCTTCTTTTTCAGTAACAACACCGGAGCACCCCACGGTGACACACTTGGCCTTACAAATTTCTTCTCAAGTAGATCTTGTAATTGCTTTTTCAATTCAGACAACTCTGAGGCTGACATTCGGTACGGTGCCATAGACACAGGCCTAGTACCAGGTATAAGATCAATAGCAAACTCAACCTCCCTCTCTGGCGGAACACTTGGAATTTCATCCGGGAACACTTCAGGAAACTCACACACTACTTGTACCCCTTCAATGATCGCCTGATTCTCAGCAGACAATGACGCCATCAAAGCAAACAGATGAACTCCCTCTTTCATTACCTTATGCAATTGACCAGCAGGCAACAGAACGGATTCTTCTTCTTCGGGAGGAAGGAAACTCACAGATTTTCGAAAATAATTAATATGCACATGGTTAACTACTAACCAGTCCATACCAAGAATGACATCCAACCCTCCCAACGGCAAACAAATAAGGTCAACAAGGAAATCTCTGCCGAAGATTGACAGAGGGCACTTAGAACACACAAGAGAGGTAGTTACTGAACCCTTAGCTGGAGTGTCAATAACCATCTCCCTCATCATAGAAGATAAAACAAGGTCCAATTTCTCAGCACATAAAGCAGCAATAAATGAATGCGTAGCACTAGTATCAATAATAGCAATCAAAGGAATACCATTAATAAAACATGTACCTCGAATCTCATTAGTATCCTCTGATCCTGCGAGAGCAAACACTTTTCCATGGAACTTCTCTTTCTTCGGCTTAGTACACTTGGTACTAATATGACCTGCTTCCCCACAGTTGTAGCACACCACATCCCTTTTCTCACATTTCGCAGCCACATGACCTTCTTTACCGCACTTGAAACATTTATTATCCGAGCAGTCAAAACTCTTATGGCCTGGCTTGCCACACCTGTAGCACACAACCTTCGCAGGGGCATCTCCCCCACTTGGTTTCTTATTATCAGCATACCTCTGCTTACCCTTACCAGCTGGAACCTCATATGGCTTACCCCGGTTCTGAAATTTACCCCTCTGATCTCTCATGACCTTGGAGTGAGCATTACTATCATCTTCAAATATCCTGCAACTGTCGATCAAATCAGCGAATACCCGAATCTTCTGGTACCCTACAGCTTTCTTTATATCAGCCCACAGTCCATTCTCAAACTTAATACATTTTGAGAACTCAGAATCAGCATCAGCATAATGGGGATAAAACTTAGCCAATTCAGTGAACTTGGCAGCATACTCTGTCACTGACATGCTTCCTTGCTTTAGCTCAAGGAATTCTATTTCTTTCTTTCCCCTCACATCCTCTGGAAAATACTTCCGTAGGAACTCTCTGCGGAAGACAGCCCAAGTTATCTCCTCATTAGCAGTCTCTAATCTCTGCCTAACCTCCATCCACCAATCATCAGCTTCTTCTGCCAGCGTATGGGTACCATACCTGACCTTCTGCGCATCGTCACAATCCATGACACGAAATATACTTTCGATCTCTTTCAGCCATGCTAGAGCACCATCTGGATTGTACTTGCCCTTAAAAACAGGTGGATTCTCCCTCTGGAACGTGGCTAAACTGCGAGTCTCAGCATTTTCAGCACCATTTTGCTGGTTCCCAACAGCCTGAGCCATAGCCTGCAAAGCAGCAGCAAGAGCAGCGTCGTTTCTCCCAGCCATTTCAAACTATCACTGCAGCACAAAGAGAAATTTAGAACTAATCTAACAATTCTATTTGTCATAAGACACTATGACAGGACGACTTGGCTGGACAGACCGAACTGCTCTGATACCACTAATGTAACACCCCTTTTCTAATAAACTCACTATTTAATAAAATCAGAGTTTCTTTTTTTTTTTTTGAAAACAATCTAAGCGAGTGCTACACTTACTCCATTAAATCAACAACTTCAATTTTCATAGTTCGATTAAAACCACAAGATACATAGCACCATAACAAGAAAAACCGTTTAGTTCACATCAACTAAATACAGTCACTACCAGCAGCGGAATAATAATTAAGTTCAAAAACAAAACCAATACATCACCAAAAATAGTCTAACAGTATAAAGACAATAACACTTAAGCATAAGACGCCCCCCGGTGCTACGTATCAGAGCATGACACTTCCTACCAAACGAAGGTATAAAGGTAACCTTCACTCGTTATTACCTGCACGTTGCCGACATAAGAAGCAACATAAAAGCAGTAGGGTGAGTCTCTTTTCATAATTAATAACATATGGAAATAAGCACTCCATAGGAAAAGGTAACTAGGCACACCGATTCACAACCATGGCAACAACCACATCAAAATTACATTTCCAAACAGCACTACACAATATATGGTTATGCATGAAATGCAACCCAAACTCCACGGGCACATGCATGTCGGATCCGTCACCAAATACAAATAGGCCGTAGCCTCTGTTCACCAAATAAAATTAGGCCGAAGCCTCTGCTCACCAATAAAATTAGGCCGAAGCCTCTGCTCACCAATAATGCACATGTTTCATGAGATGCTATGGAGATGCACCACAACACACCATACAATTCATCAATTCACCGTTTAATTCAACTCACCATTTTATTCATATTCTCACCATTGCATTAATCAGCTCACCAATTTAGAATTAGGCCGAAGCCTCTGCTCACCAATCACACCATAATACACTCACCAATTCAACCCACCACTCACACCAACACCAGTTTCAATTAGGCCAATTTAGGATTTGACACGACATAGGGAAAATGAATAAAAATTGGAATTAGACACCTAGAACAACTTCAGTCCAGAACCACCAGTAAATTAACTCATTTTTGCATAAAACCAGAATATTTGGATAGACATCGAAATTAGCTTCGAAACGCATTTTGAACCGTCAAATTTGGATAACCGAGTCAAAAGTTACATTAAAAACAAAACCGGAAAAATACTTAGACATTCTGGAAACTGGCGCCCAGGCGCTGGGCGCCCAGGAACAGCAACACGCGCATAGGCGCTGGCGCCCAGCAACAGCAACACGCGCATAGGCGCTGGCGCCCAGAAACAGCAACACGCGCATAGGCGCTGGCGCCCAGAAACAGCAACACGCGCATAGGCGCTGGCGCCCAGGAACTGGCGCAGGGGAACACGGCGCCCAGGCACTAGGCGCCTAAGGCCAACACGCAAGAAAACTCATTTTACTTCGAAATTGATTTTGTACGAGCCAAATACTCAGAATATGAGAACCCAACAAAAATTTTGGCAAAAGGTGACACGCATCTTTGGCGCCCATGGACTAGGCGCCTAAGGCCAGGACAGAATACAACTCCTATGACTCCAAAAATTATTTTACACGAGCCATTTATTTAATGTATGAGAACCCAAAAAGAATTTTGAGAAAATAATCAACACCACAGTGGCGCCCTTGGCGCCCATGGCCAAGGCGCCTAGCGCCAAAACTGGCAACACAGTGAGACAGGCACACGGAACAACAGGCGCAGGGCGCCTAGCGCCCAGACACAGAACTGGCGCAGGAACACCCAAAACTGGCGCAGAGCACACGGCATCCATGCACTAGGCGCCTAGTGAAAACACGGAACACAACTATTTTGGTGACCAAAATCATTTTGCACGAGCTATTTTACTTGAACATGAAAACCAGAAGCCAAAACTGGCAAAACAATCACCATAACATTGGGGCCCTTGGCGCCCATGACACAAGGCGCCTAGCGCCAAGACAGCAACACAGTGGCACAGAACTGGAAAACTGGCGCAGGGCACAATGGCTGGGCGCCTGGCGCCCATGGCTGAGACCAGAAAACAGCAACAAGGCATATGGCGCCCAAGGCGCCTAGGAACTCCAAAAATCAGAATTTTTCTAATTCAAACACCAAATTAAATCCACCAAACACCCAATCATATATATATATATATATATAATCCAATTATCACCATGATCCTCAATTCTCACCAAACAAACACCAATAAGTCATATACTCAAACAAGTGACATGCAATTCACCTTAGCAACAATCAAGTACCAATTATGCGATTTTAACATAGGGCATTCCTAATCATATATCACAACACTACAATTAAATCAACAGCACAACAATTCATTCTTACTAATCATCCTAGAACCTAACCCTAAGCATACTCATCACATAAGCTATTAAAGATAAAAAGAGGACCCCCCAACCTCTTAGAAGTCGAAATTACTAGCAAAGCTCCAAGGAATTGCAAGACACCAACAAGCGTTCTCTTCCTCCTTGAGTGATTCGCCCCTTTTCTTCTTCTCCTCTTCACTTCGCGACCTCTCCTCTTCTCTCTCTCTCTTTTTACGTTTCTTTTTCTTTCTTTGCACAATTGAGTAAAAATGAGAACTAACTCCCAAGACCCCTAAGTGAGTCGACTTCCATGACAAGCCAATGGGCCACGGGCCTAATTGTGGATCACGGGCCCTTATTCGCACCACTTAATTCGTGACAACACCTCCTAAACAAATAAAATAAAATAAATTAAACCTTGAATTATTTAATTAAATTAAATAAATATTGTAAGCCTTAAATAACTTAATTAAATAAATAATTAAATTATTTTGGGGCGTTACATTTAACGCTTCTCAAGTATCTATATTAGTAGTTGTTAAATTGAAATCTTGAGAAGTTTGGAATTAGGTGTTAAATGATATAGTTGGTTGATTTGAAAAGTCTACTTTTAATTTTTCCTAATTATGTGGTGTGGCCAAGAGCTATATGAAATTTGGGGGAAGGAGATTTTTGTGTCTTTGACATGCTTAAATGGTGCTGAGTTGTTGTTTAAGCTTTGGAAAATTTATGGAAAGAGGTGGATTGGAAATGAGGAGTTGTCCTAGACTTGAATGCCATGAAACTTTCAAAGGAAATGGGATTATCGTATTCCTAAACCAAGTGGAGCCTTATTCAACTAATTTTTATGAAAAGAATTTAGATGTTGTGTTGATTCATGTTCAAGAGTAAAATAAAGTGGATTTCTAGTCTTTAAATGATTCGTTTTCAAAGCTTATGAATTCTTTGAAGGTGTGTGTCTATTATGAATTCTTTGAAACATAACCTAGGGAGTTATTTTAATGGAACTAGGATCACTCTAAGTTCTGGTGTGTATTGTTTAGGACCTTGTGGAGTTGAGTATGAGCTGAGTGTAGGACTACGACGAACATGACATGTAGATGGTTGATTGTTGGTAAGGGCACCTTCCTACTCTTTAAAAGCATTTATATAATTGATTGTAAATGTTGTGAAGTTATGTGGTTGGTGTTGTATACTTGATGTATATGTGATTTGGTGTTGGTGTTAAGTCATTATTCTTTATCCATGTGATGGTTGGTTGAATAATGTTTCGTGTGGTGAAATTATGCATGAGGTGTTGATGTATAATCATGCATACATAGGCGGTGTTGTTCTTTATTGGACCTCAAAATGGTGGCGTTGTTCTTTATTGGACCTCACAATTGGTGGTGTTGTTCTTTATTGGACCTCACAAATGGTGGTGTTGTTCTTTATTGGACCTCACAAACCCCTACGGGGGAGGTGATATTCCGGAATCATTTGCACTGGCATGTAGTCATTGGCATGTATTCATTGCATTAGGGTGTATGGAGTTGTGTGGTGCATTGTGGTGCTGAATTACTAAATGGTTAATTGTGCTTGTTTATGTATATGCATATGTGAACTTGTTATATATATATGTGTGTATGTTGTTTTCGGTTGGTGACCCTTGCTATTGTTGTTTGGGCTGATTGCCACCCTCAGTTGAAGAGGGATTTCTTGCTCTGGGGACCATCGCGTCAAAGGAGACGACATTGGCTTTTCTTGATAGGGAGTTTCTAATAGTCAGGCATGTAGACTAAAATGAATTGGACTATGTAGACATGGATGTGGATGAGCTCATGATAGTGATGATGGCGTTGGGGGCGACGAGCGTTAATTGGTCGTATCACACATCTGTAGTAATTATGATCAGCTTTAGGTGTTCAATTGGTGTGTGTTTTAATCTTGAGTCTGTAAGTGTTGTCAATCGTGAATGGTTGTTGTTTGGTATTTTTGGAGTATGTATATTTTAAAAACAACACATTTAGAGAAGATCCTTGTGTAGGTAACTGTCGAGAGTACCCTGGGTTATGAATGACTCAGATAAAGGTAGTATATAGCTCTAGTGTATCCCTCATTTTGGGTTGTATTAACTTAAAATGGTTATGTGTGTATGCACATGGGGACATGTCTTGGAGGTTTTTCGTGTATGTGGTCTGTAGACTCTAGTTGTGCATCATGTTTTGAAAATGTTGCAATTACTCTGATTTGTGTTTTCCAAGGTGTTTTGAAAAGGAAGAGGATTTTATGAAGCTGAAGGAGTAACTGTAATTCTTTTGTATTTAAGGAAAAATAATTGGTTGCATTTAGATGTTAAAACTTCATCAGTGACCTAGAAAAAAACTAGGGTGTTACAGGGATTTCTTCTCTTCGCCTTTACCCGTTTGTCTGAAAAACAATAACAATGAGGGGTGAGATTACATAATCTCAGTGAATCTTTTCGAGACTCCCTGACCATACTACGCTCCAAGTATCTTTTATTGTGATACCTGTGATGCATCCCCCTAACGCCTTAAGTAACACCCCGGATTTTTTTCGACTAAAAATGTCCGAGTGCACATTAGTAACACATCAGAGATATACAAGTCCTGCATATTTACTGAACACTACAACATAGTTTTTCCCTGAATAACAACCAAGCAGTCTTATTACACATAAGACCATAAAAAGGTTCTCCGACCATAATATTCAGCAACTATTGTGTTCAGTATCATACAAGAATGCGGAAATCTAAAATCAGAGATATACATCTCCTGCATAATTACTGAACACTACAACATAGTTTTTCCCTGAATAACAACCAAGCAGTCTTATTACACATAAGACCATAAAAAGGTTCTCCGACCATAATATTCAGCAACTATTGTGTTCAGTATCATACAAGAAAGCGGAAATCTAAAAACATCACACTAAAGCCAGAGTGTTGTGATACATAGACAACAGGAGGAAAATAACTTAAACATAAAGCTAAGTCATCATCCATCTCCCGGGGCCACCTACTCGTGCCTCTGTGGTTTCTTCTGTCCCTGTTTCTCTGTAAAATAGCAGCATATAAACAATGAGATACAATCTCAGTGAGTCCTATCGAGACCCCTACTAACACTCTCGGTCAAATTATAATTTATGATTAATTTAATAGGTCACCGACTGCAACTTTGCTATATCCCCGGTGAACCTATTATGACACCGTACGACACCGACTGCAACTTTGCTATATCCGCGGTGTATCACACTACAAACAAAGTACGGCACCGACTGCAAGTCTGCTATATCCCCGGTGTATCGCACAACAAACAAAGTACGACACCGACTGCAACTCTGCTATATCCCCGGTGTATCGCACAACAAACAAAGTACGGCACCGACTGCAACACTGTTATATCCCCGTTGTATCGCACAACAACTTTTAACATAACACCGACTGCAACTTTGCTATATCCCCGGTGAACCCCCTTACCAATGGTGTTTCCCAATTGGCACGAAGCCTAAGGTAAGAGTGCATGACTACCCCGCCTTAGTATGTTAACATGGGTCGTCCCCCAACTCGATATAATAAATATATCTACAGACACATGAACTCAGGATTCATTACCTCAGATTATCAATTGAACATTTATTTCACATTACAATTTAAATCCACATTCACTCTCGCATACTAATTCATCACCTTTCAACACATTTTACGTCTCAAAAACAGTTCATTTTGCCTTAAAAATAGAAAATTCAGTTAGGCCTATGAATAAGCTTTGAAACGCATCTTAGAACACCTCAATCGGGTTCCCGGATCAAAAGTTATCACGAAAACAAAATTAGTGTACAGTTGCTGAAAAACTGTAAAGCGTCGCGACGCGAACTGGTTCCGTCGCGACGCGAAAAGTGACAGAAACATTTCGCTGGAAAATTTGTGTATAGTCGGGACGCGATGGTGATGGCTCGCGACGCGATGGAGCTGCTGTGAGTGCAGATTTTGGCGGTTTCGCGTGAAAACCGCGATTCTGCTCAATTCCGATTCTCGTTCCGATTGAAAACAGTCTAAACAACCAGAAAACGAATTTTATCAAAATACGACAAATTTCCAAATATCGGTTTTTAAGTCAAAATCTCTCGAAATCAAATCACGTAAAATTCATTGTAAAACGAAAACATCCTAAGCGTGAGTAAAACTCACCCTTGAAGCGAGAGCCGAGACCAAACCGAAATCACCGAGACTTCCAAATCTCCACATAACCACACGAACAATCCCCGCATAAACTTCCACGCTCCGACGACGCCCAAATCCGCTTCCGACCATTCCGCTGAATCACGAGACATCTTTTTAACCGAAATACCGAATTCTTCGAAATCCCCCATTCGAACCCTAATAACCAACCAACTTCAACTCCGCGAAATTGAACTTCGTTCCGCACTCAATACGCTTCGGGTTCGCTCCTAATCATTCTTGAATCATCAAACACTATTCATCATCTTCAACCTCAATCACTATTCACACATAAACCCCAAATTTGAACCCTAACCTTTAATTCTTCAAAAACCCCAAATCGGACTTCAATATTCGCGTAATCCACCTTGAGCTTGCTCCTCACCACCATTCTAGGCTTTCGTTTGAGCTTGAACCACAAACCTCCCTTTTTCTCCAAATTTCGAAAATGGCAAAGTGAGAGAGAGAGAATTGATGGTGATTATGTTGGTACCAAATTGAAGAGGAAGGAACGCCGACCACTTTTCGTGTTGGAAGGAAGACGTTTTGATGAACCTAGGTACCTCCTTTTTCCTCTTCTTCTTCCATAGCCCTTCTTTTCTCTCCTTTCTCTCATTTCTCCTCTCTGTCTCTCGCGTATCCTTTCTTTCTTTTCTTTCTTTTTAATTCTCTTTTTTTTTCTTTCACACACACACACACACCACACACACACACACACACACACACACACACACACCACACACACACACATACAGATATATATATATATATATATATATATATATATATATATATATATATATATATATTTAATCTATAAGTGGTAACGTGGTAAAATTACCATATTGTCCTTAATTTCTTATTTTGATTCTAAACCGTCCTTGACCCGTATTATCTGGTTAACGATCCGATGACAACCAATAAATAATTTTAGCACTCAATAAATTTACCAGTCAAGTACTAAATTAATTTAATTGGGTTAACACCCAAATAATTCTACTAATTATTTTGAGGATGTTACATTCTCCCTAACTTGAAAGAATTTTGTCCTCAAAATTTCGTTAAGTCTTTCATCCGACTAACCGAGAATCGACATTCTCAGAAAGGTCTTAAGTTGCTGGAACACAATCTTGAATTAACGAAATGAGTGTAGAAAATCTTCCCAAGCCGGCAAATCAATCTTCAAGTATGATCCGCTAGTACCCTGGAACGCTTCTAAGGTTATAGTGTGAACTCTCTTGTTACGAATCAACACGAGAGACTCATCACTCGCCTACATGGGCTCGGCACCACGTTTGAAAACACTTCCAAAGCTTCGTTCCAACTATCCTCACTTAACGCCCAACTTTGATTAATCTAAATCAAAGGGTCTAATACAAGACGCTTGATAGAAATACAGGTTGGAAATGAGATCCACCAACTGGTACTCCTCGGTAGAGGTAAAAACAAACACGACTTCCTTGAAGGGTGTAAACACGTTCTCAACAAATCTTCTAAATCCATAACAGTTCCTGTACACATTGAAAAATGTGAGGGAAAGTCACTGTGAAATTCCTTGACTCGCTTCCAAGTTTTCGAGGTAAAACTTTTTCAAAAAGATGGATGGAGGGTTTTACTAAAAACTTTGACCTTAGACGTAGAAATAAACCGTGGGAACATCAATTAATTTCGAAAGCAATGAATATCACCTCAGTTGTTCTCAAAACAACTATCAAACAGAACTCGGAACCCTTCTTCCTTTATTGTGACTTTCCACACAATATATTTACCTACGACGCACCCAATTCCTTTCCGAATCAGCCAATAGCGTTGAGTTTCCCCTCAACATAAGTACGGCTCCTATGATTTTTCTCAATCAGGTTTTATTAGCCTCTTGATTTGTTCCCAAAATTAACTTTAGCATGCGGGTTTTCACAAAATGATTTTTCAAAACTACCATACCGCACGCCAAGCTTTATTTCGGAAATTTCAGTCACTTGCAAGTAGATCCATCGATTAATCCTTTGATCGTTATTCGCGACATGAAAAACAGTCAGCAGTCACCTCACTTTCGTATTCGTATTCACGTTTGAGTTGTCAAACGGAATCACATAATACTATCTGATTGTTAGCCTTTGCAAGCGAAAGGTTAACACCAAAACCTTGCCACTAAAGTGGAAACTTATGGATGCACCCCAACTTAGATCTAAAAGACTCTAACAATTCCATTTCTTGCATCATTAACTCTGCCATGTGAATGGATTTCCTACTCAGCGCATCAACTACAACATTGGCCTTTCCTGGATGATACTTCAACTCGAAGTCATAATCCTTCAGAAATTCTACCCATCTTCTTTGCCTGTTATTCTGTTCTTTCTGATCAAACAGATACTTTAAACTCTTGTGATCACTAAAGATTTCGAAACGAGACCCATACAGGTAATGTCTCCAAATCTTCGGTGCATACACAATAGCTGTCAACTCCAAATCATGAGTCAGATAATTCTCTTAATGAGACTTTAATTGCCTGGATGCATAAGCTACCACTTGTTGATTCTGCATGAGAACACATCCTAAACCCTTCTCGGAAGCATCGCTGTAAATTTGTAATTCCAAAGACGGATCCGGAAGAATCGGGATCGGAGTAGACGTCAACCGAATTTTCAATTCATGAAAACATTCTTCACAATCGGCATCCCACCTAGACGGCTGACCCTTACGAGTTAACCGAGTAAGTGGAAGAAATAACTGTGAGAACCCTTGAATAAATCTCCTATAGTAACCAGCTAGACCCAAAAACTTCTGATCTCTGTGACTGAGGTTGGTCTCTCCCAATTCAACACAGCTTCTATTTTACTGGGATCTACTGCAACTCCTGATTGGGAAATCGCATATCCCAGAAACTTTACCTCAGGCATCCAGAAATCACACTTCGAAGGTTTTACATGCAACTTCTTTTCTCGGAGTACTTTCCGAACAATGCGGAGATGTGGAACATGCTCCACAATGGTCTTTGAGTACACCAAGATATCAACAATGAAAACAACTACAAACTGATCCAGGTACGTGTGGAAGACTCGGTTCATGTAATCCATGAATACCGCTGGAGCATTAGGTAGACCGAAAGGCATCACTACTAACTCGTAATGTCCATACCTAGTACGGAAAGCTGTTTTCGGAATATCTAAGGCTTTAACTTTTAATTGATGATAACCTGACCTCAGATCGATTTTTGAAAACACCATGGCACCTCGAAGTTGATCCAGCAATTCGTGTATCCTTGGAAAAGGATATTTGTTCTTGATCGTCACTTTGTTGAGTAGTCGGTGTCAATACACAATCTCCTACTTCCATATTTCTTCTTGACAAGTAACACCGGAGCACCCCATGGAGAAGCGCTTGATCGAATGAACCTCTTCGAGATCAACTTTTCAAGTTGATACTTCAATTCCTTTAATTCTAAAGGAGACATTCTATAAGGAGCAATAGATATTGATCCTGTGCCAGGAACCAACTCAACAGAAAACTCTACCTCTCGGTCAGGAGGTACAGAAGAAACTTCATCCAGAAAAACATCTAGAAATTCTTTCACAACTAGAACAAATGACAAATCTAAACCGGTTTCAATGGATGCAGATAACATAATAACATAAGCTTCTGCACCTTGGAATAATGGCTGGCTTGCTGAGGTGAAAGAAATAACTGCTTCAGAATTTGTCTTTGTCAATTCAACAGATTCAGAGGCAAGACTGATGGTCCGATTGGCACAGTCGATGTTTACGTGATTTGCAGTCATCCAATTCATACCCAGAACGATGTCCATACTCCTCATAGGCAAGCAAATAAACTTCACAACAAAATTTCTGTCCCCTATGACAAGTAGACAATTCTTACACAATGATTGTGTCTGGACCCGACCCATGGCAGCAGTTAAATTGGTCATCGGCTCGGATAGCTCAGATAACGCTAGTCCCAACCGATCTACACATGCTTGTGCTATAAAACAATGGGTTGCACCCGAATCATATAATATACTGACGGAGTGATTGAAAACTGATCTCATACCCCTCAGTAAATTGTCTGCAGTTGTAACTGTTTGAACATCCAGAGTGTTGACTCGTCCTTGCCTTAGAGCTGCTTGTAAGTCCTTGGAACTCTTCCTTGCAGGGCACTTATTTGTATAGTGACCCTCTTCATTACTATAATAGCACTGATTGATCTTTGCTGACAATCACCACTGTGATGCTTTCCTCAGTTAGAACATCTTCTGACCTTCGAAGAATCGAAGAATTGTACCTTCTTTTCCTTTGATGTAATTATCTTAGGACTTTACATTAAGAGTTGATAATTCAACTACCTTCTTTCCTTTCCAGTACTTTCTTTGAGATCATCCTCGGCGACATAGGCTAGTTGCACTAATGCAACATAATTGGTAATAGTATAAGAACTGAGACCTTAAGTCATAAAAGCACTTATGCCCCTCTTATACATCAGCATCTTCCATTCCTCATTCGGAGCATACTTTACCGCTTGGTAAAATTGAGAAAACTTCTCAAACTTAGCAATGTATTCTTCCACTATCATGTCACCTTTCCTGAGGATGCACCGGTTGGAGATTCCGGTTTTGGTCGAGGACTGCGTCTTGATCATCCTGGTATAATTCCGCTTATGATGCACTAAGTATTAAGTTGATCAGGCTCAATGTCTCTTAGCATCACAAGTATAATTACAACAAGGACTAACAAGGAATCGACTCAACCCTAATTACTAAACACTACAACATAGTTTTTCCCTGAATAACAACCAAGCAGTCTTATTACACATAAGACCATCAAAAGGTTCTCCGACCATAATATTCAGCACTAATGTATTCAGTATCATACAAGAAAGCGGAAATCTAAAAATATCACACTAAAGCCATAGTGTTGTGATACATAGACAACAGGAGGAAAATAACTTAAACATAAAGCTAAGTCATCATCCATCTCCCGGGGCCACCTACTCGTGCCTTTGTGGTTTCTTCTGTCCCTGTTTCTCTGTAAAATAACAACATATAAACAATGAGATACAATCTCAGTAAGTCCTACCGATACCCCTACTAACACTCTTGGTCAAATTATAATTTATGATTAATTTAATAGGTCGCCGACTGCAACTTTGCTATATCCCCGGTGAACCTATTATGACATCGTACGACACCGACTGCAACTTTGCTATATCCACGGTGTATCACACTACAAACAAAGTACGACACCGACTGCAGCTCTGCTATATCCCCGGTGTGTCGCACAACAAACAAAGTACAACACCGACTGCAACTCTACTATATCCCCGGTGTATCGCACAACAAACAAAGTACGGCACCGACTGCAACTCTGCTATATCCCCGGTGTATCGCACAACAACTTTTAACATAACACCGACTGCAACTTTGCTATATCCCCGGTGAACCCCCTTACCAATGGTGTTTCCCAATTGGCACGAAGCCTAAAGTAAGAGTGCATGACTACCCCGCTGTTAGCCTAGAATTTCGACAAGGCTTTTGAATGGTTATTTAATAGGGTTTGACTTTTCATTAAAGAACATTCATAATGCCTTCAGAAAGAATAAGTGACATTTATGTCATCTCAGCATGTTTTCGACAGAAGAGGTCTTCACCATTTCGACAGAGAAGAGTTTTCGACAGGACAGTGTATTCAAGATTTCGTCAAGCAGTTATTAGCAGACAGTTGTGTCGAATTTCAAGACTACGGTTAATTCAACGTGGGCAATATGTGGCGTCGAACGTGGCACGAAGTCCATCATTGGTTAATGAGACGTGGCCACGTGTCCATAGCAGTTTACATTTCAGTCATTATTTTCTGTATAAATAGGGGTTTCTACGTAGAAATCAAAGGTGCCAAAATTATTATACCAAACACAGTTCTGAAACTCTAACTTCCAAGTCACAGTGAAAACAGAGTAAAAGAATTCTTGTACAACGTATGTGAATTTGTGCACCATTCTCTTTACATTCAATGCAATTTATTGTTTTCAATACAAGTCATTTTACATTTCTGCGTTCCATTTTATCACTTCTTTTACTTTGATTTCCACTTTCATGGTGAATTGTCTCCCTTTTAAAATATATTTGTTGACAAACTGTGGTGTTTAAAGGCAATTGCTTTAGAGATTTCTGGTTTAATCTCACAAAACATTTCTAATAAAACCAGTGATTGTTTGCTAAAAACACCAGCAAACAAATTGGCACGCCCAGTGGGACAGTTTGCCTTTAATACATAAATTTTCTATGTTCTTGTATGTGTTTGTATTTGCATGCATTTAAGAAATGGAAAAATGGTTCGTCCTACTAATAATGCGTCTAGTTCTACTCCTGTAATTTCACAAGAACAGGGAACAATAGTAGACTCTGCAAACATAAATGCAGGGTTGGTTGTGGGAACAATATCCCCATCATCATCAACAACCGTTCCTTCAGTATCAATGACGAACGTTGGATCAACGCAGTCAAACATGGCATCTGTGCCTATGCCTTTGCCGTTACACATGGGACTTCATAGTCCTTATATGGCAATAGGAAGCGGTTTAAATCCACATTTTCATAATGTAAGTTTTCCTGCATTTCCTTCTGGATCATATGGCATGCCTACTGGAATGCCACATATTTCGACCATGTCTCCCGTACATGTTTCTTCTGAAAGTGTAATGGGTCGAAATCCCACTGCATTAACCAATGAATCTTTGTTTGCCTTACGACAACAAGTTGATGAGAGCAATCATGATATGGTTAATATGTTAACCCAACAAATTGGTACAGTTTTTAATCCATTGATTCAAAATACTAACACTAGTTACCAAATGTTAGCCAATCAAATGGGTCGAATTGCAGATTTCTTTGGGACCCCAACAGTTAATAATAGGCAAATTCCCAATGTGATGGCTAATATGCCTGGTAACCCTCAAAGGGCAGTTACGGTCGAAGCCCAGGCAGTTGTAGGCGAACAACAAGGGTTAGCAAATCATATCCCTGAAGTAGTTTTGGTAAACCGAAACCAGAACGCTGACGAAGTTGTTCGACAAGTACAACGAAATAATGTTGACGTTCATGATAATATAGCCACTTTAGTAGAAACTATAATGGCGCAAAATGGTCTTAACATAGGTTTGCATAGGCCAAATTTCATATCACCATTGTGTGAATATGTGTTGCAAACTGAATTACCAAGGGGCTGGAAAGTTCCTAAATATACTAAGTTTGGTGGTGACACAAAAGAGTCTACTGTCGAACATATTGCTCGTTATTTAACCGAGTCTGGGGATATAGCCCAAAATGAAAATTTGAAGATGAAATATTTCCCAAATTCTTTAACAAAAAATGCTTTTACTTGGTTTACTACATTACCCCCTGGTTCCATTTTCACATGGGGGCAATTAGAAAAACCATTTCATGCGCAATTTTACATGGGCCAATCTAAGATTAGTCTCAAAGAATTGGCCAGTGTTCAGCGCAAAATGCCTGAAACTGTTGATGATTATTTGAATAGGTTTAGGCTACTGAAGGCTCGTTGTTTCACACAAGTGCCTGAACATGAACTCGTCGAAATGGCTGCTGGTGGCCTTGATTATTCGATCAGGAAGAAATTGGACACATCTCATCTAAGGGATATGGCCCAATTAGCTGACAGAGTTCGACAGGTAGAAAGGCTTAAAGAAGAAAAGTCTACGTCAAATAGGTTTCATAAAAAAGAAAAAGTGGCTTATGTCGAAGAAGAATTCGACACCACACTTAGTGATGTCGAAAGAGAGGAGATAGACGTGGCTGAACTCAAGCCTGGTCCTCCTTATACTTGTAAATTACTAAGGCCTGCTAATGGGAAAAATCCTATTGAGCCAAAAAATGACAGATTTGTGCCTAAGACATATACTTTTGATGTTACTAAATGTGATGAAATATTTGAGCTGTTAGTAAAAGATGGTCAGATATTGGTACCTAGTGGCTTAAAAATACCAACTCTTGACCAGAGAAAGTAAAAGGGTTATTGTAAGTTCCATAATTTTTTGGGACATAACACTGACCGTTGTGTGCTTTTCAGGGATCTTGTGCAAAAAGCAATCGAAGAAGGGAGATTAAAATTTGAAGATAGAAAGATGAAAACTCCAATGCAAGTTGTAGATGACCCTTTACCCAAAGCTGAAGCCATGTATACAGAACCTTTCGAAATGAGTGTAAACATGGTAGATGCTGAAATAAAAGATCCTCCAAAGAAACTTAAATCCTCCACCAAGAAATTGGAAGGTTTTATATATGCTGAAGGGATGAAGCAAGAGATAACCTTGAAAGAGTATGATGGGAAGTTACATGCTGTGTTCCCAAAAGCTGAAGAGGAGTTGATAGATTTCCTCAACAGATGTAAGTGGAATAATTCTGAAGTTATGCTGTGTCCAAGGTGCAGTGCTGTTTTCGACAAAGAAGCAGCTAAAGCTGTTGAAGGGTACCAGGATCAGGAACAACGTAAGAGGAAATGGCTCGACAATAGGCCATCCTTTGATTTTGGTAGAACTGAGCTTCCTGGTTACAAGGCCAATGTTATGACTAAGCCTTCATCTAGCAAGGTTAATGTTTCAACTAAGCCTTCGACAAGCCAAGAGCCAGGAAAGAAAGGATCCATTAAACTGTTTGGTAAAACCATCGTTCCACAGACAAAGTCCCCTGTTGGAAAATGGATTCACAATAACGCACCTGCTCAAGTTGTCCATCAAGATGAGTATTATTCCAACAAGTATAATTATCGGAATAATTATAAAGGTAAGAACCCTATGACTAAAACCCAGTGGCGTCGTTTCCAGAGAAATCAGAAGAAGAAAGCTTCTTTAGACGTGAACAAGGTTCCTAGTCACTTTGGAATCAAAGTCCAGTTGGGTGATAAGAAAGTTGCTTCTAAAGTTGAGGCAAGTACCAGTGCTGATGTTGCTAAGCCTACAAGTGGGGTAAATAAGGCAAAAGGCAAGGATGCTTTGATGGAAAAACCTAGAAGGCCTGCACTTGAAAGAATCTGTCCTCCATCTTCGACATTTAAAGGGAAAGAACCTCAGTCCGATTTTGATGAGGACATAGGCTCTGGTTTTGATGATTCTGATGATGATTTCGATGTCGTCTGTAATGTGGTGTCAATATTGCCACTGGAGTATGATGTCATAACTATGCCTAACAGTGAGGAAGAAGATTTCACTGAAGATATGGCTTGTCACAAACCCATGTGTTACTATGTGATGAATGATGGCTGTGTCGAAGAACAGATGGCTACTTTCGAGAGGCCAGATACAAGTATGCAGAACCACCTGAAGCCTTTATATATTCAGGCTAAGGTTAATGGTATTGGCATCAACAAAGTGTTAGTTGATGGAGGTGCTGCTGTGAATCTTATGCCTGAAGTGCTTATGAAGAAGATAGGCATATCCATCACTGACCTTAAGCCACACAATATTGTCTTAAGTAATTACGAAGGCAAAACTGGTTACTCTCTTGGAGCCATTGAAGTGGAATTGATTGTTGGAACTATCAAGAGGACCACTCTCTTCTTAGTAATTGCTTCCAAAGCAAACTTCAATATGTTACTTGGAAGGGAGTGGATACATGGAGTCGGTGCTGTGCCTTCAACATTACATCAAAAACTAGTGATGTGGAAGGAAGATGGTCTTGTCGAATACATTGAAGCAGACCAAAGTTATTTTCGTGCTGATGTGAATCACATCACCAAGGAAAATTTTGAGAAAAGATTGGCGAATATTGCGCCATGTACATCTTCTAATGAGGCATACATTCCTGCTGATAATGTATTTGCTTCAGTTAATTTGGATCCAAACTATGGTTTTGTTTGGGAAAGGCAAATAATAGGAGATGCTACTGCCCAACCTGAGGGGTGGTATTCTGATTCTTAAAATGTTTCCTATGTCAGTTCCTAATGCATGGAACAAGATTACGGCTTATATGGCCGAAAATAAGTTAAAAGCGGTTATGGAAGCCGAATTAAATCATCAAACAATGGCTGTCGAAGCCAAAGGTTCTGAAGACGAAAATGGCATTATTATGAATGGAAAGCTTGATTGCATTTATGATAATGAGCCATTAGGGTTTGAAAAAGATCCTAGAGATTCAACAAAGCGAATGCAGGCTCAAGATCCATTGGAAGAAGTAGATTTGGGAGATGGCTCAAAGAAGAGGCCAACTTTTGTTAGTGCATACCTGGATATTGCATTGAAAACCCAAGTTATAACATTACTGAGGGAGTTCAAAGACTGCTTCGCTTGGGACTATGACGAAATGCCTGGTTTGAGTCGAGACGTTGTGGAATTGCAGCTGCCAATTCGACCAGAGAAGAAGCCAGTGAAGCAAATACCAAGAAGGTTTGCTCCTCAAATATTAACTAAAATTAAGGAGGAGATCGAAAGGTTGTTCAAGAACAAATTCATCAGAACTGCCAGGTATGTTGAATGGTTAGCTAATATAGTTCCTGTGATTAAGAAAAATGGCACTCTTAGAGTTTGCATAGATTTTAGAGATTTGAATAATGCAACTCCCAAAGATGAATACGCAATGCCTGTGGCAGAAATGTTAATAGATTCAGCAGCAGGATTTGAATACCTCAGCATGCTTGATGGTTATTCTGGGTATAATCAAATCTTTATTGCTGAAGAAGATGTACCGAAAACTGCATTTCGTTGTCCAGGGGCATTAGGTATTTATGAATGGGTAGTAATGCCATTTGGTTTAAAAAATGCTGGTGCTACATATCAGAGGGCAATGAATTGTATGTTTCATGATTTCATTGAAAACTTTATGCAAGTATACATAGATGATGTGGTGGTTAAATCTTCCTCAGAAAATGGTCATTTAGACCATCTTCGACAATCTTTTGAAAGAATGAGGAAATATGGATTGAAAATGAATCTATTAAAATGTGCCTTCTGTGTGCGTGCAGGAGATTTCTTGGGTTTTGTGGTGCACAAAAAAGGCATTGAAATCAATCAGAATAAGACTAAAGCTATAATTGAAACGAAAGCTCCTTCAACCAAAAAAGAACTTCAGTCATTGTTGGGAAAAATCAATTTCCTACGAAGATTCATATCAAATCTAAGTGGCAAAACTCAAACATTTTCGCCATTATTGAGACTGAAGAAAGAAGAAGTTTTCAAATGGGAATCAGTTCATCAAGCAGTCTTTGAAGAAATTAAGTCTTATTTGATGAAACCACCAATTCTAATGCCTATTATTAGAAACAAAGTGCTCAAATTGTATATAGCAGCATCTGAAAAAACAATTGGTAGCATGTTAGCTCAAGAGGATGATAATGGTGTCGAAAGGGCCATATATTAGCTTAGTAGAATCTTAATAGATGCTGAAACTAGGTACAGTTCTATAGAAAAATTGTGCCTTTGCTTGTATTTTTCTTGCACAAAGTTAAAGCAATATATAAAGCCAGCTAATGTTTGTGTTTATTCGCATCCTGATATTATTAAGCATATGCTATCGAAACCAAATGACGTGGCCCAATGAAATGGTTCGCTTTATCTGCGTAAGGTCATGATTATTTTTGCCTATCACCATTTAATGTAAAGTTGTTGGAGGTGACGTTTCGAAATCTTCAAAAATATTCTTTTTCTTCCTTAAACATTGTCGAAAAAGCTATTTTTGGGGGGCAATTTGTTAGCCTAGAATTTCGACAAGGCTTTTGAATGGTTATTTAATAGGGTTTGACTTTTCATTAAAGAACATTCATAATGCCTTCAGAAAGAATAAGTGACATTTATGTCATCTCAGCATGTTTTCGACAGAAGAGGTCTTCACCATTTCGACAGAGAAGAGTTTTCGACAGGACAGTTTATTCAAGATTTCGTCAAGCAGTTATTAGCAGACAGTTGTGTCGAATTTCAAGACTACGGTTAATTCAACGTGGGCAATATGTGGCGTCGAACGTGGCACGAAGTCCATCATTGGTTAATGAGACGTGGCCACGTGTCCATAGCTGTTTACATTTCAGTCATTATTTTCTGTATAAATAGGGGTTTCTACGTAGAAATCAAAGGTGCCAAAATTATTATACCAAACACAGTTCTGAAACTCTAACTTCCAAGTCACAGCGAAAACAGAGTAAAAGAATTCTTGTACAACGTATGTGAATTTGTGCACCATTCTCTTTACATTCAATGAAATTTATTGTTTTCAATACAAGTCATTTTACATTTCTGCGTTCCATTTTATCACTTCTTTTACTTTGATTTCCACTTTCATGGTGAATTGTCTCCCTTTTAAAATATATTTGTTGACAAACTGTGGTGTTTAAAGGCAATTGCTTTAGAGATTTCTGGTTTAATCTCACAAAACATTTCTAATAAAACCAGTGATTGTTTGCTAAAAACACCAGCAAACACCCGCCTTAGTATGTTAACATGGGTCGTCACCCAACTCGATATAATAAATATATCTACAGACACATGAACTCAGGGTTCATTACCTCAGACAATCAATTGAACATTTAATTCACATTACAATTTAAATCCACATTCACTCTTGCATACAAATTCATCACCTTTCAACACATTTTACGTCTCCAAAAACAGTTCATTTTGCCTTAAAAATAGAATATTAAGTTAGGCATCTGAATAAGCTTTCAAACGCATCTTACAACACCTCAATCAGGTTCCCGGGTCTAAAGTTATCGCGAAAACAAAATCAGTGTACAGTTGGTGAAAAACTGCAAAGCGTCGCGACGCGAACTGGTTCTGTCGCGACGCGAAAAGTGACAAAAACATTTTGTTGCGCCCGAAAAAGTCCCTGAGGGAGAACTTTCCTCGTTTACAACTTTTCTAAAATCGATGAAGCCGCCACCAATATTTATTAAGGAAAATATTAGGAAAACCTTTTTTTGGAAAGCGATTGATCTTGCGAAACTAGAGAATAGGGTTCGGGGGTCGGTTACGCGCGGGGAAGTTGTTAGCACCCCATACGTCCTCTCTATTGAGAGGGAACCTTTAATTAAATGTGTGGTTTTAGTGTGTTGACTTGAAAATACATAATTTTGCCTCTCTACTTCTTATTGAAAAATTCTTAATGAAAATCTTTATTTATTATGAAAAAAAAGGGGAAAAATGGGTTTTTAGAAAAAAAACGCTTGACGGGACATGGCCCGCTCGTACGTATCTCCCGGTGCGATGGAGAACTCAAAGCTACGTAGTTCTTCTTTGTCTTTTTGAAAAGTTTTTGTTTTTTATCTTTTTTAGTGAGTTTTCGAAATAGGACGAGCATTAGCGAATGATTAAACTAGCAGAGGCTATGATGAATCACTACGAAATACTCAAAAAAGAGAGTTGTACCGCTAGTCAAACGAACAAAGGTTCTGATGGACTATTGATAACAACTCGTTTTTATTATCTTTTTTGAAAGTGATTTTTGAAAGAGATTGATTTGCACGATGATCAAACTAACAAAGGTTATGATGGATCATCGTTTATTATTCTTATGAGAAAAGGACATTGCCACTAATAGCTAAACGAACAAAGGCTCTGATGAGCTACTAGCAACAATGGGTTTGAAAATGATTCTTTTTTTTTTTATGAAAATAACTCTTTTTCTTTGGTTAAATGCTAGATTTTTTTTGCTGTGCTTGACGAGAACGTGTCTCGCTCCTACGTAACCCAAGTGGGAATCAAAGCTACGTAGTTCTAGGTAGCTTTAAAAAATGAAAATCTTTTTGATTAGGTTTTGGAAAATGAAGAGCATTCGTAATTATCGAACTAACAAAGGTTATGATGGATTATCACTAGTAACTGGTTTTATGCTTATGAAAACACTCTTTTGAAATTGTGGCTTTCATGACGATCAAACCGACAAAGGTTATGATGGATCGTCACTAGTAACCGTTTTTATGCCAAGTTGTTAGAAGTGAAAACAATGAATGCAAGAAAGTTTTTGTAGGTTCAAGCGTAACACAATCATTGGAATCAAACTATTAAGCAACAACATTTGAATTCATTATCAAGGATTAAGCCTAAACTACACATATTAGATCACAACGCATAGATAGGCAAAGAGGGAAGTTGGACTATGCATTTAGCAAAGAATGCAAGAATAGGTAAGATAGCACCTAAATGCACATCTAGTGGAAGATGTTAGGTAAGCACCATATTCGAACATTTCTACAAAACACAAGAGAGAAAAATCTGATTGCACATCTAGTGGAAGATGTAAGGGAGGAAATGAACCTATCTAAGTATTGATAATATTCTATGTGAGTAGACAAAGGAGTTGTAAGCACAAGTGAACTCAAAAGAGTAGCCTCAACTATGATCATTGGCAAGGCATAGGCAAGCAAATTATTTAGCAATCAAAGTATCAAAGGATGTTGAATCACTTTGGTCAATCCTCACACTTGAGCTAAGGTGCACAAGTGCACAAGTGTTAATCCTCTTGCCAATCATCAATCTAATTCTTAAGGCAAGTAATTAGGATCAAATCCAAACCCTAGTTTTTATTGAAGTATGCGCATAAAGCTTATTAATGCAATAGGGAAAAAACTCATGAATGCAAGATGGTAAAATGTTTTGAATGAAGGTAAAAATGTTTTATGAGATGAGATGAAAATGTTTTAATGAATGAGGTAAAAAAT
Source organism: Astragalus membranaceus (assembly GCA_039519185.1). NCBI lineage: Eukaryota > Viridiplantae > Streptophyta > Magnoliopsida > Fabales > Fabaceae > Astragalus > Astragalus membranaceus. The sequence goes on along the minus strand of CM076851.1, from coordinate 82,536,964 downwards.
GTTTTGATGCATGAAGGTAAAAATGTTTTTATGTTTTATGAAATGGTAAAAACTCTTGGTAAAAACTTAATGAAGAGGTAAAAGTAAAATGGTAAACTCTTTTTATGTTTTTGGTAAATAGTTAATGAATAGGTAAAAACCAAAGTGGTAAAAAGTGAGAAACACAATGTCTCAATTTGCATTCACTTATTCGAGATCTAATGACCAAAATCCAAGCAAACAAAGATGCACAAAAAGGCCCTTTTGGCCGAATGCAACATTACCAACAATCATCTCTTTTATTTCTTACAAAATTAACAATTGACACATGAATCAACACAAAATGAAAACTCTAATCTAACATGCAAATTTCTAAGCTAAAACATCAACCAAATCGCATTTTTATTCACATGAAAATCAAGGATTACAAAACACAACAATAACCCTAATTTTTCTAGGCAAACCCGAGGGCTATATGGCATGAAATCAACCCAAAATTTCACCTCAACTCATGAAACACACAAGAAAATACACGATCCCTAAAAAACAAACCAAGGCCGAGGCAAAATAGCATGAATATGAGTATTTTATTGATGAAAAATGATGCAAATATGAGTGAACATGCAAGAATACACAAGAATAACTCCTCTAATGCCAAGGGGTCACTTCAAACACCCAAGCCTACCAATGGGCTTGTCCAATAATGTTTGAAATGCCCCCTCAAAGCAACAACCACAAAATAGAAGAGTTGGAATGAGTAGAAGAGAGATTATGCAAGAAAAACTAAATATGAGATGCAAGGTTTCAAGGCTTACCTCAAAATCACAAAGAAATGAAGAAGGAGATGATATAAGCTCAAAATAAACTTGGATCTACCCTTGAACACACGAAATCCTCTTGATCTTCGTAATTTGATGATGCAACCTTGAAGAGAATGGAAGAAATGATGATGATCTAACAAGAAATGGAAGATTTGATGGTGATTTTTGAAGAAAATATATGGAGGAGAGGTGGAGGAGCTCACGGCCAAGAAGGGAATTGGGAGGAGAAGATGGTGTGCTAAGTTGCCCCTAAAATGCAATTCCACTCTAAAAATGAATTTAAAACCCTAAAATGACTTTCAAAATCTAAAATGCAATGCATGATACTCTTCTCACTCTTCAAAATGATGTCTCACCTCTTAATTTAATTATTTTTTGTGGAAAATTAGGGTTTCGATCTTAGGCGGACAAAATTAGGGTATGACAGCTGCCCCTCTTTATTCGGATTTTATCAAGAAATATTAATTGGCCGAGACATATTTCGAATAAAATAGGAATAAAGAATTCAGAAATTATACCAATTTTGTCTACTTGGAGAAACCCGAATTTTCTTTTTCTTTTTCTTTTCTTCTCTCTTCCTTTTTTTTTGAACTCCCAACGGAGGGAGCGTTTTCTGGAATCTGGTGGCGAGGGCTAACACCGAAGTGCTCATCCTCTCTTTGTACCTGCAGCTGAAAATGAACAAATGCATGCAATGCAAATGCCATGATTGCTGTTTTCTTTTTTCCTTATGATGAATGTAAATGTAATGAGTTTCTACTGTTCTTATATGCTTGATGAATGCAATGATTTTCCTTTTGTCTATGTCGGATGAATGCATGATTTTCTACTGTTCTTATATGCTTGATGAATGCAATGATTTTCCTTTTCTTCTCTTGTCTGTATGTAATGCATGATTTTCTTTTTCTTTTGTTTATGTCTGATGAATGCATGATTTTCTCCTGTTCTTATATGTCTTTTTCTCTTTCTCTAGCTTCTCTTCTTTCTTTTTCTTTCTTTTCTTTTCTTTTTGTTGCTCTCTTGGCTCTTCTCTTTTCTCTCTTTTGGCTTCTCTTTTTTATGCTCTTTTAAGAATCATGGGTATGCGAATGCAAAGCTTTGGTGTTTGATGACATGGAATGCTCATGTATTTTAATGGAATGACATGCAAAGGAAAACTTTATCTTCTTTGCTCTTCTTCTTTTTCTCTCTATGAGGAGGAGCAGATTCTGGGCGAGCATACAAGCTTTATAAGTATAGGACGAGCATATAAGCTCTATAAATATAGGGCGAGCATATAAGCTCTATAAGTATAGGACGAGCATATAAGCTCTATAAGTATAGGGCGAGCATATAAGCTCTATAAGTATAGGACGAGCAGATAAGCTCTATAAGTATAGAGCGAGCATATAAGCTCTATAAGTATAGGACGAGCATATAAGCTCTAGGATCTGGGGACCAACAGGTCCAAAGCAATTGGTTCTGAAAATTCTTTGGAAAATGAAATTCTGGGGACTAGCGGGTCCAAAGCAAATGACTCTGAAAATTCTTTGAAAATTAAATTCTGGGGACCAACGGGTCCAAGCTTTCTAATTCTGCAATAATTTTTTTTTTTTTTGAACTTTTGGGTATCAAGCATGAGGACCAACATCTGGTGCTTATCCGCATTCACTTAACAATGCATTTGAATGGTGCAGGTCATGCAAGTGATTTATGCAATGGTGGATTGTCTTGGTATGCAAATGTATGCAGTGATTTATTGAATGGAATGATCTTGTTCTACTTTTTGTTCGTTTCTTAACTTGAATGGAATTATGAATGAAATGGGAAACTTTTGTGGCAGGTGAAGGGATGAAAGGCAATGGCTTTTGCCAGACTGCCCCAATCCAGGCTTGGTGACTATGAATGAAAGGCTTGCCCCTGTTTGGTGATATTAACAATTGGAGTGAAAAGGCAGATATGCGTGAACTGGCGTCATGGATAACACCTGGTGAAAGGATGAATGACATAGGATGGACGCTGAACAGGCTTTCCCAAGACTAGGGTGGGTGGGTGGTGAAGAGAAAGCCCCAACTTTTAGATCTGAGTGGTGTTCTCAGTGTAAATCTTTGGTTCTCTGTGAATGGCTTGACTTTTGGTAATGAAGAGAAGCCTCACTTGGTGGTCACTAAACCTTGTTTTAAGGCAATCTTGAATGCATTTTTGGGAGTGCAAGTCTTTTTTTTGTTTCGTCAGCTTTCTTTTTTCTGACTGTTTGTTTTTGTCTCCTCAGTTCTCTTTTTTCTGAGGGTTTATTTTTCTTGATCAGCTTTCTTTTTTTTGATCGTTTGTTTTTCCTTTTCAGCAAACACATTGTAAACAGATAAACTTATTTGTCCTAAGATTAAAATTTGAGAAAACGAAAGCAACCGGTCATTGATCGGAATGGACTTTGCAGGATTGTGATGTTTTGTGGAGAAGGGATGATTGGGATTATCGGAGTGTTTGGGGTTGATGGAAGGATGGGTCTTATTCAGCGTTGGCCGATGGTCAATGGTTTATGAAGGGAATAGTTATTGGGCTTGATGAAACGTTTGGGGTTTTTATTAGGACAAGTTTGGGTTTCATGGTAGAATGACTGGAGGGTTTGATGTTGAGGCCAGAGGAAATGTTTGTGGGTTTTATGAGAGGAAAGATGATGAAGTGTTTGAGGATTTGGGGAAGAAGGGATGGTTTATCGAGACAAGGACCTCTTATGTCTTATGGCAAAATGTACCAGCTCACAATTTATACTTCTTTTGTCTCTCTTTTTCTTTGTTTTTTTTTCTTGTTTTTCTTTCTTTTTGTTCTTTTTTTTTTGGGGATTTTCATTTTTGAATCTTTTTGTTTGATTGCATTCTTTTCCTTTTGGCTTCCTCTTTGCCTTGGACTTGAGGTGAGCTGATGGAGATATCTTGGGATTTTCTTGGCTTAAGGTGGGTAGGAAAGGGTATTTTTGGGATTTTGGATTTTTGAGGGTATGGGGAGATAGCCAAACTTCATTTCAAATCCCGATTACTTATTTTTGTAAAACTTGACAACAATTTATCTATCTATATGTGTTTGCTCTCTTCTTTTACTTTTCTTTTTTGTTTTTTTGTTTTTTTTGTGCCCTAACTTTTGCCGGGACCGCTCTTTGCGAGTTTTCAATCCACCGGGCGCTCTTTTTTGCCTAGGCCTCCCTTTGCGGGTTTTCAACCTAGCGAGCTTATTCTTCTTGTTTATTATATTATTTTTGAAAGACTTGCACTAAAGGTATATGATATTGACGAGGAGACTTAGTGATCACAGAACTGCCCCAGCATGGAGGACTCAAGAGTGATTGAAGAAAGTAACTTTTTATTGATGACAATATTGAAAAGGAACATGTGCCCTTATTGAAATATCCTAAGGCCTTGGACAGAGCCAGAGGATTGCATCATAGAAAATTGATTTGAACTGAAAAACTACATGAGAATCAACAATCACTCATAAATGCTATGAAATGCATGGGAAAGACGATGCTGCCTTCAACACTTTGATCATCTTCAACTGTTGCCATTTTGACTTGATAGCCCTGAACTCAGAGGGTTAAATCCTTCACCACCCTCTTCAAAGGTTAACCGCCTTGAATCAATAAGACCCTGAACCAAATGTTTCAAAAGATAACAATTTTCAGCAGAGTGACCAATTTCCCCAGCATGGAATTCACAAGTGGCCTGCGGGTCGTATCTTTTTGGGAATGGAGGTTGTACTGGCTTCATCTCACGAGGGGAGATCAAATTGTAGCTGATTAGGCATCTGCATAGGTTGGTATACGACATGGGAATAGGGTCGTATCGAGGCGACTTTTTTTGACCTGTTATTGCATTAGCTTCTTCATTCTTCTTTGCAGGAAACCCGGAAGATGGGTTTTTGTGGACACTTGTGTTACCTGGGGAACTCTGGGCGATCTTGCCACTTCTCAATCCGTTCTCTATCCTCTCCCCAACAATCACCACATCTGAAAAATTAGAGGATGCACTGCTGATCAGACGATCATAGTATAGTGGTGGCAAAGCCTCCATAAACATAGAAACCAATTCCTTGTCTAAAAGAGGAGGTGTAACTTGTGCAGCCAAAGCTCTCCATCGCTGGGCATACTCCTTGAACGATTCATTGTCCCTCTTGCTCATGCCCTGCAGCTGCGTTCTGTTTGGTGCCATGTCTGTATTGTATTGATATTGTTTGAGGAATGCATCGGCTAAATCCTTCCAACAGCGAACCTGAGATGGTTCTAACTTCATATACCAATTGAGAGATGCCCCAGCAAGGCTCTCTTGGAAGCAATGGATTAGCAGTTTGTCATCATGAGAGTAAGTAGACATCTTTCTACAATACATCGTCAAGTGACTTTTTGGACAGGTCGCACCCCTGTATTTGTCGAAGTCGGGGACTTTGAACTTTGGAGGCAGCACCACATCAGGAATAAGGCACAAATCTCTGGCCTCTCTTGCTCTGGAACCGAAGCCTTCAACCATTCTTAATCTTTCCTCTAATATCTGAAACTGCTCTTTGGTCTGCTGATGCTCAGCGGAATAAACCTGGGGGAAGCTGCTTACACTATGAGGAGGCTGGAGCATTGGCGCCATAGTTGGAGTTGAGTGCTGAATCTGAGGGTATGCAGAGTTTCCAGACGTGAAGTCCTGAGCCTGTGGAATGGCAGCTGGCTGAGGAGTGAAGTTCTGAAGAGTAGCCTGAGGTATAACAATAGGATGCGGGATCTGAGCCCGAGGTTCACCAGTCATTCCTTCAGATCCGATAGATGCCGGTTGTACATTCTCAACAATGGCTATAGGACCAGATCCCTGATTAGCTTCTGGGTTAGAAGAGGGAGTGTAACCTAGAGGAATCAGAACCCTCACCATTTCTGACATCTGCGTCCTTAACCCATTCACCTCTGCTTTTAACTCATTCACCTCTGCTCTTAGTTCTTCATTTGTTGCCATGTTCCTAGCTAGAGAACAAATCCAATTTGCCTTTCTCTGTCAACAGGGCACACGTCATAAGCACAAGAACGAATGACTGGACAAATGCATGCAACATTTTAGACTTGAATCAAAGGAAAGCAATTTTAACAAGGTAATTAAGTTATTACAAAATTGCCCCCTTGTACAGAGGATTTAACCCAAAAGTCAAGTATGTACCAACGCGGGGAGAGAATACACTTTATGGGCGGATGGGGCGGGACTAGACTTGGACGGGAAACTGTGGTAAGGGAGGAAAACCAACGGACTCAAACAAGAGAAATTACTCATAGCATGCATGCTCACTAGAAGAATGCTTCACAGAGAGTTAACATCAGTTAAAAATTTGTTTTTTTATTGGATACACTATTTCAGTCTTTTATCATGGAATAGATGAGATGCAATACTTTCTTTTTGAAAAACTGAGTACCTTGGAACACCTTGAGTTTGCAAATAAATAGGAGTGAGATTTTCTAGAAAGATTATTTTGTAAAAGCGTCTCGTCTCTCATCACAACCTTTTTTATTGAACGCAATGCATGGATGCAAACATGATGAAAATGCAAGGAAAATGACCACTTGGGAAGTGGAATTGTTTTAAAAGATTTTTGAGTGTTTTTGATGCAAGATGAAAAATGAAATTCCTAGGCATGCAAGAATGATATTTTCAAAATGGTTTTTTTTCTTTAGAGGCAAGACGAGATATGAAATGTCGATGCCCCCCCCCCCCCCGTTTTTTTTGTAAAAATGATGACGTGAGGCAACCAATTGTCGTTACTCTGAGTAACTTGCATGAAATATTGAGTGGATCCTGACTCAATACTTCATGCAATATACTGAAATGCTTCGACATTTGGTTAACTCAAACTTATTCTCTTATTTGAAAACAAACCTCACTTGATAGGGTCAAAGTGCCCCGATATCGTAGAGTAACATTTCAAATTTGTAGTGCACAAACAAATTTGAGATATTACCCTTCGTCATTCGAAGGTGCACTTTTACTCATTGAGCTTTTACATGAAGAGCTTTTCTATTTTTTCTTTGTTTAGAGAAGATGCATGCATTGGAAACTTTTCATTTTTTTTTTCATTTTTAGTTTTGGAACATGATTTTGAAAATTATTTGGAGATGCAAATGATTTATTGGAAAAAAAAGGTTTTAGAAAAATGTGCTTGACGGGGTATGACCCGCTCCTACGTATCCCCATTGTAATGAGGAATCAAAGCTTACGTAGTTCTACTGTGTCTTTTTTTTTTTGAAATAATGCTTATGCATGAATGCCTCGTCTTGGATGAACTTGACGAGGATTTTTTTGCATGATTATAAATGAAATGCTTATGCTATGCAGATGATAATTGTTTTTTGTTTTATCTTTATGTAATGAAAGGGAATGCAAGATGAATGGTTTTTTTCAAAATTGGAATTTTATGCAATGCAAATGATGTAATGATGCAGTGATGCAATGATGCAATGATGCTTCTTTTTTGTGTTTTTGCGGAAAGAGGATATTTACAGGTGGTGATTTGAAAATTTTCACACTATATGCCACCTCATATAGGTGTTTATTGAAAAGGAAAAGCATATCTTTTTTTATTTTCGAAAATTTTGAAGGAAAAATTGATTGAACTGAATGCAACAATGCAGCACACAATTTGAAAAGCCCTTGTGACCTAAAAAGGGGGTAGAACCTATGATCTAAGGAACTTTAGGGATAATCTTCTCATGTAGCTCTATTCACACCCTCACAAAGGTCATCAGAGCCACACTCCCTCTCATGAAAATCCCCGTAAATGCAGCAAACTGCTAGATACGAAGCATCATGAAAGAGCACAACTCTGATTGAAACTTTCGCGAGTAGCAAAACGGACAAAGGTCCTGATGGGCTCCCACTACTCGAATCCACTCATCCTAAGGTATCCTAACAGACCTGGGTTATGGTCTCTTTCCTCGTTTACAACTTTTTTAAAATCGATGAAGCCGCCACCAATATTTATTAAGGAAAATATTAGGAAAACCTTTTTTGGAAAGCGATTGATCTTGCGAAACTAGAGAATAGGGTTCGGGGGTCGGTTACGCGCGGGGAAGGTGTTAGCACCCCCACACGTCCTCTCTATTGAGAGGGAACCTTTAATTAAATGTGTGGTTTTAGTGTGTTGACTTGAAAATACTTAATTTTGCCTCTCTACTTCTTATTGAAAAATTCTTAATGAAAATCTTTATTTATTATGAAAAAAAAAGGGGAAAAATGGGTTTTTAGAAAAAAACGCTTGACGGGACATGGCCCGCTCGTACGTATCTCCTGGTGCGATGGAGAACTCAAAGCTACGTAGTTCTTCTTTGTCTTTTTGAAAAGTTTTTGTTTTTTATCTTTTTTAGTGAGTTTTCGAAATAGGACGAGCATTAGCGAATGATTAAACTAGCAGAGGCTATGATGAATCACTACTAAATACTCAAAAAAGAGAGTTGTACCGCTAGTCAAACGAACAAAGGTTCTGATGGACTATTCATAACAACTCGTTTTTATTATCTTTTTTGAAAGTGATTTTCGAAAGAGATTGATTTGCACGATGATCAAACTAACAAAGGTTATGATGGATCATCGTTTATTATTCTTATGAGAAAAGGACATTGCCACTAATAGCTAAACGAACAAAGGCTCTGATGAGCTACTAGCAACAATGGGTTTGAAAATGATTCTTTTTTTTTATGAAAATAACTCTTTTTCTTTGGTTAAATGCTAGATTTTTATTGCTGTGCTTGACGAGAACGTGTCTCGCTCCTACGTATCCCAAGTGGGAATTAAAGCTACGTAGTTCTAGGTAGCTTTAAAAAATGAAAATCTTTTTGATTAGGTTTTGGAAAATGAAGAGCATTCGTAATTGACGAACTAACAAAGGTTATGATGGATTATCACTAGTAACTGGTTTTATGCTTATGAAAACACTCTTTTGAAATTGTGGCTTTCATGACGATCAAACTGACCAAGGTTATGATGGATCGTCACTAGTAACCGTTTTTATGCCAAGTTTTTAGAAGTGAAAACAATGAATGCAAGAAAGTTTTTGTAGGTTCAAGCATAACACAATCATTGGAATCAAACTATTAAGCAACAACATTTGAATTCATTATCAAGGATTAAGCCTAAACTACACATATTAGATCACAACACATAGATAGGCAAAGAGGGAAGTTGGACTATGCATTTAGCAAAGAATGCAAGAATAGGTAAGATAGCACCTAAATGCACATCTAGTGGAAGATGTAGGTAAGCACCATATTCGAACATTTCTACAAAACACAAGAGAGAAAAATCTGATTGCACATCTAGTGGAAGATGTAAGGGAGGAATTGAACCTATCTAAGCATTGATAATATTCTATGTGAGTAGACAAAGGAGTTGTAAGCACAAGTGAACTCAAAAGAGTAGCCTCAACTATGATCATTGGCAAGGCATAGGCAAGCAAATTATTTAGCAATCAAAGTATCAAAGGATGTTGAATCACTTTGGTCAATCCTCACACTTGAGCTAAGGTGCACAACTGCACAAGTGTTAATCCTCTTGCCAATCATCAATCTAATTCTTAAGGCAAGTAATTAGGATCAAATCCAAACCCTAGTTTTTATTGAAGTATGCGCATAAAGCTTATTAATGCAATAGGGTAAAAACTCATGAATGCAAGATGGTAAAATGTTTTGAATGAAGGTAAAAATGTTTTATGAGATGAGATGAAAATGTTTTAATGAATGAGGTAAAAAATGTTTTGATGCATGAAGGTAAAAATGTTTTTATGTTTTATGAAATGGTAAAAACTCTTGGTAAAAACTTAATGAAGAGGTAAAAGTAAAATGGTAAACTCTTTTTATGTTTTTGGTAAATAGTTAATGAATAGGTAAAAACTCTTGGTAAAAACTTAATGAAGAGGTAAAAGTAAAATGGTAAAATCTTTTTATGTTTTTGGTAAATAGTTAATGAATAGGTAAAAACCAAAGTGGTAAAAAGTGAGAAACACAATGTCTCAATTTGCATTCACTTATCCAAGATCAAATGACCAAAATCCAAGCAAACAAAGATGCACAAAAAGGCCCTTTTGGCCGAATGCAACATTACCAACAATCATCTCTTTAATTTCTTACAAAATTAACAATTGACACATGAATCAACACAAAATGAAAACTCTAATCTAACATGCAAATTTCTAAGCTAAAACATCAACCAAATCACATTTTTATTCACATGAAAATCAAGGATTACAAAACACAACAATAACCCTAATTTTTCTAGGCAAACCCGAGGGCTATGTGGCATGAAATCAATCCAAAATTTCACCTCAACTCATGAAACACACAAGAAAATACACGATCCCTAAAAAACAAACCAAGGCCGAGGCAAAATAGCATGAATATGAGTATTTTATTGATGAAAAATGATGCAAATATGAGTGAACATGCAAGAATACACAAGAATAACTCCTCTAATGCCAAGGGGTCACTTTAAACACCCAAGCCTACCAATGGGCTTGTCCAATAATGTTTGAAATGCCCCCTCAAAGCAACAACCACAAAATAGAAGAGTTGGAATGAGTAGAAGAGAGATTATGCAAGAAAAACTAAATATGAGATGCATGGTTTCAAGGCTTACCTCAAAATCACAAAGAAATGAAGAAGGAGATGATATAAGCTCAAAATAAACTTGGATCTACCCTTGAACACACGAAATCCTCTTGATCTTCGTAATTTGATGATGCAACCTTGAAGAGAATGGAAGAAATGATGATGATCTAACAAGAAATGGAAGATTTGATGGTGATTTTTGAAGAAAATATATGGAGGAGAGGTGGAGGAGCTCACGGCCAAGAAGGGAATTGGGAGGAGAAGATGGTGTGCTAGGTTTTGTGTAGGAGAAATGAGCAAAAAGTTGTGAGTGAAGAGCCAAGCAAGGTATATATAGGAGGCAACTAGGTATAAGGGTATTTTAGTCATTGTGCTTTGAATGTGCTCTAGGATTGGATTTTAATTTTGAATCAAGGATTGAGATTGATCATCACATGGATTGAGGACTTTGAAGAAGCACAAAATGAGAGTGAGATGAATAGTAACCCGGGTACTATTCATTTGGCCTTGGTGACCAAGTTTTGCTTGGTTGTCATTTTGTACTATTGTACTATTATGAGACCACTCCCTTTTCTTTCATTTTTTGATTATTCCTTTGAAGATAATTCCATAAAATCTAACCATTTTGGGCCACATACTAGGAATATTAGGAGGATGTCAACATTATGAGATCACCATGACCAAAAATGTCACAAAAATCCCATCTTGTATTATTTGAAGAATATTCCCTTTTGATACCTTTTTTGAATTTGAATTTTTTGTAACACACATGCATGCATGCGCAACATGTGATGATCAAGAAGGGATATGCCTCAAATAATTTCCTCTAATATTGCACAATGATTTTTGATGAGAAATCTTCCTAATTTTATAAATGACCCAAAATACCTTTTTACCCAAAACCCTTATTTTTTTGCCCCTAAAATGCAATTCCACTCTAAAAATGAATTTAAAACCCTAAAATGACTTTCAAAATCTAAAATGCAATGCATGATACTCTTCTCACTCTTCAAAATGATGTCTCACCTCTTAATTTATTTATTTTTTGTGGAAAATTAGGGTTTCGATCTTAGGCGGACAAAATTAGGGTATGACACATTTCGCTGGAAAATTTGTGTATAGTCACGACGCGATGGTGATGACTCGCGACGCGATGGAGCTGCTGTGAGTCCAGATTTTGGCGGTTTCGCGTGAAAACCGCGATTCCGCTCAATTCCGATTCTCGTTCCGATTGAAAACAGTCTAAACAACCAGAAAAACAGATTCAACCCATATCACACAATCCACCAAATCAATCAAAATCCCAATCAAAACGAAGTTTATCAAAATACGACAAATTTCCAAATATCAGTTTTTATGTCAAAATCTCTCGAAATCAAATCACGTAAAATTCATTGTAAAACAAAAACATCCTAAGCGTGAGTAAAACTCACCCTTAAAGCGAGAGGTGAGACCAAACCGAAATCACCGAGACTTCCAAATCTCCACATAACCACACAAACAATCCCCGCGTAAACTTCCACGCTCCGACGACGCCCAAATCCGCTTCCGACCTTTCAGCTCAATCACGAGACATCTTTTTAACCGAAATACCAAATTCTTCGAAATCCCCCATTCAAACCCTAATCACCAACCAACATCAACTCCGCGAAATTGAACTTCGTTCCGCACTCAATACGCTTCGGGTTCGCTCCTAATCATTCTTGAATCATCAAACACTATTCATCATCTTCAACCTCAATCACTATTCACACATAAACCCCAAATTTGAACCCTAACCTTTAATTCTTCAAAAACCCCAAATCGGACTTCAATATTCGCGTAATCCACCTTGAGCTCGCTCCTCACCACCATTCTAGGCTTTCCTTTGAGCTTGAACCACAAAACCTCCCTTTTTCTCCAAATTTCGAAAAGGACAAAGCAAGAGAGAGAGAGAATTGATGGTGATGATGTTGGTACCAAATTAAAGAGGAAGGAACGCCGATCACTTTTTGTGTTGGAAGGAAGACGTTTTGATGAACCTAGGTACCTCCTTTTTCCTCTTCTTCTTCCATACCCCTTCTTTTCTCTCCTTTCTCTCATTTCTCCTCTCTGTCTCTCGCGTATCCTTTCTTTCTTTTCTTTCTTTTTAATTCTCTTTTTTTTTCTTTCACTCACACACACACACACACACACACAAACACACACACACAAAGATATATATATATTTAATATATAAGTGGTAACGTGGTAAAATTACCACATTGTCCTTAATTTCTCATTTCGATTCTAAACTGTCATTGACCCGTATTATCCGGTTAACGATCCGATGACAACCAATAAATAATTTTAGCACTCAATAAATTTACCAGTCAAGTACTAAATTAATTTAATTGGGTTAACACCCAAATAATTCTACTAATTATTTTGAGGATGTTACACCTTACACTTACATAATATAAAAGCTACGACGTACACTATGGGGAACCCACTCTTTCAATATATAATTGAGCAAAACCTTTGCCTAAAACCTCTTGGGCCTTGAGACAGTTCATGACACCGCCCCAAGTACATCATCCATTTATTAGTTCATTTATGGTGTACTTATTTATGTACTAATTAGTTTTCTCACTCCCGTTTTTGAAAAGAGTTTAACTCGACACCAAAACTGTCAAATCGCGACCTCCGAACTCATTGCAATAATTGAATATGGGTTCAAACACTTGCATTTGGCTTCACATATGTTAAGGGTTGGTTTAGGCTTGAGAAATAATGCATTTGAAGGTGGGAAACCAAAGAAACAAACTGGGTGACAGAAGAAAACACGGCCATCCATGGTTTCAAAACACAGGCATGTTTTTATTTTAAAAGTTTTTGCGTGGAACACAGAAGAAAACATGGCCACCCGTGCTTTCAAAATGTGGGCATGTTTTTGGCCCTGACAGCAATTTTGTTCATTTGCTCTTCCAACTTCAACCACTTGTTACTCAAATCCTTTCCAACTCGAATCAAGGCATAAAACAGATATAGACAACCATGTTACATGTAATTTAATGTGGTTTTAACCATCAAAACCTTAGTTCAACACATCAACAATCATATATTATCACAAACACATACAATTCACATTCATAAGCAAAACTGTTTTATCTCATTTGAAATGTTCATTACCAACAACCAAACCAGCTCAATGTTAACATGCATTCAGTCAATCAAAACCCTAGCATCTTAAATCAACATTTCATCACTTGAAAACAAGGATCTAGGGGAAAAGACTCACAATAAATAACACAAGGATTAGCTTATAAACTTGTTCTTTTCGAAATAGAATCAATTTCCAGAAACTAACCACTTCAAAGTCTCATACATTCATCAAATTAATTCATTGACAACCTCATTTAAACGCTGTTCAAAGAAAAAGGGGTAAAGGTCTCACATTGTTCAGCTGAAACGTTAACAAGCAAGACAATGGTTCAAAAGATGCAACTTCATCCTCCTAACACTCCAATCAACAGCCCCAAACCCTTAAATTGCGAAATGAGCTTCAAAATTTCAAGATAAGAGAAATGTAGGTCTTCTAACAGCTCCTAGTGCTCTCTAATGCCCAAAAACTGAACATGCAAGGTGAGAACTCAAGCATATTCATGGATTTTGAGCTTGGACAGATTTGGGGTTTTGGTTTTGGGTGTGGTTTACGAAATGGAGAAGAAAATAAATGGGGTGAGGATGAGGAATGTAGTTGAATGGAAGTTCTCAATGGAAAGGATGAGGTGAAAAAGAAGGTTCCCTCTTAGCTCCCCCTCTTCCTCTCATTCGAGCTCTCTCTCATTCTCCAAGGTGTGGGTTTTTGGTTTTTCTCAAATTCTGAATTTGAGGTAGTGTGTGTTTGTTTTCAGCTCTCCCACTATTTATAGTGTGGTTTAAATGAAGGGCATTTTGGTAAATTAGGAGCAATTGAATTAGGACAACTTAAATGGGGTTAGCATCTAATGAAACTACTCACTCTAACTCAATAATCCCCTTCCCCAAACTAGTGCATCAAATTAATAGAAATAATAATTCACACACATCACCTTAAATAAACAGTTACAACAATTTAATCATTTAGCAATCAAAGTAACTAAAATTACTTTGAGCGTTACAAAATCAATTAACAATCATTCAACAATACGATTAAGAATAATTCAGTGATATCAATCACGCAACCAATTACACCAATTAAATCAATCACTTATCGATCAAAGTAATTCCAATTACTTTGGGGTGTTACAATCGCTCTCCCCATTGGAGAGTTTTCCTCTGCCCATCCTCATCCCCATTCCCGCGGGACCCTATTGTTCATACAAAAATAGTAAATAACTTAAATTCAACATATTTTTGAAAATATATAAAAATTAAAAAATATCATAAAGTTTAAATTTATGGTAATAGGGATTATGTAATATTTTTGGTTTCTTAACAAGATTGCCACGTGTTTAAAATTGGGGACAAAAGGGTAAATACCCCACAAAAAGACAAAAAACACAGCTTTTAAAAAAAATAACTTTTTTTAAAAAAACTGACACGCTGACGCGCAGTCAGTCTGACATACCGACGCGTGATAGTTGTTTATTTTTTAAAACTGTTTTTTTAAACTGTTTTATTATTAAAAACTGTTTTTTAAAAAAAAACTCTTTTTTTTTATTTTTTAAACTGTTTTTTAAAATATGTTTTTTTGAATTTGGTCAAAATAACTGTTTTTTTAAAATAAAAAAAAACTGTTTTTCTTCCGAATTTTTTTTCACTTTTTTTGTCAAATATATTAAAAAAAATTTCCCATTTTTAGTTAAAAAATTTAGTCACTATTTTTATAATCTACTCAAACTACTAAATTAGTCACTATTGCTCCATTTTTGTTTTTTTTTCAAAAACTTTTTGTTTAAAAACTGTTTCTTTTATAAGTGTTTTTTTTTCGTTCTTTATTAAAAAAAATATTTTTTTTGTCATTTTTTTTTCTGAATATTTGTTTCATTATGTTAAAAAAAATTCATTTTTGTTGTCAGTTTTTTTTCTGAAAATATAATTTTTTTATTTATTTTTATAATTTACTCAAACTATTACAATCAATCAATTCAACCACTACTAGTTGTCAAAAAAAGCCACACCTTTAACAAAATTTTCAAAATGGAATTTCCTTAAAACTAAATTATTCAATAGATGTTATATTAAATAATTAAATAATCTAAAATTTATTATTTACTATAATCTCTTTATTAAATCAATCAATTTAAACTCAAATTTTTCAATCAAATTTTTCATAAGAAAAAAAAATCAATCAATTTTAGCAACAAAAAAAAACCAAATAAGTTTTTATAATTACTAAAAAGGAGTAAAATGCCAACGGGAGTGGCAACGAGCGTCATCGGGAGTGCCAACGAGAGTGCCAACATGAGTGCCAACGAGAGCGGCAACGAGAGTGATATAGGGAAGGGCCAACGAGGATGCAAACGGGATGGTCAACGGGGATGCATATTTTACCTCTAATGTCCAAATACATTATTATCGATAAATGTAATTCTGATTGTCAATCTCCTTTAATTTCTTCGACTCAATATAATTTTCATTTGTATGTTATATGAGGTTATTCATACTATGAGAAAATCCAAGAAAAAGAAGGGAAATGTTGTGTACAAGATTGACTTAGAGAAAGCATATGACTATGTTAATTGGGACTTTTTAAGGGGTTGTCTGCCTCAGTTTGGCTTTCCTGACATTACAATCAAGCTTATTATGCATTGTGTCTCTTCTTCAAGTTTGTCTATTATTTGGACAAGGAGACCCTCTTTCTCCTTATCTTTTCGTTATTTGTATGGAAAGCCTTTCACATGCAATTCAGGCAGCAGTGGATAACAATCTCTGGAAACCAGTGAGTATATCTAAGAATGGTCCACGTTTATCTCACTTATTTTTTGCAGATTATGTTCTACTATTTTCTAAAGCTACAACTTCTCAAGCTACTCTTATAGAGGGTATTATGACTGATTTTGCTAATAAATCTGGTTTGAAGGTCAATATTGCTAAGTCTAAGGCTTTTATCTCATTTGCTACTAGAAGAAGCAAAATAGACTCTATTGTCTCTATTACAGGAATTAGAAAGAACTACTTCGTAGGAGAAATATCTAGGCTTTCCGATGATACATGGAATGTTAAGGAAGAGTGATTATGAGTTTCTTGTGGACAAAATTCATGAAAGATTGGGCTCTTGGAAGAATAAACTGCCAAATAAGGCTGGTAGAGTCGCATTAACTAAATCCGTTTTGACTTCTATTCCTACCTATTACATGCAGATTACTTGGCTTCCTCAAACTATTTGTTCTCAAATGGACAAGCTATCTAGAGACTTTATTTCGAAAGGCACAGATGATAAGGGAATTCATTTGGTTACCTTGGATAAAATAACCAAACCGAAACAACAGGGAGGGATTGGCATTAGGTTGGCAAGAGAAGCCAGTACTACTATGCTAAGAAAATTGGTTTGGGATATTCACAGAGATGCAGATAAATTGTGGGTTAAATTGCTAAAAAACAAGTATGTGGGCAATAAGGTTGTGTTAGATGTTCCAAAAAAACCTGGCTCAGTTATTTGGAATTCGATTATGAAGGCGCGAGGGGCCTTAAGAGATGGCTACGAGTATAGGTTGGGTGATGGCAGCTCTTCCTTTTGGTATGATAGTTGGTCTAATCAAGGAAAACTGAGCAATCAAGTTCTTTTCGTAGATATTCAAGATATGAATGTTTGTGTTAAGGATGTTCTTCAGAATGGGGAATGGAATCTAGAGCAACTATATATGCATCTCCCTTATAATGCCAGTGCTGCTATTAAGGCAATGCCCCGCTGTTTGAATCACAATATCCCTGATGGACTCACATGGAAAGGTAATTAATTTGGCTAGCTTATACACGGTGAAAGATGGATATCACTCGTTAACGTCTACTAATCATGGTTTGAATGGAGGCACTATCTCTGAGTCCTGGAAGTGGTTGTGGAGGATTCCAGCTCGTGAGAAAATTACGTTTTTCCTTTGGACCGCTTGTCATGATGCTCTTCCTACTAGAGCTATGTTGCATAATAGAGGAATGTTAATATCCTCCAACTGTCCTAGATGAAACATAGTAGATGAAGACATTCTCCATTGTTTGAGGGATTGTCATTTTCCCCACCAACTATGGATCTCTATAGGATTTGATAACATAGACTTTTTCAGTGATGGTAACTTCATCTCTTGGTTAAAGACTGGCATTGTAGTTCCTTTCAGCTGTGTGGTCGATTTGGAAGGCCCGAAATCAATTTTGTTTGACTCAGGAAAATGTCACTACTTATAATCTAAAGATGCAAATTTATAAACTGGCTAATCTTCTTCACAAGCTTTTTTTGTGTCCTGCTTCTAACTCTTTGCTGCCCTGTTTGGTTTCTTGGCATCCGGAGGCAGGTTCTACGGTTGTTTTAAATGTGGATGAGAGTAGCTTTGGTAATCCAGGTGCATCCGGATTTTGTGGTGTGCTGAGACAATCTAATGGTAATTGGATTTTTGGATTTTTGGATTTATGGGATCTGTGGGATTTTCTAATAATCTCCATGTTGAGTTAATGGCTCTTTACCATGGCCTGAGATTAACTTGGGAAAAGGGATATCGCAATGTTGTCTGTTATTCTGATTCTACTCTGGCCATTCATTTAGTTCCCAACACTGTTAATCTGTGGCACCATTATGCAGCTATTATTTGCAATATTAAGGAGCTCATTGCTAGGGATTGGGATGTTCAGTTATATCATACTTTAAGGGAAGCAAATGCAACTGCTGATTATTTGGCTAAGAAGGGAGCATCTAATTCAGTCGGCTTGCAAGAGTTAGAAGACCCCTGATGGCATCAACTTGTTTCTTCAATCTGATACCGCTAGAGTCCTCTTTATGAGGATGTAATTTTTGTTCTTTTTGTGCTTTCTTTTTTCCTTTTATTTTTCCTTCTCTTACCAAAAAAAATAAGTATACTCGTGCATAGCACGAGTCAAACACTCTAGTAATTCTATTATTTGATAATAATGATACCGTTGGAAATTATATTGTATGAATTATTTCCTTTTCTTGGTGTCTTTTATACCACCTTCTCCACAAATAGGAGACATGTGGTAGGTCTTTCACACAACTCATTTTTGCATCAAAGCTATATCAAAATTATATTCTCATCACTCTCATTCATTTTCCACTTGCTAATATTTTATTTGATAGCTTTATACTCCACATAATTTGATTTGTATAACTTGTGCTTCCATTTGTTCATTATCTACACTATTTATTATCTTAATCCTTTGTATTTCTTATTTTTTGGGTGTGATCCCAAGTTATTCAAGAGAGGTGGTGATATCTCTTGGTTTTGAGGCTCTTCTACATAGGGAGGTGATATCCCATTTTTGGGTGAAGAGGGTGCTCTTCGGTTATAAAGTTTTCTAGCTGAACTTGTTTTAAAAGCTAGTGATAGTTTAAAATCCCTTGGTGTTTTTCCTTGGGGACTAGACGTAGGACTCAGGAGTGGCCGAACTAGGATAAATTTCTACATGTCTATTTTCTTTCCCTTTATCTCTTTTATTTCCCTTTGCTAGTTATTTTTATTATTATTTATTTCAACATCTTTATTTATCTTCTCTTATTTTAATTCAAACCTTTTCTAAACACTTTATTTTATTTGATTAATTTTTATTTAAGTGATACATTTTTAATCACTATTTTTAAGTTCACAATTCACCCCCCTCTTGTGTTTGAAGTCACTTGGTTAACAAGCACAAAAGAATCCTGTCTTGACCCCTATTTTAAATTTTATTATCTATTTATTTAAATTACATCATAACTTTTACTACTTTTGATGAGCCAATATTTTCGAATTTGGCTCGGTTGATAAAATAGGAAGACAGAACGAGTAAAAGAATCTTTCTGTCAAACAGTGTGGGTAGCAAATCTTGCTGAAATTACTGACATTATGCTTTAAGTATTGCAGGTGCCTCTGAAAATACAACCAAATGGGGGACCGAAGGCAACATAAGTCCAACGGGCGATGTAAGACCTTTCAACCAAATAACAAAAGGCAACGTATGTCCTACGGGCGACGTAATACCTTTCAAGCAACAAACAAAAGGCCAATGATTGTCATTGCTACCATGATCTGTAACATCCTTAAATTTAGACGTCATAAATTTAGAATGTTAACCATTTCAATAAAAATCAGAGTTGCGAACCTACTTAAGGAATTGAACATAACTTATCTTGATGGAATAAACCATCCTTTACATACTCCAGGAGGTTTAAATACCAAATGGAAACTTAATGACATAACTGATAATCAGCTCAACATGAGTCATTCTTAAAACTTATCAATTCCGAAAGTAAGGTTTACATAAACTACAACTTAGATTACAATAATCATAAGTTAAAATCTCACAATAATACATAACATAAATCTAGGGTAGACTAAGCAATTTCAAACTTGATCCCAAAGGATCCTTTAAACTTTAGTAACCCAGTTCAGTAGCTACTAACTCTTTTCTTACTTGCTTCGTCTTGCCCTGTTTATCTGAAAAACACCACAATATAAACAATGAGATACAATCTCAGTGGGTTCTTTCGAGACCCCTCACCTATACTCTCGGTATTTTTCTTATCTTTTCTCTTTCTCTTTCTCTTAGTACAACCCCAGACAATCACTACACGATTTCCCCGAAGAACCCACCCGACAATAGCTATTGCCGAGTCAACTTATTCTGGGCCTTGGCTTAGGGCTCATGACTTCCCTTTACCAAGTATGCTCTTAGCTTGGGATCGTCATCACACGATAAACATATCGTTCACTTTGATTATCTTATGTAATTACTTGACACATGGATCCTTTTCTCATTCGATAATATACTAAACAATTCGTTTAAATGAAAAACTTCATTATTGCGTAGTAAAACTTCATGAAAATAGCTTCCACTTGGTGGTAATACTTTAGGATAGATCAAGAATGGAAATGGAGGGAGTTTGGTGCCAAATGGACTTAAAACTTCAATTTTATTTTTTAAAAATGGGTGGCAAATGAAGAGAAAAAGCAAAAGGAGTACAAGAAAGTTTTCGGTCATTGCAATGGAAGATGGGAAGAGTTTCCATTGTCTTCTTTCTCTCACTCTCACTTCGCAACTCTCTCTCTCTCTCTCTCTCTCTCTCTCTCTCTCCACTCCCTTTTCTTCTTTTTCTTTTCAAAAATTAAATGGAAGTGAAAATGTGTGGGTGTTCAGCTGAAGGTAGTCTTTAAGTGAGTGATTTTGGAGTGTGAAGTTCCTATAATGCCCCCTGCTCTATAATTCCTCACTTAAAACTACTTCTACTTAACGAAATATCTACTCAATACATTCAAGTACTCATTTAGTCAATTACATCATATAATTATCGAGTCAAACAACCAATAATTACTTCACCAATTACATCAAACAAGAATCAAATCATTTAAATCAAAGTAATTGAATTTACTTTGGGGTTGACTTAAGATAAAATAATAATTGCTACTTAGTACCTTAATGGAGTTTAGAGCTTTGACCCAATCATCACAATAATTCTGATAACAATAACACCATCAGTAAATCAACCAATAATTACTTTTACTTAGCAATCAAAATAATAAAAAATTATTTTTGGTGTTACATTTCACCTCAACTTGAAAATTTTTGTCCTAAAAAATTGTTCAAGTTCTATCTTTTACTCCATTAGATATCTCATAAAACACTTCAGTGAAGAATTTGTCGAAAAACTAAATACATAGTACTCTAAAACATAGGTACTACAACTTAAATTTGATAACACAAATTGGTCAAGTCATGGCATATGGTTCAAACAATCTTTGAGTTGGAAGGCAAGTAGTAAAACTTCATTTTAAACTTGCGCCCAAAGAGGTCAAAACTCCATTGATGCACTTGGAGCTTCAAGAGGGTCGAAAATGGCAAAATGGAATTTAGAGAGAGTTAGCTTCGGAAATTACTACTAGAAGGAAGAGGGTTGAAAATGGAGTGAAATGGCAGAAGGGAACTTACATGCAAGAAGACTAGATGATGGTGATGACCCCCTTCTTCTCCTCTCCCCTTCGCCCCATTCTCCCTTTTCTCTCTTAGTTTCTTTTTCTGTTTTTGCTTCTAATCTGTTTCCAGCTGAAATGAAAAGGAGGGGAAGGCTGAATATGTTTTAATGAGCTGAGGGTCTAAATGGTTGTGAAAAGACCAAAATGTCCTTGGCTCATTAATTCATGGTTTTGAGGCTAAGACCCCTCTCTAATCGTATGGTTTTCCACTCGGCATAGCTTTCTCGACTACCCCACATTCGAGTCGCGACAATTGACTTGTACCAAATACCACACACTCTTGTAACCAAACGAAGTGAAAAACTTATTGCATGCATACTTATGCTTAATACCATATTTGAAAAGACTCTTTAGGATGAGAAAAAAAAAACTTCGCAAAAGAGCAAAAATTGGTAGGAAGGGAAGATCCTCTTTTCCTTCCGACACATGACAAAACATCTACCTAGTAGTTTTGGTCCAAAATCAATAGTTTCTACGAAACTATCAAGTTAAGAGAGAGAAATTCGACTATTTTGAAAAGAAATTTTTAGTTTGTGTCTCCGAAATTATTATTCCAAATAGTTTTGTCCCTACCCCAACTTCGATATCTTATTCAAAACATGACTTCTTATAACAAATCAATGAGCACACAGTGGTGGCGCAAACAAAATGAAATTTCATGCAATTTAATAATTCATGGTCACTCAACCACACTAGTAGTCCAAACCAAAGTATCCCAAAAATTTCAGGACACAATCAGCAACAACTTTTCATCAGTACATTCAACTATCCTCAAAATCAATTTAAGACACATCACTACAAGAATAATTTCTGTTTCCTGCCATTTTTTCCGACGAACACTAGTCCGTCGCAATTTCCGACGGATTTCCGACGAAAAAGTCGTCGCAAATGTTCAGCAAAAGAGGCGCTAAAATTCCCGCTTACGTTTGCGACGGAGTTGTTTTTCGTCGCAAATTTCCGACGGCTATTTTCGTCGGAAAACGCTTAAAATCCGTCGGAAACGAAAATACCCAATTAAAAGAGAACCCCTTCCCTCGAACCCTATCATTCAGCAAACCTCACGCTTATAAAAAAAAGCAAACCCTCCTCTCCTTCGCGAAACCTCATTCTCTCCCTCGTTCTCTCCTCTCCTTCGCGAAACCTCCATCTCTCAGCTCACCCTCACACCAGCTCTTCCCTTCACCTTCCATCTCTATTCCCTAATCGTAGTCAACCCAGAACCTCCTTTCTCAGCTTCTAATCTCAATCTCAAGTCTGCATAATCTCAATCTCATCCGGTACGAACCCTAATCTCAATCTCAAATCTCTGCCAGGTACCTGATAGCCCCGCAAGTGCACGGGTCGTATCGCGTAATAAAAGAGTTATCGATCCACAGGGAGAGCCTAAGTGATTACCAATTTAATTTTTCAAAGTTGATTAACTGAAAAGAAAGTGTTTTTGGAAAGAAGGAATATTTTAGCAAAGTCTACTCACTCATGATCATTGTAGACAAAAGAGGAGAAAAGAAAATAAAAGAAGAAGACATAAAGTTAAATAGCGAGAAATAAAAGAAAGCGGTAAAGTGCAAAAATCATAAATAGCGGAATTGTAAATGACAGGAAAGTAAATTGCTTGAAAAGTAAATTGCCAGTAATTTACTTGACTTGCCAGTAATTTACTTGACTTGCCAGTAGTTTACTTGACTTGGAAATTTAAAGGGCAAAAAAGTAAATAACAAGGAAAATAAAAGAGCGGAAAAGTAAAGAGCGAGAAAGTAAAGAGCGAGAATTTAAATAGCAATGAAAGTAAATGACTTGGAAAGTAAAAGGGCGAAAAAGTAAATAGCAGGGAAAATAAAAGAGCGGAAAAGTAAAGAGCGAAAAGTAAAGAGCGAGAAAGTAAAGAGCGAGAAATTAAAGGGCAATGAAAGTAAATGACTTGGAAAATAAATAGCAAGAATTTAAAGGGCAAGAAAGTAAATAAACAAGAATCATAAAAAGCATGAAGAGTAAATTGAAGTCATGAATAATTAGAGAGCTTTTGTCATTGATTTTCTAACAAAATTCAAGCTTGGTTACAAGTGAGGATCAAGCCTCTATTTATAGGAAAATATTAGGTCTAAGGCACTTGAGAGGAGGGGCAAAATGGTCATAAAAAAAGTGGCAAATCAAGTGGCAAGGGAAAGCCATCAGCAAGTGGGTGCAGCCAAAATTGACTTGTCTGGTGCCAGGGTCGTGCGCCCATGTGCCAGGGTCGTGCGCCCTGGCCAGTCAATTTTGGCTGCTCTGCGCCAGTTTTGCACTAGGGTCGTGCGCCTATGGTGCCAGGGTCGTGCGCCATGTGCTGGAAAAGCTGTTCTGCGTTGCTGGCAAGCATGGGTCGTGTGCCTATGTGCCAGGGTCGTGCGCCTTGTTCTGCCAAAATGGGCCATTTTCAGTTGAAAACACGCACGGGTCGTGCGTGGTGCACCCAGGGTCGTGCGCAGGCTCTGCGCCAGTTTTTACCAGGGTCGTGCGCCTATCTGCCAGGGTCGTGCGCCAGTTTTGCACTAGGGTCGTGCAACATGTGCCAGGGTCGTGCGCAGGCTCTGCGCCAGTTTTTGCTGCTTGGCGCCCTTGGCGCCCTGTGCTGCGCCAGTTTTGCTGCTTGGCGCCCTTGGCCAGTTTTCGGTTTTTGGGGCCCTTGGCGCCCATGAGGGTGTCTAGTGCTTTAAAAATTGCTCCTCCTCAAATATTTCCTTTTTTCTTCATTTTAGCTCATATTTTCTCTTTTGCTCCAAAATAAAACCTGAAAATAAAAAGCAAACATATGTAGTAAAATAGTTCAAAGATATAAAATATAATTAAAATACCTAAAAAAACTTAATGAAAATAACTATTAAAAAGACTCTAAAAATAGACTTATCAAACTCCCCCACGCTTGAACCTTTGCTTGTCCTCAAGCAAAAACAGTGTAAATCCTTAGGCCGATTCTGAAGGAAAATTATTTTCACATCGAATCATTAAGCGAACTGTGGGGCAATTCTAACACTTCGGTTTGAGAACTACTATCCGGGCTTCTTGTGGAATTGGGAGACAAATTTAAAGTATCAATACATTAGAGAGGATATCAATGTCATCATAGAACCGGTTCCCCAGCATTCTTAAGTTTGGGTCCTCCATTCACTAAGACCGGGTCTCAAAGGAGGGTCTTTATACGTTGGGTATTCAAGCAATATTTCTTTTTCTTTTTCTTTGATTGTATATGCTAACCATTCATTTTGACATTTAAAATGCACCAATTTTTGCATTTTGAATTGGTTTTGCAATTTTTTTTTTTTATTTTTATTCTTTTTTGAATACCCCAACTCAGACGTTTTTCTCCAGTAACCGCGCATCTAGTAAATGTCACCAAGAGAACCAGGTTACTAGTTTCTTTTCAGTCCCTCTAATTGTTTTAATAACTGAAAACAGTCTCAATAGTGTGTGTGTGTGAAAAAGCCCTAGAAGTAGAAATCGAACCATGATACAATTTTGTTGTTCCCAACCAGTCCACCTAGATGATTGCTAATGAAAAATTGAAAAATTATTTTTGTCCAGAAAAAGCTTATCTAAAACATGCTTAGGGTTCACAAAGTTTTATCATGGAGGGAGCAGATACAACTCAAAGTAAAAAGATAAAAACTCAGCAAAGCAGTAAAGACATACCCAAATAAAAGCAATAAAATACCCCCCCATGCTTGGACTAGGCATTGTCCTCAATGATTTTTCAAATAAAACAAAAGGGGTTAGGAGAGCTCACCTGGCTGTCTGGTTCAGGATACTCGGCCCTGAGGTATTTTATTTTATTTTATTTTTTTAAACAAATCGAAAAATACATTAAGCCGTGGGTTGCCTCCCACGCAGCGCTCGTTTATGGTCATTAGCTTGACCTTTTCCCTTTATAAATTTATTCCTGGGTCCCATTGCTTGAAGCATAGAGACCAAGTGACATATGAAGGATGAAAGCATATTCCTAGATCCCATGGCTTGTAAAATGGAAGTTGTGTAAGCAATAAGATCTTTTTTACAATTCCCCCCAGATCAAATGTTATTTTTTTCACAAAGGAAGGTGAAAAGTAAGATAAAGGAGATGGTTTGTATGGTGGTGGGGGGATGTATGGTTCTTCTCTTTCTTTTTCTGGTTCCTTCTCTTTTTCTTTTTCTGGTTCCTTCTCTTTTTCTTTCTCTTCTTGCTCACACGGTGAATTATGTTTTTCACTCACAATTTTGTCTTGGTTTGCTCTTGGTTCCTCTAATTGTTTTTCGCTTCTAAGGGTGACAGCATATATTTGGCCATTTAGATTTTGTTCAGGCTGTCCGGGAAATACCCCCGAAGAATTAGAGGATGAAGCCACCTGTGTTGCCACTTGAGTTATTTGATTTTTAAGCATCTCACTATGAGCGGCAATAGAGTCGATTTTTGATTCTAATTTGATAAGTGTGTCATTCAAATAACCAGTTTGATTTTTGAATTCTTCATTTTGTTTTGTTTGAGATGACACAAATTTTTCCATCAAAAATTCCAAGTTCGACTTTTGTGAGTTGTTTTGTGGGTTGTTAAAAACGCTTTGATTTTGAAAGACAGGAGGTGGTCTAGGTGCTGGATTGGGTGGAGGATTTTTATAAGAAAAATTTGGATGATTTCTCCACCCAGAATTATAAGTATTTGAAAACGGATCTTCTTTTTGAGCATAGTTTACACGCTCATTTCCAGTACTAGATGCCTCAAGCTGGCATTTAGCTCTAATATGGCCAACAACCCCACATAATTCACATGGTGGAGTAGTAGGAGAAAAAGTTTGTGAAACGGCACTTACATTTAATTTTTCAAGTTTTTGAAAAAGTGCATCCACTTTTGAGGCAAGATGATCAACAGCAGATATTTCATACTTACCTGGCTCTTTTGATGATGCTGGTTTATCTGTTATGGCTCGCTCACCTGCCCATTGACAATGGTTTTGAGCCACATCTTCAATGAGTGCATAAGCTTCAGTAAAATTTTTGTTCATCAAAGCTCCACCTGCAGCTGCATCAACAGTCATTCTAGTTGCATATTGTAATCCATTATAAAATGTATGAACAACGAGCCATTTCTCTAGTCCATGATGGGGGCATAGCCTTAACATTTCTTTGAAACGTTCCCAAGCATCATAAAGAGATTCCCCGTCGTTTTGAGAAAATCGAGTAATTTGACTTCTCATTTGAGCTGTTTTACTTGGGGGAAAGAACCTAGTAAGAAAGGCTTGTTTTAATTGGCCCCAGCTGGTAATGGATTCCGAAGGCAAAGAATGTAGCCATGCTCTTGCTCTATCCCTTAATGAAAAAGGGAAGAGCTTTAGTCTTATGGCATCTTGAGGTACCCCGTTTAATTTGAGAGTCCCACAGTATTCCAGAAAAATTGAAATATGAAGATTTGGGTCCTCCGTGGGAAAACCAGAAAATTGGTTTTGTTGAACCATTGAAAGCAGAGATGATTTGAGTTCAAAATTATTTGCTTCCACATTTGGATGTACAATGGCAGCCGATGGTTCTGCTGAAGGTGTTGCGTACTCTTTGAGAGCACGATTTTCATTAGCCGCCATTTGGTTATCGGGAATTTCTCTCCTCCTTCTATGTAAGAACCTTTCGATTTCGGGAATTTGTTGAACAGTTTCACCGAAACTTCTGGTTCTTCGCATTCGAGGGACAAGAGAAGAAAAAGTAAAAATAAAGAAAATAAAATTTCAGTCTAACCGGTTTCGAAAAATTTAATTAATATCACTGCCTCCCCGGCAACGGCGCCAAAAACTTGATAGCCCCGCAAGTGCACGGGTCGTATCGCGTAATAAAAGAGTTATCGATCCACAGGGAGAGCCTAAGTGATTACCAATTTAATTTTTCAAAGTTGATTAACTGAAAAGAAAGTGTTTTTGGAAAGAAGGAATATTTTAGCAAAGTCTACTCACTCATGATCATTGTAGACAAAAGAGGAGAAAAGAAAATAAAAGAAGAAGACATAAAGTTAAATAGCGAGAAATAAAAGAAAGCGGTAAAGTGCAAAAATCATAAATAGCGGAATTGTAAATGACAGGAAAGTAAATTGCTTGAAAAGTAAATTGCCAGTAATTTACTTGACTTGCCAGTAATTTACTTGACTTGCCAGTAGTTTACTTGACTTGGAAATTTAAAGGGCAAAAAAGTAAATAACAAGGAAAATAAAAGAGCGGAAAAGTAAAGAGCGAGAAAGTAAAGAGCGAGAATTTAAATAGCAATGAAAGTAAATGACTTGGAAAGTAAAAGGGCGAAAAAGTAAATAGCAGGGAAAATAAAAGAGCGGAAAAGTAAAGAGCGAAAAGTAAAGAGCGAGAAAGTAAAGAGCGAGAAATTAAAGGGCAATGAAAGTAAATGACTTGGAAAATAAATAGCAAGAATTTAAAGGGCAAGAAAGTAAATAAACAAGAATCATAAAAAGCATGAAGAGTAAATTGAAGTCATGAATAATTAGAGAGCCTTTGTCATTGATTTTCTAACAAAATTCAAGCTTGGTTACAAGTGAGGATCAAGCCTCTATTTATAGGAAAATATTATGTCTAAGGCACTTGAGAGGAGGGGCAAAATGGTCATAAAAAAAGTGGCAAATCAAGTGGCAAGGGAAAGCCATCAGCAAGTGGGTGCAGCCAAAATTGACTTGTCTGGTGCCAGGGTCGTGCGCCCATGTGCCAGGGTCGTGCGCCCTGGCCAGTCAATTTTGGCTGCTCTGCGCCAGTTTTGCACTAGGGTCGTGCGCCTATGGTGCCAGGGTCGTGCGCCATGTGCTGGAAAAGCTGTTCTGCGTTGCTGGCAAGCATGGGTCGTGTGCCTATGTGCCAGGGTCGTGCGCCTTGTTCTGCCAAAATGGGCCATTTTCAGTTGAAAACACGCACGGGTCGTGCGTGGTGCACCCAGGGTCGTGCGCAGGCTCTGCGCCAGTTTTTACCAGGGTCGTGCGCCTATCTGCCAGGGTCGTGCGCCAGTTTTGCACTAGGGTCGTGCAACATGTGCCAGGGTCGTGCGCAGGCTCTGCGCCAGTTTTTGCTGCTTGGCGCCCTTGGCGCCCTGTGCTGCGCCAGTTTTGCTGCTTGGCGCCCTTGGCCAGTTTTCGGTTTTTGGGGCCCTTGGCGCCCATGAGGGTGTCTAGTGCTTTAAAAATTGCTCCTCCTCAAATATTTCCTTTTTTCTTCATTTTAGCTCATATTTTCTCTTTTGCTCCAAAATAAAACCTGAAAATAAAAAGCAAACATATGTAGTAAAATAGTTCAAAGATATAAAATATAATTAAAATACCTAAAAAAACTTAATGAAAATAACTATTAAAAAGACTCTAAAAATAGACTTATCAGTACCCAACCCCAACTGAAAACCTCAATCTCAAACTGCGATTCTTGGTGAACCCTTCCACTTCTCTATTACGGATTCCTCTCCATCTAGGAAGTGCAAATCGTTTTTTTCATTGACTGAAGGTATGCGATTTTTTTTTAAAATTTTGATTTTTTGTTTGTGTTTACGG
Source organism: Astragalus membranaceus (assembly GCA_039519185.1). Lineage (NCBI taxonomy): Eukaryota > Viridiplantae > Streptophyta > Magnoliopsida > Fabales > Fabaceae > Astragalus > Astragalus membranaceus. Next base: position 82,507,933 of record CM076851.1, on the reverse strand, counting down.
TTGATTGATTTGATATTTTGTTGAAAGTAGGTGGAAGAGATAGGAAACGACTTGCAATTGGCAATGGAGTTCAAAGTTTCTTTGAGGTATTTATCTTTTTATTTATTTTTTCAATTGTGTTGAGGTGAATACTGTGTGTGCCGTTGAATCACACAGTTTGGGTGTTAATTTTTTTGAATTTCATTTGACTTGATTTGGTTCGAGGTGCTGACTTTTTTTTAAGAAAATGGATGGCGTAAAGGATTTTAAGAAAATGATGTTATTATATTCAAAGTTTGTTGTATGTTAATTTGATCCATAATGATTTGAATGTAAAAATGAAGTAAACTTGTTAGGTTCTGCTTGCTGGTAACTACATAGGAATCTATTATGTTTGTTCCTTGATAACTTTTTTTCTTTTTTTTTGGTACAATAACTTTTGTTCTATAATGAATGGTATTTACTCATGAGCAATTATGTTCATTTCTATATTCATTAGGCTTTTGTTCTTTCTCAATTTATATTTCCATCAAATAGGGTCTTGCTAGGTATGTTGAATGGAGTGCAAATATGATGGAAGAAGAGGCAAAGCGGAAGCTGAAGATTGCCGAGCTCATGGCTAAGAAAAATAGGCTAAGAAGTTGGACAAACTATGTGCGACCACCTTCAAATTCAAAGGCAATCCATGACCAGAATTTTACTGTTGACAGAACTGGAATCTTCTTGGGATCCTTATGGGAGTCGAGATCCAATGTGGCAAGTGTACTACTTGAAGCTGGTCTTGCTAAACTTCAAACCTACTTTGGTAGTGACAAGATTCCTGATTTTTACCAGTTAGAACAAGCTGAACAATCCGCTAAGAGTAAAAAGCTGAAAGTAAGAATGGGGTCTCAACCATGTTTGATAGTATCACTTTTTTGCCTTGTTAACTATTTTGAAAAAAAAAACTTTTTTTGCAGATCTGGGAGAATTATGTTGAAGGGGAGGAAGCACCCAACGGTGCAAATGTTGAAAGAAAACAGCAAGAAGTACTTAAGGTGCTTAGGATACTATTGTATTCTTGTTTGCAAAGAATAAATGCTCTATTGTATTCTTGTTTTCCCCCCTTTTTGCAGCTTGATCCACCTATTAAGGAAGCTTTTGATGTTGCCTACAGCAATATTTATGCATTCCATGCTGCTCAGAAGTCACCTGAGAGAAGTGTTGAGAACATGAAAGTATGTCACTGCTGATTCTTGCTCTTTTAGGCTGGTTTTGATAGACAAATATGGGGATTAATAGTTTAAGGCTGAATTGTCACTTATTTTAAGCTTACTGTTATCCATTATAAGTAAAAATTTGTTATTCAATGGCTAGAAATCATTGTATTTCTATTGCAGTAGATGTATGTTATTACATGCTTTTGTGATTCTGCTTATTGAGAAGTAGGTGCTTGCAGCATTATCTAGGATTAGTTGAAAAATAGTATAATACTAAAAAGATCAACTCAATAGGTTATATATACGTGTTGTTGTGATCAACTGATCATAGGGTTCCTCATTGTTGATTAGTCTTTTAAATTTTCATCTGTTTTCATGCATTCGTCAATAATTTCATGTCATCTGATTACCATACCTCTGTCCTTGTTCGCTATTAGTTACCCAATAATATCTTATTTATGTGAGTCTTGAGTTTTCCGAAAATTCAGGGAGTCCAATGCAAGAGAGTTGCAAGAAGTATTAATTTCGTGGGTCTTTATGTTCAGGAGGAACTGCTATATTACCTTCAACTGCTTTGATGCTTTCAGTTGTAAGTTGAATAGATATTTCATTAGCACTTATCTTCTTCAACGTTCTAAAATTTTATTGCGTATATTGATTGCTGAATGTTAATTGTTTTGTATACCAGTCTGCACAAATTGCAGGATGTAGAACTATTGTTCTTGCGAATCCACCAACTCAGGATGGCTCGACATGCAAGGTTATTTGACTTTATTGTATGAAAATGTAATTATGATGTAGTTTCGTTTCGTCCTTGAGTTTTGATCATTGCAGACAAGCATGCAGTTCCTTCTCATGTAGCTGCCGATTTGCTTTCCCAGGTTTAATGAGTTCTAAAATGCTTTTATTTGCTCTACTAACATTGTTCACCAAGACACCAAGTCATATTCGCAATGAGAATTGTTATCTATACGAAACTCATACTCTAGTGTAAGGCATAGTTGCGTACATCAATCTATAAGCTTCTCTATCTAGTTTCTTCATTATGATTCCAAATTTTAACACATGATTAAGTTATAATATTTTCGGCATACATGCGATAAGAGTTATTTCTACTGCTTTTTGTTCTTTGTACACACTACAAAGTTGATTCCTAGACTTATTTATGTCTTTCTTGTGCATTGCCAATATTTATGAATCTAATTTACAATTTCAGGCTGAGCATGGCCCTGATAGTCAGGTTGTTCTTGTGATTGCTGGAGATGGTGTGGATCTGAATGCAATACAGGAGGAGCTCAGCAAGCAGTGCCAGAGTCTTCCAAGAGGAGAGTTTGCCTCTAAAGCACTGAGCCACAGTTTTATTGTGCATGCACGTGATATGCTTGAGGTTTGTCCTTTTTGCCCAAGTTTATGTGGTAACCACTTAAAGCAGGGAGATTAGATAATAAGAGTAAGGTAAAGAAAGACAAAATATTTTCTCCGCAGTCACTGAAACACTGTCAGGCATCGATTGTACTTGTGTGCAGGGATGTTTATAGTGCTAGAGAAAATCAAGTAAAAAATATACATAGGAATGATTAACTATGTTTTGTATGTCTCTCCCTGTGCCTCTAAAGCATTGAGCCACAGTTTTATTGTGCATGCACGTGATATGCTTGAGGTTTGTCCTTTTGCCCAAGTTTATGTGGTAACCACTTGAAGCAGGGAGATTAGATAATAAGAGTAACGTAAAGAAAGACAAAATATTTTCTCCGCAGTCACTGAAACACTGTCAGGCATCGATTGTACTTGTGTGCAGGGATGTTTATAGTGCTAGAGAAAATCAAGTAAAAAATATACATAGGAATGATTAACTCTGTTTTGTATGTCTCTCCCCGTGTCTATAAACTAATAAGCACATGTAACAATAACTATTCTTTAACATTTATGCAGCATGAATGTAGGATTTTCTATTGATATATCAGAATTCCTAACTGTCTTTGGAAGAATCTAAAATTTGGCCTTAAATCACTGCTCTATTTTGTGTTATATTTTTTAATCAGTTAATAGTTTATACTTAAGTTTTCCTCTAGCTTGTCAAGTCTGAATCCTTCAACATCTGTATTGAAGTTTCAAAAGTGAAAATTACTTTTGCAATTTCCAGGCTATCAATTTCTCAAACTTATATGCACCTGAGCATCTAATTATCAATGTGAAGGATGCAGAGAAGTGGGAAAGTTTTATTGAGAATGCAGGTAAGATCTCCTAAAAACATAAAGCTCACTCAATTTTTTTTTATTTTTTGAAACTTTCTGGATTTGTTGTAAGTTTTTTTTTTGTTGAGATGCACCATTTGTTGATTCTCTTTTATTCAATGTCTTCACTAACCATATGTTGATTCTCTTTTACTTACCATTTGTTGTTTTTTTTAAGCTTATTTTTGGGGATTGGGCAAAACAGAATCAAAAGGTGAGCCCCCAGAATTTGATGCTGCTGATGATGAGCGGAGCTGAGCTGGAGAAGTTAGTATATAAGTTAAATAAAACAACCACAGAAACTTTGTTTAGTGTTTAGCATGTATTATTGTTTGAATTTTCAATGAAATCTAATGGTATATGGTGTTTAGCAACTCAATAATCTAAGGGCTTATAATGTAGTTGAAGACTTGAAACGGTGATTGATGTGTGGATGAAAGTGTAGAGTGGATATTACTAAATTGCAAAGTTTTAGTTTCTGTTTGGAATTTGCTGTAGAGGTTTTATGCGTAGTTTTTATGAAAATTTGATGATATATGTGTTGTTGATTGTTGTGTCTTTTATAAATAGTTGGATTTGATAGTTTATAGTTCTGTCAAATTTAGATTGTTAGTTATTATGAATAAGTTACCAAATTGTTAGTTATTATGAATAAGTTACCAGGAGATTTTATTTTTTTTTATTTTTTTTTTAAATTTCCGACGGATTTCCGACGAAAATTTTCGTCGGAAATGGTTTTTGCAACGAATTTGGGACGAACATTTGTGACAGATTTGCGACGAATTTGCGACGACTTTGCGACGGAGTCATTTGCAACGAAAAAATCCGTCAGAAACGATTTGCGACGAGCGATTTTGCGACGGCTTTTTGTCCGTCGGAAAGTTCGTCGGAAACGTCAATTTGCGACGAAAATTGCTACATTTGCGACGAAAAATGCCGTCGGAAATCGTCGATTTTCTTGTAGTGCATGCAAATTCCTACTTCAAACATTTTAGCACATATAGCTTTTTCAATTCAACACTTCATCAATTGCATAACAAACTTACTTGAAATTGTTCCATTTATATTTAGAATACCTTGGAATAGGTCAAGAATGGGTTTAGTTAAGAGTTGGTACCAAAAAGGAATGGATTTGAGGTAATTTGAAGTAGGGTGGCAGAAGGGGACGCACGGACCGGACCTCTCAGGCGCACGGACCGAGCCCTGTCAGCCAATCATAAAAAATCTGTTTCTTTTTTAATCGGTTTTGCTAGTTCCTTTGGTACCAATTCAACCCAACTCATTCCCAACCCACAAGGCAACATTATTACCTTCAAATTCAGTCCAAAACTTGTCTCGAACAACACTTACAATCATCATGAAACATCACTTTTGGTTCCAATCAAGCATTGTACCACTATAGTCTATTCAACATGTATTCACACTCATCTATTTCTCAATCAAGCACAACAAACAGTTTCATTCACATGCACATGCAGATCATTTAACTCACTAAAAACTAACTCCCTAGCACACAATTTCCTACAAGCACAAAGCAAGGTAAGGAATTCACCTATTCTGTTGAATAACACAAACACAAAATCAGCAGTTTTCATACCCATTGTCATACCCTAATTTTGTCCGGCTAATTTTAAATTTATTAGAAAAATCCAAAGTATTGTTTGATATGATGTTTATCGTCCACGCATGTCATTCATAATTGTGTATAGGTTTTATTCTCGTCGCGCATGCGTGTTCGCTTCTCGTCATTTACGGGTGTTTATTTTACTGCTCATTATTTACTGTTATTATTAATACAAGTAGTTTTTTCTCTCTATCTCTCTCCCTTAACCAAAAGATGTAAATAAAATCAGATAAACAATCGAAATTGAATAATCAATGCTGCCTTTTATTACAAAATAATTATTAAATACAAAGAGTACAAAAAAAATTAAAAGAAGAAAAAATAGCAAAATAAAAATAAAAAAGGACATAGGAGCGCCCAACAGGCACCCTGTTGCTGGCAGCAACATCTGGCGAATGGAGCAAATTGCTCCTTCTCCTTGCTCCTTTGTTTTTTTCCAAATAAGCCCCAACACCCTTTCATGCAGCTGATGCTCCTAGCCCCCTCTACTCCACTACTCTGAATCTCTGCAAAAGCATAACAACCATTTTTTGTCTCATTAATTTGCCTTCTCTATAAAAGCCAACAAACAGAAATCACAAAGGGGGAGACAGTAAAAAAAAACCATGAGTATAGTAGAATGAGTGAGGGATATTAATAACAAAGAGAAAAAAAGAAGCAAAGAAATAGTAACAGAGGGAGAATCATTTCCTCCGGCCTCCATTGACTCCGGCGACAACCGCGAACCACCACCACGACCACACCCCTACTCTTCCCTCTCGATCTCCCTCATACTCCCTCTCCTCAAAATCTCTCTCCACCGTAAGACACCAACCACCAAAAACCACTACGAACCACCACTGCTCCGCCCCCATCGCCGCCGTGAACCACCACTGCTCAGCCCCCATCGCCGCCGTGAACCACTGTAATAACCACCACAAAAACCACCCTCACACCGGATCACCACCATAACCTCACCACTATTCACAACCCAACCGTGGCCTCCCCTTGACCGTCGCGCCACCACCACCACGCAACACAACCACCATATTCATCATCAATCACCGTCACCCTCTCCCTTCGTAAACACACCACCACTTAAGCTCTGTCACCGCCACCATCCTCGTAACCACCGCCGTGAGCCACACCATAACCACTGTCGCATTTTTCCCTCTTCCCTTCGTTCTCTACATTGTTCGCCGTTCTCTCCATCGTTCGCTGTTCTCTCTCCCTCTCCCTCTCATTTTCTCTCTCACCGTCGCCGGCGCCTTTACCACGGCCCTCCCTCCAGCGACGTAATCCCACTTTTTTTCTCTTCATCGTAACCCTCTATCCCACTCTCCCCTCCTCTTCTCTTCCCTTTTCTTCTTTCTCTCTTTCTCGTTTTCTCTCTCTCTCTCTCCTCGAAATCACCCTCTCTCTCCTAAGGAAGACCAGCTGCGGCGTTGGATGGAGAAGAAGAAAATTAGGGTTGGATCACCACACTTGCCTTATATAGTGTGTGCAGTTTTTAGTTTATTTTATTTTTAATTTCAGATTACTAATGCACCCCCCCTCAGTTTTTTCTTCATGCACCCCCGTGGAAGCCCTTTTAAAAAAAAACGCAGGCCAGCTCAAAAACGAACCGGGCTGCTGTTTTCTTTCTTTCTTTTTGCACCCCATTTTTTTCAATACAACCCCTTCTGCTCTACGCACCCCCCTTTTCAAAAATACATCCCTTTTCATTCCTCTTCCAAATTTTGCTACAGACAAACATCTTCTTTCACAAATTTACATTTTTCCTAGAAAAATAAATAAATAAATATTTTCTCTTCCAATATATGAATAGGGGATTAAGTCGGTCGTACGGCCGGGTTAGTCATCGTTTAAGGATGAATGAATAGGGGATCAAGAGTCCTAAAATCCCTATTTCTATAAAATCAAACCAACACACATCAAACCATTCTCCAAACTTCAAAACTCCATTTTCAGAAAATAGGGGACTAAGTCGACTGTACGGCCGGGTTAGTCATCGTTTTAGGATAAGTGAACTGTGGTCCTTTAGAGCCCCAGCGCTCCTTCAGCCCTCAGTGGCCCTTCAGAGCCCCAGCGCTCCTTCAGACCCCCAGTGGTCCTTCAACATAGATCACACAGTCCTAAAACCCCTATATTAAAAAACACCAACCAACAAACATTTTCTACCCAAGAACTACGTATCTTTGATTTCTCCATCGCACCTGGAGATACGTAGGAGCAGGGGCCCACTCCTGTCAAGCACAAAAAACCAAAATTTCTATTAAGTCTTTTTCTTTCAATAAAAGGGTAAAAATTAACATTTTCAAAATTAACATTTTTTCCTACAACTAATTAGCAGGTAACCTTCCTTAGGAAGGATGTCGTAGGGTGCTACCACCTTCCCCATGCATAACCGACTCCCGCACCCTAATTTGGTCTCAAGGACTTTTATCCATTCCAAAGGGATTTACCGATGTTTGCCCTAAAAATGAAACGTTGGTGGCGGCTTCATTTTTGAACCTTCGAGGAATCCTCCCCCGGATTTTTCGGTCGCTACAGCTGGCGACTCCACTGGGGATATTTTAGAGAGTCAAGCCTAGTCTAATTAGTTGTAGGATTAATTGTTGATTTAATGTTTATTTTTACCCTATCCTTTTGTCTTTTATTCTTGCATATTATATTATTTTTATGTGATATGTAAACCTTAGGATAGAAGACCATTATGTTTGTATATGTGATTATTCTTTTATTTTATTGCCAATTATATTCTTTTATGTATATAAACCCTAGGGTAGAAGACTATTATTGTTGTATGTGTGTTTGTTTGTTTTGCAGCTTGGGGGGTATTCCTGATATTTTGCTCCTTCACACACTCCACTATCACACTTTTGCACACACGTGAGAATAGTCCTATACCCGGACTGGAGCATAAACTAAGTTAGAACGAGACTGCGTAGTAATGGCCCTCTGGATGTACGTTCAGCTCGGTGGTTACGAAAGTCTCACTTAGAGTTTGGTCCCTTCGAGGGTGCTATCACTTCTAATAGCTTGCCTATTGTTGTGGCTAGCGTTCTCGAACGGGGTCGTTGGCTCTAGGAACCTTATTAGGACCTTGTAGAGCTACCCTTTGAAAGGTTCACTCAGTAGAAAGAATCTTAGATCTATTCTCAAAGGAACCCTTTTTAGGACACAAAGGAGCTTCATCCCGTCGCATTCAAACAAGCACACATACATTTCCTTCCCATTTTTTGAAAAAAAAAACTAAAAATCGTATTTCATTTGTTCTAGCTATTTTCTTTTCTTGAAACATGTCTCATGCATTCTTATTTTCTTTTGCATATCATAAATACAAATCTCTAAACATATCGTTTTCCAAAGATTTCAATGACCGCCGAGGAATTACAAAATTTTCTAAAAGTGGTGGATGAAAGTAAAAAAAAATCAATAATTTGAAAGTCAGACCACCAGAATCATGCTTTAATAAAAAGTTTTTGATTCCCCGACGCAATGAATAAAACCATACATTTGCATTTCATCAGCATTCTTTCATTCTTTCGTTCGTATTGTAAATCATGTCGAGCATCATGCATTCTCTTCTTTCCGTGCATAAAAAATCACTGCGAGTATCATACATTTTATTTCCTTACAAAAAAACAGTTTTTAGCCATATAACATTAGCATCTCATTTGGCATGCACCGTCATTCATTCATAAATCATTCACAAAAAAAACATCATCAAATAATGCAGCCATTTCATCATTTGCAACATCATGAAATGCATGTAAAAAACATAGCATTCATACATCATTTCACTCATCCTAAAAAAAAACTGTTGTTTCATTAATCATCCATACGTCATTTCATTCACCATTTCAGTATGCATTATTTCAAAAAAATTATTGTTATTATTTTTGCATCATTCAAAGATACGTGTTTTTGTTAGCATTTCATTTTGATACATAAATGAGGTTCTACATCAGTCACATGCTGCATTGCCTCCCAAAAAATTATTTAGAATAACTGGTCTTTCCAAGTGATCATTCATGCATTTGCATCTGCATTTTCATCATGCATATCTATCACCATGTGTTCCTTCATGCATTAGGACACAAGGGACATGTAATTTATTTATCCTCGTTGCATGAGTATAGTTAATCTTTTAACTAGAAAAAATCATCATGCATTCATAATAGGAATAAAATCGTTGGTCTTTTCAAGTGATCAGTTCCTCCATGCATTTCATACATTTGCATTTTCATCGTACATATCCATCATCATGTTCTAAAACCAATATATATATATATCATCACTCTTTTCATGCATCATTGAGCATCCAATAAAAATGAGGATTTGTATCCTTCACAGGTTGCATTGCCTTCAAAGATCATTTAGAATAATTGGTTTATTTCCAAATGATCGTGCATTAACGTGTTTCATGCATTTGCATTTTCATCACGCATATACATGATCATGTGTTCATCCATACATAAAAAAAAACATGAGCATTACTTCTTCAAAAAAAAATGGATGAGAGATGAGACGAAATTGATTATTTTTCTTTGGAAAAGTTTTAGTTGTACAAAACAAGGTCAAACTCAGTTGCAAACTCAAGGTGTTTTCGAGACACTCAATTTTCAAAAAATTTGCAGCTCGTTCACAAATTTTTACCAGCAAAACGATGCATCTCATCAGTCCCATGATACATGATCAAAATGGTCCATTTTGTTAACTAATGTGTTATCAAAAATTTCTTCTATCATGTCGCTAACTATGTTAACTCTCTGTGAAGCATTCGTATAGTGAATTTGTACCCAACGTGCAGTTACTCTTGTTTGAGTCAGTTAGTATCCACATTTTTCCGTCCTATCATCATCTTTTGTTCTTGTCCAGCCCCACCCCGACCATCCCATAAGGTGCATACTCTCCACCCATGTACTCAATTAACTATTTGGTTTGTCCCAATGATGAAATTCCACAAACTAACATTTTAGGCTCTCATGCTGGGGCAAATTTGTGGTCACTAGATATCTTGTCAACATTGTATTCCCTTGGTGCAAGTCCTTTTAAAAAAATATATAAAAAAAAATTAAAAAAAGAGCATGTTAGGTTGAAAACTCGTAAGACCAGCCTAAGCAAAAATTAAGGCATATAAAAAGAAATAAAGGAAAAGAGCAGATATATAAAAATAAATAAACTTTTGTCCTTGAGTTAATTTTTGAGAAAATAGGCAATCATGATTTGAAATGAAGTTTGGCCATCCTTCCATGTCCAAAAAAATACCCTTTGCTAACCACTTTGAGCAAAAAAAAATCATTCAATCACCCTAGACAATGATCAATTCCACATCAAAAAATGATGTGTCACTTTTATCAGCTCACTCAGCTCAAAAAAAAGAGAGAAAGAAAAATCACAAAAAAAGAGTGAAATTCACAAAACAAAAAAGAGGATTGAAAAATCCTGAATAGAAAAAAAGCAGTAGAAGTTGTGAGCTGATACATCATACCATGAAGCGTATGAGAAATCATTGTCTAAAGAAAAACCTCAAACACTTCTGGGGCCCGATTATCCTTTATTTTATAACACCCTAACAATTGACCTCAAACACTTCTTTAGACCTACTCATCATTTCTTTCATAAAAGGTCATTGTCTCAATAAACCCTCAAACACCTCTCTGAGCCCATTTCAGCCTATAATCCACAAGCCCCTAACCATTGACCACATTACCCATAATCATTGACCACATTATAAACTCTTCTTTACAAAACCCCTAACCATTGGCCACGTTACAACCCTAACAAAGTCCATTCTGATCAATGGCTGATTGCTTTCGTTTTCTCAAATATTTAATTTTGGGACAATAAGTTTATTTACTTACAATATATTTGTTCAAAAAAATAATAAAAAAAGATATAAAAAAAAGAGAGAAAAAAAAGAGAAAACTCAAAAGGCTTGCACTCCAAGATTCATTCAAGTCACGCTGATATCGAGACAAGATTTAGTGATCACCAAGTTAAAATTTTCATCGTATCATAACCCAGGACTATCATAGTCTGTGGGAGTCACCTTAAAAAAACCAAAAGTTTGGACTAGGACCATCACCTAGATCACAAAGTGGGGCATACCTTTCACCTTTCATGCTTCTTGAACTTGGAAAATGTCCGGTATCCATCCCATTCATATACCCCATCCAATCCATACGACCAATTCCAAAGACCCATGACCCTAACTCAGTTACCTTTCATAACCCCACTAAAAGCAATCATTTAAATATCATTCCAAAGTGGAACAATCACGTCACTCTTCACTTCACCTAAAGCCGGGGAAATTCGCCCTACACCCATCTCATCCCCTTGTCATATCCACATCCACAAAACCATGCCGAGGCATCTTCTCAACCCATTATCCTACACACAACCTTTCGCAATGTTAATCCAGTCGGGGCAACCTTGCTCTCGTCAAGATTGGGGCAACACTAAACGTCATGGGTTGAGACAGAATCTCTTGTTTGCCACCATTCATTCCAAGGTCATGGTATTCCCAATTCATTACCTCCTCTACACCCCATGTTGTTGTCACCACTAAACAGGGGCAAGTTATGCATTCACCACCATCAATTATGATAGGGCAGTCCCACATTTCTTGAGTTGGGGAGAACCTACCTTTCATGACTTTGGCAAAAACCTACCATTCATCCCCTCACGTGTCATATATGTCCATACTCCAAGTCAACTGATTCATTCATCTGTATTAGCACTACTCTACATGTCCACTAAACAATGCTTCAAAGAGAGAGAACACAAGTTAATAATGTGACGCTGAACATTCACTCTGTTAACTTTGTGGACCTAAAATTCAATCAATCATGGGACACCGTAAGGGAAGAACAACGTGAACGAGTTTGTAAATACAGTCAAGTACGGTTGCACATTAGTGATTGTAAATAACAACCTTGAGATTGCCAAAGCTTGAATTCAAATCAAATCCAATTTTTTTCCAAGGAACGATTATTGCAAAATATTCACTTTTGTGCCTCTTGCATCAAAAGCCTCATCTCTCATCATTACAAAAATCTTTCTGCATCATCAATAAAATCATAGCATAAATCATCCCGCCATACAACCATGCATCCAATAAGTGATGATTCCAAAGCATCCACTTCTCAATTTCTCGCATAAAAAAAATCTTTTTCTCATCTCAAAAACCGCAAAAATGCATCATCAATAAATCATACCACACATTTCATTCCACCATGCAAACATGCACCTACCATGGCACCTGCATCAAAGCATTACATTTGCATTTGCACGTCATCTGCACTCACATATACTGCTTATCAATTTTTTCGATCAGCTTCAGCATCCACAGTTCATGGGCCTTTGTAGTTCATTTGTTTCCACATTGCACATACATGACATTGCATGCATGCACACACATGACATTTTTTACTTCGATAGACGTGCCAATCGCCGGTCTCGTCGTTGCTAAAAATATTTCTACATCACAAACTATATCATTGTACCATGCATTCACGTGTCTTCCTTTATCCACCATAGCAGTTGCATCAAAGCATTACATTTGCATCATTCGCATTTCATAGATTTATCATGTACCAAGAAAAGAAGCAAAAAAAAAAAGGAAAAGAAGAAAAAAGCAAAAAAGGCAAATAAGAGAAAAAAAATCACTCATTACATTCATTCCACTTAAAATCAATCATTACAGACGCATACATTACATGGATATGACCCGTTGCTCTCTAATCGACTTCAAGTGTCGATCCTAATTACTTCCACTTCTTAAGTCAATGCAACAAGCGTTGAATCTTATATCAAACACCAGATCGCAGTGTTAGCACAGAGTCTAGCATAGATCCTTCAGACCAGTTTGCTCCTTCAGTTCAGTTCGAATTAACACGTCAAAGCGACGGCTTCGAACTCTACCTTCAGATCTTAACGTCGCTACTGAGCGCGGCAGATCCTTCAGACCCCCAGAGGTCCTTCAGATTAGCTGTGTCTGCCTAAGACATAGTGGACATCCTTCGTGGTCAACATATCAATTCTAGATCTGATCTTGACCCTCACGACCGCATCGACGTAGGTCACTCTCAGACTGTTTTATTAGTACCATGGCTAGTTGCAGTCCATCAGACCATTTTGGTCCATCAGGCCCAGGCAGCTCTTCAGACCCACCGGTCCTTCAGTTTAATTCAAATCAATGCGCCAAGCATCGACTGTGAAAGACCCTTAGATCATTATGCTGACACTTCAGGGCATCGATCCTTCAGACTCCCAGTAGTCCTTCAGAGCCCTAGTGCTCCTTCAGATCCCCAGTGATCCTTCAGAGCCCCAGTGCTCCTTCTTTATTCCTTTCTCGTCGATGCGCCAAGTGTTAACCATTCTCTGTTAATTCTCAAACTCTACACTTTTCTACTAAAAGGACAAAATTAGCATTTGTCTTATCTTTATTTCTATTTCTACTATGAAAACCCTTCAGTTTATCTACAGAATATAAATAAAGAGGGGCAGTTGTCATACCCTAATTTTGTCCGGCTAATTTTAAATTTATTAGAAAAATCCAAAGTATTGTTTGATATGATGTTTATCGTCCACGCATGTCATTCTTAATTGTGTATAGGTTTTATTCTCGTCGCGCATGCGTGTTCGCTTCTTGTCATTTACGCGTGTTTATTTTACTGCTCATTATTTACTGTTATTATTAATACAAGTAGTTTTTTTTCTCTCTATCTCTCTCCCTTAACCAAAAGATGTAAATAAAATCAGATAAACAATCGAAATTGAATAATCAATGCTGCCTTTTTATTACAAAATAATTATTAAATACAAAGAGTACAAAAAAAATTAAAAAAAGAAAAAACAGCAAAATAAAAATAAAAAAGGACATAGGAGCGCCCAGCAGGCACCCTGTTGTTGGCAGCAACATTTGAAGAATGGAGCCAATTGCTCCTTCTCCTTGCTCCTTTGTTTTTTTCCAAATAAGCCCCAATAGCATTTCATGCAGCTGATGCTCCTAGCCCCCTCTGCTCCACTACTCTGATTCTCTGCAAAAGCATAACAACCATTTTTTGTCTCATTAATTTGCCTTCTCTATAAAAGCCAACAAACAGAAATCACAAAGGGGGAGGCAGTAAAAAAACCATGAGTATAGTAGAATGAGTGAGGGATATTAATAACAGAGAGAAAAAAAGAAGCAAAGAAATAGTAACAGAGGGAGAATCATTTCCTCCGGCCTCCATTGCCTCCGGCGACAACCGCGAACCACCACCACGACCACACCCCTACTCTTCCCTCTCGATCTCCCTCATACTCCCTCTCCTCAAAATCTCTCTCCACCGTAAGACACCAACCACCAAAAACCACTACGAACCACCACTGCTCCGCCCCCATCGCAGCCGTGAACCACCACTGCTCCGCCCCCATCGCCGCCGTGAACCACTGTAATAACCACCACAAAAACCACCCTCACACCGAATCACCACCATAACCTCACCACTATTCACAACCCAACCGTGGCCTCCCCTTGACCGTCGCGCCACCACCACCACGCAACACAACCACCATATCTCATCATCAATCACTGTCACCCTCTCCCTTCGTAAACACACCACCACTGAAGCTCTGTCACCGCCACCATCCTCGTAACCACCGCCGTGAGCCACACCATAACCACTGTCGCATTTTTCCCTCTTCCCTACGTTCTCTACATCGTTCGCCGTTCTCTCCATCGTTCGCCATTCTCTCTCCCTCTCGCTCTCATTTTCTCTCTCACCGTCGCCGGCGCCTTTACCACGGCCCTCCCTCCGACGACGTAATCCCTCTTTTTCTCTCTCCATCATAACCCTCTATCCCACTCTCCCTTCCTCTTCTCTTCCCTTTTCTTCTTTCTCTCTTTCTCGTTTTCTCTCTCTCTCTCCTCGAAATCACCCTCTCTCTCCTAAGGAAGACCAGCTGCAGCACTGGATGGAGAAGAAGAAAATTAGGGTTGGATCTCCACACTTGCCTTATAGTGTGTGCAGTCTTTAGTTTATTTTATTTTTATTTTCAGATTACTAATGCACCCCTTCAGTCTTTGCTTTGTGCACCCCGGTGGAAGCCCTTTTTAAAAAAACGCAGGCCAGCTCAAAAACGAATCGGGCTGCTGTTTTCTTTCTCTCTTTTTGCACCCCATTTTTTTCAATACAACCCCTTCTGCTCTACGCACCCCCCTTTTCAAAATTACACCCCTTTTCATTCGTTTTCCAAATTTTCCTACAGACAAACATCTTCTTTCACAAATTTACATTTTTCCTACAAAAATAAATAAATAAGTATTTTCTCTTCAAAATTATGAATGGGGGATTAAGTCGGCCGTACGGCCGGGTTAGTCATCGTTTTAGGATGAATGAACCGTACGGCTCAAGAGTCCTAAAATCCCTATTCCAATAAAATCAAACCAACACACATCAAACCATTCTCCAAACTTCAAAACTCCATTTTCAGAAAATAGGGGACTAAGTCGACTATACGGCCGGGTTAGTCATCGTTTTAGGATAAGTGAACTGTGGTCCTTCAGAGCCCCAGCGCTCCTTCAGACTCCCAGTGGTCCTTCAACACAGATCACACAGTCCTAAAACCCCTATATTAAAAAACACCAACCAACAAACATTTTCTACCCAAGAACTACGTAGCTTTGATTTCTCCATCGCACCTGGAGATACGTAGGAGCAGGGGCCCACTCCTGTCAAGCACAAAAAACTAAAATTTCTATTAAGTCTTTTTCTTTCAATAAAAGGGTAAAAATTAACATTTTCAAAATTAACATTTTTTTCCTACAACTAATTAGCGGGTAACCTTCCTTAGGAAGGATTTCGTGGGGTGCTAACACCTTCCCGATGCATAACCGACTCCCGAACCCTAATCTGGTCTCAAGGACCTTTATCCATTCCAAAGGGATTTACCGATGTTTGCCCTAAAAATTAAACGTTGGTGGCGGCTTCATTTTTGAACCTTCGAGGAATCCTCGCCCGGATTTTTCGGTCGCTACACCCATCAGCAACAATACTCTTGAGATAGTGGACATCCACATAATTAGAACACAATGTCCAACAAGTTCCTATGAATATAAGAACAACTCATCTAATGCTAAAAGCATTAATATTCAATAACTCCATAGCTAAGGGTATGAGAAAACTCTTGATGATAGGGATCTTTCTTTGGAGGCATAGAGGCTTCCCTAGAAAAGTTAGACACACTAGAACTTATAAACTTGGTCAAACATGGGGTTCCTCTATTGTTTTTCAGTTATAATAAAGCTGCACTTTCGTGTTTTTGATTCAATTAAGGATCAACAACTGTCCTCAATTGACTCACACAATGATAGGATTTTATAAAACTTTAACTAAAGCTATTGATCATAAAATAGTTTTCAGTGTACCTATTGGAGTCATCACCATTAACTTAATCCAACTCACAAGTGCAAAGGGATTTTAATACATTAGGGCTAGTATGATAACTCTTTGAGGAACTTCTCAGAAGACGAGAACTTTCAAGATCCACACCCTCTACTTGACATAGCTTTCTTAAATAACTTTTAGGAAACTTGGGTTTGACCTGTGAAATGTGAAGACTCCCTAAGAGTGATCGGTTGAACATAAGGCTCCCTCATTGAAACGGAAGGGAACACAAATAGTATCACTACATTGGAGTTTGGTAGACGACGTCTATTATGGAAAAGTGGTAGGAATATAGACTATATAGGAGTCTAGTTTATAAAAAGGGCACTAAAATTAGACTTCTCAATTGAAGCAGTTCCGCTCGTGTATCAAAGCTTGGGTATAAATTTAGGGACTCATGGACCCAAGGAAGACACAGTCACGGGTCATTCGATACATATGGATACTTAAGCTATAAGATTTACAAGAGTTACTACCTCTATTCACATAGAATGCTAATCTCTTTTTGAGATAAAACTGATTTAGAGAATTTTGACAAGAAGAATTAAACTTTAATTGACTCGGAACATGAGGTAGAACTAATTACAGAAAGAGTTTGAATACTAGTGCACACATATTCCCAAAGAATTAATAAAAGGGTATGAAATGAACTCCGAGTTCCTACTAGGTAGGCTACAATTCTAAGGAACTGACACGTTTCTAACCGGAGGGTTTCGATAAGGCTACTTCTATGGAGATAAAACACTAGCCCCTTTTTTGAAAGAAATCCAACTTAGAAGTTTTTACAAGAATGATTAATCTAATAAGCACTGGGTGGTACTACTTGTCAAAATCGTAAGTACAATAATATTTCAATAGTTCGGGTTTGTGGCATTTGGGAGGGTATTTCTGGAAAAAGGAACATGATTTGTAATCTTAACTATCCAAAGAGATCTCAGGGAGGCTGAATCATAAGTTGTGGTTTACCCAATCCACAAGGTAGGGTTGACTAGAGAGAAATACTAATACAATCCCAAGACATCACCACAATAACTGAGAGAGTGTTTGAAACAACAATCTGGGTCTCACGGTGCCCACTAATCCCGAACAAATCTAGGATACTAACACTTATCCCACCGGAAGGTTTCCTCAACTTATAGCTCTCTAGGTGACCCTTTACGATTTACGCGGCGACGCAATGGTCGAATCGGCTCCAAAGACTAAACAGTTGCCCACAATCCTTCGAACCAGCATGGATGCCCATTCTTCCGTTTCGTAACCTATTTAAGGAATTGAGCATAACTTATCTTGATGGAATAAACCATCCTTTACATACTCCAGGAGGTATAAATACCAAATGGAAACTTAATGACATAACTGATAATTAGCTCAACATGAGCCATTCTTAAAACTTATCAATTCCGAAAGTAAGGTTTACATAAACTACAACTTAGATTACAATTTCAAACTTGATCCCTAAGGATCCTTTAAACTTTAGTAACCCAGTTCAGCAGCTACTAACTCTTTTCTGATTTGCTTTATCTTGCCCTGCTTACCTGAAAAACACCACAGTATAAACAATGAGATACAATCTCAGTGAGTTCTCTCGAGACCCCGCACCTATACTCCTGGTGTTTTTCGTATCTTTTTTCTTTTTCTTTCTCTTTCTCTTAGCAGAACCACGGACAATCACTACACGATTCCCCCGGAGAACCCACCCCCGTCAATAGATATTGCCGAGTCAACTTATTCTGGGCCTTGGCTTAGGGGTCATGACTTCCCTTTACCAAGTATGCACTTAGCATGGCATCGTCATCCCCATGGTGTTTTATGTAATTACTTAGACACTTGACTTTTATCTCACACGATAAACATATCGTTCACTTTGATTATCTTATGTAATTACTTGACACGTGGGTTCTTTTCTCATTCGATAATATACTAAACAATTCATATTGTAAACCGTAAACGAAAAACTTCATTATTGCGTAGTAAAACTTCATGAAAAGAGCATCCACTTGGTGGTAATACTTTAGGATAGATCAAGAATGGAAATGGAGGGAGTTTGGTACCAAAAGGACTTAAAACTTCAATTTTATTTTTTAAAAATGGGTGATAGAAACTTCTGCACGGACAGGGCCTCTGGGGCGCACAGACAGGGCCTCTGGGGCGCACAGACAGGGCCTGGGCGCACGGACCAGGCCTCTAGGGCGCACGGACAGGGCCTCCTGGCGAACCAACAAGGTTGGCTGCCAGAATATCACGCACAGACCGGGTCAGAATGGCGCATGGACGGGGCCTCATCTGCAGTTTTACAAAACTCTGTTTTCAACTCGTTTTAGCCAGTCCATTCGATACCTAACCTCCTCCAATTTACCCTTCACTCCAAACGACATAATAGTAGCACAAAATACCAGCAATTCAATCAACATGCAAGCATTCATATCCGAATTAGAGTTCCTAATGATGCTAATAAAACATAACAACATAAATGCAATCAATTTCAGCACAAATGTAGTTTATGCACAACAAAACAACAATGTCATTCCAACAATCACACGCATGAAGTCCATTTCGAAATTAACTCAATCTTTTGTGAAATTCATATTAACATACACTATCTAAGGTAAAGAACTCCCTTGGAGTGGTGTGCAATTCGAAATGTACGTGGAATGGTGATGTTCTCTCCTGAAGATAGCTCCTAGAACCTCAATATTCAACTCCAAGCTCCAAATCCCTCACTTTGAGCAATTCAATCCACAATGTAGCTTCCCTAAGTTCTACTTCAGCTTCCCAAACAAACATGCAACCCACTAAAGTTCCCAATCAAGCCTATCCATCAACATGCATTTCGAATTTGGGGGAGAGAAGAGGGTTTGAAGTGAGCTAGCTGGACTTTTGGTGTTTGTAATCAACTACTATGGCAAGAATGAAGAGAAAAAGCGAAAGGAGTACAAGAAAGTTTTCAGTCATTGCAATGGAAGATGGGAAGAGTTTCCATTGTCTTCTTTCTCTCACTCTCACTTCGCAACTCTCTCTCTCTTTTTCTCTCTACTCCCTTTTCTTCTTTTTCTTTTCAAAAATGAAATGGCAGTGAAAATGTGTGGGCGTTCAGCTGAAGGTGGTCTTTAAGTGAGTGATTTTGGTGTGTGAAGTTCCTATAATGCCCCTTGCTCTATAATTCCTCGTTTAAAACTACATCTATTTAACCAAATACTACTCACTACATTCAAGTACTCATTTAGTCAACTACATCATATAATTAACAAGTCAAACAACCAATAGTTACTTCACCAATTACATCAAACAAGAATCAAATCATTTAAATCAAAGTAATTGAATTTACTTTGGGGTTGACTTAAAACAAAATAATTGCTACTTAGCAGCCTAATGGAGTTTAGAGCTTTGACCCAATCATCACAATAATTCACATAACAATAACTCCATAAATAAATCAACCAATAATTACTTTTACTTAGCAATCAAAATATTAAAAGATTATTTTGGGTGTTACATGACCGGACAATAAAAAAGTCTTGACAGGCAAGGACCGAGCAACGTCTCGATGTTGCCCTTGGGTGACGAAGACTCAAAGTCCTGACAGGCGAGAGCGGAGCTGACGAACCCACACACCACCCTTGGGCAACCCTATCTGGCAAGGTGGAGTAGCGCTCTTACCAAACCATATAGGAGCTTCCATTGTGTAGGCAAAGCTAACGCGCTCCCCCGACGAAGCCAACGTGCTCGGCACAGTGCAAGTCGCGTAAAACCAAGACCCGACAGATGTAAACTGAGTGAAAGCCGACATACCCCCTTGGGCAAAACAAAACCAGTCGGTAAGGGCAAAGTGAATGCGCTTGTCGAAAACTTACCTTAAACAAAAATGAACAAAGCAGACAAAGTAGTCCCCAAACTCCTGCGGACAACACACCAACGGTTCGATAGATCAAAATAAGGTTGAGCAACACACTATTCAACACCTGGAAAACAAATGAAATAAGGCTCGGTGAAAAAAGAAAACCGAGTAGAACGGTGCGAAAAACACTTAAGGTACTAAGAAAAACCGTCATTAAATATTTTTGTATACATATTTATCCTTTTACAGGGAAGTTTTCAAACAAAAAGAAACATCAAAAGAAAGTTTCCAACCAGTCGTGCTTAGCACTCGGAAAAGCCTCCAAATGGATCACCCTATTCGAAGGAGGCAAACCAATTTGAGTGCCCAATGAGGAAACGCGAAACGACCCCAGGACGGTTCAAAACAATTATTTGAAGGACGACTCAAAACAAACACCTGAAGGACTGGTAAAACCATTCATATCATATTTTGTTAATTTCTAACTATTTTTTACCTATAGACTTAACTCTAGAAGGATTGAAATAGCACAAAGAGTCGGCCGGCTGAAGGACTCAATATTTGAACGCCTTCGTCCGATCGAAGGACTATGTTCACAACAATATATTCTGGGTTCGGCCGACCGATCAACTCAGCCCAATAAGAGGCCCGGTATCACAAAGCCCAAATAAAGCCTATATAAGGGGTCTCACCCACACTATCCAGGTATGCCTAAATCCCTACTACAATACTAGAGGGAAACCTAACTTGGGCGTCGGAGTGGCTTTGCAGGTACACCCCCCGGCGGTACTCACCTCTGATTGGCAGGGTCCTCTCCATCAACGCTCAACCGTATCTCTCATAGTTCCAGACCAGAACAGTATTGTTATTGTTTGATGTATTTTGGTAATGTGAAATTATTTGTTGCTATTGTAATTATTATTATTATTATTTATTTAGTGAAAATATTTTGAGTTAAAGAAATGTGTCAAAGTAGATATCGTAAGAGAGTTGAGCTTTAGAATTTAATTAGAAACAAGTTGGGCTTTTATAATGATTCTTTTATTTTTTAATGAAATTACTGTTCACACCCCGGGATTTAATTTATACACCTCCCTGCTCCTAACCTAGACCCTTTGTTCCTTTCCTTTTCTCCTCTGTTCCTTTCTTCTTCTTCCAGCCGCCAAAGACACCCATAAAATCCATTTTTTTCTTCACAGCTCTTGTTCTCTCTTATTTGATCGCCAAAAGTTACCAAACTTCATATCCCTATAGAAAATCACTTACTGAATCCATTTATGTAATTAGTTCAGTCATCAGAGACAAAAATTACGCCGTATTTCGTAGGGTATTTTCGTGATTCCAGCCACGACAGTCATCTTTTGTCAAAACGGACATCGTTTTCAGATTCCTCACGTCGAGACCTTCGAGAAAAGGTACTGCCTTTAT
Source organism: Astragalus membranaceus (assembly GCA_039519185.1). Classification (NCBI taxonomy): domain Eukaryota; kingdom Viridiplantae; phylum Streptophyta; class Magnoliopsida; order Fabales; family Fabaceae; genus Astragalus; species Astragalus membranaceus. The sequence continues at coordinate 82,486,214 of CM076851.1, read as the reverse complement.
TATTTTGTTGAAGTCGATAATCGAACTGTTTTACCAGTGTTGCAACTTCCGGTCTCACTTCTAGCCGCACCGGTTATCATCTTGAAGAGAATAATCTTATTCAATCCTATTAGATTCACAAATCAAGACTTTTCAAAAATGGGTCCCGTTATTCGTCATTCTTCACCGTTCTTCATTATCGTTGAGCACCACTCAAGAGGATTCACAATCCGTTCATTTCTTCAATCTTGATGGACATTCAAATCATCTAAAGATCTCTCCTTTTCTGTTTTTAAATCTAAATTTGTGGTAAGTACATGTTCTTCATATTCAAGTCCTTTCTTTTAGTTTTATAAACCGCAAGAATGTGTTTTTGACATATCTTTTGCTACCTACGTCAGAATCACGTGCCGTTTGAAGCTACACGCTCGTAGGAAAGTCCTTAACACTATAAAAACAAGTTTTCAGCTTTTCAGATCATAATTTCGTGCAAGTCTCCGAGCCTTAGTTTTTTGGCCCTTTTAGTCCCTACGGTCAAATATTTAATACCGTGCATTTTCTTTTTTGTTTGTCGTGACTTATGGGATCATCAAGGAACTAATATAAGAGTGATATAATTCTACTTGGAGGACTGGAGTTGCTGTTTTTTCTTTGGACTGTTGTTCGTGATCGCTCGGATTCGAGGTAAGAAGGGGGGGATGAGAACTTGGGAACATGGTAGTTTATTAGGATGCAATTGACATAACTGGGATGTCCCATGATCCCCATGCCTTACGCTGACAATATATTTGTTTGTAAACCATTGTATGAGCAATGGATTTTATATGTTTTATTTTATAATTTGGTTATGTCCTTGTAGGAGCAAGGACTTTATTATAACGTGATGATGTTCATGATATGTATAGATGTTATGTATGGTTTTTGAGAACGTTATGCCTATATGTTGTTTTTCTTGTGATTTTCGTTGTTGTTATGATTGTTGTTGATGATGATGAGAGACCAATTCGATGTGACTGAGTCTAGTTGTTAAGGCCTAAGGGCTAACCTCCCTAGAAGATATATGATTGCTAGTGTTGTTGTAATTGGGTAGTTAAAATTGATAAACTCTAGGTTAGTAGACCTTAGTGGAACTTTGAATAAGTTGATCATGAAATTATATGGTTAGATAGCCCATAAGTTGAAATAGATGATGTGCTCATGGTTTAGACTATCTCTAAGTTAAGCAACAAGCTTAAACTTTAGTATAGAATACTGGTTTGATGATATTGAGATTCCTAAGCATTTTAATGGTTAAATTTAGATCAAGAATGAGTTATAATGATTCCTAGGCATGAATAACGATGATGATTGATTAGGTTGATATTGTTAATTGATTAGAGTAGTGAAAATTACCTAAGAGACCATTTAGAGCCCCTTAAGTAATTAATACCGAGTTGTTAGTGGATTAGAACTATTCTTGGTGTGTTGGATATTAAAAATTACCTAAGAGACCATTTGGATGATGATGATGATTGGCCATTCCTAAGCTAGTTTTAGTGACCTTAAACCATAGATGATGATCAAAGGATTTAAAACCATATAAAGCCTTAGGAAACACTAAGAAATGGATGGAACCAGAATGATAGAGATAGACACTGTTAATTGGGATGTAGATGTGATTAGAGATGATGAGCACACGACAAGTAACCACCCAGTTGGTGATGATACCCTTGCACTTAGGAGTCCTTAGGGGCGCAGATGATGATGATGTTCAACGGAATGCCTGATCTCAACAGCATAGAATTGGGTCCTTGACTCGGGATGCTCCTATCATATGTGCCCTAACAGAGACTGGTTTAAAGACTACAGGCCATACCAAGGAGGGCAAGTGATAATGGGAAACAATAAGGCATGCAAAGTCATAGGTATTGGAACTGTGAGGTTAACTCTGTCTGATGGTACAGTGAAAAAATTAACCAATGTAAGGCATGTACCTGATCTCAAGAGATCAATCATTTCATTAGGCACTCTAGAGGCCGCTGGTTTCAGTTTTAGAGGAGAAGACTCAATTCTGAAAGTCATGAAGGGCTCAAGGGTCGTAGTGAAAGGGCAAAGGAAAAAGAACAACCTATATGTGCTCTTGGGTAGCACTGTGACAGGTGAATCAAATGTGGCTAGTTCCTCAGATAACAAAACACTCATATGGCATCAAAGACTAGGCCATATGAGTGAAAAAGGATTAAAGGAGTTGGACAAGTAAGGACTCTTATGCGGGGACATAATCACTCAATTGGGATTCTGTGAACACTGTGTTTTTGGTAAGCAGACAAGGGTCATGTTTGCTACAGGGGTACACAAGACAGAGGAGAAGCTAGGCTACATACATTCGGACCTTTGGGGACCAACACAGACACCTACACATGGTGGAAAGAGGTATTTCATAATCTTCACTGACGACTTTAGTAGAAAAGTTTGGACCTATCTGCTAAAAACAAAAGATGAAGCATTTAGAACTTTTGTAGAATGGAAAAAGAAGGTTGAAACACAATGTGGACTGAATGTTAAGGAACTTAGAGCTGACAATGAGTTAGAATTTTGTAATGAGGAATTCAACAGTTTCTGTAAAGAGCATGGCATTTATAGAAATCTCACTGTGAGAGGTACTCCTCAACAAAATGGTTTGGCTGAGAGATTAAATAGAACCTTATTGGAGAAGGTAAGGTGCATGTTGTCCTGTGCCAAGCTTCCAAAGACTTTTTGGGGTGAGGCAGTCCATACAGCATGCTACCTTGTTAATAGAAGCCCTTCAACAACTCTAAACTTCAAAACACCACAAGAGGTATGGACTGGTAAGGTGCCAAATTTCAAGAACCTGAGAGTGTTTGGCTGCCCAGCCTACTTCCATGTGAGTGAAGGAAAATTGAAACCATGGGCTAGGAAAGGGTTGTTCATGGGATATCCTGATGGGGTGAAAGGCTACAGGATATGGTCAATTGATGAGAAGAAAAGCATCATAAGTAGAGATGTGGTTTTTCAAGAGCCAAGTTGGTAGAAGGAAAGGAGAGCACTGAGACTCGGGATAAGTAAGGTTAAAATGATGAACTTCAGTTTGGGGTGGAGTTGGACAACAAGCCAACTGATCAAAATCCAATAGAAGACACAAATGAAACCCATGACACTCAAGCAGAAGTAGGTGACAGTGACTCTGAGACTGAAGAATGTGAAGCTGAGGAAGACTACATGCTATGTAGAGACAAAGTAGGAAGCGGGACTAGGCCTCCAAATAGGTTTGGATATGAATCCTACACTACATATGCCCTAAACACTGCTGAAAATTTGGTAAATGAGGAACCAACATCTTATCATGAAGCTATGGCTAGCAGGCAACACTCTGAAGGGCACACTGCCATGACAGAGGAGATGAATGCTCTAAGGAAGAATCAAACTTGGAAACTAGTAAAGAAGCCTGTTGGAGTGAAACTTATAGGTTGCAAGCGGATCTACAAGAGAAAGGGGGTAACTCAGATGGAGATCCTCCAAGGTTCAAGGCTAGGCTGGTTGCCAAAGGTTACACACAAAGGGAAGGGGTGGACTACAATGAGATATTCTCACCAATAGTCAAACACAGTTCAATCAGAATTGTGTTAGGCCTAGTTGCCCAATTTCAATTACATCTAGAATAAATGGATGTAAAGACAACATTTCTTCATGGAATGTAGGAAGAAAAGACCTACATGACTCAACCTAAGGGGTTTGAGGAGAAAGGGAAGGAGAACATGGTATGTCTGCTACAAAGGTCCCTATGTGGTTTGAAACGGTCTCCACGGCAATGGTACAAAAGGTTTGACAATCACATGATCAACATCAAGTTCAAATGAAGCAATAATGATGGCTGTGTCTACTACAAATAACTAGATGATCAAAACTACATCTACCTGCTTTTGTATGTAGATGACATGCTTATAGCAACCAAGAGTCAACATGAAATTGCCAAGGTAAAGAGCCTACTTAAGAAGGAATTTGAAATTAAAGACACGGGGCAAGCCAGAAAAATTCTAAGGATGGAGATCAAAAGGAATGCAGACACTCAAACCATCATGGTAACTTAAGAAGGGTACTCAAAGAAGGTTTTAGACAGATTCAATATGACTCATGCTTAACCTGCCAGTATACCTATTGGCACTCAGTTTAAACTGTCCAAAGCTGATTGCCCTGACAGTGAAGAAGAACAACAGCAAATGGATAAAGTTCCATATGCTAGTGTTGTTGGCAATTTTGGACATTGGAAATGGACATCACCATTTCTGTTGGTGATTGTGCCCTGATGGTAAAGGGCAGTCAGTGAGGAATCACGAGAGTATTGGGTTGAAGGGGTGTCGATGTCCATTTTCTTGTGTGGTGTGTGAAAGAAGTTGAAAGTGTGAAAGAACTGAAACCTAAATGGGTATATTTATAGCGAAAGATCTGAAATCCTAAACACAGGATTTCCACCATTGATGAAAAGTGTCGGCAAAATCTTGACCGTTGAAAGTGTCGGCAACATCAAAGCCGTTGAAAAGTGTCGGCTAAATCTAGACCGTTGAAAGTGTTGGCAACATCAAAGCCGTTGAAAAGTGTCGACAAAATCAGGACCGTCAAATAATAAAGTCGTGGAATAAAATATATTATAAAGTCGTGGAATAAAATATATTGTCATACAATCAGGAAATGTCTACATAATCAATTGGGTCGGTTGGTGCAATATGGGCTGGAGCTAAAGAAGCCCATAACTGAAGACATCCAACATATGGATATAACCACGATCTAGCGTCTGGTGAAGCATAAGCAGACCAAGATCGATGAATAGGAGGTAATGGACTAGTAGAGTTCAACATAACCTGGACCCAATGAATCCCATGGACAAGCCCAATACCGACCAACTGGCTCTGACTAGCCACATAATTTCCTCTTAAAGGCAAGAATGTCCATGACCCACCATCTGTAGGTGATAACGCAACCAGGGCTATGTGATACCTGGTTGCTATAACGTGCCCCATATCAGGCATCGTCATCCACTTCTCAATCGGTTGATGCTCTGTATCATAAAAAAACTAATGAATCCCTAGCTAGCTGAAGGTTGTTACCAATCACCTGTGAGTATAGGTGGAACCATAGATGTAGTGCTTGGAAAGGCAAATTCATCAAGACCTTTCTTAAATACAAATTTCTCCTCAAGATGCATACCATTAAACCGCTTCCAAATTGTCTCCATAGTATAGCTTATGTCACAATCTTTTGATGCTTGTTTGATGCGCACCTCATCCAAACCCTCCAAATTGAGTCTCATCCAATGTGAGTCAACTGTAACACCCATTTCTACCCGGTAAAAATATAACTAAAATCAGAGTTTTCACAAACAAACGGATGCTACATTTATCAACTTAAAAAAACCATAAACAGACATAAATAAGTCTTTTCTGAAAATCGGATACATAACACCCTAACTCGGATGAACCGACAAAACAACATTTCAAAACAAGTCAAACTTCTTTTAACTACGCAGCGGAAATTCAAATGGTTCAACTAAACAATCGTGGCAACTATGCAAGATTCATAACTCAAAATCCAACAGTAAACAACTTAATTAACATAAATAAACGTTCGTCCCCCCGAGTGCTACGTATCAGAGCGACGACGCCGACCCGAACTAATGAAGGTACAACGGCATTCATTCGAGGTTACCTGCACGTTACCAACATCGGGGTAACATTCAAACAGAAGGGGTGAGATATCGAACTATATAATGAATCATCTGAAAGACAATATATATCAGGCCAGGACATCAAATCATCATTTCACAGCAGTCAATATCATCATATCACAACGGTCAAGTCATTACGTAACAACAGTCAAAATCATTTCAATCGCATAAATATGCAACATGAATGCAGAATGTGACTCGACTCAGGGCCACCGCCCTATAATGCATGTGGTACCATAATCCAGCCAATAAATAGAGGCTTCCAACTAAAATCCATGCCAATAGAGGCAATCCAACGTGTGGAGACTAGCTCCGGGGCCACCGCCCCATAAGCAAATGCTATGCATGCGACGCAACGATGAATGCACAGACAATCAATAGCTATATATTAGCACAACAACATCATAAATCCCAACATTGGCCATAGGCCTGCAACGTTGCCAATAAATAGAGGCAATCCAACTGGTGTAACATCATCAACTAACAACATCTGAACCAATAATTCAGCCACAATAATGGGCGCTAAGGCGCCAACAAGCAACAGCAACAACCATAGGCGCTAAGGCGCCAACATGCAACAACAACAAACAGGAACAGGCGCCTAGTAACAGGGCGCCAACATGCAACAACAACAAACAGGAACAGGCGCCTAGGGACAGGGCGCCAACAACAACAGGCAACAAAACAGGGTATGGTGCCTAAGGACAGGGCGCCTTTAACAACAACAGCAAAATAAGGTATGGCGCCTAGGGACAGGGCGCCTTTAACAACAACAGCAAAATAAGGTATGGCGCCTAGGGACAGGGCGCCAACAACAACAGCACAGAATTAGGGCATGGCGCCTAAGGACAGGCGCCTCAACAACAACAGTAACAGCCACGGGCGCTAAGGGCGCCAACAACCAGTAACAACCACAGGCGCTAAGGGCGCCAGCGAGCAACAGGGCACTATGGGCGCAAACAGCCTGCACGCACACAGCAAGAAATAACAGCAAATGGCAACAGCAGTACACAGGGCGCATAGGGCGCTGTTTTCAGCAACACAGGAACAACACTGGGCGCATAGGGCGCCGTTTTCAGCAACACAAATGCAGGGACATGCACAAGGCGCCAAGGGCACCAGTTTCAGCAACAACAAAAACAGAAAACAGTGACAGGGCGCCTAGGGCGCCACTTTCAGCACCCAATTCAATTTCTCATGATCATGGCAAAATACAATAACAATTCTAGGGCATAGGAATATCAATCACACAAACATAATTATTCAACAAGGCATTCAATACATATATGATCATACATATGACAATCATCAAACCCTAACCCCCACATAAAGTAATTCATATATCCCATTATAAGGCTTGAATCCCACCCTTACCTTAGCCTTAGAAGATCACGAACCCTAGCCTTAGAAGATCACGAAACCCTAGCCTCCTCTCTCCTCTTGGCGTCGCTCTCTCTCTCCCTCTTCTCTCCTCTTGGTCGTCGCGCCCTCTAGCTCTCTCACTCTCAAACTTTTGTTTTTCTAATAATGAAACCCTAACCTAGTTTCCTACTATTTGTCAACTCATTTAACTTCATGGGCTTTCCCTTAGCTTATGCGACTTAATCATGGGCTTTTTCCCTAACACCTCTCCTTTACCAATCCTAACACTAATAATAGGTCCACATACACTAACATATAGTTATTCCATTATTTTCTACTAAATAATTCCTAAACAATTAGTTAAATAATTAATCAATTATTTCGGGGCGTTACATCAACCACCTCCAATGGGATTGGACGACCCACTAGGTGCATATAACCAAGATCGCAAGCACAAGGTGTGTAATTTTAATCGTGCAACCACAACGACCTTTATCAGTACCCACTTCAGACAACATGCTATCAAACTCATCAGCAATATGATTCAATCCATTCGGTTGATGCTTTTTTGAAAAGAATCCACAATCTTATCAATTTGTGCATTCACCATACCGTGCATTGACTCCCACCATCTGCATAAATCTCCTCCACTAAAACCTAATGCCCTCTTCATTGCCCAATGGGCTGCCTCGACTCTATTTGTTGTTGTGTTCCCAAAGTGTGTCACCCTATCAGTCCACGGTCCAACAAATCTCTCCTTGTGAGGAATTAACCAAGTGTTGTTCACATAAGTCACAAGCTGGGGTACATCGACACATGATTGTTCAAACTCATTCAACCGCTCATAAAACTCCTGCTCGCTTGTAAAGTCAACTATAAACTTCCAAAGCTCCATCTATATTTCTTGGTTTTGAAGGTGCTATCCATAATCAAAATCCTAGGAAACATCCTCAATAACTTGATAGACTCAGGGTGTGCCCACATGATCTCTTTAAGAACATCAGTGTTATCAAGTCATCCAGTCCAACACAAATAATGTTCGGATTCTACCAGTGTCATTAGCTCCTGTATCTCAGTTCTATAACCTCTCCTGCTCGATTGGAACCTGCTGCGGGGTTCTATACAGCTACGACCTAGTACTCAAGTTGTTTGAAAATCGCAACCCAAAAGGACAACCGCACTTCTTTGAAGACCTCGCTCTAGAACACCCAATGTTTACTCCAGCATATCTTCCATGTTTCTCGCAACCCAAAACAATTTTATTCTTCTTCCCTTTACCATTCATGGTGGACTCGGATCGAAGAATGATAACAATCACTCTGTTGGCTTTCCCAATGTCTCTAGCCCAACGTAAGAGATTATCACGAGTAGCAAATATCTACAAAATAATTATTAACATAATTAATAACTTATAAATAATCATAAACAATAAGACCTTTAGGGAGATATGTACCTCTGTAGTGGTAAATTGTTAATTAAAAAATTTTAAAAATAAAAAATTTTAAAAGTTTCCGGAACTACGTCTGGAAGGTAAAAATTTAAAAATTTCGGAATTACGTCTAAATTCATAATTCCGGAAGGTAAAAAAAATAAACTTTCCGGAATTATGTATTTTTACATATTTCCGGAAGGCAAAAAATTTAAGCTTTCCGGAAATACGTTTCTTTACATAATTCCTGAAAGGCAAAAAAATAAACATTATGTAATCATCAAAAATAGATAATTCCGGGAAAAAAAAAATAATTATCCTCTATATGTATTTCCGGAAAGATAACGAGAAAAGTTTTCGGAAATACCTTTTTGTGAGGTAATTCCGGGAAACTGAAAAAATGAGAGGGGTATTTTTGGAATTAAATGGGTTATGGGAGTGTAGGGGGAAGAGGGGTTGGGTAAAAAAAACCTATATGAAAATATATTTCCCTTCCTCCGTAGTATATGCTCCAATTAGGGCTAGACAAACGGTCGGATAGGTCGGATTCGGGTTCAAAACACCCAATCCAACCAAAACCGAAGAGGGGAATATGTCACCCATCTCCGACCAATTGAGGTATCGGTTTCAGCAGCGGCGGGATTCACGGTTTTGTGGGTGAACGGGCGGATTGAGGCGGTTCTGAAACAAACAAAAACTTACTTGCAAACCTAGAAAATTTCATATAGAAACAACTCAAAAAATCAACACTAAAAACTCAATAACAACCAAAAAACTCGAAATCATGTATCAACCTCAATGAAACTTAAAATTACCAAAGAAAACATATAAACAAAAACAAAAAAAACGCAAAAAAGAACTTGTAAATAGATGCTTCTGGATCCAGATCTGGCGCAACAACAACACCTCTTATTCTTTATGGAAGTAAAGGTTGCACCTTTGGCGTCATTCTTTAAAAACCTGATGATGCCTCTTATTCAGTTGCAAATCTGGTGCATAGATGATATGAATGGTGCTCTTGAAGCCAGAGTAGCAGCATAGAGAAACGAAGCTCCGACGTGGTCTAAAGAGGCGAGATGATTCTGGTTGTTGGTGGACTGGTTGTTCAGCTACCATGAAGAGGTGAAGAAGAGATTTTCGCCTAGAGGAGGAGGTTATAGAGAGACTTGGATAGTTGGACAGCTAGGTTTCGGCATGGAGAAAAAGAGGATAACTGATGGAAAGAGGAAGAATTGAAGAATGTGTTGTTGACGGCTAGGTTTTGCAAGTGAGACAACACTATATTAATCCTGATTCTATGGCCTTGTCATTGTGGGCTCATATTTAGGATTTATGAGAGAAAAATTTAACCACTATATTAACTCTCGGTCGGTTTCGGTTTATTGTGAGTTGTGCAAATGCAAAGCACAACCGACCAAATTTATCCACTTGAAACCAACTAAACAACCTACTAACCCGCTGATCCGTATTAAATAACCCATGGACAATATTCTGCCTCGGTTTGTCCGGGGTTCGGTTGGGCAATTATTTTTGTCCAGCCCTAGCTCCAATAATGATGCCTCAGTTTGTCACCGAACTATATAGAAGAACACTACTATTTACACACGCCCACACACTCTCTTCATTCCCGGAGTAACTAACTTGCTCACCTTCTATCTGCACAGTAGGTCAGTAGCAATGGGAGCCCCTTTTCTTTTTTCCTCCAAAGAAGATTGCCTTCAATGTCCTTTACGCCACGATGCGTCTTCCATCAGATTGCAAAAAAACCCTAAACCTAACCGAAATAAGCGCACTCCAAAAGCCATAAACGCGAGTTCCCAAGACCGCCATTCGTCCGCCTCGGTGGTGAAACACCCCGGCGCGAACCTTGTGATGGGCCAGGTCAAGATTCTTAAGAGAGGCGAGAAGCTGAGTCCCGACAACAACACAACGAAGAAGAGTGATGAAGGTTGCGAATCGGATTTGGAGCTAGGATCCACGAATCGGATTGGTCCTGATCCCGACACGATGCAGAAGCAGGTTAGGGTTTCGGATTTTACGGGCGAGGTCTATGCCGGACCGACTTCAATGGCGTCGCCGCCGCCTAGCTCTGTACCAGTCCCTAAATTTCTCGGGAGTTTGATGATGGATTTAGATGATTGATTGATTCTGTTTGATGGATTCGGTGAGTTGCGTGAGACATGCGAGCGAAGAGTTGTTGAATGATTTCTTACTACGCAGCAGAAGGTTCAGTTTGATCCAATGGTCTCAATGGCTTCTTTGCTTTTATCAAAAGGATGATCGCCTTTGAGTGTGAGCAGATGAACAAAGCTATAGAAAACTTGGAAGGCAAGAGAATCGAGCAAAGCTTGTAGGTTCAAGTTCAAGGTTTAGCTTTTGGTCTCTGAAACTGTATGGGGGGGGGGGGGGGTTGAGTTTAGGATTATATTTTTCATTTGAAAAGAGGGGGGGGGGGGACTTTATTGTGTGGGGCTACATTTGTTAGATAGGATCACTTGATCTTTGATCATTTGTACTAATGTACTTTTGAAATTTAAGTCAATAAATGTTCTCCAAGTAGCAGCGATATTGGATAATTTGTTTATTTACTGTGTGTGATCATAGTTCTTGTATTACTATTGAGATGTGATATTTCTGCATTACTCAGGATGAGGTTGCGAAAGCATTAGAAACCATTCTGTTGCACGCGCGAAAACCTTTGTGATGCGCGCGCAATTGCAGTTGCAGACCGCAATTTAAAATCATGATTATGCTTTCTTGCGCTTACTTTATGAGTGAGTTTAACTCTGCATGCATAAAGCGGTTTGGATCAATTAACCGGGACTTCATTCAAGTTCAATGTGTTCATTTGCCACTGGACTTATTGGTTAATATTACATAAGAAATAGGAAAATAAGATTCAATTACTAATTGCACTCTTCTATCTATGAATTTCTCTTTTCTGGTCTCTTTTCTATTTTATATTCTTTGCTTCTCTGGTTGTTGTAATTTGTGTATGTGATCTTTTTTGATGTTGTCACAAGCAAGGAATTTAAAGTAATTGGATGCTTTAATGGTGTGATTGTGACAGCTTACTTTTTAGAATATCTGTTGCTTAAGTTTCTCAGTGCCTTGCTGGAAATGATAGTTAAAGTAACATAGTTATGTGCAAGGACCATAGGTATGTCATATGTGCAATCACCATGAAACGCCATTTACACAAAAAGAAGAAAGAGGTGAAGTTATGCAAGTTCTCTTCTAACATTCCCTGGTCACTGGTGCTAATCGTTTGTTACAGTAAAAACTGCAATAGTAAAAACTGCAATTGAACATGGTATTCTTAAATAAGGCGCTTGAGAAAAGGCAGCTATTTTATTATGTCTTCATTTTCGAGCTATGAATGAGATGAGAAAGTATGTGTCTGGAATCTGGATCCTTTGTTGCCAACTTGCCATTGCACCTATAGAGCCATCCGATCTAGTAGTAGTGAGATCTCACTTGATCGAACGACTGTGTAGGTGGCTGGACCGTGCATTGGCAGCCCTGCACCATGCACAGTGCTTGGTTTTTGATTTTATTTAATGAATATCTTACTTCCTACTAGCCTTGGCCTTACTCGGTGTTTAATTTTCTGCTTAATGAATATCTGTATTCTGTACTAATAGGTAATAGCCCTGCCCTAAGTGCCCTTTATGTTCAATTGATTGCTATGAAAAGCTTGAAAGGTAGGTTTTGTGACAGATTAAACTAAATTCCTTGTCAAAGAATATGCTGCTTTAGTCTTGATATTTCAAAAAGGGACATGATGTAATCCTTGTCTTGTGTTACATTATTTTACCATCTCATTGCAAAGCTGTTACCACACTTGCACTAACATGGCCATTGTAGTCCATGGCCACTTGCCAGATAGGCAGCATAAAAGGATTCTTAGGGATATGTTTTTACAATAGTTATCGTTTATATAATTGTGTAGTTCTATTTCATGAGATAATGAGAATATGAGAGGCAGTAATTGATTACATAGTCTAACTGCATTACATGATCCTTGACATTTCTTACCGTTCTACAATTCATTCTGAGGAAGTATCAACGTCCAGAACCAGTGCTTCCTCCACATAAATGACATCTCTTCAATGGGAATACCCTTTGTTTCAGGTAGGAACAGAAAAACAAATATGGTCATGAGGGTAATCCAGCCAGCAAAAAAGAGAAAGATCCCAAACTTGAATGAGCAGAGAAGAGCAAGGAATGCCTGGGCAACTATGAAAGTGAACAGAAGGTTTACAGCAACCGTAATGCTTTGCCCTGCTGAACGGATTTCTAATGGAAATATCTCACTAGGGATTGTCCACCCAAGCGGGCCCCACGACCATCCAAAAGCTACAACAAATAGGCATATCACTACTACAACCAATATTGAAAAGCTTTTTGACAATTCCTGGGCGTCCCCAAACTTGATGCCCAAAATTATGGCAACTATAACCTGCTCATGTGAGAAATGAAAGTAAAGGTAAAGTAAGTTGCTCCTCAAAGTATAGTAAACTGCAAATCTTCTGAGAAAATGAATATTTATAAAAGCCACTCTCAACAGTCTTGACTTTTGCAATTTAACTAAAGGCTGTGTCATTTTCAAATAAGTCATAGCATTTACAAGAAACAATGTGATAAGATATATTATGTTAAGAAAACGATCACCATGATTTATCAAGTTAGCAATCATACAAACTGAATCCTGTTTTGGTTCGGCCTCTAGCATGTGACTAATGACTAATTCTTGTTTGAACACAGTTTGGGGATTTGCATTGGGTGCACTCAAAAGGCCATTCAGTCACTAACCGCAGTCACATGAGATCAAGATCGGTGGCTCGTATTTGAGATTTTATTAAAATGTGATTTGACGAAATTAGAATATGAACCATCTGATCTTGATCCAATGTCTGAGATATACTGACTGCAATGACTGTACGGTGTTTTAACGGCACCCAACCCAAATTCAAGTCTTGGGGCGCAAAGAATTAAAGGTTTAAGATAATATCAGCCAAATATTAACAAGACTTTATTGCGTTATTTTAAATAATATTTAGTACATCCTAAACTATTGATTAGAATTATTTCCTAACTTAATAACATGGATGTTTTAAGAATGATTAGAATTTGCATGAGAAAGACATGTTCTTACCTGGCATGTGATCATTTGTATTCCACCACTGATGAGAAGAAGTCTCCTGCCCAACCTATCAACTGTTGCAATGGAAATGAATGTTGAAAAAGCAAGAACTCCACCAGTCAAAGCTGAGGAGTAGAGGGATGCATCTCTTCCGAATCCCATAGTTTGAAACAGCACTGGTGCATAGAAGAGAATGGAATTTATACCAGTCAGGATCTGAGAAGTAGGCATGACAATTGCCATGACCAACTCTGGCCTATACTTCTTTTCAAGGATGTTTCGAAATGGATGCTTTATCGAGTTCGACAACTCGCTTGCATCAACCATATCTTGAAACTCTGCATCAACCTCATTAGTTCCTCTGATTTTTTCTAAGAGCTTCCTTCCTTTTTCTTTTGATCCTCTTTCTATTAAGCTGTTTGGAGTATCAGGAAGAAATATCCCTCCTACAGTCATCAAAAGAGCTGGTATTGCAGCCAAGCCTAGGGACAATCTCCATCCCCAAGGTTTAATATTTTGTGTCCCATAATTGACCATGTTGGCTGTGAAAATCCCAAAAGTTGTTGCCACTTGAAACATCATGTTCAAACCTCCTCGAAGGTGGGTTGGCGCCATCTCTGACAAATAAAGCGGAATTGCCTTCAAAAGAAGCATGAGGGGGAGTAGCTCAAGTAATTTGTCAACTTTTAAGGTATAATAACTGGACTATCTTCCAACTCAAACATACATTGTTTCCATATGATTTGGATTAAACTCAGTCAAAAATCTGTGCAATCGGTAAGTTCGGAGTCGTCCGATTAAGATCCGACGGCTTAGATTTGAAGAGCAGTTTTCAATTTTTCTTAATAAAAAATTCTGTACACAACGCGCATCCGTTTCCATCACATTACTATCTTTCTTTTTCTTGTACATTTTTACGAAGTTACATCAACATTTACAACATTATTAAATGTAGCTTCTCCTTTCATATAAGTATATACCAGTGTTTTATCTGCATAAGTATTGATCATAGGTTGAAGGGTAGACTTTGGGGTGTGTTTAAGAAACTCAATTAGCTACCTTAAAAACTTGTTTGACTAAAGTGACACAAGGATCTGACTCTTTTGAGGATTGATCATAGATTAGAGATGTGTGTAATGTGTTATTACCTGATTTCCAAATCCAATACCAACTCCGAGCATAACCCGGCCAATGATCAGCATTGCTAGGTTAACAGCTGAAGCATTCAGAGCAGATCCGATAAGAAAGCTGGTACCGCCGCCTATGATACTTGCCCGACGTCCATACTTTCTTGTAATTGGAGAAGCCACCAGGGTTGCAACTAAACCAGCAATGTATAGAGAAGAGGTAAATGCTGCAAGGCCCTGATTATCATACTTGCAGTAGTTGTTTTCATGTGCGTGCATTTTTTGTCTGTATACTTCAGGGAAGAATTCTTTAAGAAAGTCATCCATGGAAGTAACCCCGCCTGATAAGTGATAACCATAAAACATGCATCAGAAATTTTTTGAACATAACTGTTGAAGAATTATAGGTTTATGGTCAAGGAAAGACTAACAACAATAAACTAAAACGTAGATAGGAGGTAAGCTGCACAAATTATATTACAGTTACAGGGTCAAGGAAAGGCTAACAAAAATAAATTTTGGAGTTCAATTTAGATAATGGGTTTATAAATTATTTGATGGCATCAATCAATAACCTAAACAGTGTTGTCAAATTGCAGCTCTAGTGGTGCTATAGCATAGTGGAATTTGAACGAACTGTCCACGATCTGTGATATGTCCATCAGTGTTATCAAATAGTGGCTATAGCATAGTAGAATTTTAATTAACCGCTATTAGCAGTCTGCAATTGACAACACTGGTACAAAAGGTTTCCTGCCATGATTGATGCTCACTTGGGGAGAAAAACTCTCCAGCCACCTTATATTTTCTTTTCACAAAAACTAAAATTGAAATTTTACCACCAAGAATTGGCCAATAACAAGGCATTCTATTGTCAGTTATAGGCAGGAAGGGTAGTGAATGGATTTGCATAGTAGCATTAGCAAATTGAACGATGGGTTAAAAAAATGTTGGGGTGTAACTTCATTGCAGCTAGGAAGCCAAACCCAGAATATTTTTTTTTTATGTTCTTGGTAATGAAACCTAAACCCAAAGAAGTTTTTAACTACACTATTTGAAAAGATAATTGGGAATCACAACATCTAGTCCTAGAATCAGGAAAAGGAGGCTATAAAACTTGGATTTCAAAATTAATAAAGAATGCATACATAACAGAAGAAAAATGCCATGAATGTTATGTAATATGTATCTGTATGCAATTTTACAATTTGAATTCCTTAACCAAAATCTCTTGTTGGATATGCAACCAGTTTGAGCTTTCCCTCACAACAAGTTTCACTAATAGCTGCAAGTAATCTTTGTTTTCTCTCGGTAATAATTAGCTGCAAGTAATCTTTGTTTTCCCTCAGTAATAATAAGGGTAACATGGAAAACATAAAAGCATAGAAATTCTGATTTAGAGAATGGACCTGAAATCCCAATATCATAGCCAAAGAGGGATCCTCCGGTAGCAGCAACAATGCAAGCTATGATGACATAAGGAGTGACTCTCCCTTTATACTCTCCTGCCCTTTCCTTAGCCACAGCACCTGTTGTGAACGACCCACCTGCCATTTCTTTGTTCTTTTTTCTCAGAACAGACTAACACCAGAGGCATCCAAAGGAGAATGCTTTTTCACCTTCAAGAATGAAAGTCGTACTCATACACCTACCATCACAAACCACAATTTGGTCCAATAAGATAAAATATGAAACTTGCAATAACTAGCTCTATTTAATGTTTGGCTGCATGTGCCCTCGTGGCGTAATTCGATAGAAATCTATATCTTATTCTTATCATATAATTACTCAAAAGAATTGACTATGAATATTTATATATTATATACCACTTTTTTCCTTCAGTTTCACCTGTAACTTTTAAGTACATGGTTAAAATTTTGTGACCCTCCAACCTATATATACATAAACCTTAAGAATTCTGAAACGCGTTATTGCGTTCCTTTTCATGCCTGAACATCATAAACATACATGAAACATGCATTGGGTTCCGATACGCATTCCCTCATTTATTTGTTTGGTTAATATGAATCTGGTAAACCCGGGTATCCACCGTATGGACAGCAGTGATTATTATTATTATTATTATTATTATTATTATTATTATTATTATTATTATTATTATTATTTTGGTTTTTTCGGTTTTAGGCCCTCAAAAAAATTTCACATACTTTTGGTTCCATGTTTTATTTTCCATTAGTTTTAGTCCCAGTGACTTTTAATAACGCTCTTTTGACCTTTTATAAGCACTATTAAAACTCATGAAGTATTACAATTAATGCAAGAATAAAACTTAGGGACCAAAAGTAGGTAAATTTTTGGCTAAATTATAGTTTTGGTCCCCCTATTTTCAAAAATCCAGACATTTGGTCCCCCTATTTTAAAACTCAGACATTTTGGTCCCCCAATTTTAAAAAATCAAATACATTTAGTCCCAGGAGAAATTTTCAGTTTTTTATGGCTAATAATCAAAGACATTTGGTCCCTCAATTTTAAAAAATCAAAGACATTTGGTCCCCCAATTTTAAAAAATCAAAGACATTTAGTCCCTCTTTGGACTAAATGTATTTGATTTTTTAAAATTGGGGGACCAAATGTCTGAGTTTTAAAATAGGGGGACCAAATGTCTGAATTTTTGAAAATAGGGGGACCAAAACTATAATTTAGCCTAAATTTTTTTGAGGGACTATAACCAAATTTTATAGGAAATAATAACATATTTAACCCTTATTATTATTATTATTATTATTATTATTATTATTATTATTATTAACATTTCCTCTTGTCTTAATTACGATCTCAGCCTTTGTTCATAATACATGCCGTTTTTTAGAAATAATTTTGTTTCATTTTATTTGTTGTTTTCAAATTCCAATGTAATATTGACTATTGTTTTGTCAATAATACCGTTAACTATTTATTTCAAAAGGAGAAATATGTAGAATGATAAATATTTCCATAAAAAAAATAAAATTATTTCTCTTCTTTGTCTTTTGACAAATCTGTTTGTCTTCCATAAATAAATACTTCCGTAAATTTATTTGTTATGTATAAATAACATTAAAACGACCTGTATTATGAAATTGAGAGTATAAGAAAAAATAACCATCATCAAACTCAACGAACTCTTTTTTTCTTTTACTTTTTGAATGTTTTTCCATATCCACATTTATGGAAAATTGTGAAACATGAAATACACCTACTAATATTTAAAAAAGTAGTTTAATTGGGGTAAAAAGTAATCTAAACATTAATAGATAAATGTTAAAAGGTGTATTTTTTCTTATTAATAGGACAAAAAAATCCACCAAAAGTTCTTTAATAATTAGGATTGAGATTATTATTATCATTTATATTATTATTATTATTATTATTATTATTATTATTATTATTATTATTATTATTATTATTATTATTATTATTATTATAGTCTGAAAATCATTAACAAAGAAGTACCCATTATAATTTATTATAGGTTTTTGATATAGGTATTGAATAATTTTGTTTTTAATATAAAATAACAATCTTTTGCTAAACGTTTATACTCTTATTTACACTAAAACATGTTTTATACTACTCTGATCTAAAATATAGAAATAAACACTTATATTACACATTTCAAGTTTTCGCATTGAAATTAACTATTCATATTTAATAAGGCTAAATTTTTAACTTCTTCCAAAAAAATACATTTTTTATTAAATGAAACCACATATTTAATTTCACATCCCTTAATCAATGGTCGGGGGTTCGATCCCCGCATTGGATACGGAGCAGCGTTAAAACTCTAGGCCAGCTGTCTTGCCTCTCGGACCACCTACAATGAGCGAGGGATTAGTCACTGCTGTCTGTGCGGTGGATACCCGGGTTTACAAAAAAAAAAAAAACATATTTAATTTTACATTTAATTACTTTTAATGAAATTACTTTTAATTTCACCACCTAAATAGGGATAAAATTGGAATCGATCATTTTTTTTGGTATGGACCATTGCTGGCTACCCACGGAGTGTCCCAACGCTTTCCACGAAAAACTAATCTCCGCTCGTGCTTAGGATCAAATTTCGCACTAGCCAACACCGAATTTGTCCACTGCGGGAATCGAACCCGGGAGCACCTGGTCGACCCTCCGTGTCCCAAGGTAGATTAAGCCATGGACCAAGGGTGTTGGTTTGGAATCGATCATTTAATTACACCTCCTAAAATAATAATTATTTCTTATATTTTGGACAAACCAAAAATACATTTTATTTTTTATATTTTAGATCAAAAGGAGTAATTATTTTACGCATACTACCCCATCTTGTCTATTTATTCGCAAAAAAATTTTTGTTGCCATCTTCAAATTTCAAAGTCACATTAACTACTATCTGATCAATTGGAAGAGATAATATTTGTATCGCGGGATAATAAATAGTAAAAAGTACTACACTCGGTCTAAAATATTAGGAATAAACCCCAAATTACACAGACCAAGAAATAACATTGAAATCAACTATTATCTTTTAATAAAGCTTAAAATTTAACTTTTTTTCAAAAACACCTTTTTTATTAAATTTTGGTTTATACTCATAATTAATGGCACAATATTTAATTACAACATCCAAATAGGAGTAAAATTGGAATTTGGTCATTTAATAAATCTTAAAAAATACTACCTCCATTTCACATGTCGTTTTTTAACAATAATTATTAGATCGAAAGGAGTATAAAAAAAATCAGCAAAATTTTATGATTTTACAAGTATCCTAAAACAACCATAAAGACATTAATAATGTAAGGTGGAGTACATGTGCACGTATGTAACCAATTTGATATGATACAAGTAAATTAACTTCTTTGTTTGGTTCTCGGCAGCTTTTTGGTGGCATTTAAGATTAATTCTGACTTTTTGCTACATTTGGAATCCCGATTCAGTTTTAGGTATCATCCATTTTGTCTATATCCAGGTGATAGAATGTGGAAGGGCTCGGTCTGCTCTGCTCTGCTCATGGAGAAAAATCTGGTCATCAAATTGCTGCGAATTTTTTGCCTATTTCCTCTATCAAAGATGCTGACTGTTTACAAAATCACTAACAAAGCGGCTGTGGTTTTTCAAGAACAGAATGTTACTTCGGATGCCATCAATAAATCTGTTAAATCTTTTGCTCAAGCTCTTGCTGGTTCATGTGATAAGATCTGTGATATACCGCTTAGCCAACTCCCTCGACCTTGTATTAAAGGAGATGAATTAGCTATTTCCATTCTGTAAGAAGAGTTTATTGCTGGCTTGGAGGGATGCAAGTCACATCTGCACGGGAGATTGTTATTATCTAAAGGAAATCCTCCTATCAAGATTGATGTTCTGCGATCCAAACTTCAGGCTCTTTGGAATCCTGCAGGTAAGTGGGGTCTAATCTCCCTGGGGAAGGGTTTTTATTAATTTTCTTTTTCTCTTATTGATGATCTACGTAGAATACAATCACAACCGTCTTGGAACTGCAGGCCAGGCTTACTTCGGTTGTTTGTCTGACAGCCCGATTTTAATCCTTTAAGTATAAAACATACAAACGCTCAATGTTAGATTAGGCTGACAGGTCTTGCTCAAAAATACGGGCGTCCCAAAATTTTATTTGCTATAGCTAGCAATGTAGGCACACCTATCTGTCTTGATGATAATACTAGCAAAAGTTCTTTTGATAGAACTTTTGGCCATTTTGCTCGTATTTTGGTTGATATTGATTTGAAATCTAAGCTTAGAAATCAAATTCTTGTTGAGCGGTCTGGTTATGCTTTCTTTGTGGGAATTGAATATGAAAACTTACCTTTATTCTCTATGAACTGCTTGAACATTGGTCAAGAGACGAACACTTGTAACAAAATGAGGATACATTCTAGAGTGGAAAACAATAAGGAGCAAAAGGGTCCTGAAACTGTTGTTCGGCCAAGAATAGTTGTTAAATATGTTCCAAAGGTGAATAATACTAGTAATGCTAATACTAAGGAGCATGCTCAAAGTGTAAGTATTCCCGTGAATAAAGAAGCTTTTAAAGGTGTGAATAATGTTCCTTTGGATGGTCTAGATTCTAATCCGTTAACGGGATATGATCAATGTTCGAATGCCCAACCAACTGTTTAGAAGAAAGTGATGCAGCATAAGCAGCAAGGAGAAACATCATCCAATATGATTAAGGAAGCAGTTGTGCAATCTAATGAAGAATTTGACTCTGTCCATTTTGTCCAGGATTCGTTCCTGAGGAGGGTAGGCAAGTTCCGCTTGAGGCTAATCACATGCAAAAGGCATCTCTGATCTCCACTCAGAAGTCAACTAAAGGCACTACCCCGATTACTCCGACAGCAACTAAAGATAATGTTGTGCAGATTTGTCCTACTTTTGATACTACCTCGATTACTCCGACAGCAACTAAAGATAATGTTGTGCCGATTTGTCCTACTTTTGATACTATCAGTGGCTGTAATATTGAAACGCCTGTTGTTCATTCTAATATCAAGGTGGTTAATAATATGCATAGTGCTAGTCGGTTTTTCTGCGATTCTAATAGTGATTCTGAAGAGGACCAAATTTCGGAATAAGAAGATTCTCAGGTGGTGTCCTCAAAGTATTTGGTTGAGGATGATAACAAGGATTTCACAGAGGTTTTGTCTAAATCTCAGAAGAAAAAAAGATGAGAAAGAAACAATTACAAATTCAAAAGAAGGTTGACTATATGACCCGATCTAAGGGTATATCCAACAATCTTCTCAATGTTAAAGATTCTCTATTGGAATGTCAGGGGGAATTGGTAATCCTGACACTAGAATTGTGTTAAGAAAGCTTTGTAAGCTACATAAGCCGGATTTCTTGTTTATTTCTGAGCCTTGGGTTGGTATTAATCAGATTCCCTCTAACTTTCTCTAAGTTGAATTTGAAGTTGTTTGCTGAAAATAATAGAGGGTCTTTGTCCTCTAATCTTTGGTGTTTCTGCACTGATGCCTATAGTCCTACAGTTATTTCTTCTATAGTTGTGAAAAATCAAACTCTTTTTTTCTCTGCTGTTTATGCAGCCGCTGCCTCTTATATTACTAGAAGACATTTATGAAGTGATTTGACTAACCTGCAACAGGATCATTTTGCCCCTTGTGGTTTTATTGGTGATTTTAATGCAGTTTTGGGTGCTCACGAGTATAGGGGAAAGGGGCTCCTCTCAGCCATTTCATGTGATGAGTTCTCGTCTTGGCCTGGCGTGAATCAGTTGATCCATATTCCTACAAGAGGATCTCAATATACTTGGTCTAATGGTAGGCTTGGTAATAATTATACTGAGAAGAGACTTGATAGATCCATTTGTAATGAAGCTTGGCTCAATTTTTGGGACAGTGTGGATTGTTGTACGCTTACTAGAAGTATGTCAGATCATTTTCCTCTTCTCTTGCTTATGAAAAAGGAGACTTTGCAAAAACGTTCTTATTTTAAATTTATGAAAATGTGGTCTCAACACTGACTGTAAGAGGGTTGTCTCTGAGGCTTGGCAAACCCCTGTTGTTGGCTGCCACATGCATGTTTTATCCCAGAAGCTGAAAAACTTGAAGGCTAAACTTAAAGACTGGAATACTGCTGTTTTCGGTAACGTTTTCACTAATGTGAATGAAGCTTTAGCCAAGCTTGATAATATCCAGGAGTAGATAAATAATCAATGAGGTTCTGATTCTTTACTCTCTCTAGAGAAGGTGGCTCAAAATAATTTGCAGATGGGTTTAAATTATGAAGACTCTTATTGGAAAGAAAAATCTAGAGTTAACTCGCACAACCTTGGGGATAGAAATACTGCCTTTTTTCATAGAATGACCAAGATTAAAATGCTACCAAGAGAATTTCTGTTATGAAGAATGGGGATAATTTTCTTTCAGACGCTGTTGATATTGAGAACCATATTCTGAATTGTTATCAAAAAAAAATTTCTGTTAACAATGACTGTCGTCCTAATGGTCATATTTAGGAACTTATCCCTTCTTTAGTTTCGGAAACGGACAATGTTATGCTTACCAGTCTTCCCTCTATGGATGAGGTCAGAGCTGCTGGCTTTTCTCTTAATGGGGACGGCGCCCCTGTGTCTTACCCTAATTTTGTTCGACTGATTGAAAAATCCCAAAAAAGTTTTTTCTCGTCGTTTTAATCGTGCGTCGCAGGTCTTTAACGCTCAACGTGTGACATTTATTTTGATACTCGTTTTTTGTTGATATTATAGTGTTTGTTATTAGAATAGCTTATTATCATAAAATGTAAAAAATTATAAAACATAATTGAAACACATCAAGTTGAGTAGCCAAAGTTTTTATTATTACATAACCAATAACCAAGTTTTACACATGTAGCCAAAAACAAAAAAGAACCAAATAGTACAAAATTCAAAAAAAGAGAGAGAAGGTGCAATCAGGCTGCCCTAGCTGAAGATCATTTTAGGAATGGTCCAAATTGCTTTTCCCTATCCTTTTGCTTTTCCCATATCAGGCAAAAATAGCACACCATCCAAATTGCCTTGATGTTGTCCTTTTTGTGCACCCTTGCTGCTGCCACCAGTACCCACTACCTCTGGTGCTGTCCTTTTTGGTTGTTTTCCCCAGCTGCTGTCCTTTTTCCTCACCACAGCACCCAAATCGCCCATGACCCCTGCTGCTGTCCTTCCCTAAATGTGTGTCCTCTGTTAATTTTTGCTCCCCTGCAGCAGCACCACACCTACACCACAGCATTTTGACTATAAATACAATAGGCAGCAACAGTAACAAGGGGACTGACAGACAGTAACCAACAAAAAAACTCAAACGAAAAAGGGAAAACAAAATAAAATAGGGGGGAGAGGCACCACCGTATCCCATCCTCCGCCACCTCCCTCCAAACGCCAAACTACCACCACTCAACAACCACCCAACCGTGAATCCCAACGGCCACAACCAAACCGTAAGCCACCCCGGAACCGCCTGAAACATCAACGACCATCACAACACCTCAGCCACTGAACAACCACCGCCAACATCGCTCCCTTTGTCTCTCTCCACAACCGCAAAATCACCAAATCTCCACCACCGAAACCATCCACCTCCACTGTCGATCTCTCACCACCACCGAAATCACCATACTCCCTCCCTCGCTCCCTTTCGGCCTTCCTTTTCTCTCTCTCCACCGAACCTCCCTCCACCTCCGTCACTCCTCTCGCTCACTCCACCGTAGCCAACAAACCCGTACAATGAAATCTAAAAAGAAGAAAAGAAGATCTGTGAGAACCAGAGCGAGATTAGGGATTAAAACCGAAAATAAACAAAAAAACATAGTAGAACTTAACCTCGGATTCCGGCCACCGTACACGGTGGCCGTTGGCCGTGAAATCATCAAAAGCGCCCTCATCTTCTAGTTTCACTTCCATCGCTGTCAACGCCGTCACGGTGTTCGTCCCCATAGCGAACGTGACCGTCGTCACAGCCATCCCCGTCACCACCGCAAATCGTCGCCATCACCACCTCTATCGCAGCACCGCCTGGATCCACACTGGCAACACCGCGAGCCACCATCCGTCGCCGTCCTCCTCCCTTCCCCCTCGCTTCTCCTCTCTCCGTTCGTCACTCCCATCTTCCCTTTTCTCTCTTTCGTTCTCCCCCTCTCCCTGTGAGTTCTCTCTCTCTCTCTCTCTCTCTCTCTCTCTCTCTCTCTCTCTTCGAAATCCTCCCTCTCTCTCCAAAAGCTTGCTTCTGTTTTTCTCTCTCTCAAAAACAGCCGCGGCGCTGTGAGAGGAGAACATAAATTAGGGTAAGTTGGAATTATTAGCTTTTTGTGTATATTAGTATGGATTGGGCTTTGGTTTCTTTTGATTTCGTTAAAAAAAAAGATTCATTATTTGCACCTCTATATTTAATTAGAGCAACCCCCTTCCTTTAACTTTAAAGTTATATGTACACCCTGGTAGTTTATTGTTACAAACCGTATGTGTCTAAGTTCAGCTTACTGTTTACACCCCCAGTTAATAACGCGCACCCCTGTCCATAAGGCCTTGTTTCGTAGGCCATTAGCCCAACAGCCTTGAAAACGAAGTTGGGCTTCTGCCTTCCACACCCCCTTTTTAAAAAATACAAACCCCTGTAGCAAATGACAACCCATTTTACCACTATACCCTTTTTTTTCGTTCCTTTTTTTTCTTTTTCTACAAATAAATAATTTCTTTCACGAAACCATTTTACTCTATGAAAATAGACTTTCTTTTTTTCTTAAAGAAATATAAATAGGGGACTAAGTCGATTGTACAGTCGGGTTAGTCAGCTTTTTGGGACCACGAATGAACCGTTAGGGATCATGTCCTGAAATCCCTATTTAAAACAAATAATTTCTAAATTAAAAAATACAAACACATTCCTTCCATTTCAAAATCAAAAGTCTTTTTTTTTTCAAAATAAAGGATTGAATCGGCCATGCGGCCGGATTAGTCATCGTTTTAGGACAAATGAACTGTGGTCCCTCGGAGCCCCGGCGCTCCTTCAGACCCCCAGTGGTCCTTCAGAGCCCCAGCGCTCCTTCAGACCAACAATGGTCCATCAACAAAGTTCAAAAGTCCTAAAACCCCTATATTAAAAAACACCAACCAACAAATATTTTCTACCAAGAACTACGTGCGATTTGATTCTCTACCAGGAGATACGTAGGACCAGAGGGCGGCCGACCTCTGTCAATTGCGCTAATAAAAAACCCTTTTTTATTCTTTTCCTAAATAATCATTTTCTTAAATAAAATATCAATTTTCTTCTTTCTTTTATATTCACAATAAAAGGGTAAAAATAAGCTTTTTCAAAATTAATATTCTTTCCTACAACTGATTAGCAGGTAACCTTCCTTAGGAAAGATGTCGCGGGGTGCTAATACATTCCCCACGCATAACCGACTCCCGAACCCATATCTGGTCTCAAGGCCCCTTATCCATTTCAAAAGGGATTTTCCAATGTTTGCCCTTAAACTAAACTTTGGTGGCGGCTTCATTTTTGAACCTTCGAGGAATCCTCACCCGGATTTTTCGGTCGCTACAGCTGGCGACCTCACTGGGGACATTTTAGAGAGTCAAGCCTAGTCTAATTAGTTGTAGGATTAATTGTTGATTTAATGTTTATTTTTACCCTATCCTTTTGTCTTTTATTCTTGCATATTATATTATTTTCATATGATATGTAAACCTTAGGATAGAAGACCATTATGTTTGTATATGTGATTATTCTTTTATTTTATTGCCAACTATATTCTCTTATGTATATAAACCCTAGGGTAGAAGACTATTATTGTTGTATGTGTGTTTGTTTGTTTTGTAGCTTGGGGGTATTCCTGATATTTTGCTCCTTCGCACACTCCACTATCACACTTTTGCACACACGTGAGAATAGTCCTATACCCGGACTGGAGCATAAACTAAGTTAGAACGAGACTGCGTAGTAATGGCCCTCTGGATGTACGTCCAGCTCGGTGGTTACGAAAGTCTCACCTAGAGTTTGGTCCTTTCGAGGGTGCTATCACTTCTAATAGCTCGCCTATTGTTGTGGCTAGCGTTCTCGAACGGGGTCGTTGGCTCTAGGAACCTTATTTAGGACTTTATAGAGACTACCCCTTGGAAGGTTCACTTAATAGAACAACTTTAGAACATCTCTCAAGGAGCCTCTTTAGGACACAAAAGAGCATCATACCCCTTGCATTCAAACAAACCTAATACTTTTCTTTTTTTCAAAATCACTCAAAAAAAAAACATTTCATTTTTCCTCCATTCGCATGTACGTGAGACGACATCACTCCTTCCATTCATCATACAAAAATCATCATGCTTTGATAACAAAATAAAATCATTTTTTTCACATGCACCACGTTACCATTTCTCCACCATACATCTC
Organism: Astragalus membranaceus; assembly: GCA_039519185.1. Lineage (NCBI taxonomy): Eukaryota > Viridiplantae > Streptophyta > Magnoliopsida > Fabales > Fabaceae > Astragalus > Astragalus membranaceus. Next base: position 82,459,567 of record CM076851.1, on the reverse strand, counting down.
ATCATCAATCCAATTATCATATGTTCATAATTTGTAAATATTAGAAGATCATCATCAAATAGTGCAGGCTTCACATAATGATGGAATGCATGTTAAATATGTGACATTTACACATCATTTCACTCATATTGTCATCCTAGTTCAAATACATCATTTCTCTATGCATGCATCATTTCTAAATAAAGAGAAAAAGAAAATAGTGTCATTATTCTTCCCATTCATCATCCAAAATATATATTTTAGTTAGCATCACCTATATGTTGCATTGTTAAAAAAAATCATTTAGAATAACTGAGTTTTCCAAGTGAACATTCCTTCAGCATTTCATGCATTTGCATTTTCATCATGCAATATACATTTGTCAGGTGTTCATTCATGCATTACATTTTAACAAAAAAACAAGAATCATAACCTTATTCTCTTATTCTTGCATCAATCATCATCAAATAAAAAGAGAGTGTTTGCATCATTACTACGTTGCATTGCCTCTCTAAAAAGGGGTCATTTACAATAATTGTTCCTTCGCACACTTGACATAGCATCCCATTAGAATCAAACAATCATTTTCCCTGCATGTGTCGTTTTATAAATAAAAAACATGTCATTACTTTTTTTCATACATCATTGATCATCCAATAAAACAAATGAGAATTTGTAACTTTGCATGTTGCATGACCTCTTAAAAAAAATAAGCTCATTTAAAATAATTATTTCTTTGAACATCTTACATGTCATTTGGAATCAAACAATAATGTGCATTTCATGCACTTACATCTTCATTATACATTCGTAACAAAATAAAATCATTCTTTCAAACGCATCTCATCTCGCCACCATGCATCTCATCATCTGTAAATAACAGAAATATCATTCGCATTATTTGTCCTTCTTGCATATCCACATAAAAAAACATCACTGTAATATTATATATTCATTCATCACTTCATGCATTATATGAAAAAAGGGGGGCCATTTATTTCTTTCACATCCACTTTAAAGACATTACTCCCATGCATCATAAAAATTAAAAAAAAATTATTCCTCTTACATGCATCTCATATTCCTACATGCATCAAAATAAAAATCAGAAACTTCTCCATTATTGCATCATTCATCATCCATACCAATTTAAGGTATCCTTCTGTCACATTCAAAAATCATCACGCATTTCATCTCCATTGTTGCTCATGTACGACAAACATCCCTATGTTCATGCATTATTCTTTATTCAAAGAAAACATATAAAAAAAAATCACCATCGATTCATACTAAAATGATTTTTCCATAAGCAGCATTTCATTATCATTCCCCTTACCATGCATCTTACCATCTAGGAAATAACAAAAATATCATTCATCTTATCCAAAGTGCATCGTCTTGCATATCCATACACAAAAAATAATAAATATCACATTGGTATTATAAAAAAATTTACGTTCATTCATTATTTCATTACGATCTTCATGCATCATAAAGAAACAAAACCAAAAGTCCTTCATTTTCATGCATCTCAAATACAGCTCCTTCATGTATCATAAAAAACAAAAACTAAAGTCACTTATTCCTCTCACATCCATCTCAAGGGCATTAATCCTCTCACATGCATTAAAACAAAATTAGGAATTGCTTCATTTTCTTCTATTCTTGCATCGTTCATCATCCAATAGTTTTTTTTGTTGTTTTGTTAGCCTCTCACTCTAGTCGAACTTTAAAAAATAAAAAATAAAAGAAATCACACACTTGCTTAAGGTATCATTATGCATTTCATTCACCTGCATCATTGTCTGTGTACAACAACATCCATATGTTCATGCATTCTGCTTTATTCAAATAATTTTTCCAAAAAATAAAAAATGAAACTCATAAGTTTTTTGACATACTGTTTGATGAGAGACGATGCCTTCTTGAAAATATATTTTAATTGATGTCATACCCTAACTTGATTCACCAACATCAAGTTCTTTACCCTTCACTTCATATACATCCTACTCATACCCACCACATTCATGGAAACCATCCACCCACTTAACCCTTCAATGGAATTCACCGATGACTCATTCACCATGATGGTCACTCCAACATTGACCACATCTTCAAACCCTTGCTCCTGCAGGCTTGATCCTTAGCCTCAGAGACACACCCCACCAAAGGCGTCAGTCAACATATATCTCACCCCCGTGATAAGAAGCTTAAATGTCTATTTTGTTAACTTGTGTGGTTTTAGCAATTAAAATTGTTGTATCTTGACCGATGTCAACTCTCTATGAAGCATTTGCAAAATAAATTAGCATGATATGTGTGCTTACTCTTGTTTGAGTCAGTTATACTATCCCCGTCTTCCCTTCATTTTCAAAACCAAATCCAACCATTCACGAAAGGCCCAGTCCCCACAAGAGTATTTTGGTCCATCAGGCCCAGGCAGCCCTCAATGCCCTGAAGTTGCAGTCCATCAGACCATTTTGGTCCATCAGGCCCAGGCAGCCCTTCAGACCCACCGGTCCTTCAGTTTAATTCAAATAAATGCGCCAAGCATCGACTGCGAATTAGACCCTCAGATCATTATGCCGATACTTCAGGGGATTGATCCTTCAGACCCGCAGTGGTCCTTCAGAGCCCCAGTGCTCCTTCAGACCCCCAGCGGTCCTTCAGACCCTCAGTGGTTCTTCAGACCCCCAGCGGTCCTTCAGACCCTTAGTGGTCCTTCAGAGCCCCAGTGGTCCTTCAGACCCCCAGTGGTCCTTCAGAGCCCCAGTGCTCCATCTTTATTCCTTTCTCGTCGATGCGCCAAGTGTTAACCGTTCTCTGTAAATTCTCAAAAACCCCAATTTTCCTCTAAAAAGGACAAAATTAATGTCTGTCGTATCTTTATTTCTATTCCTACTATGAAAACCCTTCAGTTTATCTACGGAATACAAATAAAGAGGGGCAGCTGTCATACCCTAATTTTGTCCGACTGATTGAAAAATCCAAAAAAAGTTTTTTCTCGTCGTTTTAATCGTGCGCCGCAGGTCTTTAACGCTCAACGTGTGACATTTATTTTGATACTCGTTTTTTGTTGATATTATAGTGTTTGTTATTAAATTAGCTTATTATCATAAAATGTAAAAAATTATAAAACATAATTGAAACACATCAAGTTGAGTAGCCAAAGTTTTTATTATTACATAACCAATAACCAAGTTTTACACATGTAGCCAAAAACAAAAAAGAACCAAATAATACAAAATTCAAAAAAAGAGAGAGGAGGCGCAATCAGGCTACCCTAGCTGAAGATCATTTTAGGAATGGTCCAAATTGCTTTTCCCTATCCTTTTGCTTTTCCCATTTCAGGCAAAAATAGCACAGCATCCAAATTGCCTTGATGTTGTCCTTTTTGCGCACCCTTGCTGCTGCCACCAGTACCCACTACCTCTGGTGCTATCCTTTTTGGTTGTTTTCCACAGCTGCTGTCCGTTTTCCTCACCACAGCACCCAAATCGCCCATGACCCCTGCTGCTGTCCTTCCCCCAATTTGTGTCCTCTGTTAATTTTTGCTCCCCTGCAGCAGCACCACACCTACACCACATCATTTTGACTATAAATACAATAGGCAGCAACAGTAGCAAGGGGACTGACAGACAGTAACCAACAAAAAAACTCAGAAACGAAAAAGGGAAAACAAAATAAAATAGGGGGGAGAGGCACCACCGTATCCCATCCTCCGCCACCTCCCTCCAAACGCCAAACTACCACCACTCAACAACCACCCAACCGTGAATCCCAACGGCCACAACCAAACCGTAAGCCACCCCGGAACCGCCTGAAACACCAACGACCATCACAACACCTCAGCCACTGAACAACCACCGCCAACATCGCTCCCTTTGTCTCTCTCCACAACCGCAAAATCACCAAATCTCCACCACCGAAACCATCCACCTCCACTGTCGATCTCTCACCACCACCGAAATCACCATACTCCCTCCCTCGCTCCCTTTCGTCCTTCCTTTTCTCTCTCTCCACCGAACCTCCCTCCACCTCCGTCACTCCTCTCGCTCACTCCATCGTAGCCAACAAACCCGTACAACGAAATCTAAAAAAGAAGAAAAGAAGATCTGTGAGAACCAGAGCGAGATTAGGGATTAAAACCGAAGTTGGGCTTCTGCCTTCCACACCCCCTTTTTAAAAAATACAAACCCCTGTAGCAAATGACAACCCATTTTACCACTATACCCTTTTTTCGTTCCTTTTTTTCTTTTTCTACAAATAAATAATTTCTTTCACGAAACCATTTTACTCTATGAAAATAGACTTTCTTTTTTTTTTAAAAAAAAAATATAAATAGGGGACTAAGTCGATTGTACAGTCGGGTTAGTCAGCTTTTTAGGACCACGAATGAACCGTTACGGATCATGTCCTGAAATCCCTATTTAAAACAAATAATTTCTAAATTAAAAAATACAAACACATTCCTTCCATTTCAAAATCAAAAGTCTTTTTTTTTTTTCAAAATAAGGGATTGAATCGGCCATGCGGCCGGATTAGTCATCGTTTTAGGACAAATGAACTGTGGTCCCTCGGAGCCCCGGCGCTCCTTCAGACACCCAGTGGTCCTTCAGAGCCCCAGCGCTCCTTCAGACCAACAATGGTCCATCAACACAGTTCAAAAGTCCTAAAACCCCTATATTAAAAAACACCAACCAACAAATATTTTCTACCAAGAACTACGTGCGATTTGATTCTCTACCAGGAGATACGTAGGACCAGAGGGCGGCCGACCTCTGTCAATTGCGCTAATAAAAAACCTTTTTTTATTCTTTTCCTAAATAATCATTTTCTTAAATAAAATATCAATTTTCTTCTTTCTTTTAAATTCACAATAAAAGGGTAAAAATAAGCTTTTTCAAAATTAATATTCTTTCCTACAACTGATTAGCAGGTAGCCTTCCTTAGGAAAGATGTCGCGGGGTGCTAATACCTTCCCCACGCATAACCGACTCCCGAACCCATATCTGGTCTCAAGGACCCTTATCCATTTCAAAAGAGATTTTCCAATGTTTGCCCTTAAACTAAACTTTGGTGGCGGCTTCATTTTTGAACCTTCGAGGAATCCTCACCCGGATTTTTCGGTCGCTACACCCTGGTCCGTATGGGTTTGGTGGCTTATTCTCTCAACATTACTGGGATATTGTTGCTCATGATGTTTATGCGGTCATGCAATTTTTTCAACAAGATTGGATGCTTCCTAACTTTAACTCTAATATTGTTGCTTAGATTACTAAAGTTTAGGAAAAATCTAAATTTTATTCTAGCAACATCTCCCTTCCTCGTATCACGGCCATCTCGAATTCTCTTGGATTTTGTCAGGGAGCTGTCCCTTTTAATTATCTTGGTGTACCGCTTTTTAAAGGTAATCCTCGGAAAGTTCACCTTTTACCTATTGCTGATAGAATAAAGGCTAGACTATCCTCTTGGAAAGGCTTTCTTTTATCTATCATGGGTAGAGTTCAACTGGTTAATTCTGTTATTCTTAGCATGATGGTTTACAGTTTTCGCATTGTCGATACCTGGATTAAAAATTTTGTGTGGATACTTGGATTAAAAATTTTGTCTGGTCTGGATTAAAACTTTTGTGTGGTCTGGTGATATTAATTCTAGGAAAATTGTTACTGTGGCTTGGAGTAAGGTGTGCAAGCCTTTTCAGGAAGACGGTTTGGGTTTGTGGTCTATCAAAGCTATAAATAATGCTGGGATGATTAAGCTTGGGTGGAATTTCATTTCTACTAATCTGCATTGGGATCTTCTTTTGAAAGCTAGAGTATTTAAGAATAATAAGCCGGTGAATTATCATGTTTTTTCTTCTATTTGGCTTGGGTTTAAACCTCATATTTCCGATCTTATTGAGCATTCTACTTGGAAGCTTGGAAATGGTGTCAGCATAACTTTTTGGACTGATACTTGGATTTCAAGGCCTATTGTGGATATTATAGGTATTCCTTCTAATTTACATAAGAAATTTAAAGCGAATCTAAGGGATTTTATAGTCAATGGTAAATGGTCCATCCCCATGGACCATATCTCTCGTTCCCCCAAATTCATTCTGAAATTCAAGAGATAACTGTTCCTTTGGTTTGGACTGAGGATCGGTTGATGTGGAATCACTCTGTTACTGGGGATTTGACTTTTAAGGAGTCTTTTATTTTCCGTAACCCTCTAGGGCAGGTGGTTCCTTGGACCAAGACTTTTTGGAAGCCTTTTATACCGCCTTCTAAATCCTTTATTTTGTGGAGGACTCTTCATAATAAGATGCCAATTGACGATCAACTTTGGCTTAGAGGATGCACTGTCATTTCTATTTGTAGTTTTTGTGGAAATGCTTCTGAGACTTCTCAAAATCTATTCCTCGCTTTCCCTTTCGGCCAACATATTTGGAGATGGCTTGGAGATATCCTGAGTATCCATATTGATACTGCTTCTTTTCAGAACATTTTAGCCTTGACTTCTCATGGCTGGAGTCCTCAACTGCAAGATATTGTCTCCGCTGCTATTGTTAATATTTTATGGGCCATTTGGTATTGCAGGAATCAAGTTACATTTAATAATCATGTGATCCCCTTACACTCGGCTATCAATTTAATTCTTTCAAATGTGCTTTAGCTGGGAATGCTTCTAAATCTTCAATGTCCTCTTCTGTTGCTGAGTTTATGATCATCAAGACCTTCAATATCATTGGTAATTATAGAAGCTCTGCTAACATCAATGAGGGTATTTGGATCCCCCATGCGCCCTACATGATTAAGTGCAATACCGACGGCGCTGCCAGGGGTTGTCCGGGACCTGCTGCTTGTGGTGGTATTTTTAGAGACAGAAGCGCTGCTATTCTTGGTTGCTTTTCTACATCCATTGGCAATAGTTATGCTCTTCATGTAGAAATTATTGGGGCTATGTTGCCTATAGAGATTGCTTTTGATAAAGGTTGGAAGTATCTGTGCTTGGAGTGCGACTCTCAGTTAGTGGTTTTCGCCTTCAAGAATTGCAAAATTGTTCCTTGGAAGCTTAGAAATAGATGGAATAATTGCTTATATTTGACGAGACAAATGGACTTCGTTTGCACTCACATTTATAGAGAAGGTAACATTTGTGCTGATAAGCTTGTCGGGCATGGTATTAACACAACTGGTTTTGTTTGGTGGGACCTTCCTCCTAGCTTCATTGATGAGGATTTCTCCAGAAACAGGTTAGGTTTGCCTAACTATAGATTCTGATGATTTCCGGGTCGATGGTTTCAGTCTATTTCTGGCCTTCTGTTTTTGGTGTGCTGCAAATGATTGTTAATGTCTTTGGTGCCAACCTAGTTGGGATGGGAGTCATTATAGTGATGCTTTTGCATGCCAATTTTAATATTCTTTGGACTAGATTCCTTTTAATAGGATTCATATTTTTTCCTTTTGGTTGTAATGATGTTTTATTCATGGGTATTGGCCTAGTTCCCCCATGCCTTTTGTATCTTTTCTGTTTCTTATCAATAAATTGTAGGGGGAGCGCTCTTTTTCCTTCTAACTGTTTTTTCCCTAAGGAGCGTTTTGCATCAGAAGGTTTTAACGAGGCTCCATAACAACTCTTTCGCTAAAAAAATATCGAAGGGCCCAGATTTGTGTGGTATAGAATTCACAGGTCTAGATCCTCTCCATTTGGAGAGGAAATGGACATCTGCATTTTATAAATTGACAATGCGACACGTGGCAATGCTTAAATCCAACGGTTGACATTAAAAAATTGAAAAGAAAAAACAATTAAAAAGTCATAAAAGGCGACACAGGTTACACATAACTTCATCTTCTTCGAGACTTTTCCTATCACCCTCGTCGTCGCTCATTCAGCTCCTGCCACCGCCCAAAGCGTACGCCGCTGCCCACAGCATTCTCCGTCGCTCCTTTCGCCGCCCATGCTGGTGTTTTCTCTTCCCCTCCTCAGGTTTTCTGGGGAGTGGTGTTTATGAATATTCTGATTAGAGTGTATAAAAATGTATAAAATGTCATAAGAATATAAATAGTGGATACTTAAGGATGAATATTCTGATTTTTAATTGTATTTTCAATTTTTTAATCTCAGCCATTGAATCTAAGAAGTGCCACGTGCCGTGTTGTCATTAAATAAAATGGAGATGTCCATTTCCTCTCTAAATGGAGATGATCCTGACCCAAATTCACAAATTATATGCAGTGAAGCAATTTCAGTCATTTGATTAAGAATGAACTTCACACATCAAAAATAAGATAGTGTGTTAGATTCTGGAATCTTCATAACAGTGGCTCTCCTCCACGTACGGTCGGTGATGGCTTCACGTCTCCGCACCAGAAGATATCCCTGTAAAGCACCACAAAAAATGGCTATTAGCGAGGGAATTTTCCCTCGCAAAACGTCCAATTTCCGTCGCTAATTAACATTTGCGAGAGCATTAGCGAGGGACTGATTCCCTCGCTAAATTGCTCCTCGCTAATCCATTAACGAGGGAATCAATTTCCCTCGCTAATTTTGACTGCCACACGTCCCATTTCTGACTGCCACGCGTCATAAATTCTCACTGCCGCGCGTCCCATTTCCCTCGCTAACTCCCACCTGATTTAATTTTTTTGTTATAAACCTGCCTATTTTATTGGTAAATAATAAAATTTATAATAAAAAATCCGAGAATAAAATATATGAATAACATCTAATCCAACTGATAATACAACAAATCCTAATTATAGCCGCTGCTATCTGAGGACCCCTGATCTTGCTCCTCATCTTGTTCCTCATCTTGCTCCCCACCATCTTTTCGGATATTCTTAAAATAGTTCATTATCAACTGCTGCCTACGGGTCACCTTCAGGAAGTCTTGCTGTATCTTTTTCATAGCCTCAGTAGAGGTGCTGACCTCCTGCCGAGTGGTCTGCAGCTCCTGGTGTGTAGTCTGCATCTCCTGCTGCTGAGCCTGCAGCAGCTCCGCCTGAGCCTGCACCAGCTTACTCTGTAAAATGAAACACATTTTCAACAATTGCTAACTAATTAACTAATGTAAAAAAACACACACGGATATCTAGACTAATTTACCAATCTAAGAGCATGCTGAGTCTGGTTGATGGACCTGCAGCAGTAAAGCGAGCCACCCTTTTCTGAGTTTCTATTTTCTTGGCTTTTTCAGCATTTGTTTTGAACTTCATCACTGATGTAGTATGGCTTCTAATCTTTACACCGCAACTTATAGAGCAAATATGATAATTGAGAGCCCATCCTTTTAAAAAAAGTCTCCGCACATTTGCATCATCTTCTGTGTCCCATGTCACTTTGGTCTGTATTAATCAAAATGAAAATATGTATTAGTAATTATATTAAACATTAATAAACATCAAATTAAAATAACAATATAAGTAATGACATAATTGACATTTACCCTAAAGAAGTCCAACAGACCCTCTCTGTCTTCTTTACTGACACTACTCCACTTTTTATGGAACTTTTGAAAAAAAAAATTGCGGATGACATGGGTGATGTTTGATGTAGCTACCTTCGTAGGAAGAAGCTTGTATCATGAAAAATATATTAAACAATCAAATATATATAAGTCGTTGCATAATTAACTTTAAAAAAAACAAACAATATAATACTTACGCGTCACCATGGGTATAAATGACTTTGAGTTTAACTCCATCGATAACAACCACCTCCACTCTCTCGTCATCGGTTGATGAATCAAAAGCAGCATTATCAGGCTCAAAATCGGGCTCAATATGATCATCCTAGGGCTCTGGTGTAGGCATAGATAACCCAGCTGGTGTGCCCATATGCCCAGCTGGTGAGCCTATATGCCCATTTGATTAGCCCATATGCCCAGCTGGTGTAGGCATAGATAACCCAGATGTTGTGCCCATATGCCCAGCTGATGAGCTTATATGCCCAGCTGATGAGCCCATATGCCCAGCTGGTGTGCCCATATGCCCTGCTGTATAATACGCATTTGGTGGGCCCATAAAATGCCCATGTGAGGGTAAATGATACCATCCGGGGCCAGATGGAGACGGAGGTCGTGGGGCAACCGGAGCGGTAGCTGGTGGGCCCACAAACATATGACCCCTCATATTCCCAATATTAAGTACCACCACACGATTACGATTACGCCTCCTCTTGGGAGGTTCATCGGCCATTCTCTGCTTCTCTTTTCATGACGTCTCGGTGGGTCAGAACCTCCTCCTGGATGCATATCTATGAAAAAAGAGAAAACGAAATGTGATACTAACAACATTAATGATATATATTTATAAATAAATTAAAGAAAGTAAATTAACAAGAACAATAATGATATATTAATGATTCTAATAAATTTAAAGACAACATAAGGAGTCAACATAAGGAGACAACATAAGATTAAACAAATTATTCATCTTCTTCATCTTCATTCTCTTCTGCATCTTCTTCATATTCATTCTCTTCTTCATGTTCATTCACTTCTAATACTGCTTCAATTTCTTCAACTTGGAGTCGATCATCACGTAAGGATTCAATCCGTTCAACTTCAATTACCTCATTTACTCCCAAAATTTCATCCACCTGATAAAGAACCTCATCCTCCGCATCAGTGGCTTCAATGCGACCCCGTGGTTTTGTCTTAATTGCAACACACCATCCTCCCTGAGTTGATGGATATGGAACATAATACACCTGCCTCACATTTTCTGCCATGATAAACGGATCATAAAGTTTATACCTTCTATCCATACGAATGTCCACGGTATTACATTTTGGATTCAATTTCGTTCCTCTAACTGATGGATCAAACCAACGACAAAAAAACAAAAACTATTCTCTTTTCATAGTCTTACCGTGGGTATTCAAGTTCATATATGTGTTCAATCACACCGTAGTAGTCATTTTCACCTCCTCCTGTTTCCCCTTAACATATACCCCACTATTAATTGTTTTTTTCCTCACTCCAAGAATGGGTGTCGAATTTGTAACTGTTAACTAGGTGCGTGTGCCACTCAGTCACCTCAAGAAAAGGACCATCGGCTAAGTTCCTCAAGTGTTGAACTAGGGGAGTTGGTTCCTCTTCATAAACCTAAGTAATCACATATGGAAAAAATAAGCCATGTCTCATATCTACTTTAAATGTTTGACATTAAAACATTAGTTTTATTTACTTACTCTAGCCTTAAACCAAGATTGAAAAATTTCATGTATACGAATAGAAGATTCTTCAGCGCGTATACCCTCAATTCGTAAGAATGCACTGAAAAGGAATTATTCATACTCATTAGATTGAAAGTTGATCAAAACATGATTTAACTTATACTCTAAAGGTGTATAGATTAAAAACTGAATTGGAGCATAGTTACTCAAGATATGGTTTAACTTCAGTGCAATTGATCAAGACATGAACATATGCTGATTTATGCTCTTTATCTGATAAGTAGTTGGTTGACTTCTTTCCCGAGGGGCGACCAGGTTTGCTAAACACATATAAAGTGAGCGCGTGTCTTTCTTCTTCAACATCCATTTCGTTTCTATTATTTCTTGACAACATAAAGTTGTTGAAATAAAGTGAACAAAAATAAATCGTTTCACGGTGTATGTAAGCTGTGCATATCGATCCTTCAACTTTAGCTTTATTCTTCACCGATCGTTTATAATCACCCACTAATCTACATATGAATGAATAGCACTTGATTAAACAAATAGTCATACTAAGATAACTTTAACAAAATGTTGAAATAGATAATTACCTCTCAAATGGAGACATCCACCTATAATGAACTGGTCCACCAAGCCTTGCTTCATATGCAAGGTGAACTGGTAGATACTCCATTGAAGTGCATATATTCTTAAAAAATTGACTCACTTCAGTAAGTGGTTCTAAAACACACTTCGGTAATGATCTAAAAGCAACTGGAAGCAAACACTCAATGAATACATGACAATCATGACTTTTCATCGCATACATCTTCCCGGTGTTCACATCCGCACATTTTGCAAGGTTAGAAGAATAACCACCCGGCATCCTCATTCCTTTCAACCATCGACAAACATCTTTCGCTTCATCGGGTGTTAGAAAATATTTGGCTTTGGGTTTTAACATCTTCCCATTAGGCATTTCTACCAAATTCAAATTGGATCGATGTTTGCTACAGTAAAGAGCAGAATCTAATCTAGCCTTATTATTGTCTTTGGTTTTATCTTTCACATTCATCACAGTGACAAATATGTTGTCAAAGAAATTCTTCTCGATGTACATAACATCGAGATTGTGCCTCAACAGATTATCTTTCCAATATGGAAGATTCCAAAATATGCTTTTTTTTGTTCAGTTGTGCACCCGTCCATAACCATCTAGTTGGGTGAGCTCACCTACCTCTGTGGCTTGTGGCAAATCCATAACTCTGCTCCAGATTTCACCTGATGTCAACAAAGGCGGTGGTTCATCTGTTTCAACTACCCCTTTCTTTAAGGTCTTCTTGTTCTTTCTAAATACATGACTGACGATAAGAATCTACGATGCGAGTCAAACCAAGAACTCTTGCCCCCGTACTTTAGCGTAAACACCTTTGTGTGTTCCATGCAATGGGGACATGCCAATTTACCGTGAGTCCCCCAACCAGACAACATACCATAAGCAGGAAAGTCGTTAATTGTCCACATCAATGTCGCTCTCATCATAAAATTCTTCTTTCGTGCTGGATCATATGTCAAAACACCCCCCCCCCCCACAATCTCTTGAGATCATCAATCAGAGGTTCAGAAAAGATATCAATGTTAGCTTTTGGATTGGATGACCAGGTATCAGTCAAGTCAAAAACATACACGGTTTAGTCATGTACATCTCAAGAAGAAGATTGTAAGGGGTAACAATGAGTGGCCAACAAGAGTAGGGTGCAGCTAATGCTTGGATATATGGAGTAAATCCATCAGAGCACACGCCAAGCTGAACATTCCGTGGGTCTGAGGCAAAATCTAAATGTACTTGATCAAAGTGCTTCCACGCTTCACCGTCAGATGGGTGGCGTAAAATGTCCAAGGTACGCCTATTGTCATAATGCCAAGTCATTTTCTGCGCAATTTCGGTCGATGCAAACATTCTTTGCAACCTTGGAACTATAGGCAAATAGAACATCGACTTTACAGGGATAGATTTATAACTACGTTTTGCCCCTTTACGATCATGATACCTCCGCTTTCCACAGAATTTGCATTCAAGTAGCTCGCAATCGTTTTTACCAAATTTGTTGCTGTAAAACATGTGCCCATCCTAACAACAATCAATCTTCTTAAATTCCAATTCCAGCTTCGAAACTAACATCTTTGCTTCATAATAACTTTTTGGCAAATTATTCTTATTAGGTGTCGCTTCCAACATCATTTCAGTCACATAGTCTAAACCCAACTTAGAAATATTACTCATGGACTTGAGAGCTGTTCCGGACTGGACAAAAGCCCACTCCGCTGAAGAACTGGTCCAATCCAGTGTTGGACCTGGCCCAGGCAATAACCAGGGTCAGCATCTATCCAGGGTTAGCCTCTAACCATGGTCAGCATTTACTGGGTCAGCCTCTACTGCACTGGGCTCAATGACTGAGATCAGCCTTTGCTAATGACACGGCTCAGGTTCAACCTAGGCTAAGGGTGACCCCTTCCTACGTCTATAAATAGAACACTACCCCCTCCAATCAAGTACGACGCCTCATTCCTTGGTACTTCCTCTCCACTTTCATCTACTGACTTAGGCATCGGAGTGTCTGCAGGTATCCGACCCCCCGAGTCCAACCTCGGCAGAAGACGACTCTGGCTGATCCAACCTCAGAAGCTCCTGATCTCTGCCTCGGAGTGGACGACTTCAACACCCATCCTAGCTCCTGCTCACCTCGGATACCACTGGGGATGGACTCGGACTAAAGATCTCCAATCTCAGACTAAAGACCTCCAACCTCGGACAAAAGACCTCGCCAGCTCGAACATACTCGGACTGACCTTCGGATCTACCGCCGTGAGATATCTTTCTCTCTCTTATGTTCCGTTCTGAACAAGAGCTAAAAGCTTCACACACATTGACAATTTTGACTGTGGCGAGCCTTCAAACAACGGTTTGTTTGAATCTCTTAACAAATTATAAAATCTCAGTGCTTCTTCATTTGGAAGTTCATCATGATCGTCATACTAAGGCCCATCAAATGGCACATTCACCCTGAGACCATCACAAATCATGTTTTCCATCGACTCAAAAATTTCATTATGTGGAACACCTACACCAGAACTGCTTGAAGCCCCTACGTCAAAATTTGGAAGTCGTTCTCCATGGTCCACCAAAATCCAATAATTAGGCCTAAACCCTCAATGATACAAGTGCTCCGTGATTTCATCATCGGTCCTAATAGGTACACCGTCACATTTTAAGCATGGACATCGAATCCGCTTTTCCCGTTTAGCCAATTCATGTTGCCATGCTACCACAAGAAATTGTTCAACCCCAATTACAAAAGATTCCTTTAAACACGCTCTTCTCGGAAATAATCGATCATACACCCAACCACGATTCAATTCATACAAATTCATCTACACGCATTTAAAAAATGCGTTACATTCTCATAACATTCCCAATAACCTATCAAGTTAGTGGCATCGATATGATCTCAGTGGAGATGATTTCGAGCCGAATATGGGGGTCAAGGACAGCACAAAACCCTTTTCCATCCAAGTAGTGAAGGAAGTTATTTCTAACTCCCAACCTTACCGTTGTTAGTATCGTCCCGCAATTATCTCAATGGAGATGATTTCGAGCAAAATATAGGGGTGAGGAACAACACCTCACCCTTTTCCATCAACATCACACAATAACAACTACATCCAATATAGTCACCTAACCTAGGGTTCATCAAACATTTTAACAACAATTAAACACTTTTCAATTAACAACTCTAAAATCATACACTTTTCAATAACACATTTCAATTAACATCTCTAATTAAGACTCTAACAGCATACACTTTTCAATTTCAATTCAATTTCAATTTCAATTACACTTTTCAATTTCAATTTCAACAGTTTAACACAATTTCAATTAATATCTCTAACAACATACACAATTTTCAATCTAACTCATCTCAACAATTTCAATTTAACAATTTCAAATTCACATTTCAATTACTAACAACAATCATCTCTAACATACTTTCCCAAAAAACATTCACTTCTAACAACAAATTTATTCTAACTCACATTTCACAACAACACTTAATCCTAACACTCAATTCTAACTCACATTTCACAGCAACAGTCAATTCTAACACTCACACTCAAATCCAAGACACAACAACAACAAATTTATTTTAACAAGCAACCAAACTAAAATAATAGCTAAAAATGAAAATAAATAAAAAAACTAACTGTTATGAGATTTAGGTCCGGTGACGGTGACACTTCGGTGCGGTGGTTCGGTGACGGTGCGCACTCCGGTGTGGTAGTGAGACTTCACACACCAACAATTTCAATCCTAAACCATTTCAATTTAAAAAATCAAAACACATTCATTAAAAAATAAAATCAAAACAATATCATAAAAAATAAAAATCAAAACCTACAAAAGGGAGAACTCCGGTGGTGTGGTGGTGGTGATGACAGTTCACTTCGTAGGAGAGAGAGAGGAGTTCGTGGTGGTGGTGGTGTGGTGGAAGGTGGAGAGAAGAAGAGAGAAAGAGGAAAGAAATTTGTAGGTGAGAGAAGAGGAATTCGTAAGAGAGAGAGAGAGAGAGAGAGAGAGAGGAGAGGAGTTTGTGGTGGTGGTGGTTGTGTGGTGGTGGTGGAAATGAGAGAGGATAGTTAGGGTTCGGTTTAGGTGAGAGAGAGAAGAGTTGGAGTCGTAGTGAAGAGTGAGAGAGAAGGGTGAGGAGAATGAGTTGCTGGTGTCATTTAAGTGAGGTTAGCGATGGAATTAGTGAGGGAACCAATTCTGTCGCTAATCCCTTCACGTTTCCCAAGACTGCAATGGTCAGAAACGCGTAGCGAGGGACCCCATTTCGTCACTAATCACCTAGGGTTCTGTGCTAGCTTTTCAAATTGGCGCCTAACGCATAGCGAGGAAGCCAATTCTGTCGCTAATCTCTCTATTTCCGTCGCTAATTTAATTTCAGGAGATTAAACCAATATCCCTCGCAAATTCTGTCGCTAATTAGTGGATTAGCGAGGGAACCCTAATCCCTCGCAAATGTCCATCGCTAATACCTTTTTTTTCTAGTGAAGACACTCTGTTGCCTAAGTTAGTATTAGGGCTTTAGATAAGAGGAGAGCAAATAAACAGAGTTTTGTTAGCTGAATAGCTTCTGTCAAACTTGGGGGGTCAGGACCCTATTTATAGATGTATTTTCCAGGGTCGTTGGGGGCCAAGGAGCTAACCCTAGTCGTTAGAGGTATCTGCTTCGTGGGGCGGAAGTCACTGCAAGAGCAGTAAATGTGATTGTAGCGAGATCTTCGACCATAAGGGGGTCGTTGCTTATTCAGCACGCTGGTGGAAATTAGGGTTTAGTTCTGACCCCTATCCGGGTGTGAATCCAGTTCCGAGAAGTTATTCGGGGTAGACCTCAGAGATCGTCAGACTCGGTCGTACTGCCTTGCAGATCGGAATATCCATAAGAGATCGTCCCTATGCTACCCGTTGGCAGCGGTCGGTCCCAGTTCATCAAAGGGCTTCCCAGGGAGCTCGGCGCTAGATTAGTGATAACTTTATTTTATAGAGTTATTTACGCATCTAAACCTAAATAATTGCTCAGTTCTAAGTAAAAATATATAGTAAATAAAGTTTTATAAATAAAATAACAACATTCAATGTTAAAAGAGGGTTATGCATATATCTTAGCATCTTGCATATATTTTGGTAGGGACACTTGGCCATCCATTAGAGGACCTCCCTTCTTGGTTGAGTGGAGGATTTGCATTACTTTTTGGGCTGAAGTGACTAAAGGCAACCCTAACTTTGTTATCAAGCAAACCCTCTTGTGAAGGAAAGCTTCACTTGAAGCCTATATAAAGACCTCCATCCCTAACTTGAAAATCATCTCTTATCTGTCATTCCGTACACTAATATAGATAGTTTTAGATTTAGTTTTTCATTCTCTTGTAAGAAGGCAAGAAAGGAATTGACAACTTCTTTCTTTACTTCCACACAAGTACGTAGTGCTGGCTGAATGCAGTGAAGTGAATGCTCCCGCATTGCTTGGCAACTTCATGCAAAGGAACTTCAACCGTGTAACTTTTACCTTGTTGTTTTCCTTATGTGATATCACTTATATGAATATGATCTATTCTGTTTATATATGCCTTGTAATGTCTAGCATGAACTAAACTCTTTTAGTTGAGATGTTCTAACATTATAATGATCTTTTAAATAAGTTATTGTGATCATATGTGATGTGCGCATTTTAGTTCTTGTTTTATATTTCTTTCAATACTTATTTTGAGATTGATCACTTAGAACAAGTAGAGTTATAAATACAAACATGGTTTATGAACTCAAGAACTAATATGGGTAAGTGTTTTAATTAAGGAAATTTTGTTGAAACCATGCTAAAACCTAGACATAGGATAGCATAGTCCATAGGGTGATACTGTGGGTACTTAAAATACAAGAGTGAACTTATTTAGCAACTTAGACATAAGAGCGTGTAATGAAACTCTGAAGACAGTGACTGAAAAGCACATTTCTAACTGAACAGTGTTCTGCACCGAGCAGCTTTTTGGTCATCTGCTGTTGGTAGGTCTCTTGCTGTCCTGACAGAAGGTCAATGAGCGCCCGGGGGGGTACCTGCAAGCCACTCCGACGCTCAAGTCAGTATATAGAATATAAGAGTGAAGGTACTAAGGATTAGAGATTCAACCTTTGTAAGGGCAAAGTTTGCCTGTATTTATAGGAAATCGTGCCCTCTTGTGGATCGTCGGATGGGTAGAGTCGATCTTGACCGTCCAAGCATGTTGGGCTCGCATGAGGTGGATATGGGCTGAATTGGTTGGGCTGATCCATATGACTTGCTAAACGCACCTCCTGGTTTTGCTAATGGGACCCTCTAGTTGACTCCAGAACAGTTGCCCCCCAAGCCGAGATTATTCCGGAGGATGGTCTTGGCTTGAAGGTTTTTTTGTCAGTTTGCCGGCTCCGTAAGGTTATGCGGGACACTGCCTTTGTAGCGGCCGGGTTCTGTCATAGGAGAAATTTTTTCTGAGCGTTGCTTCGTCTGTCTTGATGGGTCGTTCGAGATTATTTGGTCGCGACCGTGACTCACATCTCCTTCGGTGTAATTCTTGTACCTGGTACCAAGCTAAGGTGACGTATCCTGGTGTTGGCGTCGCTTTGTGTCGAGCGCCTTGAGGTTGGCGCCCTCTTGGGTGCCTTGGGCGTCGTTCCCTCCTAGCGTGTGCTGGATGGCCTATCATGGAGCAGATTTGGCGGGTCAAGGTTCGGTGCTCTCGTGGGCGTCTTACTGCATAGTGCTGACCACCCTGCCGCGAAGGGTCTGCTTTTCGACTGCCCCTTGCCAGGCGCCCCTCAGCTGGGCACTGCTTGCTCCTGCCAGGCGCCCACTTGGGCGCTAGCTGCTCCTGACTGGCGCCCTCCTGGGAGCTGGTTGCCTTGACTGGCGCCCTCATGGGCGCTGGCTGCCTCATTGGCGCCCTGCCAGGCGCCCTCATGGGCGCTGGCTGCCTTGACTGGCGCCCTGCCAGGCGCCCTCCTGGGCGCTAACTGCCTCATTGGCGCCCTGCTAGGCGCCCTCATGGGCGCTGGTTGTGTAGACGGGTGCTCGGCACTTTGCTTTCTTTTTCGCAGCTCATCTTGTCTTTTTTGTGTTTTTGAGCATGTCTTAAGGTGACAGGCGTATTGGGCTTCTACGTCGTGGATATGGGCCAAGTTGTTTTGCCGGATCCGCGGTGTGGGGTGAAATGCTAACTCCTATAAATAGGCGCGTATTTTGTCCTGCGGTCCACACTTTCTTGGAGCGCTTTCTTTAGGGAGGAGGAAGGAGTGGGGACCAAGTCACCAACCCTAGCGCCTACTTCAAGGAGGAGGAAAGAGTAGGGACCAAGTCACCAACCCTAGCGCCTACTTCAAGGAGGAGGAAAGAGTAGGGAGCAAGTCACCAACCTAGAGCTTCCTTAAAAAGAGGAGGAGGGAGTATAGTCCACTTGTTTCAACGTCTCTTCTTCTTGGTAAGTGTTTGTTGTTCATTCCCATTTGTTTACGTTGTTGACAGTGCCCTCCTGCCAGGCACCCTCATGGGCGCTGGCTGCCTTGACTGGCGCCTTGCCAGGCGCCCTCATGGGCGCTGGCTGCCTTATTGGCGCCCTGCCAGGCGCCCTCCTGGGCGCTGGCTACCTTGACTGGCGCCCTGCCAAGCACCCTCATGGGCGCTGGCTGCCTTATTGGCGCCCTGCCAGGCGCCCTCCTGGGCGCTGGCTGCCTTGACTGGCGCCCTGCCAGGCGCCCTCATGGGCGCTGGTTTTGTGTGGGCGTGTGCTTAGCACTCTGTTTTATTTTTGCCGTTTTCTCCTGATTTTTAACCTGCCTTCTCACCTATGAATTTTCAGGGATTGCTTGGTGCTAAGGGGAGTTGCTCTTATCATCCTCTATTGACGTTCCCGCTAGTCTTTGCGGCTTCTGACTTACTAAGGTAACTTCCGTGCGAACTTTCAGTTTATCTTTCTAGTTTCTTTGTTTTTTTTTAGTATGTCTTGTCTTGCAAAGTCTCCAATCTCGGGGGAGGGGGTTGTCTCTAAGTTTTCCTGCCTGTCTCGTGACTGTTTGTTCTGCCCCCTGTCCCGTAGGTTGAGAGATGGCAAGGACAAAGAAGACGGCTCGGATGCACCCTACCGCTCACTTGGCTAAGAGTCAAGCTGACGACTTCGAAGAGGGGGTTGGTGATACCGTGTCTTCGGAGGGGGCTGGCGCCCTTGGCTTTGTGGAGACTTCTTCTGATGATGATCTGCCGCTTGAGCATGAAGTGGTGGAGATTGGTGGTTGTAGTTATGACTGGGTTGCTCGTATGGTTTGTTATGCCAGGAGCGTCTACCTTCCAGGAAAAGAGCCTCCCCGCTGTCTGCAAGATGTGTTGGGAGGCGACTGGCGGGTTGAGGTGGTTGACCCCCAAGACAGGGTGTGTAGAGTTCCTGACAGTAGAAAATTCATGATGTTTCACAGTGTGGTTTACAAGGTGCGGGTTTCCCCATTCTTTACACCCTTCCAACTGGAAGTTATGAATCACCTTAAGATAGCTCCCTCTCAGCTCCACCCAAATTCGTGGTGTTTTGTGAAGTGTTTCGAACTGGTGATGAGAGTCCTTCGAAGAAGATGCAGCTTGAGGGTTTTTATGGTTATCTTCGAAGTGCAGCGTCGTCGAGATACTTCAGATGGCGTCATTCGTTACGGTTTGTGTACTTGAAGTGTCGGACAAACTATGCTTTCTTTCAAGTGTACTCAGATAACTAGCATGATTGGAAGTTCAAGTACTTCTACCTCGTTCCTTCTAGTGAGAAGGCCGTCGACAGCATGGGCTTCTTTGATGAACAAGGGCGTCTGGTTAGGGATAAGTTTCGCCTTGGGTGGTGTAATGTCGATGCTGACCGCACCTCTCAGTCTTATCGCATCCTCCCATCTGAGTTGTCTGATTCTGAGCAGAGGACTTTGGGCATGCTGAGGAAGATCGTCGGTGGCTTGTCCACTGTGCCACAAAAGTTTTTGTGCAGTGAGCTGTCCAAGGCCTCTACGGTTCTTGAAGCTGCCGAGCTCTTAGGTTGCTTGTTAGGTCTTGATGTATCTTTATTTGTCTTTTGATGAATTATTTACTTATGTTGCTGATTCGCTACTTTGTTGCTCTGCAGATAAGATGGCCGCTCCGCTTTCTTTCAATGAATTAGCCTCTTTGGCCGGACGGAGGAGACCTTTGGATGCCGAACCTACCGAGGTCAAGAGCCCAGCTCCTACTGTATCTGTCCCTGTGCGTCCCTCTATGGGACCTCGCCTCAGTTTAGGAGCGCCAAGCCGTGCTGGAAAGGATGCTTCCGGGGTGCCGAAGGTTCCAGTCGATTCCAGCATCCAAGGGACTCAGAGTCAGTCCAAACGCCAGAGGAGTTGTTCTCAGGGAACTCCCTCTGCTGTTTGTCCCACTCCGGTTGGGCTTCCTCCTCCTGCTGACGACGAGGGTGAAATTGTCTTCTCCCCCGAAGAGCGTGATCATTTCTGTGAGCATCCTTTCGCGCTTGCCGCGCACATGGTTAAGATTGGGGAAGGCCTGCATGCGAAGTGGGAAGCTGAGAAGAAGTGCGAATCTCGTTCAGGTAATCCTCTTGAGTTATTTCTTACGGTATTCATCAAACCCGCATGGGTGACCACCCCTGTTTGGCGCTCTCATGCGCGCCGCTTGCTTCGACCTTGGTGCCCTGTCTGGCGCCCTCTTGGGCGCTGGCTGCTTTCCTGGAGGTGCTTTGCCAGGCGCCCTCATGGGCGCTGGTGATGTTGGTTCTAAGCTTTGTCGTTTTTTCTTCTCTCTTTGTGCAGGGGTGATCGAGGAAAGGGATCGGCTTCTCTTGGATATAAGTCGGCTTCAGGTGGATTTACACGAAGCACTGGGATCTGCTCGTCGGGCACGAGACACTGCTGGTCACTATCAGAAGCGGATGGAGGAGCTCCAATCTGAATTGGACAGTGTGAAGAAATAGAGAGATGTGGCTGAGGAAAGGGTGCAGGAGATGGCCGCGCAAGCCATGGACTTCTCCTATGCTGCTTACGATAAAGCGATAAGTCATGTTCAGTGCCTGTGCCCGGATGCAGATGGGAGGATTGTTAGATACCACCCCAACGGGGTTGACTTCGATGTCATTGCCCCCTGATGTTTCATCTAGGAGTTCAGTTGTTTTTGACTTGTGATTTTCTTGTTATCCTGTCGGAATTCGTTGTATGTTTGTTTTATGGAGCTTGACTGATGATTTTACGTTATATTCACGTTTCCTTTATCTTGCCTATTTTTCACGCTTCTGAACGTATCGCCTCCTATCGTCTCGTGGCAATGTTTTCTCCGTCAGAAGCTTATCAGAATCGGTCCGATTTAAATTCCTCACTAGAGGTTGTGACATCTTGCGACGCCACTTCGCCCATCTAGGGACTCTAACAGGAGTTTATCAGAATCTGTCTGAATTTAACTCACCCATTAGAGGTTGCGACATTTGCGATGCCGCTTCGCCCGTCTAGGGACTCTGACAGGAGTTTATCAGAGTCTGTCCGAACTTAACTCACCCATCAGAGGTTGCGACCTTTTCGATATGCCGCTTCGAGGTTGTGACATCTTGCGACGCCACTTCGCCCATCTAGGGACTCTAACTGGAGTTTATCAGAATCTGTCCGAATTTAACTCACCCATTAGAGGTTGCGATGCCGCTTCGCCCGTCTAGGGACTCTGACAGCAGTTTATCAGAGTCTGCCCGAACTTAACTCACTCATCAAAGGTTGCGACCTTTTCGATATGCCGCTTCGAGGTTGTGACATCTTGCGACGCCACTTCGCCCATCTAGGGACTCTGACAGGAGTTTATCAGAGTCTGTCCGAACTTAACTCACCCATCAGAGGTTGCGACCTTTTCAATATGCCGCTTCGTGAACCGAGCAGGTTGGCCCGCGCTTGGTTCTGCCTAGTTGCCTGATCCCTTGTTGTTTGAGTCGGGACTTGGCTTTTAGAGCGCTTCTTGCCAGGCGCCCTCATGGGCGCTGGTTGCTCCTTATAGGCGCCCTGCGAGGCGCCCTCCTGGGCGCTGGCTGCTTCTGTATCGGGCACCAGTTTTTCTTGGTTTTTTCTATGGTGCTGGAGCGAAAACTGTGATTTGCAAAATAACATCTTGAACCGTGAATAGTAAGGTTTAATTCCCTCGCGTGCGTGTTGTAAATTGTTTTGACGTGTTAAACCTAAACATCCAACTCCTTAAAGTAGACGTGTTAAACTTAAACAACCAACTGTTTTAAAGAAAATGCTCTATGCATTGGAGCTTCTTTCTAACCTCCTCAAGGAGGTGAGGACATTCTTCATCTGCTTCGAACTTCTTCGCATCCTCTTCTGTCCCCTTGGTTTTGAGTCGGCTTCCCGCTTCTTCTTCACTACTGGAGTTACTTCTGGCATCCCAGTCTGTCAGATTCACCTCAGCTTCTTCTCCAAACCCCTTACCCGAGCCTCTTGGCTTGGCGGTCTCCTTCTCATTTTTAACGCTCATATAGAAACATCTGCGTGCTGCTCCCAGGTCCGCCTGGAGGGTTACCACCTCATTCTCTAGAGTGTAGAACTTCATTTTCAAATGGACCGTTGAGGTGACCGCCTCCAATTTTCCCAACGTGGGTCTCCCAATGATGCACTGGTAGACCGATTTGCATGGGAGAACCAGGAAGGGTGTTTTCACAGTTTTGAACAACGGCGGTTTGTCATCGGGGTTTCCGTAGGTGACCATCAGCTCTAGGTGGCCGAGTGGCTTAGTCTTTGACCCATTAAACCCGGTTAGGTCCCCTCCCTGGAATGGAGTCAGGTCATCGGGGGAGATACTCAGCACTTGCAGCAGGTCCTCGAAAATGATATCTACTGCACTTCCCTGGTCAACCAGGATCCTTCTTACCTCGACGTTGGTCCCTTCTTAGCGACTGAGGTTGACGCAATGCTGAGGATCTCCTTCCACTTCCTCTTCATTGATTTGTTTGAACCCCAGTTATCATGGGGGTTTCTCCCGTGGATCACCATGGCCACTGGTCTTTCTTTGGGCCTCCGGGTGTCCTCTCCATCGGTCGATTCATCAGCGCTATTTTCGACCCTCTCGCCAATTGGGGCCTTCCCCTTCCTAGGGGACCGGTATCTACCTTCGGGGGATCGGGCTCTTTTGCGCGAGCCACTCGGTTCCCCCTCCTTCTTCACGTATTGTGTCAGCTTTCCTCTCTGGATCAGCTTCTCAATATCATCCTTCAGTGCTCGGCAGCCATTGGTGTCGTGGCCTCCGCTTTGATGGTAGCGGCACCATTTCTTCGAGGGGTTTTAGCCCTCTTTCAACACCAAAGGCTCTGGCCTCTTAATGTCTTTCAATTCCGCGTTGGCACATTCAGCTTGGATCTGCGCCCTTGAGGCGATGAAGGGAGTAAGGCCTGAGGATCTTGGGGGTCGGCCCTCACGGTGTACGCCTCTTGTTACCTTTTGCCGGCGTACCTCCTGGGTGGGTTCCCTGTCGCCCCCCGCCTTGACTGCCTCGCGGTAAGTCATATCATCCTCCTCATAATTCATGTATTTCTGGGATCTCCGAAGGAACTCGCCCAAGTTCTTAGGCTTGTTGATGCCTACATCGACCTGGAACAAACTTCCCTTTTTCAACCCGTCTTTCATCCAGAACAATCTTTGCCTGTCCTCCAAACTTCGAACGCCCGAAGCTTCTTTTATGAAGCGCTCAATATACTCCCTCAGTGTCTCGTGGTTATGCTGCCTGACGACTCTCAGCACTTCCTCAGATTTGGGCTTTAGCCGGGAGGCAGTGAAGCGAGCCGTGAACATTCTCGCCAGCTGCCCCCATGTGGATATGGAGTTCGGCCTAAGCTCCTGGAACCACTCTAATGCGGAACCCTCGAGAGTGAGGGGGAAGATTTTGCAGTGGACGGGTTCCCTAGCGCCCCTGTAGCGCATCATTAGGGAGAAGTGTGCCAGATGACCGTCCGGATCTCCAGTCCTGTCGTACATCTTGAGATTCGGCAGCTTTTCCAAGGCCCTTGGGATTTGGCATTCGTCTACCCTTCCTGTAAACGGCCCCTCCTCCGAAAACCCTCTTGAGTTTCGGGGGGAGGTGTCTTCATATCCCAGCTCCTGATACCTGTGTCGCTCGGGGGATCTCCTCGATGGAGAATCCCGGTGGTGCCTTCTGCGGGTGGCAACCCGGCTCCTCGACCTCTCCTGAGCGTTAGGTGACGCGTGTGGAGGCGCTGGAGTGGGTGTCATGAGGGCGATGGGTCCCTGGGGGTGAGCCTGATTCCCAATGCCTGCGTTGCCTGGGGGGAGAGCGATGTACATGACGTCCCGAGGTGGGGACCGGCGTCGCCTTGAGGTCACTACCGTTGGAGGGATTGTCGACCTCCTGACTGGAGGCTGTTCTGGCAGGGCGGTCACCCACCTTTCAACCTCCCTCAGTCGCGCTTCCATTTCTAACATAGCTTGAGTGCGACTGGCCAGTAGGTCCAAAAGCTGATTCACGTTAGAGGGCTGGACAGGTCGACTGGTGCCCTCGTCCTGTATAGTCAAGACGTTGCCCTCGGGGGTACCCTCCGGTTGGGGTGCGGGTATGGCAATGCTTTGAACCCGGGGTCTGCCTCTGGGAGCCATGGAGTAGCAAGAGAAAAGTTCGAGTGATGATGTGAAAGATAGAAATCTCCCATTGTGGTCGCCAATGTTCTGTACCGAGCAGCTTTTTGGTCGTCTGCTGTTGGTAGGTCTCTTGTTGTCCTGACAGAAGGTCAATAAGCGCCCGGGGGTACCTGCAAGCCACTCCGACGCTCAAGTCAGTATATAGAATATAAGAGTGAAGGTACTAAGGATTAGAGATTCAACCTTTGTAAGGCCAAAGTTTGCCTGTATTTATAGGAAATCGTGCTCTCTTATGGATCGTCGGATGGGTAGAGTCGATCTTGACCGTCCAAGCATGTTGGGCTCGCATGAGGTGGATATGGGCTGAATTGGTTGGGCTGATCCATATGACTTGCTAAACGCACCTCCTGGTTTTGCTAATGGGACCCTCTAGTTGACTCCAGAACAAACAGCATTCAGTGCACCTGCATCACATATAAACACAAAACTATTAAAAGTGACTTATTTGGTAAAGAACATCTCAACTATCTTTCTCACGTGACTACATTTTCCATTTATTTAGTTTGTTTACCTTCTGTCGCCACACCATCAATATTGTTTGTTACTTGGTTACTTAACACTAATTTATCTATCTATTTAAACCTTAAGAATTAATCCAATCCCTGTGGGAATGATACTCTACTTTCACTTTATTACTTGTTGTCGACTGTGTATACTTGCACAATACCTTTTTCGCACACCAAGTGTTTTGGTGCCGTTGCCGGGGAATGCCATTAATTTTTGTTGTTTAGATATATAGTAAATTAGTGTTTATTACTCTGGTATTTTGTTTCTGAATGCAGGAGCACAGGATGCTCTAGCATATGCATAGGACCAAATCACCAGAATTCAGATTAGATCCTGAAATAGAAAGAAGATTTAGGAAGTTGCTTAGACTCCAGAAACAAAGACTCCAAAGCTACAGAATTACAATGCCTCAACAAGGTGAAGGAGAAAGATCTAGATTAGGCTCAAATAGAGGATCAGTTAGAGGTGGTCCTGGCTCACATCATGAACCTGAGGATGACCACAGAAATCAATTCATCAACATGGGTCCCATAGGTATGATTAATGATAGAGATAGGCCAATGAGGGACTATGCTATGTTTGATCATCAAAATATGCAAACTAGCAGAGCCAGACCTCATATAGATGCTGTGCACTTTGAATTTAAACCCATGATGTTCCAAATACTTCAAACAATAGGTCAATTTGGTGGATTTCCTCATGAGGATCCCCACTTGCATTTAAAACAATTTTTAGAAGTATGTAGTAACTTTGTCATTCCTCGTGTTAGTGAAGATGCTTTTAGATTGAAGCTATTTCCTTATTCCTTGAAGGATAAAGCTAAGGCTTGGTTAAACTCTTTAGAGCCTAACTCTACCCATTCTTGGAATGAATTGGCTGAAAAAATTTTGGCAAAATACTTTCCACCCATTAAAAATGCCAGAATGAGAAATGATATTACATCTTTTAGACAAAAGGAATTTGAATAATTGTTTGAAGCATGGGAAAGATGGAAAGAACTTTTATGAAAATGTCCCCATCATGGATTACCTGTCATTATTCAAATGGAAACTTTTTACAATGGTTTGGAACCTCAAACCAGAATAATGCTTGATGCATCATCTGGAGGAGTGTTACTAAACCTATCTTACAATGAGGCTTGTGAATTGATTGAAAGAATTGCAACCAATAGCTCTAGTTGGCCTACTGAGAGGGTGAGTGCACAAAAGAAAACATCAGGGGTGCATGAAATTAGTGAAGTATCAGTCATGTCTGCTCAGGTAGCCTCACTAACCAACATGATCAAAAACCTCAACCTTACCAATGCTCCTGCATCTAATGCAGCTGCATTAACAGAAACACCAGTAGCAGCAATAGAACAAGCCCCTCCAAGAACTGTTAGTTGTCTATATTGTGAAGGAGGTCACTTGTATGAGGAATGTCCTAGCAACCATATTTCTGTCAATTATGTAGGATATAATAGGAATAATAACCCTTACTCAAATACCTATAACCCTGGATAGAAGAATCACTCAAATTTTAGATGGAGCAACAACAATGCTGCTGTTATATTTCCTGATCATGCTTGTTATGTCGCTCTTGCAACTTACGCTGTTGATCGCTCAATTTCTGCGTCAATAGCTGAACATCACTTAATTCTGAAGGCGTAGGGACATAAGAGCGACCAGTACTTCTTTCTGAAGAAGATGCGGGATTCAGATTTGGAATAATGGAATTAGGGAAAGCAGACGAGCCCAAACCACCAGCTCCTACTAACCGGCCTATTTTTGATGGCCCACTGATTCCTTCCAAGCAAGAAAAGCCGCTCGACTCTCCTCAGCGGGATCAATCTCACTGCCACTACTCTGCTGAGTTTCACGATAACGGGCCTGCCAATCATAGAAATGTTCCTAAAAGCAACAACCAATAAATGAATAACTATTAGTATGTAATGTATAATATAATAAAAACAATATATAAATGCTGTCAAAAAAAACAATATATAAATATAAATAATTAATAAACGTTATTTACCGAAATATTCCTTGACTGGTCTTCAACATATTCACCAGTTTCCTCTCGCATATGAAGTTGGCGGTATAACTCAGGCAAAGTAGGTGGCCGACCAAGGATAGCCTCCTATATATATACATAGTTATTATTTAATATTATTAAAATATAAAATACGAATGTATAATATAAATTTAATCAATTATTAAATTTACCAAACGTCTGTAATGTTCAGCTGCGTTAATAGAACCACCCATGTTTATGCAACCCCCTCTCTCAGAAGCACGGTTTTTTTGGCTTTCTCACATTTTTTTTTTATAATTCCCATCGTTCCATTTCAGTTGGAGCTCATGTCAATCAGAATCACTGATCCACGTCGGCTGCTTATTCTTATTACGGTGTTCCCGGAGCATTTCAGAAAAGCAGTGAAAAGCTCTTGTGTTGAATGCTCTCTCAAATTAATCAATTCAACAAAACTAAAAAATTAAAAATTAATTAATTCGTAAAAAAACTTACTCTGAATGCATTCCACATCTTTGAATCCTTATCTTTTTTGACCTCCGTCCAATTCAGCCAGGGTTTAGTGTAATTCGCTTTGATGATGTCTGTGATCGTGCTGGATACAATCCTCCCAAGAATAAACTTGTACATATAAAAAAGATAAATTTTAGATAATAATTTATATTTAAAGTTGTAATAAATCAAACAAATATCGTTAATAAATTAATAAATACTTACTGCTGGCCAACAACCTTCGCTACGATCCGACCGTGGGGCGTAACCTCAACCACCTCATTATCAATATTATACCTGCGTATCCCATCTGCATCTGGCGTGGGTATGACAGTGCCGGGTGGAGGCAAAAATGGACGGCTCAGCGTACTAGGTCCACTGCCATCCTCCGTACTAGGTGGGGGCACAAATGGACCATTAATAACGACTTGAGTTACACGACGACGACGCCCGCGTAAAGAAGTAGAAATCTTCTTAAAAAGACCGGTCGGTGGGTCACGAGGTAGGTCATGATCAAATTCTTATCCTGATGATGCCATGACTGTATCTATATATATATATATATATAATATGATGAATAACATACCTGATGAATAACATAAATAATGAATAACATAAAAAATGAGTATATAACATACATGATGAATAACATATGAATCAAGTCTAATCATAAATATAAATATTAATTCATAACAAATTAGTTAGAATCCCATTCTTTCTCGATATCACCATCATCATCAGATGAGTGAATTTCTGATACACTGACGTGATCGACTGCATCCTCATGATCTGTATCTTCTTCTTCATTAACTTTTCATCACTAGTGTTTGGCTCATCATATAAATGGGTAATGAGTTCAACTTCAATCACTTCATTTACATTGGACATTTCATCCATTTGATATGGCACGTCTTCCACTATGTCATCATTTGTCTCAAAGCGACCTCTTGGTTTTGTCTTAATTGCGACACACCAACCACGCCGATCAGTCCGTGTTTTTGGATAAGAGACATAATAAACTTGTCTCACATTTTCTGCAATGACGAACGGATCATACCGTCAATATCAACTATTCATTTTAATGTTCATTGTATTTGTCTTTGGATTAAACTTTGTTCCTCGAGCGGACGGATAAAACCAATTACAATAAAAAACAACTATCTTTTGACTATAATCTAGATAAGGGTACGCAAGT
Organism: Astragalus membranaceus; assembly: GCA_039519185.1. Taxonomy (NCBI): domain Eukaryota; kingdom Viridiplantae; phylum Streptophyta; class Magnoliopsida; order Fabales; family Fabaceae; genus Astragalus; species Astragalus membranaceus. The sequence continues at coordinate 82,429,952 of CM076851.1, read as the reverse complement.
TCATATATGTGTTCAACCATACCATAGAAATCATCTTCGCCTCTCCCAGTGACACCCTTCATGCAAACTCCACTATTGACTGTTTCTCTGCCCTCTGTCCATTCCTTAGTGTGAAATTTGTATCCATTGACAAAATATGTGTGCCATTCTTTAACACATCTTCGAGGACCGTCAGATAAGTTCCTCAAGTGTTGGTTGGTAGGAGTCGGCGGGAGGGAATACATACGTTGCCTCAAGATTGTTCTTCACTTACTACCTCTGATGAGAAGAACTCTCTAATAAGAAATTATTAATTGTTACACAACTGTCAACATTAATTAATTTATTAGCTAATTGAGATAGCTAGGTCGAGAAATACATACTCAATGAATGGTTGGACCTCAGTACAGTTTATCAAGACATGAACATGAGCTTAATTTAACTCTTCTTCTGTTAGCCAAAGAATTGACTCTTTTCCAGACGGACGGCCAGGTAGACAAAAGACAGACAAAGCTAAATGATGTCTTGGACATTCAATTTTTCCATTTCATTTCGACTACTTCTAGGAGGAAATTCATTCTTGAAATAATAAGAACAAAAATGAGTTGTTTCACGGTGTAAGTAAGAAGAACATATCGATCCTTCAACTTTAGCTTTATTTTTAACTGATCTTTTTGAATCACCCTTGAACCTAGAAAATGATATGTTAATAATCATCTAATCCAAATGATATATATATATATATATATATATATATATATATATATATATATATTAACTGACCTTTCAAACGGATACATCCATCTGTATTGGACAGGCCCGCCAAGTTTAGCTTCATATGCGAGATGAACAGGAAGATGCTCCATAGAATCAAAGAAACCAAGCGGAAATATTCTCTCCAACTTGCAGAACACAAATTCTTAAAGTATTTACTTATTTCAATGAGCGGATTCAAAACGTGTGTTGGCAACGAACTAAAGGCAATAGGAAGTAAGCACTCCATGAATACATGACAATCATGGCTGTTCATCCCATGTAAACTCCCATTATCCACATCGGAACATCTTGCTAAATTAGAAGAATAACCGTCTGGCAGTTTCAACTCAGAAAACCACCAATAAACTGCTTTCGCTTGCTCCGTAGAAAAAGTATAACTGGCTTTGGATTTCAGTGTCCTACCGTTAGCTTGTTCAACCAACAACAAATCATTTCGCCTGCAGTAATGATCCACGTCCTTTCTAGCCTTCTCATTGTCTTTCGTTTTACCTTTCACGTTCATAACAGTGTTAAATATGTTATCAAAGAAATTCTTTTCAATATGCATTACATCGAGATTGTGTCTCAATAGATTATCTTCCCAACAACAAAGTTCCCAAAAAGTACTTTTTTTGGTCCCATTATGCCATAGTCCATAACCACCTGGACGAGAAACAACACCCGCAACAACTTCCACAGGAGGGATATCCTTGACACTGTTCCAAACTTCTTCTGGTGTCAGCCTACGAGGAGATTCAGCTGTTTCAACATTCCCTTTGATGAATGCATATTTTGACTTTCTAAAAGGATGCTCGATAGGTAAAAACCTACGGTGCGAGTCAAACCATGAGGTTTTTCCTCCATATTTAAGAGTAAAAGTCTTTGTGTCAACCATGCAAATCGGACACACCATCTTACCATGTGTCCCCCATCCAGACAACATTCCATACGCAGGAAAGTCATTAATGGTGCACATCAAAGCCGCCCTCATCATGAAATTTTGTCTTCATGCTGCATCATAAGTTAAAACACCATTCCACAACCTTTTTAGGTCATCAATCAAATATTGCAAATATATGTCAATACCAGCTGTTGGATTAGTTGGCCCTGATATTATAGCATTTAAAAACATGTAGGGTTTAGACATACACATTTCAGGAGGAAGGTTGTATGGGGTAACAATAACTGGCCAACAAGAATACGGTGTTGCTGATGCTTTAATATATGGTGTGAAACCATCAGAGCATTAACCAAGCCGAACATTGTGTGGATCATTGGCAAAATCTGGATGAACACGGTCAAAATGCTTCCAAGCTTCACCATCAGATGGATGACGTAGTTCACCAGAATTATTTCTATTTTCATAGTGCCACGTCATTTTACCAGCAGTTTCCATTGAAGTGAACATCCTCTTCAGTCTTGGTATAATCGGCAGATAGAACATTGCTTTCCTTGGAATTGGTTTGCCTCTGCTTGTCCCTTTCCTGCTGACACGATACCCTGGCTCTTGACAAAACTTGCATTCCAGCAACTCTCCATCATTTATGCCAAACTCATTGTTATAATAGATCATGCAACCAGACACACAACAATCAATTCTTATGAAATTTAAACCAAACTACGATCCATTTTTTTGTGTATGTTCCTTATAATATACACAATACAACATATATCATACATGTTTATTAGAACAATACACATTGGTATTGGTATTTTTATGTTTGACCAAATATACAAAGTAAATTAAATACACTATTAACTGTTATTTTTGAATATATATTACTATTTTGATTTTTTAGTAAATGATAACATATTTTTTTAATAATAATGATAACATTTTCTAGGTAATACTAATTTTACTTGGGCTTACTTATATTATATTATATATATATATATATAATATCGTATTTAATTTAACTAATTAATAACTAATAATTCGTATTTTAAAAAACTCAAATATTTCAGATAATTATTATTTTACAAATAGTGTAAACACAATCTAATTATTACCCAATAAGTTAAATTTATTTTATTTTCGTAAAAAATTTAAGATAATAACATAAAATAACATTTTATAAAAAATAACTTTTTTAACTAACCGGTAGTGAAGAGAAGTCTCTGAGTTGAAGCTTTTCGGACTCTTGAACAAAATATTCAAGCAAACTCCAAACTCCAAACTCCAATCAATTGCAGAACAAATAATAACAACAAAAATATTAAACCACTATATTTAAAAACTAAATATTAACTAAAACAATCAAATATCAGTTAAAAAACATACCTTAAGTCAAACTTAACAATAATCTCGCAGGTAGAACAGAACAGATTTCGAATGGAGTGGATTGAGAGATTTGAGAAGAGTGGGAGATTTCGGAGAAGAGTGTGAAGAGTGAATGAGGAGTGAGTGAAGAGTGGGTTCGTATATATAGAGGAAGGTTGCAACGGCTCATTTTGCAATTCCGCCGGAAATGTCGATTACCGGGGGAACTTATGGCTTACCAACGGATTCCAGTAAACGGTACGCACACAACTTCCCATACAGAAATCCGCCGGAAATGAACAATACCGGCGGATTATTTTATTATCGGCGGCTTTTTGATTTTACCGGCAGATTTTTGAATTTAACGGCGGATTTTTGAATTTCGAATTTTAAATATTTTCCGCCGAAAATCCCTCTTACTGGCGGACTTTATTAAGTATTATTTTTTAAATTACGAAATTATCCGCCTGAAGATGTAATTACCGGTGGATTGTTTTTTAAATTTTTTTCGCAAAAATTTCAGCCGGTAACACTTATATATTCCGCCGGTAAGTTACAGTTGAATTAAAATCTGCCGGAAAAAATTGAAAAATCCACCGGTAATTTACAGGGGGATCAAATCCGCCGGTAATGCCAAAAATCCGTTGGTAATGTACTGGCGGATTTATTCCGCCGAAAATTGGCGAAATTCTTGTAGTGAGAGGTCATGTTATCTCTCCACAGACCACAAGCCAAAGAAAAATTGGAGTACGGTCTGTTATCCCCCAGAATACTCTTGGGTGACCCTTCTGTTGATATAGAATCGATGTACTGATGGAAAGAGGACATCAAAGCACTCCGCCGATCGGTACCCCACATATCTAGGGATGAGCACTACGAGAAGAGGGTGCATCTTGATTTTTCCCAGCCCGATGAGAGAGTGTTTCATATCCTCCCTTCTGATGATCGCCCTGACCACATGTATCTGTATGATGTGATGTTGGATTGGATCGGAATTCAACACCCGTTCACCATCTTTGAGCGAGAGGTGCTCGATTGGCTTAATCTTGCTCCTTCGCATCTTCATCGCAATAGTTGGGGGTTCATCCGAGGCTTCGAGCTCATGTGCTTGTACCACGACGTTGATGCTAGGGCCCTTATCTTCTTCTACTATTTTCAGTTGAAGGTGGGTTACCCTTTGAAGTGGTACTCACTCAACCAAATGTCCGACCGAGGATTTTTAAAACTTTTTGATTATTCCGTTAAACACTGGAAAACCAAGTATTTCTGGGTCCGGGCAGAGGCTAAGACTAAGCTATTATTGACTTAGGAGGCAAAAAACACTATTCCTTTTATTGGACTCAGTTCACCCAACCCATTAAAGAGGTTGAGTTTGATAGGCTTTCTCCCGAGGACCAAGCTTTTATAGGTTGCCTCGAGGAGTTGCTTGAGGTAGATACCAAGATTTTGATAGCTCTGTATTGGCTGCACGGTTGGCTGTCTTTTATGGGTGAGTCCCATTTGTATTTGACTGCTCTTGTGCTTTATTTCTTTTGTACAAGTATTGATCTTCACTTTGCCTCTTTGCAGATAATTCAGTGGGTAACATGGACCGAGCCACTGTTAGAGCCCGCCTGGAAGCTGCCAAGAGAGGAAAGTCTGTTGCGATCGATTCTGTGGCTCCTGGAAGAGGTAGCTCTGGAGGCCTGGGCTCTGTTCCACCTTCACCGAAAAATGCATTTGCCTCCCGGGAGAGGACTCCCCAACCCAAGGCGAGCAAGAGGTCGGCCCCTACTACAAGTGGTCTTTCTTCGCCTCTTGGGGCCCGTCTTGCCAAAGTGGCTAGGGTCCCCGAGGATTCATCAAACTGAACATTGCCAAAATTCTATCTTTATTGTGAATGCAGCCTGCAACAATAAATGGTGCCATGTCTTCTAGGGTATCTAACAATGTCGAGCACCTTCTCGGAAAGATGCGCTCAGGCGACTTCACAATCCCGAGCATCATGAATCAAACTTGCCTATCCTGATGTGCATGCTCGTTTAAACTACAAAATTTTCTAAGTTACAAAAGATCCTCGGGTTTCACTGATTCAATTACCAAGTCGTGGGTCCGGCCTCAACTACTCCCCCCTCGTGATCTCCGCATGTCGATGGTGAAGTCAACTGGAGTCACAAAGGGGGGGGGGTTTGAATTGTGACCCTTTTAAAATTGTTTGACATCGACCAACCAAGATACTCAAGGATGATAATTAGACTAACTTCTTTAAGAATAGAGTGCTAAGAACACCAGAAGATAGTTAGTATCTTCTGAGTAAAACATTCATCTGAATGGATATAGATATAGGTTGGAGAGAGTAGATCAGTGTTCTAAGAAGACATAGATAGTGTATTGTCTCTGATATAGGTATCTTCTTAGAGACTGGATAGTGTAGAGCAGATGAAATGGTAGGAAGGTGTATTTGAATCTTCTTACACTAGTGATGATGTAGCGTATTGAGAGGATAGCTCAAGATGGTTTATCTTAAGATTGTGAGATGACTCTTACAATAGAGTAGAAGAGGTTTTTCTTTCAGAACAACAAGCCATAGGAGATAGACTTATAGGAAAGCAGTAAAGAACACACAAGAAGTATAGTGGTTCACCAAATCACAGGGGCTACATCCACTCCTCATATCTAGTGAATATTCCACAATCTTCCAATAGTTTACACTTTACAATCCATCCTAGGCTTAAAGCAATTGATAGTTTTCTTCTACAGCTCTATCAATTGTACCACCAATTTTCTTCTACAGCACTAGCAACTGTAACACCCCTAAGAAACATCTTAGGCATCTTCACTAACACCCAATATCCCTATACCATGTTAGGAAGGTACAAACCCCTAAGAACCTACTTAGGATTCCTCATTAACAATCCAACAAGCATATGCCTTGTTAAGAAGGTACACTAATAAAGTAGTGTATGGGTTTAGGGTTTCATGATCTTCTACTTGAGAGTTTGGCATTGGTCAGACGTATGGTCGTGCACTATGTGGTATTCATAGTATTTCGTGTGATCAGCGCCTTGGGGACTTTCCTTTCGAGGGGGTAGGTTTATCAGATTGTTTTCGTGGGCTTCTCAGAAGATCATTCCCCTTCCGACGGTGAGGGGAGTGAACCCACTTTTTGAGGTTTTTTTGTATGGAGCTCCTTTTTCCTCCCTCTTTGGTTGAGGATCGTGAGCCGGGGCCATTCCCTTGTGTGTTTTCGCCGGGCCTTGAAACTTGACCGCGACGAGTTCTTCCATGTTGATGTAGCCTACTGCACGTCATCTGAGCTCATCCAGGGTGCTCGACTGTCGTCGGGCGAGTGAATCCAAGAATGGTCTGGGTTTCAGTTGGCAATCATTGCATGCAGGGCTACGCATAATTCAAGTTCTTGATCTTCCCGATTTCTGTGTTGAATCAGTCCATGAACGCATTCAGGCTTTCACCCAATTTCTACTGTAGGCCGACCAGGCTAGTGGTGCTTTTCACTACAGCTCGATCGATGGCAAAGCGAGTTCTGAACTGTTTGATTAGATCTTCATAAGAGCGGAGGCAACCCCTTGATTTTTTTTTAAATTAAAAATTAAGATGTTTTTAAAATTATATGCCCAACTTTTATATGAAGGAACATAAAACTTCATCGTGTTTTTTTTTGTCTAAGGGTCTTTGACCCCGCTCCGGTGTCCAGGGGAAAGAGGCCCTGAATAAATTAGGGTTCGGCCAAGAGATAAATAAAGCCCGACTCCAATTTGTTACATCGTTGGGGTTCAAACTCGAATATCGAATACTAGCCGAGTCCGCCCCTTTAGATGGAGTGCATTAACCACTTGCACCCAAAACTAAAGAGTTTCTTTTAAAAAAATTATATCAACATAAATTTAATTATTATACAATTATATTAATTTTAATATTTTAATAATTATCTAAAATTGAAAAGAAAATTACTTTTATACACGCATGTTGGGATCCGTTTTTCCACCATCAATTAGCTTTTAACAATAATGGAAAAGACAAAAAGACTTTTACACTTCCCCACTGCTTTCCGATATGCTCAAAGTATGCCACTCAAGAAGCCCCTGCAGAAGAAATCAGTACACCAACACAATAAAAACAGCTTAGAAAAATTTACACTAAGGGAAAGGAACTAATAATAGATTTAAGGTAGATGTTACTAACCAAATCCCTGAGGCTTTCCTGGTTTCATTACTGCAAGATTTTCAGATAAACAGTTCAATGAAATGCTATTTTGTTAAGCTTAAATGTTCAATAAAGAAGTAAAGATAAAAATAACTGGTTTCATGACATTTTGCTTATAAAATTAGACATCTCATACCTTGATTTTCCTTGAAAGGAGTCATTAATTTCATCCACAGTAGGCCTTTGTGGAAATGTAGACAACATAACATACTTCTCTTTTCCTGGTGATTCATCTACCCTCTTGTACAGCTCATAGTTGTACGGATAAGACATCCTAAATCACAAGAAGTTTATTTACAGCGCCAGTCTTCATGTATTTATATTTTCAGCATATCAGATAATTATTTAAGTACTTGTAATAAAATTGGTCATTTAAAATATGGATATTCTGGAAACACTCTATTCATAGCTACAGTCGCTGTTTTAGCGCCTTTAATTCCATCTAGTCACACATTCCAGAAAAAGAAAAAGAGAGCACATTAATGTCTACTGATACTAAATCCATTGTATTTGTTTCTATTTACATATGAACCATATCTTCAATTATTTTCTTTAGTTTCGAAAACTCCTATTTTGCTAACAGTAATGCTATTTGTCCCGACACCTACATCACGAGTCACTCCCTAAATTATTTTCAACCAATCATAAACCTATGTTAGTACTGTGGTTTTAATAAATGTAATGGAAGCTGTTATTTTGTGCCAAGTCATGTTTGGGGTGCAAGTGCAATCGGAATTAAACTTTTGTGACATTAATCAGTTCTGTTTTGCTAATTATGCAATCTTATTAGGAGTTCTGAGAGGCAACATTATGGGCAGCAAGCCAAGACATGCATGGAAGTTCAATGATGTCTTTTCTCAGCCCACTATCAGCCCACTATGCCTTCTTTCATTGTCTTAGTCAGGCAATGACACGTGATAAAATTATCGTAAATAGAGTAGTTATGTAATTATAATTAGGGAAATTGTAAATTTTATATTTGTGACTCCATATATGTAATATTCTTTCATGTGTAATTAAAACATACAGATTCTCTCACAAGCTTTAACGTTTCTCTGTTTCTCAAAAACAAATAAAGCAAAAAGTTTAATGATGCAAATATATGTTACCAACTAACCTGATAGCTCCCATTATGGGATACTGGGTTCCTGCGTAATAGAGAAGCCGAAAGAAATAGCAACTTTCAAATGATGCTGCATACTTGAGTCTTTGGTCTCGCCCCATTGTCTAGTGATTAAGACGGCAATGTTATAATCTTACTTTTTTCTAGAATAAATTGTTGTCTTCAACTTGGTTTTTACTTAGTACTCACTTGCATAATGCCACTAGAAGCTGGTAAATCCTGAATTCATGGAGAAGTATTAGTTTCATAGACTGGAATACTTAGAACAGATAAGCAGAAAAGTGGCATGATATAACTTACTCAATCTGAATCAAATAGATGCTCTAATTCAATACAAAGAAGATCCAAATTTGCACCAGATGGTGTGTTATTTGAGTTCTATAAAGTAGTTACCTAATGAAAAGATAACCTAAAAGAGCTTATTCTATAAAAGAAATAAGTAAAAAAAAACCCTGATATTGCCTCTAATCCATGACATTTCTGATCTTCTTTCAATAACTTTAGAAAAAAGCGGTAACAAGGCGAATAATCTCTCAGTGTGCAACTGAAGATACGAGGCAAAACTATTTAGTGATTATATTCACGGTATAAACTGGCATACGACTTCCATGTTACAGTGTAGCTAGGTCAACTATGCATGTCATGAAATAGACTCAGTAGTGAGTTCATCAATTTCGGTTTATCTTCATTCCTCTAAGTCATGACAATTTGAAAAGCTTGTGAATCATGTGACTATTTCACGAAATATATTTGAACTATAGTATAGGAACTAGGAAATGAACCTTGAGCCGAGCATTGATTAGAATAACCGGTCTGTGTTCAGCAGCATCGGTCATGGCTCTTAGATCCTGTATACCCAACCATAAAAGAATTTTAATGGAGAGAAAAATAGATAGCATCTGGGGGAGTTGAGAAAAAGCATGTCGAAATCCATCAAGGCAAATAAAAGGTTTCAGAAAATGATGTCTAAATGTGTCAAACTCCCTCTTACATCAATAATACAATTCCCAACAGCATTTTGAGGAGCCACCAAGATATACATATCGTCTTGTTCTTCAACCTCTGCAGCACCTGAGATTGGAAATTCTCAAGTCAACTCTAAATGTGCCAATTTTTTTTCCCAATATGAAATTAGGAAGTAAACACATCAATTAGGATGACACATAAATGTGCATATTTTTTCCCATATATAGAAATTGCAAAATGAGCGATACCAAAACCATACAAGTTAAGCTGGAAACAGAAAGACCAAAATCCAAAGGTGCAACTCGTAAAATAAAGGAGCATTAAATCTAATGGTGCCATACTAGAACCATACAAGTTATAGCTCATTGATATACCTATAGCACCGATATTGATGAAGGTTCCTTTTGCACCATAATCACCCCAATCCATGAACTCTAAAATCTTTCGAGTTCCAGCAAGCTGCAATGGCATTCCAGCAAGAGCACCTTCTCCCATTGACCCTTGTACACAGACCTGCATGATGAAGTGGATGAGCGTTTCAATAATAAGAACCATACTTAACATTTATAGATAGTAGTGGCATTTTATTCACTAGACAATGAAAATGTTCCACGTTTGAACAAAAGGAGCACGAAAGATACCTTTACACGTTTTCCATCATCAGCAAATGAAAGTGCAAGAGCTCGAACAAGTTCCATCAAGGAACCTATTCGATAAACATCCTGCATACAAAAAAATATGGTTATATCAAGACATTAAGATAAATAAAAGATAAAAAATAAGTCCATACCATTTCTGGGTTAAGTTCAGGAATGTTGATGTTAACCTGTTTGAATTGGAATGAAAAACAAATAAGATATCAGCTTAGTTAGGCATTAAAAACAAGACAAGTGAAGGTAAAAGGAGAAAGCATAAGTTTTAATTTCTGACCTTCCTAAACTTCATTCACCTCAGTTATCAGTTATGTTACTAGTTACTCTCTCTAACATAGAAAGCGTGTTATGTAAGCAAAAAGAATGTTGCTTCCAACTAATTTTACATTTAGAAGTTGACATTCTTCTTATGATAGAAGGAGTAGGAATGCTATGGTCAAGCGTATTGCTTGGATCTAGAGTCACCTAAATAATAGGAAGAACCGGAACGGTTGCAAAATACAATGCATATAATTCCGAGAATATTGTTATATTATACCTTCAACCTAGTTTTTCCATCATTGATAGCTCTCTGTGTAGCTTGTAGCACATCATCATAGAAATATTGTCTGATTTCTCGAGAATGGGGAGTGTTATTGAGTCTAGTAGGAATTCCTCTCCACTTATCCTGTAACAAGCTAAAGCAAAATAAGAGAAAATATACAAAGGAGGCTTTTATAGAAACCTAAAGGAGAAAATTATTCAAAATAAAGAAAACTATTTCCTTTTACAAGGTACAACCATCTACCTGGATCAAAGATGCCTTCCCCTTTTTTGTATCAAGAATTGGTTTTCCTGAATAAAAAGCAGTTAGGAAATAATCTTATATATTACGAATTTTTATTGCATACCAACCCTCACCAAGTCAATACCCAACAAATGTAATTAGAACTTCATTCCCAACGTGATGTGTAATCACATATCAAAAGTCATAACAACACTAAATAGCAGAAGGAAGTATATTCAACACCGTGTCAATTTTGAAAATATGGAAAGCACCTCCACATAAGGTCATGAAAAACAAAAATTGACAATCCCCTGGAAATATATTCATACCTCGAGGTTTCATTATTTTTACTTTGTCTTGTTGCAATTGAGATAATAAAGATTCAATATCTTTGAAAACTTCTTCTTTTTGACGGCTGCCATCAATCTGTGCATATGCCAAACAACTTAAAAGTAAGAGAATGTTCTACTGGTTCACATTTTTTACATAAGACAGATAAGAAAATAGTCTTCAGTAACCTTATTTGCTATGTTTGAGTAAGAGGAAGATACTGTTTCGGCATTTTGCCTATATATGTTTAGCCGTGACCTAACCTGAAAAAGAATCAAATAAGTATATAAGCTACTTCAGAAGGATACCAGAACAGGAAAAATGTTATCTTAAACTACAGTGGAACAGATATCTCACTAAATCATGTTTTTCTTCAAGATGAACTTAATGACTACTTTTTCTGCTTCCAAACTACACATTGTAGAAATGAAGCACAAAGATGCACAAATGATATAAACAGAGATAGAAATGCTTAGCTCATGACATTGCAGGCTCATGAAGACATTTAAGTGTATTTTAAAAATACATGCACCATTCCTTAAGAACTCCCTTTTCTAACATCAATGAAAATTCACCAGTTTGTATAACTTTGGACCCTTAATGATACTACTAGAGAAAGAAATCAAATAAAAATGGTTCATCCCCACCAAATTCGCTGCTATAAAGAGAGAACAAAACAATTTTCAAAAAATAGAATCTAACTGTATCATGCATTGAACATTTTTCATGCATATGAATGACAGCATCCTTCCTTATAATTAATAATAAATAAAGACCAATTAGACGTGCTTTCTTGGTTTGATTGAAAACTTCATCTTACAATATGACAAATAAGATTTTAAATTCTGATCAGTATTTTGAACGAACATCATCAAATAAGATGGAAAAGTCAGTCATGGCAACAAGTATTTAGGAGATCTTTTAATGCTAAAACCATCTTTTCTTGGTTCCAACAAGCGACAAGATTGATAAATTTTCAGATGATACAGCCAAGTTATATATACCCACAAAGGCATTCAAAAACAAAAAGAGGGGCATAATTTATCATACTTTTTCTTCGGTATCATCAGCACGAGTTACTAGCCTTGCTTTGATTTCTTCTGTTTCCGGCGGGAAAAAGTTCAGATGATATATCTTCCCTGTTTCTGGGTCTAGCCTTCTACCAACACATCTGTCGAGCAGAATTTCATCAGGAACCTGAGTATTAGGAAATTTAATAACTTAGCAGGGAAGATGAAACTATTTTTTTCTGTTTCCTACCTATATATCATCGCATACATTACTCTATGCAATTAAATTATCAATATCTCAATACCAGCAAGTCTTAATGTTTATTATAGATAACAAATAATATACCAATTTGTTGTATACAGTAACGAGTCCTCTTTAAGAGGAACCATTCTACAAACTTGTTAACATATTCAGGAACTAACAAGACCTTAGTATCTCATTAAATAGGCCACATTTGTTGGAACAGAGTGAAACATTGAGGTAAATAAACAAGCCAAAAAGTTACTAAGCTTTAAGAGATATTGCAATATTTGCCAAGTTATTATGAACATAAAAGTAAAAGCGGCTTATATCATTTAACTAAGTACTGTTTGCAAAGAATTAAAAGAAACAAACATCAGAAAAAGATAAGTCAATAGTATTACTTAACATTTAACTTACATCCAATACGATATACACATCAGGTCGTATCTGCATTTTCTCCAGACTCTCAGCTTGAGCATAACTCCGAGGGTATCCATCAAGAAGCCACCCTTTTTGCTTTGCATCTTCACATGACAACCGCGCTGCCACCATCTGCAAGAGAACAAAATAAACAAAGGCATGCGTTTCAGCATATGAAAACCGAGCAAAAAAAATCTAAATCAAGTGCACAAATCTTGATAATACAGCCGTCACGATTTCATCAGGAACCAAGCGACCAGCATTCATGAACTCATTTATTTTATTTCCAATTTCTGTGCCAGCTGCTACTTCTGCTCTTAGCAAGTCCCCAGTTGATATGTGCACCAATCCAAACTGCAGAAACAGACACAACATATATGATCAAGCCTACAATATGTATTTCCTATTACTTTTTTATCACTAACATCAAAAGACATGAATAGTACCAAGAGATACTCCCTCCAGTAATACCTTTATTTATTGATATCTGAACCTAAAATATATTGATCAATCATTTTTATCTACTTAACTAATAATACTAAGGGCATTAAAGCCAAAGAAAGTTCTTTTATGATGGTAACCAGTATTACTAAATTACTAAATACTAATACTTTTCTTAATGTCTACGCATTATCCTAAATTGCAAAAAATATGACACATAGGGAACATAAAGCTAGAAACATAGAAAATAAAGCAATAGCAATACAATACTCCCTGCATTCCATATTATTTACCGTTTAAGGTAATGCACTTGTTGATATTCCAAAGTACTAACAAGGTGAAACAAACATTTTATTATTTGAGGCGTTGTCACAACAGTCTTTAATTGTAACAAAATTATATTAAACAACCCCCCCAAATATGCTTTTCCTTAGTCAGATTGGTCCCCGAATATGACTTTGTTAGTCAGTTTGGTCATCAGATGCATCTATCGTAAGTCAATTTGGTCACTAAAATCACTAAAAGAAGACACAATTGGGGATGTTTTTTATAATTTCAATCAATGTATGTAGAGACAATAGTGACGTTGCTTTGTACATTTAAAATGGCTATTTCAACAGTGACATGTAATATGAGAAGGAGGATCTAACTAAATAACAAACCTTGCTAACAATCAATTCGCATTGGGTTCCCTTGCCGGATGCAGGAGCACCTGATATCATCACCTTCAACGGCTCACTGGTGGAGCAATTTATCACCATCTGTGCCTTGCCAACACAAAAGAGCACACCATAAGTTTAAGAAAACGATGAGTAAAAAACTTCAACTTAAATTAAATTAAAAGATGTAAACTAATTAATCGTACCTTTGGTCTCATTGGAGAATGAACATGACGGTGGAGGTTGCTTAAGCGAAGAGGTTGTGTCTTGAAGGAGGACAGGTGGTGGAAAAGTAGACATTGAGAATGGAAAGATGAAGAGGGAAGAGGAGGAGACAGAAGAGAAGAAGGTGGTGGAAGAGTCGTAGAGGAGGAGGAGGAGGGTGTGGAAAGCAACATTGTTGCTCTGACAGAATGAGCCACGCAGACTCACACTTGGCCTTCTCTTCACTTTGAGTGGTTCATAATAATTGCTTTTTACATTAATGTTATCATTTCATTTTTGTATGATTATATAATGTTATATATATTCTATTTGTTTAATTTTGTATTTTTTTTATGAAAATACAAGATATAAGTAAAATTTAGAGATGTTTGTGAAAAAAAAAACAAAATTTAGACATTCTAACTTATACCAAAATATAAGCAAAATTAACTCTTTCATCTTATATAATGTACCAAAAATACCCTTCATTTAAGTTAAATATATAATGTTGAACATGAAAAAGTTAGAGATTTTTTTAGGCAATTAAATGAGATTAATAGGTACGTAGTTTAGGTAATAAAATTAAACTTTTATTGATATTAACAAAAATAAATACAAATAACCACTTATCTTAATAAATGTGCATCACTACAACAGATTTGAGGATTGGGAGCGCTTTTTTTAGGCCATAAGTAGCGCTTTCGGGCGCTCCTACAGCTTGCGCTCCTATTGCCAATCCCCCAAAGGTAGCGCTCGCAAAGCGCTACCAATAAATAGGCAAGAGGAGCGCTTTTTAGTACAAGCGCTCCTTATGGTGTTAGCGCACCTAGGCATAAGGAGCGCTTGTACTAAAAAGCGCTACCCATAAACAGGAAAGAGGAGCGCTTTTTAGTACAAACGCTCCTTATGGTCTTAGCGCACATAGGCATAATGAGCGCTTGTACTAAAAAGCGCTCCTTATGCCTAGGTGCGCTAAGACCATAAGTAGCGTTTTGTACAGAAAGCGCTACCTATGCCTAATGGTTTGTAAAAAAAATTGTGCCTATTTCTTCTCTATTACCAATTCGAAGCTCCCTACAACCAGAAACCAACAACCAGCAACAACAACCAGCAACCAACAACAAATTTCCAAATACAATTCCAAATCAAAAACCAATTTCAAATCAACTTCCAACTAATTTATAAATCCAACATATATATATATATATATATATATATATATATATATATATATATATATTCATCACAATAAACATATGTGCCAACAAAAATTACATAAATTCTCATGTACCAAAAGATCAACAAAAATGACAACATATCATCCAATATGAGATACTACAAAATTAGGATATCCAAAAAAAATTACTTCAATTTCGATTTGCATTAATCAAACCGGCAACATGACGACACCACTCTCCTTTGAGCTCAATAAGTTCCTCATCAGAAAATTGAGCTCCACACTCGAGAAAATACTGAAAAAATAAAATAAAATGAACTTAGAATTATATCAATATCAATTAGATATTGAATTACTTGTCAAAAAACAAACTATCAAATTACATACATGGATTGGGATTTCCATTTGGTTGTGAGTGATGATGTCCTTCATAAACTTCATTACATAGTACCCGCAATCATAGCCGTTTGGTTGTTTGGGACCCTATAAAACAAAAGATTACTTAGTTATTAAATTTAATTAATTACATATGCATAAGAATATTGATTATAAACTTACCCTTATTGCTATCCATTTTGTAGAAGATGATGATTTTCTGTACGCAGTCCTGACATCACACAATCCCCAATAAGTTGTCAAAGCACTGAAACAACATCATATATATAACTATATTAATTGAAATATACATAATTTAAATTATGAAATATACGAGGGATCTAAATACACACGTATTAAATACTCTCACCAACTTGGGGTAGTTGTTGTAATGACCTAACATTCCAAATAGAAAATCACATCTCTTTTGGGATCAACTACCAATAATATCCAATGGGTCCTATAAAAATTTTGAATAATCAAATTAATGACAAATATTTCACAAATACATGTTATATACGATTGATATATATATATATATATATAGAGAGAGAGAGAGAGAGAGAGAGAGAGAGAGATTAAATTACTTACCCTAAGTTGATGGGTGCCAAAAACAAAGTATCACAGCTTAATTGATGTGATAGCGTCAAGTGCCGATCGATATTGGCTTTAACATATGTCTTGTTTTTTTCCATTTGTGCCTTGCATTTTTCTATATGTTCTTTTGACATTGTTTTATCCAGGGGGATATTAAGTAGAAAAGTAGTTTCAGGGCATAAGAACATAAATCTTTGTGTTTGTTCCCTTGGGACCAATATCTCATGGTACAAATACCTTTAATTAAAATGTATACAAATTAAAATAATAATAATAATAATAAAAATAATAATAATAACATCAATAGGTGAAATAATAAGATAGATACGTACCTGATATATGCTCTAATAGTACTCGCACTTGCCCACTCGTGATCATATACCACTGCGAGCTCCTCTTGATTCAAAGTCAATGCTTGCTCCTCTCCAAAAATTTCTTTATCCATCAATAACTCTATTATGGTGGCACTATCCATGTGGTTTGACGCATGGATTTTTAAATAACTGATGAACTCCATGGGATTATTAGAAGATCTGCCAGCAATAGACGGGGAATGTTAGGATTCAATCCTATTCCCACTAGCTATTTGCCGAGACACTCTTGTCTTTCCAGCAATAAAAGGGGAATGTTGGGATACTTTTGTAGTGTCAGCAATAAAAGGGGATTCGCCAACATTCCCAGTAACTTTGTCACCCTTTCCAGCAGCAGTAGAAGAGAAATGTTGAGATCTTCCTTTGCCAACACTCCCACTAACTTTCGATTTTTCCCTTTGGGATACCTATATATTTGGAAAGATAATTAGTTAGTAATAAATATAGTTGGAAAGATAATATATGACAATGATATAATAAACTACTAACAAATATACTGTCACTTACGTTGATAAGGTTTACTGGCCATGCAACAAAGGTACCAATTGCATCATCCACAGTCATGATCTCTATACTGTTTATTGGTACAGGCAAGTTTGCATCCCCTACAATTGCAACGTCAACTTTGACCCTCAAATGATTTTCGGGTATGGGTAGATTATGCAGTAAGGTGCCCAGTTCGTTACAAATTAATCCTCTTGCGACCAATTTAAGCGGGTTTGATATATATAGTTCACAATCATTATTGTTACCCTAAATCGTTGATAAACAAAAATTAGAATATGTTTAATTGATGTAATATGTAGGAGAAAAAGATGATCTAATGAATAATACCTCATTGGATGCAATGGTACAACTACCTCTGAAGCTATCAAGCTTGGGAGATGTAGATCAGTCCTTGGTCCAACCCTATCTTTTAGTTCCGCAACTTCATCCATTAGCTTGAACACCATTTGTTCCAACCGGCTTTCTCTACTTTCCTTTTTTTATGCTTATTTGGACCCCATAAAGAGGTCGGGGTAACACCAAATCCCAAACCTCTCAGACGACCTGAATACTCTTCACGTTCCAAAGCACGGCCAAGGATGTCATTCTCACCATCACTGAAGAGTACCTGTAACAGCTCAGGTCCAACGCATTGGCCACCCCAGCACTATTACATCACGGTCTTCTCTACCCCCCTTGTAGAATTTTTGCCTTCCGTGGGAATCGAACCTTGCACCTGAGGCATAAGTGCAAGTTAAACACACCTCCCACTACCAATTGAGCGCTTAGGGTTACGAGCGCTCCCTATGGTCGTTCCATGTTAGGCAAAAGGGAGCTCTCGTATATAGAGTTATTCATATGTTTAAACTTAGTAAATTGCTCTCTTTCAAGCAAAGATAAAGAGTTTATATAGTATTTTATGTAATATGTGATAACTTGAGTGTTTGACATGGTTATAGTTGATAATAGGCCATTTTGAATATATTGTGGTATGTTTGATAAGTTTGTTCAGTGCAGTCTAGATGCTCCTGCATCAAATGCTCCTGCATTGATTCTGCACTTACAACTGCGCTGGTTTAGCACAATGCTACTGCACTGCAACTGCATTGCCTGAAGGTTGGAGCCATCCACTTGCACATCCACTTGCCATCCACTTGCACTTGATGACCTCATGCTTGGTCTCCTAAAGCAAGAACACCTCATAGTTCGTTGCCTACAATTCCCACATAGCTTTGAAGAGTCATCAACGTAGGGACACATGTTCTTATCTCATTTGACCTCCCTATACACTTGATTGAAGACTTCACATGGGAATCAACTGCTGTAAAGTAACCATGAATACAGCCACCAAAGTTACTTTAACATGAAGGAAGAAAGCACCTCTCTTGAAGACTATATAAGGACCTCACTCCTTCACTTGAAGATAGATCACAATCCATAAGTTAGATTAAAATTTCACTCGACATAGATAAGCTCTATTTTGTAAGAAGGAAAGGAAGGAAGTGACAAATCCTCCTTACCTCGATTTCATAGTTTTACCAAAGTGCTAAGGAGCTAATGCAACTACATTGCTAGGAGAATTCATGCTAAGAGCTACAACTTGTGTAAACTCTATCTTGTTGTTTCTCTTTTGTGATTTCAATTATATAAACATGTTCTATTCTGTTTATATTTGCCTTGCAATGTCTATGTTGAGCTAAACCTCTCTTAGTTGGAATGTTCTAACCATTTAATGAGCTTTTAAGTAAGTTTAATACAAGTATATGATGTGTGCACTTTAGTTCTTGCTTGATAATACTTTCAACACTTATTTTGAGATTGATCACTTAGAATAAGTAGATTTGTAAAAGCAGACATGGTTTACAATTAAGAACTCAAGAACTAATATGGGTGAGTGTTTTACATAAAGGAAACTTTGTGAACACCATACTAAGTCCTAGACATAGGATAGTATAGTCCATAGGGTGATACTGTGGGTACTTTAAAAGACAAGAGTGAACTTATTTAGCAAGCCTAGACATAGGAAGCTTGTAATGAAACTCTGAAGAAAGTGACTGAAAGGCACACAACTAATGCAACAGCATTCAGTGCAACTGCATCATAACTGCATTGAAACACTTATAAGTAAATTACTTGGGTAAGACATTCCAACTAGCTTTTCTCTATTGCATTACAACTACTTACACCTTGCTTTATTCTAACTTGTGATACTCACCAATATCAACTATCTTGTTAGTTACTTTCCTCTAAATTACATAATGTTGACTTTTGAAAGAGTTCATCAATCCCTGTGGGTTCAACCTGTTCTAAACACTATATTACTTGTTATGGACTGTGTATACTTGCACATGTTTTCCACACACCAAGTTTTTGGCGCCGTTGCCGGGGATTGTAGTTAAATTCTTTTAAAAATCTGATATACTGTAATTTAGTGTATATTATTCTGGTATTTGCAAGTTTCTGTCATGCAGGAGCACATGGTGCTTTAGCATATGTACAGGACCAGAAACAGGACACCAGAACACAGCTTAGATCCAGAGATAGAAAGAAGATTTAGGAGATTGTTAAGACTCCAAAAGCAAAAGAAACAAGTCTGCAAGATGTCTCACAGTGAAGGACAAAGCTCAAGACCACACTCAGTAAGAGGAGGTCATGGCTCTCATCAAGATACAGAAGAAGATCAGAGAGAACGATTCATTCACATGGATCCCATAGGTATGATTAATGATAGAGATAGACCTATGAGGGACTATGCTCAGTTTGATCATCAAAACATGCAAACTAGCATATCTAGACCTCATATTGATGCTGTGCATTTTGAATTTAAACCTATGATGTTTCAAACGCTTCAAACTATTGGTCAATTTGGAGGAACTCCTCTAGAGGATTCTCACTTACATTTAAAACAGTTTTTAGAAGTATGTAGTAACTTTATCTTACCTAGTGTTAGTGAAGATGCTTTCAGATTAAGGTTGTTTCCTTATTCATTGAAAGATAGAGCTAAGGCTTGGCTAAACTCTTTAAAGCCTAACTCTATCCATTCATGGAATGAAATGGCTGAAAAAATTTTAGGAAAATATTTCCCACCTATCAAAAATGCCAGGATGAGAACTGATATTACATCTTTTAGACAAAAAGAGTTTGACTCATTATTTGAAGCATGGGAAAGGTGGAAGGAACTTTTAAGAAAATGTCCTCATCATGGTTTACCTGTTATTATTCAAATGGAAACTTTTTATAATGGTTTAGAACCTCAAACCAGAATAATGCTTGATGCATCTTCTGGTGGAGTGTTATTAAATCTATCATACAATGAAGCATGTGAGTTGATTGATAGAATAGCAGCTAATAGCTCTAGTTGGCCTACTAAGAGGGTGAGTGCCCAAAAGAAACCATCAGGGGTACATGAGGTTAGTGATGTAACAGCCTTATCTGCTCAAGTAGCCACTTTAGCCAACTTGATAAAAAACTTCACTTCAGTTAATGCAACTGCATCTAATGCAGCTGCATCAACAGACAGCACTGCAGCAGCAGTAGAACAAGCACCTCCAGGTACCACCAGTTGTGTATATTGTGGAGGAGGTCACTTGTATGAGGAATGTCCTAGCAACCCTATTTCTGTAAATTATGTAGGTTATAATAGAAATAACAACCCCTATTCTAACGCTTACAATCCTGGGTGGAAATATCATCCCAACTTTAGATGGAGCAATAACAATGCACCTACATCTAATACTGCACCATCTACACCACCAGGATTCACACCTCAAAAACAAGCCACCAATGAAAATTCTCTAGAAATATGCTCAAAGCATTCATAGGAGAAGCAAGAACAGCTAGACAAACTCAAGATGCTTCCATTAAGAATCTAGAGACCCAAGTAGGACAGTTAGCCACAGCTTTGTATCAAAGGCCATCAGGTGCCTTACCTTCCAATACAGAAGCTACTCATTCCCAGAAACAAGGAAAAGAGCAGGTTAAAACTATTTCCTTAAGAAGTGGCAAGGATTTGATTGAATCAAATGAGAGGGAAAGTGTAGATAAGGGAGAAAAAGAAAAAGAAAAACAAAAAAGTAGCAAAGAAAGAAATGTGGGAGGGAGTTCAAATCCCTACACCTAAGATAGTACCTGAGTACCCTCCTCTTCCTTACCCACAAAGATTGAAAAAAGCACATGAGGAGAAACAATTTAGCAAATTCTTAGAGGTACTAAAACAGTTGCACATAAATGTTCCCTTAGTAGAAGCACTTCAACAAATGCCAAACTATGCAAAATTCATGAAAGATGTGCTCACCAAAAGAAAAAGATTAGGGGAATTTGAGACAGTTGCCATGACTAAAGAATGTAGTCAGATCATGCAAAGTAAAATTCCTAGGAAATTGAAGGATCCAGGAAGTTTTACAATTCCATTTTCCATTGGAACCTCTTATACTGCTAAAGCTTTATGTGATTTAGGGGCAAGTATTAACTTAATGCCTAAATCTATTTTTAACCAGTTGGGAATTGGAATTGTAAGACCAACTACTGTGACACTTCAATTAGAAGATAGGTCAATAGCCTATCCTGAAGGTATAATAGAAGACAACTTAGTTAAGGTAGACAAATTTGTGTTCCCTGCAGATTTTGTCATTCTTGACTTTTAAGCAGATAAGGATGTACCTCTTATCCTAGGAAGACCATTTCTAGCAACTGGCAAAACCTTAATAGATGTGCAGAGAGGTGAACTTACAATGAGAGTGAATGATCAAGAGATAAAATTCAATGTGATGAGTACTATGAAGTATCCCACAAAGGATACAGAAGAATGCTCATCCATTTTTTCTCTAGATAGATTGGTAGAAAAACAGTTTTACAAACAGTATGATCATTTGGCTAATGCAGATGCACTTGATGCACCTGCATTGTTAGATGAGGAATTACTAGAAAAGGAAAACCTGCCAATAGGAAACTCTTGTAAGGAAGTCTGGGCCAGAACTTATGAACCTCTCAATCTTGAGGATCCAACCCTTAAAGAAAATTTACCCTCCATAGAAAAACCTCCTAAGCTAGAATTGAAGGAATTACCTAAGCATCTTAAGTATGTCTTTCTAGGAGAAAATGAGACATTACCAGTTATTATTGCTTCTGATTTAACCTCAGAACAAGAAAATGATCTCATCAATACTCTAAAGAAACATACCAAAGCAATAGGTTGGCAAATGGCAGATATCAAGGGAATTAGTCCTTCTGTGTGTATGCATAGAATCATCTTAGAAGAAAATTCTAAGAATAGTATAGAAAGCCAAAGAAGACTAAACCCTATCATGAAGGAGGTTGTGAAAAAGGAAATCATTAAGTGGCTAGATGCTGGCATCATATACCTAATATCAGACAGTGCATGGGTAAGCCCTGTCCAATGTGTACCAAAGAAAGGGGGTGTGACAGTAATAGCCAATGAAAAGAATGAGTTGATACCTACTAGAACTGTAACAGGTTGGAGGATATGCATGGATTACAGAAAACTCAATAAGGCTTCCAAAAAGGATCACTTTCCTTTACCATTCATAGACCAAATGCTGGATAGATTAGCAGGGAAAGAGTTTTATTGTTTTCTAGATGGCTATTCAGGATACAATCAGATAACCATTGACCCTAAAGATCAAGATAAAACCACTTTTACATGTCCTTATGGAACCTTTTCCTTTAGAAGGATGCCATTTGGATTATGTAATGCACCTGCAACTTTCCAAAGATGCATGATGTCAATAATCTCAGATTTCATTGAGCAATCAATGGAAGTGTTTATGGATGATTTCTCTGTCTTTGGAGAAACATTCCAAGATTGTTTATCAAACTTGGAACAAATTCTCAAAAGATGTGAGGATACAAATCTAGTGTTAAACTGGGAAAAGTGCCATTTCATGGTGCAAGATGGAATTGTGTTAGGACATAGAATCTCAAAGAAAGGTCTAGAGGTAGACAAAGCAAAAATTGAGGTGATTGAGAAATTACCCCCACCAACAACAGTTAAAGGTATCAGGAGCTTTTTAGGCCATGCTGGTTTTTATAGAAGGTTTATCAAAGACTTTTCAAAAATTTCAAAGCCATTATGTATGCTTTTACAACATGATGTACCATTTAACTTTGATGAATCTTGTTTGGATACTTTTGAAAAGCTTAAAAAAGCTTTAGTAACAGCACCAGTGATAGTAACACCTGACTGGAGTAGGACTTTTGAATTAATGTGTGATGCTAGTGACTTTGCAGTAGGAGCCGTCCTAGGACAAAGTTATGGCAAGGTTTTTCATTCTATTTATTATGCTAGCAAGACATTAATTGAAGCTCAAGTAAATTACACAGTCACAAAAGGAATTATTAGCTGTAGTATTTGCATTTGAAAAATTTAGATCATACTTAGTTGGCACTAAAGTAATTGTTTATACTGATCATTCTGCCATTAAGTATTTGATTTCAAAAAAAGATGCAAAGCCAAGGTTGATAAGATGGATTCTACTCCTACAAGAATTTGATCTTGAAATTAGAGACAAGAAAGGAGTAGAAAACCAAGTAGCAGGCCATTTGTCAAGACTTGAAGGTGAATCACTAGAGGGAGAAATCAAGGAGAGTTTTCCAGATGAGAAACTATTAGCAGTCACAGTCAATGCACATAATGCAACTGCATGTGCTACAAGCAATGCAGGAGCATCAAATGCATCTGCACCATGGTATGCTGATATTGTAAATTTCCTTGCAAGTAGAGTGACACCAGTGAATATGACATATCAACAAAGGAGAAGGTTCTTCCACATAGTAAAACAATACTATTGGGATGACCCATTCCTTTACAAGATGTGTCCTGATAAATTAATGAGGAAATGTGTTCCTGAGGAAGAACAACAAGCAGTGCTTCTGCATTGCCATGCTGCACCATATGGTGGTCATTTTGGAAGCACAAGAACAGCAGCTAAGGTATTACAGTCTGGTTATTTTGGGCCTGCTTTATTTAAAGATGCATATTTTATGGTCAAGAAATGTGATAAATGTTAAAGGGCAGGAAATATCTTTGATAAACATGAAATGCCAAGAACCAATATTTTAGAAATTGAATTATTTGATGGATGGGGAATGGATTTTATGGGCCCTTTTCCACCTTCTTTTGGTAATTTGTACATTTTAGTAGCTGTTGATTATGTGTCCAGATGGGTAGAGGCAGTAGCATTACCAAATAATGATGCAAAATCAGTAAGTAAATTTCTTCAAAGAAATATATTTACTAGATTTGGTACTCCTAGAGCTATAATTAATGATGAAGGTTCACACTTCTGTAATAAGATCATTGAAAACCTTCTAGCTAAGTATGGAGTTAAGCATAAAATTGCTACAGCTTACCACCCTCAAACAAGTGGGCAAGCAGAAATCTCAAATAGAGAAATTAAATGAGTGCTAGGAAAAAATGGTAAGTCCAAATAGGAAAGATTGGTCTTTACATTTGGATGAAGCTTTATGGGCTTATAGAACAGCATTCAAAACACCCTTAGGAATGTCTCCTTATAGAATAGTCTATGGAAAGGCATGCCATCTACCTGTGGAGTTAGAAAATAAGTCTTATTGGGCTATCAAGAAGCTCAATTTTAACTTAGATAAAGCAGGTACACAAAGAATGCTAGAGCTTAATGAGTTAGAAGAGATTAGACAATTCTCTTATGAGAATGCTGAAATCTACAAAACCAAAACAAAGGAATGGCATGACAAGAGAATTCAAAAGAGAGACTTAAAAGAGGGAGGACTAGTTCTGCTATACAATTCTAGATTGAAGTTTTTCCCTGGAAAGCTTAGATCAAGGTGGTCAGGACCATTCAAATTGGTTAAAATTTATCCTCATGGAGCAGTTGACTTGTTAGATGAAACCTCAAACACTATCTTCAAGGTAAATGGTCAAAGAATCAAAATGTATTATGGTGAACATGTTGTGAGAGAAAAGGTCACCACTCATTTGAAAAATCTCTAAAAGAAAGAGGTAGTCAGGCTGATAAGACTCTTAAAACAAGCGCTTAATGGGAGGCAACCCATCATTTTTACTTAATTTTGTTCAATTTGATGTTTTAAGTGTTTTGTAGGAAAAACAGGAAACTCATGCAGCTGCATTGCAATGCTACTGCATTACATATGCATTGAAGAAACAAAATGTGCCCTGTACCCAAGTTCAAAAGTTTGAAGAAATTAATCAAGTGTGAATGACAACTCATCAGAAGCAAAGTTAGAAATTAAATGAAGTGTTGAGTAACCAAGGGAGACACGTGGTTGCACGCATGTCCACCACGACCTTACCTAACGGCTACTACCACAATCAAATCAAAACTTCTCTTAACTCCTCACTAAAAAAACCCTAAAATCATTTTCGTTACCCCTTCCACGCAATCTGAAACCTCCCACTCTAATCAAACAGTTACACACATCAATTCCATATCCAGCAAACGCAATGGTGAAGAAGCAATCAACATCAAAATCATCAGGCAAACACGCATCATCATCGTCCAAAAAGGGCAAGAAAGGCAAGACCAATGCACCAACATTGATCAGTGAAGAGAAAGATCATCTATGGAAAATGCAGTTGCTACCAGAAAGGGGATACGATTTGAAGAGAGCAAGTCCATCATTCATGGCAACAGTGGCCAATCTTCACTAGGATCACTTTGTGTTGCCACGAGGAGGACACATTGAAGAGCTAGTGAGAGAATTCTATGCTGGACTTTCTAAAGGAGAAGGACCAGAGAAAAGCTACACTTCTAAGGTTAGAGGTAAGGTAGTTCATTTTCATCCTAAGAAAATAAATGAGCATTATCTGTTGAAATACAATGGACTTGAATTTGAAAAGAAAGTAGGGAAGGCTTATAAGAAAGAAATGGAAGAGATTAGGGGTAGAATTGCCACACCAGATTCTGTTTGGGAAAGATTTACACCAAATGAAGTTAAGCTGAGAAGTACCTATTTGATAGATGCTCTAGGAAATTGGCATTTGTTCATTACAACATCAATCTTACTTATTTCACACACATATGCTATGACCAAAGAGAGATTGATCTTACTAGATACAATTCTCTCTGAGGAAAATGTTGACATAGGTAGATTGATTGCAAGGGAAATCTGTACATGCACAACTAAAACAAAGGGATTTCTGTTTTTCCCTTGTCTCATAACTGAATTGTGCCTGAAGGAAAATGTTCCTATTGCTGCTAATGAACAAAGAAAATTTCCCCCTACTAATTTGAATGCTGAGATGAAAGAGAGAATGAGAAAAGTGAAAGAATCACTGCCTATGCCTGCAATGCAAGAGCATTTCATGCAGAAGCAAGCTGCAGTATGGAAAATTCAAAATGAACAACATGATTGGCTGCAGCTTGTTTTCCAATATTTGTATAATGAATTAGGCAATATTGAGGCACCTGTGTTCCCAAGCTGGGTGTTAAGAACTGAAAGACAACAAGATGAGGAGAAATAGCAAGCTGATGAGGAAAAAGAAGAAGAGAAGGAAGAGGAACAGGAAGAGAAACCAAAGAAAAAGGTGACTAGAAAACAAACAAATGGAAAGAAAAAGGTTGTAGTGGAGCCTGAATTTGAAGAAACTTATAATTCAGAAACTGAGGATGAGGAATTAGAAAAAGAAATGGATAAGGAGAGTGAAGATGAAGAAGAAAGTGATACTGAAATTGAAAGTGAGGAAGAAGAACATGCTAGAGGTGTCATTCTGGAAGAAATTGCCAGATAGAAATATGCCAAGAAAACACCACCACAAGCCCAACAAGAAACAACCCACAGTTCACCAATCACATCACCTATCCAATCTCCAATCCCAACCTCACCTATCCATGAGCCACAAAGAGAACAAACCACTCCTACTAGCCCCACTAACATTATAACTAATGTTGTTTCTGCTCTTGAGCAAGAAAATGTGCAGGATACTGATGAAGATCCAACTGAAGAGGCAGAACCAGAGGCAGTACAGGAAGTTGAAGTTGTCAAACAAGCAATTGAGATGCAGAGTGATGCACCTGCATCTGATGCTTCTGCATCTCAACAGAAAGCAGCACTGAAACCAGCACATGATGAGGCAACAATGCAACTTGTTCTCCAACAAATAACTCAGAGAAAGAGAGAAGAATTGGGAAATACACAAACATTCTTCAAACAACCAGCAGTCAAGGCACCAAAGAGAAAGATCTCTGAGGCAATCCCAACTGATGTTACTGCATCAAGTCCTGCATCAACACCAGAGGAATCAGGTGCATCTGCACCAGTAGAAGTAACTCCAATATCAAAGCCAAAGGAAAAGAAGCAGGAGGTGAAGAACACTCCTCCTACCAGGCAGAGTGCAAGGACAGGGAGTGAAGCCAAGAAATGAGTATCTGTTACATGCTTTCTGCAATTTAACTACTATATTTTGGGTGTTATCTTACTACTAACTCTTCCCTGATTGTGTTTTTAATCCCTCTCCCCATATTTTGAACAAATATTTGATAGTATTTTGTGAACTTCTAACAGTGAGGACACTGCTACCCCTTAAGTTTGGGGGAGGGGGGAACTTATCATATTAAGTATGTTAAGTATGTTATGTATGTTATGTATGTGTGTTTTAGCAAATGTATGTTTTTAGTAAATATTTTTGTATGAATATATTAGATGTACTTAACAAAGTAGTATCCAAATACATGAAACTAATTTTCCAAAAATACATTTTCATTGGAAAATAGGGACAAGTATGAGGAATACTATAAATTGTTAAAAACATTTTAGTAGATGATCAATTTGAAAATATTTTACAAAGATATGGTGCACCTATGGATGGATTTTTGAAAAGCAAGAAAAGAAAAAGAAGCCTTATTTCTCACAAAAATAACCAGAATTATTTTTTCTGCAAATTTTGATTAAAAAGTTTGAATAGCTTAAAGAATTAAGTTTGGGGGTGTTTTTATGAAAACCAAGGCTGCATTTGAAAAGTGAGAGCAAACAATGCAAAAGAATACAAAAAGAGTGGTGAAAAGATCAAAGATCAAAAGCCATATTGACCTGAATCAGATTGAGCTATACCTGTGGCTAAGTGCATGATTGCATCTGGAGGTCAAAGACCTGTGCCATGCATGAATGAATGCATCTGGAGGATAGTTCAAAACTGTACCTGTGCCAAAGTGCATAAATGCATCTGGAGGTCAGTGAAAAGCTGCACTTGTGTCATGCAGGACTAAATGCATCTGGAGGACAGTGAGGAAGGCAATATAGGTTACAAAAATAGTGCAGAAGCAATGCAACTGCACTGCATAAAAATAAATGCAGAAAAACATCAATGCAAAAAGCACTTCAAGAAGTAATGCATCTGCATTAAAGAAACCACCAACACAAGAAAAATAGTGCATTAACTCAAAAAGCTTTGAAAAATTCAATCAAGTCCTTGGTTGTGTTTAAAACTCCCCAATACTTGAGGATTTTGTGAGTCTAACCTTTCTTTTGAAAAAATATTTTGGTGTGACCAAAGATAAACCAATCTTTTCAAAGGCTAGGAGGAAGTTTTCACTTAGTCTTGGAACCAATCTCAACTCAGTGGGTTCACACACACACAAAAAGTGTAAATAATTCTGGAAGTTTGAAAAGAAATAAAGGCACAAGAAAAATTGATGAGCAAAGAAGTTCATAGAGAGCATCTTATGAAAATCCAAATATCAAACTGATTTATCTTCTAGAAACTATAGTATTAGTTAGTTTGTCTTTGTCATTACTTGAGGACAAGCAATGGTTTAAGTTTGGGGGTGTGATAACTCTATTTTATATGGAGTTATTCATTCATATGTTTAAACTTAGTAAATTGCTCTCTTTCAAGCAAAGATAAAGAGTTTATATAGTATTTTATGTAATATGTGATAACTTGAGTGTTTGACATGGTTATAGTTGATAATAGGCCATTTTAGATATATTGTGGTATGTTTGATAAGTTTGTTCAGTGCAGTCTAGATGCTCCTGCATTGATTCTGCACTTACAACTGCGCTGGTTTACCACAATGCTACTACACTGCAACTGCATTGCCTGAAGGTTGGAGCCATCCACTTGCACATCCACTTGCCATCCACTTGCACTTGATGACCTCATGCTTGGTCTCCTAAAGCAAGAACACCTCATAGTTCGTTGCCTACAATTCCCACATAGCTTTGAAGAGACATTAACGTAGGGACACATGTTCTTATCTCATTTGACCTCCCTATACACTTGATTGAAGACTTCACATGGGAATCAACTGCTGTAAAGTAACCATGAATACAGCCACCAAAGTTACTTCAACATGAATGAAGGAAGCACCTCTCTTGAAGACTATATAAGGACCTCACTCCTTCACTTGAAGATAGATCACAATCCATAAGTTAGATTAAAATTTCACTCCACATAGATAAGTTCTATTTTGTAAGAAGGAAAGGAAGGAAGTGACAAATCCTCCTTACCTCGATTTCATAGTTTTACCAAAGTGCTAAGGAGCTAATGCAACTACATTGCTAGGAGAATTCATGCTAAGAGCTACAACTTGTGTAAACTCTATCTTGTTGTTTCTCTTTTGTGATTTCAATTATATAAACATGTTCTATTCTGTTTATATTTGCCTTGCAATGTCTATGTTGAGCTAAACCTCTCTTAGTTGGAATGTTCTAACCATTTAATGAGCTTTTAAGTAAGTTTAATACAAGTATATGATGTGTGCACTTTAGTTCTTGCTTGATAATACTTTCAACACTTATTTTGAGATTGATCACTTAGAATAAGTAGTTTTGTAAAAGCAGACATGGTTTACAATTAAGAACTCAAGAACTAATATGGGTGAGTGTTTTACATAAAGGAAACTTTGTGAAAACCATACTAAGTCCTAGACATAGGATAGTATAGTCCATAGGGTGATACTGTGGGTACTTTAAAAGACAAGAGTGAACTTATTTAGCAAGCCTAGACATAGGAAGCTTGTAATGAAACTCTGAAGAAAGTGACTGAAAGGCACACAACTAATGCAATAGCATTCAGTGCAACTGCATCATAACTGCATTAAAACACTTATAAGTAAATTACTTGGGGAAGACATTCCAACTAGCTTTTCTCTATTGCATTACAACTACTTACACCTTGCTTTATTCTAACTTACTTGTGATACTCACCAATATCAACTATCTTGTTAAATTAGTTACTTTCCTCTAAATTACATAATATTGACTTTTGAAAGAGTTCATCAATCCCTGTGGGTTCGACCTGTTCTAAATACTATATTAGTTGTTATGGATTGTATATACTTGCACATGTTTTCCACACACCAACAGGCGAGTTTAAACTTAACTTTATCAACAGCTATTGGGATATTGTGAAGACAGAGATAGTGGGTTTTGTTAATGACTTCTACAGTTCGGCCAAAGTGCCTAAAGCTATGAACACTTCGTTTTTTGTGCTTATTCCTAAGAAACCCAATCCACAGGCCCTACATGAGTACCGGCCTATCTCTCTAATAGGCTGACTTTACAAAATTTTGGAAAAGATGATTGCCGCTCGTTTTAAAAAAATAATTGCAAAAGTCATTTTTGAATGCCAAAGTTTCTTTCTTCCGGAAAGACAAATTTTAGACAAAGTTTTGGTGGTTAATGAAGTTTTGGATATGGCGAAGAGAAGGAAACAAAGTGGTTTGGAATTGAAAGTGAACTTCGAAAAGGCATGTGATTTAGTATGTTGGTCCTATCTTGAGTATATGATGACATCCATGGGTTTAATGCAACGTGGAGAAAGTGGACGCGGGCTTGTTATTCCTCTAGTTCTATCTTGCTTCTTCTAAATGGAAGACCAACAGAGGAATTCATTACTAAAAGAGGATTAAAGAAGGGTTATCCACTCGCTCCCTTCCTTTTCCTCATAGCTTCCGAAGGGTCGGCGGGGTTGGTTCGCTAGGCGTGGAAGAAGGTCAATTAACGGGCATCAAGGTGAGTGAGTTCTTATCTATCCCCCCTTACAATGTGTTGGGAATCCACATCGAGGAAAGAGTTTTGCTCTGTGCTTCCTCTTTTCTTGCTTGTAGCATTGGCCCCATTACAATCAAATTCCTCAACATCCTATTTGAACCAAATTCAAGAAGATTAAGTACTTGGTAACCAACTTTGGACACTTTGAAGACACGATTTTCTATGTGGAGGAGTCGTCAAATATCCATCGGAGTAAGGGTAACAACTTAGTTCTTTCTTCTCTATCAGTCTATTTTTTGACCTTTTACAAAGCCCTTAGAAAAGTCTTGGGAAAAATTTCAAAATTGCAAAGACAAACGCATAAGAGTCATTCAGTTAAAAGGGATTCAAATCAAATACATAAAAAATCAATCAATCTTTGCTCATTCCCCAACAACGGGAACTTAAGCTAGACGTAACAATAAAGAAAACAAAAGAGATAAACAAACTATAGGGAGAAGCCGACGACATTTATGCTCCAATGATTTGTTCCCAAGCTTGAATCATCAATAGAGGTCAATGAAATTAGAATCCTAGCTGTCACAAGCTCCGAAACACGTCTTAGGGTCGTCTCCAAACTCATTGGTTCTCCCCAATTCTAAGATGCCCTAATTTTCATGTTTTTGGGCTTAAATGCTGTCAATAATCCAGTCCATTGCGAGGCATTGCGACTCCATCGCGAGGAGATGGGCCAAATTTTTCCTTAACCACGAGGCGAAACTCTGCACAAACTTTTCTTCTTTTCTCTATTGCGTCGCTGGGCAAGTTGTTTCGTTCTCTAAACGGTGAAACATCAAATTGAAGGTTTTCTTTTTGCTTCCTTTTGTTGCTCGGTAATCTCCCTACCTAGTTAAGTGATGGACACAAAAAATGAAAGGTTTAAGAGTACCAAGTATCCCAAAAAAACACTGAGTTAACAATTAACCTAAGTCTTTGAACTCACTATTGAAAACAATGTTATTCTACTTCGAAAACTATTTAATATGAAAGATAAATAACGGAAAACTAAATAAAAAGATCAAACTATACACATATTGCAGAGCTATCACAACACCAAACTTAATCTTTTGTTTGTCCTCATGGGCCCAAGTTCAAGGCTCGTACATGCACTCTTCATAAATTGTCGAGTGGTGGTTCTTTGCTGAAACTAATATTGTTTGTATTTATCAAGTTTCTTATGGATTATGCTAATGTATAAAAGACCTAAAAGATATCGGGAGTTATGGTGAGGGTTATGGAAGAATTCATTGAGATTTATAATCTCACTGTTTAAATTGCTGTGTTTTTCAGATAAGAAATGTAAGCAAGGTAAGGAGGCCGAGAAGACTAAAGAGTCTTGCTACTTCACTTAAAGGAAGTTGATATCAAGATGTCTTAGTTCTGTTATGTACTTTTGTTTAGCGTTGTTTATTGATACTCGTGTAATGGCA
Source organism: Astragalus membranaceus (assembly GCA_039519185.1). Classification (NCBI taxonomy): domain Eukaryota; kingdom Viridiplantae; phylum Streptophyta; class Magnoliopsida; order Fabales; family Fabaceae; genus Astragalus; species Astragalus membranaceus. The sequence goes on along the minus strand of CM076851.1, from coordinate 82,397,516 downwards.
ATTCGGGACCATTTTAGTATCAATAGTGTGGTTTAAGGAAAAATACACTCTAGCTTTGGATTATTTTGAGTTTAACTCTTCAAAACCCTATCAAGCTTTTGACTTGAGATTATGATGTTATGGTCCACTATAACTTATATTGAGTTTCTTCTGTCGTTTATCTTCCGTGTATTAAGAAAAATCCAAAACTTTAGTTGTGCATTCTCTTGAATGGTTAACTTATTATTTTGTTGGCGAATCAAATACTAGGATGTTGCACAATAGAACATTTATCCATATTAAAATGTCTAATTTCTTAGGTGATTTTAATTAGAAAATGGTTAAATATGTTTTTGGTCCCTATAAAATTTTGGTTCTTTGTTTTTAGTCCCATAAAAAATATTCACCAACTTTTAGTCCCTATAAAATTTGGATTTTTCGCTTTTAGTCCCTCATGACTTTTAATAATGTTTCATGACTTTTAATAGCGTATTTTTGACCTTTTATAAGCACTATAAAAAGTTTTAAAGCACTGTTAAAAGCCGTGAAGGACGAAAAGCATAAAACCCAAATTTTATAGGGTCCAAAAGTTGGTGAAAATTTTTTGACGGACTAAAACCAAAAAACTCAATTTTTATAGGGACCAAAAACATTAGAAAATAAGCATTACGAATAGAAATTCACATATAAAGATTTAAAACTCAAGCCTTTGTAACTGAAACTTCCATTCACAATCACAAACTGTAAATCATCCTAAGAGTGACCAATTCCTAGAAAGCGCTAAGAATGGAGATTGAAACATAAACGTATGAACGTTGTTTGCTCAGCCTAATGTACCAAATCGAAACAAATGACCCGAAGACTCAAGAGGCACTGGCATGACACATAGATACATTCTTTTGTATGCTTCATCTTCCTATTTACTAGAAGTATAAAAGAATGCATCTATGTGCCATGTTGCGGCCCTATTGCAAGTTAGTTTTTTTATTTTAGAAATATAAATGTTTATGTTAGATCTATTTTACATGTTTTAACTTTGAATATTGTCTCTTTCTGCATCAGTTGTTGCATGCATAGGTGTGCAGTTCTCTCTAACCTCTTGCGAGCCTGGTTTGCTTAAGTTATGTTGTTCTTTGCGCTCTTGTGAGCCTAGTCTGCCTAAGCTTCTTGTGGAATTTCTAAGGGCGGCACAATCTTCAATCCTTCCTAGGATTAATCAATCCAACAGGCTTAGTACCAGCCAATCAACCCAGTTGAAGAAATTATGAGACATGAATTTATATACTATTTTATTTTGACAAGGACTTTATCATCCAATGAGAGATAGAAGGGATTTAGGAAATTGAACGTCTGTAGCTTGACACTGTTAGTATCTATATGTATATTCTTGTGTAGATTCTAACAGTGTCTAACCACCTGAATGCTCAATTCCTTCTATCCTCTCCATCTGCCAATGAAAAATAAAATCCATGTCAAAATACAGTGGTATATAAATTCATAGTTTAAAACTTTTTCAACGTCAATCATACCTGTTGTGTTTGTTTTGAAAGAAACACACTAATCTAGGTTGATATATATTTTTCTCATTGTAATTTTGTATTTGGTACTTTTATATTGTAAACCAACATAATTTATGTTATGAGAATACCCGACAATAAACTTGTTTCTTAATATTGGGCACTAGTTTTTATTACTTTAAATGTTATTTTTTTAATAATTTGTGTGCGTGCTTAATTGATTCCAAAAGTTTTGTTGAATTGGGAATCTGAAAAAATGCATTATTTTATAAAAAAGGTTTTGACACGGGTTTTACACTAATAACCGACTTAGAAACCACATTATTGTGAGTTTTTAAGCATTTTAAACGATAATTTTACGTTGGTTGTTAAACGAACCGGCATGAAAAGTCCAACTTACTACACTCGGAGAAACCACATCGATTACTACACCGGCCAATAATTGGTGTGGAAAATATGATTTAACTGGCGTTGTATCCCTTTCCTAAACTAGTGAGTGCACTCTTTTTTTTAAAAAAAAGAAAATTATTAAAAAACCTACATTGGGTATTTTAACCCAACTACAAAATACCTAAAGTAATTATGATTAACAACATTGTTTAATACAATTAATTGGACATACCAATCCGAAAACGGCACTTTACACCACAAAGATATAATAATGATTGTATTGTAAATAACTGCAATGTACTAAATAAATCAAAAAATTTCCTTCAAATAGAACCTTACTACTCATAGGAAAAATTGACTTTGTGCAAGCATGCCAAAAAAAGATGTTGATGATAACATAATTGAGACAGGTAATGACATTTTTCTTTGAGAAATAACTGCAATGTACTAATTAAAGAAGTGACCATTTTGATGATAACATAATTGAGACAGGTAATGACATTTTTCTTTGGGAAAACAATCTGGAGAGATAGGCCAACACTCGGTTCATCAATATCCTGGTTTGCGTAAAGAGACATGTAAATAATAGTTGGTTTCATTGAGAATCATGTAAATAATACTTGGTTGCCTTGAGATGCAGGTAAAAAATTCTCACGGTGCCTTGACAGGCGGAGCAAACAATACTTGGTTTTAGTGGATTAAGACATTTGAGTGAAGAAGGAAAGATTACCTTGTAACGGGTGGACTAGATGTAGCAACAGGTGTTGTGAACTGGAATAAACCAACTGTTTATATTTCTCTTCTCCTTTTTTTTATACCGTTATGTTCACTATGTTTTAACTTCATTTTTTAATAACTTGTCTTAATACGATGTTAACTGTTTTGGTGGTAAACATAGTTTTTAACTAAAAAGAAAAGATAAGTCTGGTCCAACACATTCATACTTTTTCTTGTTTTTCCAGCACATTGAAATATATGGCTATTCTGCTAAGTCTGGTCCGATGCTCAGTAGGGCTTAGCGATTTAGCTCCTTGAATAGATTTTTCTTTTCTTATCATACAGAAGACTATATATTAGTGTCTTAGTCTACCTTTTTAGCATATGATGATAACAATCTAACAGAATGTAAACCGAATGTGAACTGATTTCATTGATTTGCAACTGAATGATTACAAACCTTATATACATGGTTTGACTTTTACAACTGTACTGCCATGTCAGCATTGCTGACTTAACAATCATCTAGCTGGCAGTGAGTCAGCTGCACACAAAATGCAAACTGACTCACCCTACTCTAAGTTATTTTACATTCATTTAATTACACATTTGCTATTCCCTATTACTCCCCCCTCAAACTGAAGGTGGGATAATGGGAACACCTTGAGTTTGTGCTTGAAGTCTTGAAATTGAGGGCCTGGCTGAGGCTTTGTGAGCGCATCTGCAATTTGATCAGTAGCAGGAATGTGCAGAATCTTGAGTGCCTTAGCTAGAACCCATTGTCGCACAAAATGAATATCAAGTTCGAGATGTTTGGTTCTAGAATGCTGTACCGGATTGTGTGCAATAGAGACAACACTAAGATTGTCACATAGGAGAATGGGTGGTAGATGTTGGACTTTAAGTTCTCTGAGCAACGATTGAATCCACAGAAGTTCTGCTGTAGCATTAGCCAAGCCTCGGTACTCTGCTTCTGCACTAGATCTGGCCACCAGAGACTGCTTTTTAGAGCTCCAAGAGATGAGATTGGGACCTAAGAAGATACAAGAGCCTGAGGTAGAGCGCCTGTCATCAGGATCGCTACCCCAATCAGACTCACTGTAGGCACGGAGGGACCAAGGAGTAGCTGTGGAAGCTGGCTGCAGCAGTAACCCATGATTAGTTGTGCAGCCTAGATATCGTAAGATACGCTTGACTGATCTCCAGTGGCTATCAAGAGGAGCAGATAAAAATTGACATACTTTATTCACAGAATAGGCAATCTCTGGCCTTGTGAGGGTCACATACTGCAATGCCCCTACAATAGACCTGTAAGTATGCGGTTCAGGCAGTACATCAGAGCTAAATTTGCTCAATTTTGTGCTAGAGGCCATTGGTGTTGCAACGCCTTTGCAGTCTGACATTGAAGCTTTGTGAAGAAGATCTCTAATATATTTAGATTGAGTAAGAACAACAGAGCCATTATTCTGATATTTGAGTTCAAGTCCAAGAAAATAGTCAGGCTTCCCTAGATGCTTTAAGGCAAAAGTAGCATGAAGTTTCTTGATGAGATCATGAATTAAAGAAGCAGCGGAACCTGTTATTAGTATGTCATCTACATACACAAGTGAAAAAAGTTGAACACCAGGGGATGATGAATGATCAAATAGGGATGGATCACACTTGCTTGGTGCAAACCCGAATTGTTGGAGAACCTGCTTGATTCGGTCATGCCAAGCTCTAGGGGCCTGTTTGAGCCCATAGAGAGACTTATGTAGCCTGCACACTTGAGATTTGTCTTGACTAATGAAGCTAGGGGGTTGCACCGTGTTGATCTCTTCTTCTAGATGACCATTGATAAACGCATTGTTGATGTCAATTTGTTGAAGATCCCACTTGTTGGTGATTGCAAGAGACAAGAGAATCCTTATAGAAGTTGGCTTGATCACCGGGGCAAATGTTTCACCAAAATCTTTCCCTGGTAATTGATTGTAGCCTTTGGCTACTAAACGGGCTTTGTATTTGTTGATGGTCCTATCCGGATTTTCTTTGACCCTATAGACCCATTTGCAACCTATGGCCTTCCTATTAGGTGGAAGAGTGGTCAAAGTCCAAGTATGGTTATCCATGAGAGCTTGCAATTCTGTTTGCATAGCTTGTTTCCAATGTGGAGCACTAAGTGCTTGATTGATGTTGGTTGGTTCTGCCTCTATGAGAAAGACCTTAGGTTTCAGTGAACCAGTTTGTGACCTAGTCACCATGGGATGTGTCTTGGCAGATGGAAGTGTGGATGGGTGAGAAATGACAGTTGCTGGTTGCACAGTTTCTGGTTCTGATGTAGGTGCAGAAGGCTCTGTGATTATTGGGTTATTAGGTGCTGAATTGTCTTGAATTGATGGAGAGTTATTTGTTGTTGGTGATAGAGGTGTGGTTACTGGAATTTCTGGTAAAGATGGTGACTGGTTGCTGGTTGATGGTGGAAGGGAAAAGGAGGGAATAAGTAACTAATAGGAGGTATTTGACTGTGAAGGAGGACAAGGATAGGAAGGAAACAGGGCTGTGTAGGGAAATGTAGTCTCATCAAAGGTAACATCCTTTGATACGATGATCTTATCCTTAGATGTTAGACATTTGTGACCTTTATGTGTTGGGGACAAGCCAAGGTAGACACATTGGGTGCTACGGAACTGAAATTTGGTTTTGTTGTAGGGTCTTAAGTGAGGAAAGCCAGTACAACCAAATGACTTTAATTGTTGATAGTTAGGAACTGTATGGTATAAGGCTTGAAAGGGTGAAATAAATGAGGTGAGACCAGTAGTAGGCAGCTTGTTTATCAAGTGAATAACAGTTGTAATGGCATGATCCCAAAATTTCATAGGGAGAGCTGCATGTGCAAGCGATGTAAGAGCCATTTCAACTAAGTGTCTGTGTTTCCTCTCAACTGTACCGTTTTGATGAGAAGTATAGGGGCAAGTAAACCTGTGCACAACACCCAAGTTAGTGAGATGTTTGGTGCATTGTTGTCAATGGCGGATGGCGTTTTATGGCGAAGACCCAAAAACCGCCATAAACATATGGCGGATGGTGTAACGGCATATGGCGGATGGTGTAACGGCATATGGCGGACGCCATGGCGGACCAATTTTTATAAAAAATTAAAAAACATACATACTAATAAATATACAAAAAACACTATAAAATTGATAAAATTACATAACAGTGTTTGAAATTTCATACATAATTCAAAGCAATGTTTGAAATTTCATACACAAATCTAAGATAAATACTATATGCATGAAATTTATCAAAAATAATACAGAACACAAATAGGAAGCAAACTGAGATAGAGTTACAGAACAAAACTGATAGAATTACATAACAAAAATAAAACAGGGGAAGAAATTAGAATAAAACAGGGTAAAAAACACTATGAGGCATACAGAAATGAAGATAGAAAAGAAGAAACTTGACCAAAACAGAGCTTAGAACAAAACCAGAGCAATCTTTACAGACAGAAATGGAAGACCAAACCAGAGCAGAGAGGAAGGTTGCTTAACAGAGCCTGTGTAATAGAGAAGAAAGGAAGGGAGGTCGCATGCAAGGAGAACATATGGAAAGAAGTCGCTAGCAGAGTAGCAGTAAAGAGAAGAAAGGGAGGACACTGTGTTCGTAACATGGGAAACAAGATGGAGCAGCGTTGAAAAAAGGTGAAGTGGAGAAGAGTCACGTTCAAGTCTGTCTTCAACCTAATACTGTGTTCGTAATATTATATTTAAAAGGTGGAGAAGTGGAGAAGTGGACACTGTGTTCGTAATATTATATTTAAAAAACCTAATTTTTTAATCTTTTAACTTAAACGCCAAATACCAATGCTACCCTTAATGAAAAAACCTAGCTTTTTAAAATATCAAGGGTGTTTTAGTCATTCCAAGTCTGTCTTCAACCTTGGGAAGACATTTCGACCCAAACCCACAAAACCCACACAGATTTCGCCGCAGATCTCGCCGATTTCGCGCCCGCGACGGCCACGACACAGATTTCGTCCGCCATATCCCGTCGTACCGCCACAACCGCCATGCTCATGGCGTCCGCCATGGCATCGCCATTGGCACACCGTTATAATACCGTTTTTCTATGGCGGCTGCTCCAATTTCCGCCACGCCATAGCGCTATGGCGCCGCCATAACCGATATTTGACATCACTGGTTTGGTGAAAGGTAAGTACTCACCACCACCATCAGATTGCACTGCTTTGAGGTTAGCAGAGAACTGAGTTTTAATGTACTGATGGAAAAGAATAAAGGCATTCAGGGCATCTGACTTTTGTTTAAGAAAATAGACCCAACTGAACGTAGTGCAAGCATCAACAAATGCTATATAATAGTAATGACCTCCACTAGAAGCCATAGGAGCAGGGCTCCACAGATTAGTATAAATAAGTTCAAAAGGAGTGTGATATTGAGTGTGTGAAGGAGGTGCATATAATCGATGTGACTTGCCTACTTGACAGGAATTATAGAATTCAGAATTTTTATTTGAACATTTCAAGTTACAATGCTTCATTACATGAGAAACTACATTGGAATTAGCATGTCCTGGGCGAGCATGCCAAAGAGAATAAGATGCAACAGTAGGTGATATCCTAGGTGGTTCAGTGACATTATGCAAAGTAGAATTACTGACATTATGATCAATGGGTAAAGCAGTAACAGAATTCACAGAAACAAGATGAAACCAGAGGTGATTGAATGTTTTTCACAATAGGCAACCCTTTGAAGACATAGAGACTATCTGAGCCTAAAGTGCGTTGAAAAACAACCTGTTTAGAGTCCTATGATTTCACCAAGCAATATGGATCGTGAAATTCAAAATAAACACGATTATCACGAACAAACTGTGAAACTGATAATAATTTCTTAGTGGTATTAGGGACATGTAATAAGCTGTATTCAGGGATCTTCGAAGGTAAAGAAGGCTCAACTTCAAGTCTTGAGAAGAGAATTTGAGATCTTGACTATGAAGGAAGGCGAGACAATAAACGAGTTTTTCTCAAGAACTCTTGCAATTGTAAACAAGATGAAGGCTCACGATGAAAAGATAACTGAAACCGTAGTGGTTGAAAAGATTCTCAGGTCAATGACTCTAAGCTACAACTATGTGGTTTGCTCAACTGTTCAATCGCGTGACACAGAAAGCTTATCCATCGATGACCTTCAAAGTAGCTTACTGGTTGAGGAACAACGCATGAAAGGGCAACAGAAAGAAGAAGAACAGGCCTTGAAAGTGTCTCCTCCTGGTAGAAGTGGTGGAAGAGGTAGAGGAAGAAGTTCTGGCAGAGGAAGGGGTAGACAAATGTCAAAGGAGCATATAGAATGTTACAAGTGTGGCAAAATGGGACATTTCAGGAATGAGTGCCCTGATCTTGAAGAAAAGATTGCCAACTATGTTGGCTTTGATAAAGAAGAGGAGATGTTGCTTATGGCATATGCTGACAGCAAGCAATTAGTGAAGATTGGACCAAATGGTGAGCTCTGGTTCCTTGACTCTGGCTGCAGCAACCACATGTGTGGTTGCAAAGACTGGTTCTTTGATCTAAATGAAGAATTTAGGGAGACAGTGAAATTAGGAAACAATATGAGGCTAAATGTGATGGGGAAGGGTAGCATCAAGTTGAAGATTGAAGGGCGTGTGTGTGTAATTACAGGAGTGTATTGGATTCCTGAATTGAAGAAGAACTTGTTGAGCATAGGTCAATTGCAACAAGGAGGATTGAAGGTTGTCTTTGAAGATGATATGTGTAAAGTCTATCATAAGGAAAGGGGTCTAATAATTACATCCAAAATGGCAAATAACAGGATGTTCACCATCATTGGATCTTCTGTTATTGCAAATTGTATGCAGATCTCTAGTGATGACTTGGGTGACTTGTGGCACAGAAGATATGGACATCTCAGTCATAATGGCCTGATGCTGCTTAAGTAAAAGGGAATGGTGGAAGGCATACCTGCTCTCAAGGAACCAGTGAAGCCATGTACTGAGTGTCTTGTTGGGAAGCAGCATAGGGATGCCATGTCTAAGCAAAGCAAATGGAGAGCCTCAAGGAAACTGGAGCTGGTTCATTCTGACATTTGTGGGCCTATTTCACCAGAATCCAATAGCCACAAAAGGTATTTTATCAGCTTTATTGATGATTTTACTAGAAAGGGCTGGGTGTATTTTCTTAGTGAAAAATCAGCTGCTTTAGAAACCTTTAAGAAGTTTAAGATAATGGTTGAGAAGGAATCCAATTGTGTAATTAGTTGCTTGAGGACTGATAGAGGTAGGGAATTCACCTCAAAGGAATTCAATGATATTTGTAGTGAGAATGGTATTAGAAGACAACTTACAGCAGCTTATACTCCACAACAGAATGGATTAGCTGAGAGAAAGAATAGAACCACTATGAATATGGTGAGAAGTATGTTGAATGAGGCAAAATTACCAAAGCAATTTTGGCCTGAGGCAATCAAATGGCCATTTTACTTACTGAACAGGTGTCCAACTGTATCTCTCAAAGATATAACTCCTGAGGAAGCCTGGAGTGAAATAAAACCATCTGTGAGACACTTGAGAGTGTTTGGCTGCATTGCTCACATGCACATTCCTGATGTTCAAAGGAAAAAGTTGGATAACAAGAGCCTCAAATGTGTTTTCTTGGGAATCAGTGAAGAGTCTAAGGCCTATAGGCTCTATGACCCAGTTAAGAAGAAGATCATGGTAAGCAAGGATGTAGTGTTTGATGAAAGTGAGAATTGGGATTGGGATAGTAAAGAAGGAGGAAACATTGAGTGTGAATCTGATGAAGAAAACAGTGACAAAGGTGCTGAAGTGAATATGGAGGAGAATGTGAATGATATTGAAGAAAATCACTCCACACATAGTGATGACTCAGGTGCTGAAGTTGCGGGAACAGGGCAAGATAATGAGACACAAAGCAACACTGCATCTGGTGCAGTGGTGTCTAGAGCAGGAAGAACCATTAAAAGTCCTGCTCACTTTGATAATTTTGTGATGTTTGGAAACTTGAATGGTGAAGATGATCTGCAGGAGGGTGAAAACTTGCATAGTTTTGCTGTGTTTGAGAATTTCTCAGATCCTATATCATACAAAGAAGCTGTGAAGTATGATAAATGGAGGAAGGCCATGAAAAGTGAATTAGCTTCAATAGAAAAGAATGACACTTGGGTTTTGGTTGACCTTCCTCAAGGTGCCAAAACTATTGGGGTCAAGTGGATCTACAAGACAAAATATAATGAAGCAGGAGAGATAGAAAAACATAAAGCCAGACTTGTTGCAAATGGGTATGCTCAGCAATATGGCATTGACTACTGTGAAGTGTTTGCACCAGTGGCAGGGTGGGACACTATAAGGTGCATCCTGGCCATAGCAGCCCAAGAAGGGTGGAGCATCTTCCAACTAGTTGTTAAAAGTGCCTTTCTCCATGGTGAGCTCAATGAGTTGGTATTTGTGGAGCAACCAGAGGGATACTTGAAAGAGGGGTGTGAAGACAAAGTGTACAAGCTCAAGAAAGCCTTGTATGGCTTGAAACAAGCTCCAAGAGCTTGGTATAGCAAAATAGATTCCTATTTTTTGAAAGAAGGATTCAAGAGATGTCCCTATGAGCACACCCTATTCACTAAGGCCAATAGCAGTGGTATCATCATCATTAGCTTATATGTTGATGATCTACTGTATACTGGAAGCAATCCTGTTATGATGAATGAATTTAAGGAATCTATGAAAAGTCATTTTGATATGAGTGACCTTGGCAAAATGAGGCACTTTCTGGGTGTTGAGGTGACTCAAGATCAGAGGGACATCTTCATCACCCAACAGAGATATGCTGGTGAGATTCTTAGGAGATTTGGATTACAAGACAGCAAACCTGTCTATAATCCAGTTGCTGTGGGTGACAAGTTGACCAAAGATGATGATGGAAAAGTTGTTGATCCCACATATTTCAAGCAAATAGTGGGAAGTTTGATGTATTTGAATGCTAGCAGACCTGATATTATGTATGCAGTGACCTTAATCAGCAGATTCATGGACAAACCTGCAGAAAAGCATTTGGTGGCAGCAAAACGAGTCTTGAGGTATCTAAGAGGTACTACAACACTGGGAATTCAATATAAGGTAGGAAGCAAGTATGATCTCTTAGCATATTGTGATAGTGATTACGCTGGGGATCTTCAAGATAGGAAAAGCACCACTGGTTTCATTTTTATGTTATGTTCTGGAGCTGTTTCATGGAGTTCTAAGAAACAACCCATTGTCACTTTGTCTACAACAGAGGCAGAGTTTGTAGCAGCTGCATATTGTGTTTGTCAAGGCATTTGTCTCAAAAGAATTTTGGAGGAATTGTGTGTGAAACAGAACAAATGCTTAACTGTGCTATGTGACAACAGTTCTACTATAAAGCTATCCAGAAATCCAGTAATGCATGGAAGAACCAAACATATAGATGTTAGGTTCCACTTTCTCAGAGACATGTGCAAAGAAGGTTTGATTGAATTGAAGTTTTGTGGCACTCAAGACCAGTTGGCTGATCTGCTAACCAAACCATTGAAGAATGAAAGCTTTCTCAAGCTTAGGGAGGACTTAGGAATGTGCATGCCTGCTTAGTTTTTTTTTTACTGATTCTGTAAACTGAAGTCTTAGCCTCCAATTTAAGGGAGGGTTTGTAAGCAAATTCATTGTTTGGGCCTATTTGTTTGTTTGGGCTATTTATGCTTTTGTATTTTCGGATCCTGATGGAAGCCCAAGTCACGAAGTGACTAAACTCAAGTTGTAATATATAGCTTTTCTCAATTAATGAAAGCTAACAGCATTTTTACCAACTTAACAGAATTAGTTACATGTGGCACCTTGAAATATGGAAGCGATGCCTGATGGTGATCCATCACTACTGTGATTCGGTGATGCCGCCATGGTTGGATCGTCGATGGAGAAGACGAAGTGATTTAGAAAAATGATGCGCGCAAGAGAGTGAGGGGCCCAGAATCGTAGATAGAGATTGATACCATGATAACAATCTAACATAATGTAAACTGAATGTGAACTGATTTCATTGATTTGCAACTGAATGATTACAAACCTTATATACACGGTTTGACTTTTACAACTGTACTGCCATGTCAGCATGGCTGACTTAACAATCATCTAGCTGGCAGTGAGTCAGCTGCACACAGAATACAAGCTGACTCACTCTACTCTAATAGTTATTTTACATTCATTTAATTACACATTTGCTATTCCCTATTATATGAAAGGGTAATCCTTCTATAACTCTTCATATAAGGGGTTTGAGTTCCCTTACGTTGATGTGGTAGCTTTATCTTATCAATTGAATTTTAATTATCGAAAAGAAAGTAATGTCAATATGTAATATGATGAACACTTGTAATTAATTTGGGCCAAAGTCGTCTCTTGCATTCAGCCAAATTTAGTCCTTCCTCCATCTTTGTGTCAAAGTCTTTTGCAACCTTCCAATTGCAACACTCCATTAGAGAACCTTGCAGCCAAATTACTTATGGAGTCTTCTTGTTCTCTTTGTATATATAGGTCAATTTAGTCCCCAACAAAGCTATAAAGAGACAACTTTAGTCCCTAAGAAATATTCAAACACCCAACTTAATATGTGAAGGTGAGAACACTTGAGGTGCTAGCTCAGTGGTAAGAGCTAGTCTTGTATCCTCAAGGTGCTGAGTTCAAATCCCCTCGGGGACAGTTGTAAAATGGTCATTAGTACCACTTTGATTAATAAAAATTTCCCCCTTCCCCAATTTTAAAAAAAAAATATATATGTGAAGGTGAGAAAACACACATCAAAGAGGGTCTGAATGGTGTGTTTAAAATCTTTTCGCAAAAATGGTTTTCTAAGTTACTTTCACCTAAGTTACTTTCACAAGAACTGGTTTTAAAAAGATATAAAATAAGTAAACAGTTAAGGGAGAAAAAGAGAGTGTATGAGACAAGTGATTTATCTTGGTTCACCACCTCTTGGTAGCTACCTTCAGTCCCTTTCAAAACACATGAAGGATTTCTCCACTAGTTTTCAGAGCGTTTTACAAACTCAAGAGTATCTCCTACCAACCTTGCCTATGCTCTCAACTCCTAAGAAAACCTTGACCTCAAGCTTATTAGGAAATGCCACTACAGAGAAATTTATAAATCAATCAAATTAAATATTTGGTTTCACTCTCAACATGACATGTTTTTCAAATCATTGTCGCTCAATAGACTATGTTCGATAGATTATTTATTCAATCCTTGAACTAATAAAACATTATTAATAGAAGGTAAAGAGCTATTGCTTTGTTGGAATCAAGTGGATCCAGAGAGCATGACCCTTAATTGATTTTGAAGATAACCAACATCATTAGAAAAGAACTTAGTTCTAACATGTTTTTCTAGTGTTTAGAACCTCTGATTTATCTTCGAAAAATTACGTAGAACAAATGTAGAAAACCAAGTCAAAAGGTGTATGCCATCTAGTCAACAAAGCATGTATCATTTGGTCAAAGATTTTCTTTTTCTCAAAAAGCGCTTCTGGTCTAAGGCTTCTCGTCTCTCAGAGTGCATTTGGTCAACTTTTAGAATGAAGCGTCTACTCTAACAGCATTAGAAGGCTTCAATACATCAAATGAAATACTTAATGTTATTTGGAGTAATTATATGATACGAGGAATCAGGGAAATAAAGAGAATAAGAATAAATGGAATAATTGAGAAGGCGACAAAAAGATTGCCTAGGTTTGGAATCCTTGCTCGTACAATGTCAGCGCTGCTATAAAAGAGTGCAGAAAAGCGTGTTTTCGCCGGAATTGTAGCGTACAACACTAGGACATTTATTGTGGTTGTCTCTTACGAAGAAATCCTAAACTTAATGTCCAACAAACTGATTTCACCTCAGAAGCAAGGATCAATGACTATAATTCTTGTGTAGAGTATCAAATCTCTCTCTTCTTTCAAAAACAACAACTAATCAAAAGAACGCATAACTAAGAAGAATCAAGAAACAGAAACAAGCAAAAACACTCATAAACATTCTTGAACCAAGATATTCAAGAGAAAAACATTCTATCTTTCTTGAAGGCTCAAATACGCATATCACTAATTCAAAAGCTCTCAAATAAGCCCATCCAGAAGGACAAAGGACCCGTTTGGATAGTGCTTATTTTGAGCTTATGAAAATAATTTATGCAAATAAATGAGCTTTTATGTTAACCCATAAGTTTTCACTAAGAAAAGTTATATCTCCATAAGTTGTTTTTCCATAAACTACCATGACAAGCTTATGAATAGTACAAAAAAGCTTATTTATTTGCATAAGTTATTTTTCATAAGCTCAAAATAAGCTCTATCCAAACAAGCCCAAAGCTAGGAGGGAGAAACCTTCAAGGTTTGAAGAAACCTCTGTTCGAAGGGAGTAAAGGGAGTACGAGCTCCTATCTCGGTAACCATCGCTAAGTAAATGAAGACCTTAGGATCATCAGTAACCAGACATCATACATGCACATCGCCAGCAACACCCAAGAGATCCCATTCCTTTCTTCGATGATCAATCCCGACCAGATGCTGGAAATTCGGAGCACGAAAGAAGTGCCTTCTTCAAAAATGCTTCTCCTCTTAAGCACATCTCGGGAAACCCAAAAATAAGGATCCACTGCATCTCGGAAAAACTCGGCTCCATCACTCCCAACAGAAGATTCGTCATCACGGCGCGAGGACGAGGATCCATCATCTGAAGAAGAATCTTGCTTAACCCGAGCTGCCAATTTCGTCATATCCATTCACACCTACACGGAGGAAGCCCGCGTTAGGGGAGATTCTAAAATGATAGTCTTATCTGCACCGCGAAGGCGTTGACTCAGACTCGGCCAACCATTCCTTTTTTGTTTATGATAAAAGATGCTAATTCCCGAAACATTTAACTTGATTTATGAACAAGTTATTTGAAGGTGAAGTTAAACCGTAATGAACATAGAAATTTAAAAAAAGAAGAGAGAAGAGAAATGCACACAATTGGTTTATCCTAGTTCACAACAACTGTTGCTTCATTTAGTCCACTCGTTACAGGGTGATTTCGTCTTCTTCACTCGAAGGACTTAATCCACTAAAACAATGTATCCTTTCTTCAGGCCTCACCAGGCTTTAGAGTATTCTTTCTTCCAGCCTTCCCTGGTGTAACACCCCAAAAATAATAGATTAATTTATTTAATTAATTAAATGAAATTGGGCGGTAGAAATAATAATATAATTATCATTTATTATTTATTAAAATAATTATATGGTGCTTTAAATAAAATGAGGAGTGGTATTGTAATTGGAGGTGGTGTTTTAATTAAATTGGGCTTAAGCTGCGGGGAAAGCCCGCAATCCAAGCCCACTAGTCTAGGCGCATATTTAAAGTGAAAATTTAGGTTTTAGCTCATTTTTGTGAAAAGAAAGAAAAGAGGCGAATTGAGAGAGTGAGGAGAGGGTGGAGGCGGCGCTCATGAGAGAGGAGGGAGAGAAGAAGGGCGCGCCCAAGAGCAAGAGGAGAGGGGATCGTGTTGCGGTGATCTTTGGAGTTTACGTATACGGAGATAGCGTGTTCGTCATAACCTAAGGTAAGGGTGGGTCTCATCTTCTCTATAATAGGGTCTTATGATGGGGACTAAGTAGGGGTAGGCTCTATGTATGCCGTTTTATGTATTTCTAGTGATTATTGATGAACCCTAGGCATATGATAACTCGTTGTTGAGAAATTGTGGTTTGCGTGCTAAGTGCTTGGATACTCATTGATGGTATTGTGATTGATAATGATTCGGTGGATGATTTTTGATGATTCTTTATGTATTCATGATTGTTGTAATTGGGGTTGTGTTTGATCATGTAAAAATTTGGAAAAATACTGAAATTACTGTTCATGGGCGCCATGGGCGCCATAGGTGATGTTGCACATAAGGTGCTTTAATGTTTGCTCCACGGTTACTGTAGCAGCGCGCCATGGGCGCCATGTGCTGTGTCTAGTGTGTGTTCTGTTTTAGGCGCCCAGGTGCTGGGCGCCGTGTGCAAGGATGTTGCCTCTGTGTCTTGTTGTGTCCTGGTGCTGTGTGCGTATATGGGGTGTGTTGTGTGCAATTTCAAATTCTGGGCATATTTTACCGTGCCATCTTTTGTATTTGCCTGCCCAAATTCAATTTTAAATATTTTGGCTCGAGTGGTTTTATCTTTGCACGTGTAATTCTGGAGTTGTCCCACTGGGTGTTGTTTGTGTGCGTATATGGGGTGTGTTAAGTGCAATTTCAAATTCTGGGCATATTTTATCGTGCCATCTTTTGTATTTGCCTGCCCAAATTCAATTTTAAACATTTTGGCTCGAGTGGTTTTATTTTTGCACGTGTCATTCTGAAGTTGTCTCGGTGGATGTTGCTTAGGTGCGCTGTGTTGTCAATTCTGTGTCTGGGCGCTAGGCGCCCTGCGCCAGTTTGTGTCTGGACGCTAGGCGCCCTGCGCCAGTTTTTGTGTGTTGTTGTTCCCTGCTAGGCGCCCAGCGCCTGGGAGCCATTTTCAGCACGTGTCTCAGTTTTGTCCCAAATTTGTTTTTGACATATCTTTTGACTCGGGTGTCCGTTTTAAGTGCTTCAAAGTGTGTTTCGAAGCTCGTTCAGTCCTCTATCTGTGTGTGCTACTGTAATGTGAAAAATAATTAATTTCGCTGAATGTTTCTGGATACTTGTATTTTGATAGTGGTGTGATAAAATGATGGTGTGTCTACGGACCAAAAATGTTGGTGATGATTTTAGGCTGCGGTCTTGACGTTGTGATTTTATAATGATGATGTGTGTGACTTGTGGTCGTGAATAATTATGATTGCTGATTTGTTCATGGAGTCATATGCATACATTAGGCTGCGGTCTTGACGATGCATTTTTAGGCTGCGGTCTTGACGTTATTTTTCGGCTGCGGTCGCGACGTGCCCAATTGGCTAATGAGAAGTGATAAAGGTACCTCATGCATATGCCCGCGAGTGGGTTGCATTTCATACTCCTGCATGACATTGTGACGACTCGTTGTGCCGAGTAACTTGATGATGAGATTGACTGTTTACCCTTGCTGATGGAATTGACTGTTTTATCCTTGATGATTGACTTGATGTTTCGTGGTGTGGTCGATATAGTGTCATAACTCTAGCTTAGTGCTTATCATATGCTTTATTATATGGTTAGATGAACTCACCCCTTCTGTTTGAATGTTACCCCTATGCGGTAACGTGCAGGTGAGCTCAAGTGAAGGCTTAGGAACCTTCGCTAGCTGAGTCGGGTCGTCTGCTCTGATATGTAACACTTGGGGGAAATAGAACGTTGTTTTAGTTTATTCAAGACTGTGTATAATTGTTGGACTTTCCGCTGTGAAGTTGTATTTTAATTGACAATGACGTTTTGAAAGTATTATAAGACTGTTTTCGAAAAGCGAGTAATTTGGCGTGTGATGTTTAACGAAGTAAGTGTGACATCCCTTGTGGTGTAATTAAAAATTTGAAACTCTGATTTTACAAACAACTTAACGGGTAGAAAAGGGGTGTTACACCTGGCTCTAGAGGATTCTTTCTTTAAGCCTTCAAATACTCTAGAGTATTCTTTACCTTTCTCTCCAGGCTAATCCACTAGAGGATCTCTCCAGTCTTTCCAACATCCTGATAACCGCCATTGAGGAACCGTGTATTCTTTCTTCAAGCTTCACCATGCTCTAGTGTATTCTTTCTTCGAGCTTCACCAAATACTAGTGTATTATTTCTTCAAGCCTCACAATGCTCTAGGTGCTTACCTATATCTCCATGAGTTTGTATATTGGAATTACATTTGAGTTTGTAATATGTGTGATAAAAAGTTATTTCCTAGGATTCTAACTCTCTATGAAAGTATATTATAAATTAAATTCTATATCAACTCAAGTGAGTTACCTACTTAATTGATTTACATTTTCATCTAAGATAACTCTCAATGAGAGGATTAACATTTTAAATCTGTTAGATATGTTATAGGCTTTTTCAAAATCTTTACTTTAGAACATGCATTTTTATTTTCTCTCTTTCCATGGATGTTTGGAGTGAACAATCTCATGGTGACCAAATTCATGGTATATTCGATGAATACAACTTAGTCATTTCTCTCAATCTTACTTGGTCATTGCCAACATGCATACCATGGTTGTTTTGCCAACAGGACGACAACCTCTACCAATCAAAGAAACTTCTTTCAATAGACGAGAGATTATAACCATTGAGAAATTTGACGGTTGTACAAACTAGCCATTGGGATGGATAAAGTAATATATACGTTGTATTGTACTTGAGAAAGAGAGAGAGAGCTATTAGCATTTGACAATCCACATGCTAGGCCTCCTAGAGAATGCCGAGTCATCGTATTGACAGTTGGTTGATGACCGCTTCTCTTCTAACTCGTTATGATGATTTGAAGATAATGTGATCTTCAGATGTTTCGATCATCAGACTCTCTTTGCATTTGTTTTTTTCTGGTGAATGCATTGAGTGCATAAGCAGATGCTTTCCTTATCTTCAATAGTGTTTTGACTCGATGCTTCACAAAACAAACACATGTCTTCTTAATGAGATTCAACTTGTCTTGATCTTCTTATGTAGATTTTTCTTGTTGAATATGTATGACAAGTCTTCTTGTTCTTTTTTGTCTTGCTTGATGAAGTGTGTATTCTCCCATGTTGGATATATTATAACACCCTTCACATTTGAACAAAGAGTTAACAGACAATTTTTACTCTTGCTTTGTTATCATCAAAACATCAAACCAAAGTAATTGTTGTTCGAATCAAACTGGTTCTTTCAGTATAGAGTTGTTTGTCGCAAGATTTACTGAGATTTTATCTCAACAAATTACTTTATGTTTCAGGTAACTAAGGGTAAAGGAAGGACATCGAGAAGGGTCTTGAAACTTATTTCTGCTCAAAAGCTTATGCATACTAGGGTGGTGTAGTGTAGTCTAGTGTAATTCTAGATCATATTCTCCCTTTAGTTGTCCTTCTATGTAATTTATGTTAGTTTTACACGTTATTATCTACTGAGATGCAATGTTTATTAAATTTTAATATGGCTAGAGGGTCTTGAAACTTATTGATATCATTTCCATTTAACTTGACTTTTAAATTCTATGTTTTAAATCCACTTATTGATATTTAATTATGCATAGCGCCTTAATCTCGCCTCGCTACTGAGAGTAGAGTGTTACTGTAACATCCCAAAATTTTGTACCGTATTATTAATTTCATCTTTTAATAAGAAGGTATTTTCATTTGGATGCTAAATAAGTTTCATTTAGCTAATGTTAGGAATATTAGGGTTTTGAGAGTCGTGAGCGACTGTTCCTCGCTAAGCAAGTAGAGCCACTCTCCAGCTCCTGCTTTCAGGAGTGACACATAGCGCGTTCAGGTGAAACGATGACGCACTGCTTTTGTTGGGAAACTAATAGGCCTAGGTAGACTAAGATGATTTGGTTGCATGAGAGGCACAGATTCAAGGCAGTGAAGAGGTGTGGAGTCGCTGGGTGAGTGACATTTCACCCCTATAAATAGGATGGAGTCCAAAGCTCTCATTCACACCATTCTTTTTCTCTTTCTAAGTTTTCTCTCTCTAAAAATAGTTCTAGAAATGTTCTTGAGAATTCTGAAGTGTTACTGGAGGTTCGAGGTAGTTTGGGGTTTTACAGATCAAGCTAGGGTTCTGTTGAAGGAAGGATACCAGCTTTAATACAAGTGGAGGAAGATACTGTATAACATCATGACGTTTAGTTTTAAATATTGATTTAAAAATGTGTAGAGTGACCTAAGCTATACTAGAGTTAAAGAGTCAGTGATACTTTAAGATCATTTAACTATTCCTTGGAGTTTAGGTTGTGTGAAGTTTAGGCTGGCGAGTACCGATTAACACATAAGAACTGTTAAATTGTCATTCATTGTTTTATTTGTTTGATAGATTGATTGTTTGAGATATGAATATATATATATATATATATTAGGATTTAATTTAATGGATCATGGTTATCAAGGTTAGATTTGTAGAAAATGCATATGGAAGGATATTATTAATGGATTAGAAATGTGATTTGAGGTGTTAGTATTACTGCAAGAACATAGTCCGCTTCTGCTCCTTCTACACATTTTAATAGAGGCATCGAGAAACCTCTACGAAAAAGTCTTCCTTCAATGACCGAATAGGACGCAGCTCGCCTTCTTACGGAAGCTGCTTCTTTTGCGTCAATGGGTTCTTGCCCTTCAAGGATATACCGGAGAATTGGGGTTATCCAACTTTGGCTTGCCGCGACGGTGAGGATAGAGGTGGGCGATCCACTGTCTAGAGGAACACTAGGTCTGGACAGAGTTTCTTGAATGACGCTCCGATGGTTCCCGGGTACTCTGGTGCTGGCAAGCTTGGAGAGTATGTCAACTCTGGCATTTTCCCCCCTGGGTACATGTTTTACTTCTGCTTTTTTAAACAATTGTAAGAGCTCGCGCACTATGGTTAGGTACTTTTGTAACACTGGATCATAAGCGCCAAATGCAGCTTTGATCTGAGAGACTACTAAAAGCGAATTTGTGAGAAGCTCAACTCGTGTTTCACCGAAGTCTCTGGCCAACTGTAGGCCGGCTATGGAGGCCTCATACTCTGCTTGATTATTGGATGTGGAGAACAAAAATGTCAAGGATACTTCAATCATTAGTCCTTCCGAGTTTTCAAGTATTAGGCCTGCTCCACTTCCCTTACTATTTGAGGACCCGTCCACGCTGCCTCCACTTTGCCATCTTGTGGAGCTGTCGTCATTTCGGCCACAAAGTCTGCCAAGATCTGGGCTTTCATGGCTGGTCTTGACTCGTACTTGATTCCAAACTCAGAGCTCGACTGCCCATTTAATCATTCTCCCAGCTAGATCAGGGCGATGGAGGATTTGTCTGATTGGTTGGTATGTTCGAACTACCACTTGATGTGCTCGAAATACGGTCTGAGGCGCCTGGCTGCAATACCTAGTGCCAGGGCGATTTTTTCCACCTTCTGGTATCTCAACTCCGGGCCCTGTAATGCCTTACTTACGAAGTATACCGGCCTCTGGTCCGTGTTAGTTTCTCTGACTAGCACTACGCTTAATGCCTCATCGGCAACTGCGAGGTATAAATACAGGGTTTCCCCTTCTTCAGGACGTGTTAAGATGGGCGGTTTGGAGAGGGTTTCTTTTAAAAGGTTCAGCGCCTGCTCTTGCTCGGCGGTCCAGTCGAATTTTGTTTCCTTCTTGAGTAGTTTGAACAAGGGTAGAGACTTGTGCGCCGCTTTTGAAATGAAACGAGATAAAGCCACTATCATGCCGGTCAGCTTTTGGATTTCTTTCTTTGTAGTTGGTGAAGTCATTTCGGTTACCGCCCTACACTTATCGGGGTTGGCCTCAATCCCTCTCTCAGTGAGATAGAAACCGAGGAATTTCCCCGCTCGAACCCCGAAGGTGCATTTTTCTGGGTTTAATCTCATGTTGTTTTTTCGGATTTCCGAGAATACTTCGGTCACATCTTTGAGATGGTCTGGATAATTTTTACTTTTAATTATCATGTCATCAAGATATACTTCGATTACCCGACCAATTTGATTCTTAAAGACCTGATTCATCATCATTTGATAGGTTGCCCGGCGTTTTTGAGCTCGAAGGGCATTACGCGATAACAATAATTTCCTTGTTCTGTCATGAACGCCGTTTTCTCTTGATCTGGCGGGAACATTGGAATTTGGTTATATCCTGAGTACGCGTCCATAAAAGATAATAAACGAAAACCTGAGGCGCTATCAACTAATTTATCTACGCAAGGAACGGGGAAGGAGTCCTTTGGACACGTCTTGTTAAGATCAGTATAATCAACACACATTCTCCATTTTCCATTAGGTTTCTTAACAAGAACTACATTGGACAACCAAGTGGTGTACTTAATTTCTTTTACAAAGTTTGCTTCTATGAGGTCTTTCACACCCTTTGCAGCAGCTTCAGCTTTTTCTCCTTTCTGGGCTCTTCTCTTCTGGGCCACCCACTTGGTGTTTGGGTTAACATTAAGGTGGTGGCACGCTACCTCGGGTGGTATCCCTGGCATGTCCGCCGCAGACCAGGCGAACAGATCAGCATTCTCTCTTAGGCAGATGGTGAGTTTTTCCTTGACTTCCTGAGGGAGGTCGGCGCCTATCTTGACAGTCTTGGTGGGATATTTTCCTAATTGGATAGAGATGAATTCACCGTCTGGCTCTGGCCTCTTCATGCGCTTATTCAGCTCCTTGGCGAGGGTGCTATCATCCTCCTCTTCCTCACTGTCTGGATCGTATCTGGCATCTAGGTTTGCTAGGTTCACCTCAACTTCTTTCCCGGATCTCTTGTCTGGCTCCCCTATTTCGGCAATCTCTTTTTCATTCTTAACACTCATGTAGTAGCATCTGCGTGCTGCTGCCAGATCAGCCTGAAGGGTTACAATCTTGTTCTCCAAATTGTAAAATTTCATTCTTAAGTGAACCGTTGAGGTTACTGCCCCCAACCTGCCTAATGTTGGCTTCCCGACGATGCACCGGTAGATGGATTTGCATGGGAGGACTAAGAAGGATGTCTTTACAGTTCTGAATAGAGTTTGTTCGCCATCAGGGTCTCCATAGGTAACCATCAGTTCCAAATGGCCAAGTGGTTTAGCTTTTGATCTGTTGAACCCAGTCAGGTCTGATCCTCGGTAGGGAGTCAGGTCGTCGGGGGAGATATTCAACACTTTTAACAAATCTTCAAAAATGATGTCTACAGAGCTACCCTGGTCGACCAGGATTCTTCTGACTTCAACATTGGCCATGACAACCGATATCAGCAGCGGGATGTACTTGTTTGGCTTTCCGTCGAGTAAGTCTTGATCGCCAAAGGACAAAGGTGGCCTGGCTGGCCCCTCTATGGTGGTTGAGGGGGATGCAACATTCAGGATTTCTTTCCATCTTCTCTTTATTGACTTATTCGTTCCACACCCATATAAATGGTCTCCTTCATGTATCACCATGGCCACTTGTCTTCCTCTGGACTTCCGAGTGTCTTCCTTCTCGAAGGACTCACTGTCTTCGTCCTTTGTAGCTTTGACGACTTTGCTGGCCAGGCCCTTGCCTTTGCGTGGGGACCTGGATCTTTTTGAGGGGGATCAGGGTCTCTTGCGTGAGCTACTTGCCTCACCATCTTTCTTTACGTATTGTAAAAGTTTCCCTTTCTGAATTAGCTCTTCAATGTCGTCCTTAAAAGCTCGGCATCCATTGGTGTCATGACCTCCGCTTCGGTGATAGCGGCACCATTTTTTTGAAGGATTCTGGCTTCCTTCAGCACTAAAGGCTCTGGTCTTTTGACGTTTTTAAATTCAGCATTGGCACACTCAGCTAAGATTTTAACCCGGGATGCATTGAGGAGGGTGTGTTCGGCGAACCTGCGTGGTCGTGCCTCACGATGCCCCCTCCTGCTTCTTTCGCTGCCGGGTTTCTCGAGCGTCACCCCTGTTGTCACCGGCCTTGGCTTCCTCACGGTAAGCCATATCATCCTTTTCATAATCCATGTACTTTTGCGACTTTTGAAGGAACTCACCCAAGTTCCTGGGTCTGTTGACCCCCACGTCGATTTGAAAGAGACTTCCTTTTTTGGGCCGTCTTTCATCCAAAATAACCTTTGATTGTCCTCCAAATTCCGAACACATGAAGCCTCCTTATTGAAACGCTCTATGTATTCTCTTAACGTCTTGCCGTCACGCTGCCTGACTGCCCTCAGCACCTCTTCTGACTTGGGCTTCAGCCGAGAGGCAGTGATGCGATGTGCGAACATTTTTGCCAACTGACTCCATGAGGAGATGGAGTTTGGCTTCAGG
Source organism: Astragalus membranaceus (assembly GCA_039519185.1). Taxonomy (NCBI): domain Eukaryota; kingdom Viridiplantae; phylum Streptophyta; class Magnoliopsida; order Fabales; family Fabaceae; genus Astragalus; species Astragalus membranaceus. The sequence goes on along the minus strand of CM076851.1, from coordinate 82,373,983 downwards.
TCTTGAAACCATTCTAACGCTGAATTTTCGAGGGTGACAGGAAAGATTTTACAGTGAACAGGCTCCCTCGCGCCTTTATAGCGCATCATCAGGGAGAAGTGTGCCAAATGGCGATCTGGATCTCCAGTCCCATCATACATCTTGAGAGCCGGCAGTTTCTCTAAGGCCCTCGGTATTGGGCATTCATCCACCTTCCGAGTGAAAGGTCCCTCGTTAGAGAACCTCCTTGAGTTGCGAGGTGAGACATCCTCGTAGTCAAAATCTTGATACCTGCGCAGGTCGGGGGATCTCCTCGATGGTGAGCCCCGGTGGCACCTCTTGTGGGTCTTGGCCCTGCTTCTTGACCTTTCACGGGAATTAGAGGAGGCACGTGAAGAGGTCCTAGAGTGGGAGTCTTCAGGCTAGTAAGTACCATCCGGGGAGGATGGAGGGGTTTTTGGAGGTGAGCCCGACTCTCGATATTTTCGACGCCGAGGAGGGGAGCGGTGCACGTGCTTTCGCCTAGGTGGGGAACGATGGTCACAATGCCTTCGAGGGGAGACCGATGATGCCTTGAGACCACGGTTGTCTGAGGAGGGGTTCCCCAGTAGGGTGGAGGCTGTTCAGGCATGGATGCCACACGCCTTTCAATCTGCCTTAGACGTGCTTCCTGCTGCAGCATGGTCTGAGTGCGGTTGCATAGGAGATCCAAGAGTTGGTTCACGTTTGGGGGTTGGGCAGGCTCCTGGAGGGAGTCTGTCAGCGGGACCTGGATGGTATCCTCGCTAGACTGGCTAGCTACATTGCCCTCAGGAGTACCGTCTTGCTAGGGCGCGGGCTCAGCAATGCTTCGAGCTCGAGCTCGGGGTCAACATTTTAACATTAAAATCAATTAAGTAGAAAATTACTTTTTGGAAACAACTAAGTTTTGTTATGAAATCAAAATTATTTCCTTAGTCATTTAGCTTTGTTTGTAAATAATATTTTTTAATTTATATTTTTTTCTCATTTTATTAGTCTTTAGAGTTAATTATATAAGTTAACAATTTTTCTCAAGCTTCACCACTACCTTGTGTTATAAAGCACGATACTTTCCAAGCTGTACATTTTTGAATTCCAAGGTGGGATGTAATCCTAGTTTTACATCGAGAAGCATATATCATGCATCTTGGGTACTTAAAAGTAGAAGTGTATGATGGTGGAAAATGGTCAACAAATTAATGTATGGAGTGATAATTGCCAATTACAAAGTGGGGATCTTTGGAAGCACGGTTTAATTGAGTCTATTTTTATTCTTTTGAAACAAAATGCAGATTCTTCAAATTATTCTTTCCCAAGTAGACTAAGAAGACCAAATTATTCTTCAATTTTTTTTTGGCTTCAAAAAAAAAGAAGACAACATGGTATGGGGACCAGACAAAAAGGGATGTTTTTCTCTAATGTCGGTCTATCATAGTATCAAAAAATTATTGTTAAAAAAATGGAAAACCGCGTTTAGCTCTCATTGAGAAACAACATGTGATAATAGTGCAGTATGTAGAAAATTCTGGAAAGTCATAAAAAATTCCTAAGCAGGTCCATCTTGCTTGGAGAATAATCAACATTTCTCTCCCAGTAGAGCAAAAATTGGCTTTTGGAGGGATTGCGTGTGAACCTTTCTATTCAAGATGTGAAGACATGTAGAAAGACCAATGTTATTAAAATCTACCCGGTCAATGGTCGGACCGATGGGTCATTAGTGGCCCGCATGACCCGTGAAACTACGAAAAACTGATAAAATTAAGCATATTGTTTATAAATTCGCACATCACATAACTATCAATTTTTTTATACCTTCAAAATGCCAAAAAAAAACATTTTTAATCTTATTTTTGATTTCATAGTCTAAGATAGACAATTAGACATAAGTTTTAAAAATACATTTTGTAGCGACCGAAAAATCCGGGTGAGGATTCCTCGAAGGTTCAAAAAATGAAGTCGCCACCAACGTTTAGTTTAAGGGCAAACATTGGAAAATCCCTTTTGGAATGGATAAGGGTCCTTGAGACCAGATAAGAGTTCGGGAGTCGGTTATGCGTGGGGAAGGTATTAGCACCCCACGACATCCTTCCTAAGGAAGGTTACCTGCTAATTAGTTGTAGGAAAAAATGTTAATTTTGAAAATGTTAATTTTTACCCTTTTATTGAAAGAAAAAAGACTTAATAAAAATTTTAGTTTTTTGTGCTTGACAGGAGTGAGCCCCTGCTCCTACGTATCTCCAGGTACGATGGAGAAATCAAAGCTACGTAGTTCTTGGTTAGAAAATGTTTGTTGGTTGGTAATTTTTTAATATAGGGGCTTTAGGACTGTGTGATCTGTATTGAAGGACCATTGGGGGTCTGAAGGAGCGCTAGGGCTCTGAAGGGCCGCTGAGGGCTGAAGGAGCGTCGGGGCTCTGGAGGACCACAATTCACATATCCTAAAACGATGACTAACCCGGTCGTACGGCCGACATAATCCCCTACTTTGAAAATAAGATTTTTGATTTTTGAAATGAAAGAAATGTGTTTGTATTTTTTTTGATTTAGAAATTATTTATTTTAAATAGGGATTTTAGGACCTGATCCGTAACGGTTCATTAGTGGCCCTAGAAAGCAGACTAACCCGACTGTACAGCCGACTTAGTCCCCTATTTATATTTTGTGGTTTTTGTAAACAAATGAATTAAGAAAGAAAGGTAATGGAAATTGTTTATTTTTGCGCTTGACAGGGGCGTGGCCCTGCTCCTACGTATCTCCTGGTAGAGAATCAAAGGCTACGTAGTTCTAGGTAGAAAAAGTTAGTGTGTTCGGTGTTTTTTATTTTGAATAGGGATTTTAAGATTATTGAGCCGTACGGTTCATCCATCCTAAAATGATGACTAACCCGGCCGTACGGCCGAATTAATCCCCTATTCATTTTTGGACAAATGTAAGTTTGTGAAATAAATTGTTTGATAGTGGAAAAATTTGAAAAGAATGAAAACATGGTGTATTTGTAAAAAAGGGGAATGTAGATAACAGGGGAGTTGTATTTAGAAAAAGGGGTGTAAACAGCGAAGGGCGTTGTATCACTAAAAGGTGGTGGGAAAAGCTTCAGCCCAGCGCACATTTGGACTGGTCCGTTTCAGAAAACGTGGGCTTCAGGGGGGGCGCGAAGTAAACACCGGGGTGTTAATAGAAATCTGAAATAAAAAAACGTGTAAGGAGGAAAACGCCGCTGACGCTCCTACTATAAAAGCAGAATCCAAAATTAGAAACCCTAATTTTGTTTCTCTTCTCCACGGCGCCTCCTTCCCCAAAATATCAAACCCTAAAAAATTTTCTTCTCTCCCTCTGTGCGCCGTGCATACCCTCCCTCTCTCTCTCCTTACACCGCCTCTCACCTCCCTCTCCCTCCTTGCGCCGTCGCACACCTCCCTCTCTCTCCTTACGCCATTTTCTCACTTTTCTTCATTTTTACCGAAACTGATTCCTTTCTCATGGCGTGATTTCTCTATTTTTTCTCGATCCAGCCTGAATTCATGAAGGGGATAGAACGGTGACGACTGTGAGGGGAAGACGGTGGTTCGATTTGTGGCTGTGGTGCGGTTTGCGGCTGTGGTGGGGCGGTTATGGTGGCGTTGTGGTGGAGATGACGGCGAGGGTGGTTTCGTGTGCGATTGGGGGTCGTTTTGTTTAGGATATGCGATGTGGGTGGAGGAGGGGGCTGTGGTTCGTGTTGGTGTACTGTTGACGGTGGAGCGGCCGTTTGGGGTGGTGGTGGTTGCGGAGAGGTGTTCGGTGGTGAGGAGAGAGAAGGAGGGGGTACGGTTTGGCGTTGGACAGTGGCGTTTTTTTGAACAGTGGTGGTGGTTGACGAAGAAGACGACCGGAGAAGGTGTTTCACGGTCAATGGCCACCGTCCACAGTGGCCGGAGTATATGGGGTGAGCACTATTGTACCTGTCATTCCCCAATTTTGTCCGACTAATTCAAAATTTATTAGAAAAAAAAATCAAAATATTGTTCGTTGTGCATGTCATTTAGTACTCGTTAGCGATTTTGCGTCTTTTCTTTTATTATTAGTAGAACTTATTTTCTTTTTATTGCAAGGAAAAACTTAACTAAAAAATAATATGTTGTTGGTATTACAAAACTTAATTGAAACAGGTTTACATGATTTTTGATTTACATAGATATTACCAAAGTGAATAAACTAAAATAGAATACAAATAAATTAGCAACAATGCCAAAATACGATAAAGTAAGGTCACGTTCTTCTCCTAATTGGGACTAAAGCCAAGTTAGCTTTCTTCAAGTTGAGACCTTCATACCAAAATGGTGCAAGCAGAAGTGCAGACCTGAAACACAATACAGCAAAGTGATACAGCTCACATGGCTAAAAACGTGAATGCCTCAGGAACTTGGAAGAAGGAAAAACCTGCACAAAACAAAACAAGCATCAAAACATGAAACACACAAAACAGAGAAGCAGTAGAAGTTGACAACACAGTACAACAAACAAAACAAATCCCCCTATAAAAGAGGAACAGAAACGTAACAAGGGGAGAGGAGGATTTCAGTTTCAAACAGAGAACCATAGAGAAATTAAGAGAAAGAGGGAGGAAGAAAACAATTTCAGAGAGAAAATCGTAGAGAAAAAGGGAGAGGGTCGAACCTAAATTTCTGGCCACCACTACCAGCAGTGGCCGCCACCGGCGCGGTCGCCGTCGCCGTGAACCCTCCGTTGCCGTACAACCACACAACAACAACCACCATGGCCACCTCCTACAACCACACAACAACTACCACTATCACCACCTAAACAACAACCACCATAGTCACCTACAACCACACAACTCCACCACCGTCCACCAAGAAACGCGACCACCGTGGGTCACCACCATCCCTCACGGCCAAACCGCCGCCAACCACCGTCGCTCACCCAACAACCACCATCGAAACCACCTCCCACCACCACCATCGTTTTCACTCTCTCATCACCCTCACGTTTTCTCTCTCCACCCTCTCCGCCGTGAATCCTCCTTCTTCCTCCCTCCCACGTTCTTCCCCTGCGCAAGTCTCTCTCTCCTTCCTTTGCTCCATCTCTCTCTCCCAGTCTTCCCCTTTCTCTCATCCAAAAATTTTCTCTCTCCTCCATTGGGAAGAGCTGGTGCGGCGCTCGTGAGAAGAAGAGGAATGAATCAGGGTCTTGAAAACCTTTTTTTCCACTTTTTACCCCTTCTCATTCACTCATCTGTTTCTTTTTAATTTTAACTCGGATTGCTAACTACACCCTCCTCTTTCCATTAACACAGCCCCCTACATTAGCCCAACACTTCAAAAAAAACAAAACTGGGCCTCCTACAGAATAAAAAATGAGTTGGGTCAGCTTTCCACACCTCCCCTTTTCATTATACACCCATTTTTATTTTTTTTACACCCTTATTCATTTATTTCACCCTTTTTTATTTTACACCCCTATTTACTCATTTGACTCCCCATTTTTGTGAAGCGAACCCCCCTGTTTTACTCACATACAACCCCATTTTGCTTTTTATTTTTATTTTCTTAAAAGCCCATAGTGCTATTTACACCCTCTGTTTTACTTCAACATCCCCCTCATCATCCTTGCATTCTTCTCAAAGATTCATCTCCAAATCTCTAGAATCGAGCTCAAGGCTGAAGGTTAAAGAGTAAATTCAAGTGGTTTAGCACTCATTCATCTTATTTCTTGCTTAGCTTGGAGTTAAGGTATATTCTTGAATCTTAGCATCATCATCAAAGTTTTAGCATCAAAAATATAGATCGTCAATTTGTTTTTGCATACTAAGCATTTCATTACATTTAGAGTTACATCTTATGTAAATATGTTAGTATAATTGTTGTTGTTGAAGGAAAAATGCATCCCAATCATTAATATTTTGGATCCCGGTTACTCTTTTGAATTCATTTGTGCCTATCACTTCATTGTCTACTCTCATGTGGAATCATTAATACTTGGATAGGCTCGTTCCTTACATTGCATCTTCCACTAGATGTGCATTTAGATTCTCTTGCGTTTTGTAGAAGTATTTGAGCATGGTTCTCGCCTAGCATCTTCCATTAGATGTGCATTTAGGTGCAATCTTGCCTACTCTCGCATTTTTGCTTAATGCCCAAATCAAGTTCCTTCTTTGCCTATTTATGTGTTGTGGTTTAATATGTGTAGTCTAGGCTAGTGTTTGCTCAAGAATTCAAATGAGATTAATTGCAAGTTATGACCATGTTGTTGTTTGCCTAAGGATTCGATTTCAATGATTGTGCCACGCTTGAATCTCCAAATCTTTTTGCATTCGTTGTTTTTCTTTTCTAAATAGCTCAGCATGAAAATGGTAATTAGTGACAATCACCCATAACCTTTGATTGTTTGATTGCCTTAAGAGCCTAAGTTTCAAAAAAAGAGATGTTTTCACATGCATAAGCTACTAGTGATAATCACCCATAACCTTCGTTAGTTTGATTATCATGAATGCTTTCAATTTCAAAAGATATTTTCCAAAGCATCGAAGTCATAGCAAGTGCTAGTGATGGCCACCCATAACCTTTGTTAGTTTGGTCATCATGAAGGCTTTCATTTTTCAAAACAGATTTTTACATGCACTTAAATGGGTTCTAGTAATGGTCACCCATAACATTTGTTAGTTTGATCATTATGAACGCCCTTCACTTTTCAAAACCAAAACAAAAAGACTTTCATTTTCAAGGCTCGCCATAACTACGTCGCTCTGATTCCCATTTGGGATACGTAGGAGCGAGTCACATTCTCGTCAAGCGCAACCATAAAAAGTTTAGCATTTGCATAACGAAAAGAAAAGAGTTATTTTCGTAACAAAAAAGAATCACTTTCGCAAACCAAGATCATTTTCAGAACAAAAACCTTTTCCTTTCTAAAATCATTTTCAACCCATCGTCGCTAGTGGTTAATCAAAACCTTTGTTCGTCTAGCCATTGGTGGCGATGTCTTTTTCCCCAAAGAACAATAAGCGATGATCACTCATAACCTTTGTTAGTTTGATCATTCGTGCCAATCAATATCTTTCGAAAACCACTTTCAAAAAGGCAAATAAAAAACGGGTTGCTACTAATAGTCAATCAGAACCTTTGTTCGTCTGACTGGTGGTAGTGACTCTCATTTTCAAGAGTACTTAGCAGTGATTATCCATAACCTTGGTTAGTTTAATCATTCACTAAATGCTCGTCCTATTTCGAAAACTCATTTAAAAGATAAAAGACAAAAACCTTTTTCAGGATAAAGAAGAACTACGTAGCTTTGAGTTCTCCATCGCACCGGGAGATACGTAGGAGCGGGCCTTGTTCCGTCAAGTGTTTTTTTTCTAAAAACCCATTTTCCCCCTTTTTTCATAATAAGTAAAGATTTTCATTAAGAATTTTTCAATAAGAAGTAGAGAGGCAAAATTAAGTATTTTCAAGTCAACACACTAAAACCACACATTTAATTAAAGGTTCCCTCTCAGTAGAGAGGACGTGTGGGGTGCTAACACCTTCCCTACGCGTAACCGACCCCCGAACCCTATTATCTAGTTTCGCAAGACCAATCGCTTTCCAAAAAAGGTTTTTCTAATATTTTCCTTAATAAATATTGGTGGCGGCTTCATTGTCTTAGGAAAAGTTGTGAACGAGGAAGGTTCTCCCTCGGGGACTTTTTCGGGCGCAACAGCTGGCGACTTCACTGGGGATTAGAAAACATTTTTTTCAAAAGTGGGTCAAGCCTAATTAATTAAGTGTGTGGTTTGTGTGATTGATTTGGACATCTTGCTTTGCCTCTATTCTTCTTCTTTTTCATAAGCATGTTGCATCCATATGCATTCTTCTTCTATGTTTGCCCTTGTTTAGTATAATAGACAGTTACTTCTATTGTTGTCGGCACCCTAGATTAGTTGTATTTGATTGGTATTGAACCCTAGGGTAGACGGCATGTTATTGCTTTCTATTGTCTGGACTGTTCTGGATTTTCATTTGCAGGTGGGGTAGTTTTTAAGGAAATGCCCTTCGCACACACACACACTTGTACCTTGAGGCTATATGATTAGAGAAAGAGACCATAACCCAGGTCTATTAGGATACCATAGGATGAGTGGATTCGAGTAGTGGGAGCCCATCAGGACCTTTGTCCATTTGGCTACTCGCGAAAGTTTCAATCAGAGTTGTGCTCTTTTATGATGCTTCGTATCTAGCAGTTTGCTGCATTTACGGGGATTTTCATGAGAGGGACTGTGGCTCTGATGACCTTTGTGAAGGTGTTAATAGAGCTACATGAGAAGATTATCCCTAAAACACCTTAGATCATAGGTTCTACCCCCTTTTAGGTCACAAGGGCTTTCCAAATTGTGTGCTGCATCGTTGCATTCACTTCAATCAATTTTTCCTTCAGAATTTTCGAAAATCAAAAAAGATATGCTTTTCCTTTTCGCCTATATGAGGTGGCATATAGTGTGAAAATTTTCAAATCACCACCTGTAAATATCCTCTTTCTGCAAAAACACAAAAAAAAACATCATTGCATCATTGCATCACTGCATTATCGCATCATTTGCATTGCGTAAAATTCCAATTTTGAAAAAAAAACCATTCATATTGCATTCCCTTTCATTACATAAAGATAAAACAAAAAACAATTATCATCTGCATAGCATAAGCATTTCATTTATAATAATGCAAAAAAAAAAATCCTCGTCAAGTTCATCCAAGATGAGATATTCATGCATAAGCATTATTTCCAAAAAGACACAAGAGAACTACGCAAGCTTTGATTCCTCATTACAATGGGGATACGTAGGAGCGGGTCATACCCCGTCAAGCACATTTTTCTAAAACCTTTTTTTTTTCAATAAATCATTTGCATCGCCAAATAATTTTCAAAATCATGTTCCAAAACTAAAAATGAAAAAATGAAAAGTTTCCAATGCATGCATCTTCTCTAAACAAAACAAAAATAGAAAAGCTCTTCATGTAAAAGCTCAATGAGTAAAAGTGCGCCTTCGAATGACGAAGGGTAATATCTCAAATTTGTTTGTGCACTACAAATTTGAGATGTTACTCTACGATATCGGGGCACTTTGACCCTATCAAGTGAGGTTTGTTTTCAAATAAGAGAATAAGTTTGAGTTAACCAAATGTCGAAGCATTTCAGTATATTGCGTGAAGTATTGAGTCAGGATCCACTCAATGTTTCATGCAAGTTACTCAGAGTAACGACAATTGGTTGCCTCACGCCATCATTTTTACGAAAAAAAGAAGATTTTGAAAGAAGAAAAGAAGAAAGGGTTACCGTTGTAGCCTTCCTCTTACCGGTTCATACGAAATAACGTACGGCCCGCATTTTCCAAAAAAAAAAGAAAAAAAAAGAGCTTGAATTATTGCCAATAAAAACCCTTTCATTTATCCTGCATACACGTAGAGCATCATCATCATACATAAAACAAAATTTTCAAAAAAAAAAGGGGTAAAAAGCAAAACTTTCAAAAAATCATCATAGTCTTTTCTTTTACCGGGCTACATGAGGTGATGTTCCCAAAATTTCAATCACCAAACCCGAAAAAATGTTTTCATCTTATTTTTTTCACATGCATGTCAAGTCGCATTATCGCCGTCATTTTCATATAAAGACATCATTTGCATTGCATAAAACAAAAACTTGATAAAATTCATACATGCATTCTTCTCTATCTCATTTAGGTTTGTCAGGAGTGCATTCTCCGCACATGTGCGTTTCCATTCACTAAGGCGTTTTCCCCTAGTTTCTCGAAAGATCCAAAAATCGTGTCTTATTAGGAGCGCGTCTCATGCATTATTGTTGCCCTTTTTCACACATCATGAAAAATAATACATCAACCTCTCATTTTGCATGCATTTCCATTCAATAAAAACCATGTCTTCCCACGCATGTTTTTTTGTGAGTATCATGCATTTCATTGCAGAAAAAATGAAAACAAGAAAGCATCTCATTCATAATCATGAATAAAAATCATCATCAAATTTATTCAAAATGTAGCATTCATGCACCATTTCATTAACCTCATCACTTTGGTTCAAATACATCATTCCTCCATACATGCATCTTTCAAAAAAGGAAGGGGCCTGGCACTTCATACTTTGCCTTGCCTCTAAAAAAAAATCATCATTTAGAAAAAAGCATCATTCCTGCATCTTTCATCATTCTAAAGAAAAAAGGGGCATTGGTATTTCATACTTTGCCTTGCCTCTAAAAAAAATCATCATCATTTAGAGAAAAGCATCATTCCTGCATCTTTCATCATTCGAAAGAAAAAGGGGGCATCGACATTTCATATCTTGTCTTGCCTCTATAAAAATCATTTTGAAAAGAGGCAGCATTCTTGCATCATTCATCATCCAAGGATGCATTGGCATTTCATATTTCGTCTTGCATAAAAAGAAAGCATAAAAAAAAAACTTTTAGAATAATCACACTTTTCAAGTGAATATGCTTTCATGCATTTCATTTTCATCATGTATACATCATAATGTTTTCATCCATGCATTGCGTACAACAAAAATGTTGTGATGAGAGACGAGATGTTCTTGCAAAGTAATCTTTCCTTTTTGGAAAAGTTCACCCTCACTCATTTGCAAACTCATGGTGTTCCATGGCACTCAGTTTTTTCACATCAATAGCTCATTTGTATTTCCTTCAAAAAAAAAGACATTACGTCTCATCCATTCCATGATAAAAGACTGAAACAGTTCATCAAAAAAAAAGGGTTTTCATATCATGTTTTAACCAATGTTAACTCTCTGTGAAGCGTTCTTCTAGTAAGCATGCATGCCACATGCAGTTTCTCTTGTTTGAGTCAGTCAATTTCCTTCATTTATCATCATTCCCCATCCAAGTCTAATCCCGCCCCGTCCACCCATAAAGCGCATATTCTCTCCTATCAGTGCATACTTGACTTTTTGGTTCATTCTCACTAACACTTTAAGTCCTCCATGCTGGGGGCAATTCTGTGATCACTAATTTTCCTTGTCAGTATCATATTCCTTTAGTGCAAGTCTTTCTAAAAAATATATAATAAATAAAAAAGATAAAATAAGCTCGCTAGGTTGAAAACCCGCAAATGGCGGCCTAGGCAAAAAAGAGCGGCCGGTGGATTGAAAACTCGCAAAGAGCGGTCCAGGCAAAAATTAGGGCACAAAAAAGGAGAAAATAAAAGAGCAAACACATGAAGATAGATAAATTATTGTCCTAAAGTTAAGTCTTACAGAAATAAGCAATCAGGATTTGAAATTTAGCCATCTCTCCATACCCTCAAGAACCTAAAATCCCAGAAAGTCCATTTCCTACCCCTCTTAAGCCAAAGATTCAAAACCACAAAAATACCCTTTGTTACCCATCTTAAGCCGAGAAGAGCCCAAGATATCCCCATCACTCTGGACGAGGGTTAATTCCACATCAAAGATGGTATATCATTCTCACCCAAGTCAAAAGGAAAGGAAATCCACAATAGGAGGGGAATAACAAAGTTTCAAAAAGGAGAATCCCAAAACAAAGAAAGGAAGACAAAGAGAGTATAAATTAAGAGTCAATACATTTTGTCATGAAGCATAAGAGCTCCCCTTCAAAGAGGCCCTCAGATTCAATGGGTTCAATCACTTCCCCTTCCAAAAAGGCCCTCAATTCAATGGGTTCAATCATTTCTCCTTTCAAAAAAGCCCCCAATTCATTGGGTTCAATCATTCCTCCTTTCAAAAAAAACCCTCAATTCATTGGGTTTAGCCATCTTTTCTTTCATAAAACCTTCAAACACCTCATTGGGTACGACCATCCCCAAATACCTCATCAAACCTAATAACCATTTCCTTCATAAATCATTGACCATCGGCCAGCACCGAATAAGACCCATCCTCCCCATCAACCCCAAACACTTCATTAAGCTCAATCATCCCCTTTGCCACATCACAACCCTAAAAAGTCCATTCCGATCAATGACTAATTGCCTTCGTTCTCTCAAGTTTTAATCTTAGGACAAATAAGTTCATCTATTTACGACGTGTTTGCTCAAAAGGAAAAAAAACAAACAAGCAGAAAAAAGAAAGCTGCTCAAAAAGAAAAAAACAAACAATCAAAAAAAGAAAGTTGGTAAAAAAGGAGAAGGACTTGCACTCCAAGATGCATTCGTGTTGCATTAAAACAAGGTCTAGTGGTCACCAGGTGGAGCCTCTCCTCGTACTAAAAAGTCAAAACTTTCATTGCATTTGAGTTGTTCTTAAAGAGAACCAAAAGTGTGTAATAGGGGGCATTCCCTTCACCCCTCACTCCAGTCAACTTTGGGGAGGTTTGTTCATTGCCCACCCCATTCATATATTACCCTCAGTTCATAACCATCACCATAACTCTGTCGCCTTTCACAACCTCACTCAAAGAAACCATTTGAAATGTCATTCGAAAGTGGGGCAAGTGCGTTCCCATTTCTTCACCTCATTCATTCCTATAAAACCTCACCGGGGCAATCTCTCAACTCACTATCCTAAACAAGGCCTTGTCATTCTAATTGGGGCAGTTTCGTCCTTGTTATGACTAGGGCAACATCAAACTTTATGGGTTGAGACAAAATCTCTTTTGCTCCACCTTTCATCTCAAAAGGCGAAGCATTCCCAATTCATCATCTTCTACACCCCTAGTTGTTGTCACCACTAGACAAGGGCAAGCTATTCACTCATCAAAGACCTGAATTGGGGCAATCTTGTATCTCTTGATCCCTCATGAGCTTCGGCAATAACCATGTTTGTCATTCCTTCACTTGCCATAGATGTCCATGTCCTAAACCAATTCCAAGTTAACTGACTCATTCATTCACATTTGCACTCCTATGCATGCTTACCAGACAATGCTTCAAAAGAGAGAACACAAGTTGTTTACGTGATATCTAAATTTCAGTCATCATGGAAAGAAAGAGAAAACAAGCGAGGTTGTTTGTAAATAAAAACCTTGAGAACACCGGAGTTTGAATCAAATTCAATTTTTCAACAGAATGGTCAATAATCATCTCAATTCCTTGCATCCAAAGTCTCGCATCTCATCATCACAAAAATGTTTACCTCATGCATCTAGGAATTCCAATCTATTCATTATAACATATGCATCAAAGCATTACATTTGCATCTTCGCATTTTGTGCATTCATCACATAGCAAAAAGAAAAAACGTTCCACGTCAGTTGCACCATATTAATACTTGCATTTCATAGAGGGAAATAATAAAGAAGAAAAATCAGAAATCTTTTCATTGCATTGGCATCATATTAATGTCCCCACTTCATAAAAAGGAAAAGAACAAAATCATTGCATGTCATTCGTCACTAGAGCATTACATTTTGCATCAGATATTTCATAGAAAAAGCAAAGAAAGCAAAAAAGGAAACAAAGAAAAGAAACCACAAAAGCAACAAAAAGAACAGAAACATTCATTGTCATCCAGAATTCCATATCATTCATCATTTCACAAGCATTCCTTTGTCATTCAATCATCAAACATTAAAGCGGTGCATTTGCATCATATTAACGTTAGCATAAAAGAAAAAGAACAAAAATCATTGCATCAAACATCAGAGCATTGCATCATATTAATGTTTGCATTTCATAGAAGAAGCAAAAAGAAACAAACAGAAGTTAGAACAGGAGCATTCCATTCATCAAAGCATCAATCACCGCATACACTTGCATTCAAACATCAAAGCATTATGTTGATATTTGCATTTCATAAACTACAAAGAAGAAGCGGATACAAAAGAACAAAAGCATTCCATAATAGTCAAGACATCAATCATGGCATACGTCTGCATTACATGTGTCGTTCATTGCATTGCTAAGCAAAATGCGGATGAACACAAGATGTTAATCCTCATGCCTAGTTCTAAGAATCAGCACTTCAAGTGTCAATCTTCAATCTAATTCTCAAGTCAGTCATCCTGGACGCTAAGTGTTCAAATGCCAGTCTCAAGTCAGTCATTCTCAAGCAAAATGTCAGTCTCAAAATCTCATTCCCAGTCACTCCTTCAGTTCGAAGTTCAAATGCCCCCGGGTCCCAAGTGGTTCATTAAAAGCACACTAAGTGTTCATCCTCATTTACTGTTTTCTCATCGGCACACCAAGTGTTCATTTACTGCTATCTCATCAGCACGCCAAGTGTTCATTTACTGCTTTCTTTCTAGCAAACCAAGCATTCATCATCATTGCATCAGACATCAAATCAAGTCTCAAAATACAAAATCATTTTCAATAAATAGGAGACTAAGTCGAATGTACATTCGAAATAGTCATCACAATAGGACACTTGAATTGATCATTCAAGAATCCTAAGGTCCTATGCAAAAAAAAAAAACAAATAAAAACATTCAGTATCGTCTACATCATAGTAATGTTTGCATTCCATAAAACAAAAAGAACCAAAAACTCATCATCCCATCAAACATCAAAGCAATACAGTTGCATCACATCAATACTCGCATCTCATAGAAGAAAAGAAAGCTAAAACATCCCATGTCATTCATCATTTCATGTTATTCATCATTTTATAGCAATATTCCCATTTCATAGAAAAAGGCAAAGAAGGAAAAGTTTTCCATTGCATGTCATCTGCCATTTCATTACATATCACCAAGCACCGAAATTTTGCATCCGCATACCTGCACTTCATAAAAAGAGCAAAAGAAAAGAAGAGAAGAAAAGCAAAAGAGCAATAAAACAAATAAAGTCATGCATTACATTCACCAAGCATAAAATCATGCACTCACCAGACATAGAAAATAATAATAATAATAATAATAATAATAATAATAATAATAATAATAATAATAATAAAGTACAGAAAAAGAAATTCAGACGTTTGCATTACATTCATCATAAGAAAAAGAAAATGGCAATCATGGCATTTGCATTGCATGCATTGGTTCATTTTTCAGCTGCAGATAAGTAAGAGAGGATAAACACCGCAGTGTTAATGCTCGCCTTCAGATTCCAGAAAATGCTCCCCAAGTTGGGAGTTCAGAAAAAAAGAAAAAAGAAAAAAGAAAAGAGAGAAACAGAAAAGAAAAGAGAGCGCTCAGGCACGCATTGCGGATTGGAGCCCAGAGAGATCATCGCTCCCTTCTGCCCAAGTCTCACATCGTGTACGAGCAACGCGATGGACCGCAGCCCCATGTGAGGTTCAACAGAATAGTTGTATCAGCCAAAGATACAGTGGACGCCGTGCATTGATCTGTATATCAGTTCCGGAGCTGATAACGATCCCCCCGGTCGCTCGAAAAAGGCCAACAGGAAGCGTGCTCCTCAAAGCCACGTGCAAACTCAGATTCATCAAGAGGTCGTTTAAGGATTACAGGTTTTAGGCAGCCTGGGCAATTTACCGCTTTCTGCACGCAAGTGCCCATTTTACTTTTCTGTCTGCACGCAAGTGTCCATTTTACTTTTCTGTCTGCACGCAAGTGCCCATTTACTGTTTTCGCATCGACACGAAAGTGTCTATATTTCCAAAAAAAAATAACAAAAAAAAAGAGGAAAATTCGGGTTTCCTTAAGTAGACAAAATTAGTATGATTTCTGAATTCTTTATTTCAATTTTGCCTAGGAATATGTTTCGGCCAATTCATATTCCTCGCCAAAATTTAAATAAAAAGGGGCAGCTGTCATACCCCAATTTTGTCCGACTAATTCAAAATTTATTAGAAAAAAAAATCAAAATATTGTTCGTTGTGCATGTCATTTAGTACTCGTTAGCGATTTTGCGTCTTTTCTTTTACTATTAGTAGAACTTATTTTCTTTTTATTGCAAGGAAAAACTTAACTAAAAAATAATATGTTGTTGGTATTACAAAACTTAATTGAAACAGGTTTACATGATTTTTGATTTACATAGATATTACCAAAGTGAATAAACTAAAATAGAATACAAATAAATTAGCAACAATGCCAAAATACGATAAAGTAAGGTCACGTTCTTCTCCTAATTGGGACTAAAGCCAAGTTAGCTTTCTTCAAGTTGAGACCTTCATACCAAAATGGTGCAAGCAGAAGTGCAGACCTGAAACACAATACAGCAAAGTGATACAGCTCACATGGCTAAAAACGTGAATGCCTCAGGAACTTGGAAGAAGGAAAAACCTGCACAAAACAAAACAAGCATCAAAACATGAAACACACAAAACAGAGAAGCAGTAGAAGTTGACAACACAGTACAACAAACAAAACAAATCCCCCTATAAAAGAGGAACAGAAACGTAACAAGGGGAGAGGAGGATTTCAGTTTCAAACAGAGAACCATAGAGGAATTAAGAGAAAGAGGGAGGAAGAAAACAATTTCAGAGAGAAAATCGTAGAGAAAAAGGGAGAGGGTCGAACCTAAATTTCTGGCCACCACTACCAACAGTGGCCGCCACCGGCGCGGTCGCCGTCGCCGTGAACCCTCCGTTGCCGTACAACCACACAACAACAACCACCATGGCCACCTCCTACAACCACACAACAACTACCACTATCACCACCTAAACAACAACCACCATAGCCACCTCCTACAACCACACAACTCCACCACCGTCCACCAAGAAACGCGACCACCGTGGGTCACCACCATCCCTCACGGCCAAACCGCCGCCAACCACCGACGCTCACCCAACAACCACCATCGAAACCACCTCCCACCACCACCATCGTTTTCACTCTCTCATCACCCTCACGTTTTCTCTCTCCACCATCTCCGCCGTGAATCCTCCTTCTTCCTCCCTCCCACGTTCTTCCCCTGCGCAAGTCTCTCTCTCCTTCCTTTGCTCCATCTCTCTCTCTCCCAGTCTTCCCCTTTCTCTCATCCGAAAATTTTCTCTCTCCTCCATTGGGAAGAGCTGGTGCGGCGCTCGTGAGAAGAAGAGGAATGAATCAGGGTCTTGAAAACCTTTTTTCCACTTTTTACCCCTTCTCATTCACTCATCTGTTTCTTTTTAATTTTAACTCGGATTGCTAACTACACCCCCCTCTTTCCATTAACACAGCCCCCTACATTAGCCCAACACTTCAAAAAAAACAAAACTGGGCCTCCTACAGAATAAAAAACGAGTTGGGTCAGCTTTCCACACCTCCCCTTTTCATTATACACCCATTTTTATTTTTTTTACACCCTTATTCATTTATTTCACCCTTTTTTATTTTACACCCCTATTTACTCATTTGACTCCCCATTTTTGTGAAGCGAACCCCCCTGTTTTACTCACATACAACCCCATTTTGCTTTTTATTTTTATTTTCTTAAAAGCCCATAGTGCTATTTACACCCTCTGTTTTACTTCAACATCCCCCTCATCATCCTTGCATTCTTCTCAAAGATTCATCTCCAAATCTCTAGAATCGAGCTCAAGGCTGAAGGTTAAAGAGTAAATTCAAGTGGTTTAGCACTCATTCATCTTATTTCTTGCTTAGCTTGGAGTTAAGGTATATTCTTGAATCTTAGCATCATCATCAAAGTTTTAGCATAAAAAATATAGATCGTCAATTTGTTTTTGCATAGTAAGCATTTCATTACATTTAGAGTTACATCTTATGTAAATATGTTAGTATAATTGTTGTTGTTGAAGGAAAAATGCATCCCAATCATTAATATTTTGGATCCCGGCTACTCTTTTGAATTCATTTGTGCCTATCACTTCCTTGTCTACTCTCATGTGGAATCATTAATACTTGGATAGGCTCATTCCTTACATTGCATCTTCCACTAGATGTGCATTTAGATTCCTTTGCGTTTTGTAGAAGTATTTGAGCATGGTTCTCGCCTAGCATCTTCCATTAGATGTGCATTTAGGTCCAATCTTGCCTACTCTCGCATTTTTGCTTAATGCCCAAATCAAGTTCCTTCTTTGCCTATTTATGTGTTGTGGTTTAATATGTGTAGTCTAGGCTAGTGTTTGCTCAAGAATTCAAATGAGATTAATTGCAAGTTATGACCATGTTGTTGTTTGCCTAAGGATTCGATTTCAATGATTGTGCCACGCTTGAATCTCCAAATCTTTTTGCATTCGTTGTTTTTCTTTTCTAAATAGCTCAGCATGAAAATGGTAATTAGTGACAATCACCCATAACCTTTGTTAGTTTGATTGCCTTAAGAGCCTAAGTTTCAAAAAAAGAGATGTTTTCACATGCATAAGCTACTAGTGATAATCACCCATAACCTTCGTTAGTTTGATTATCATGAATGCTTTCAATTTCAAAAGATATTTTTCAAAGCATCGAAGTCATAGCAAGTGCTAGTGATGGCCACCCATAACCTTTGTTAGTTTGGTCATCATGAAGGCTTTCATTTTTCAAAACAGATTTTTACATGCACTTAAATGGGTTCTAGTAATGGTCACCCATAACCTTTGTTAGTTTGATCATTATGAACGCCCTTCACTTTTCAAAACCAAAACAAAAAGACTTTCATTTTCAAGGCTCGCCAGAACTACGTCGCTTTTATTCCCATTTGGGATACGTAGGAGCGAGTCACATTCTCGTCAAGCGCAACCATAAAAAGTTTAGCATTTGCATAACGAAAAGAAAAGAGTTATTTTCGTAACAAAAAAGAATCACCTTCGCAAACCAAGATCATTTTCAGAACAAAAACCTTTTCCTTTCTAAAATCATTTTCAACCCATCGTCGCTAGTGGTTAATCAGAACCTTTGTTCGTCTAGCCATTGGTGGCGATGTCTTTTTCCCCAAAGAACAACAAGCGATGATCACTCATAACCTTTGTTAGTTTGATCATTCGTGCCAATCAATCTCTTTCGAAAACCACTTTCAAAAAGGCAAATAAAAAACGGGTTGCTACTAATAGTCAATCAGAACCTTTGTTCGTCTGACTGGTGGTAGTGACTCTCATTTTCAAGAGTACTTAGCAGTGATTATCCATAACCTTGGTTAGTTTAATCATTCACTAAATGCTCGTCCTATTTCGAAAACTCATTTAAAAGATAAAAGACAAAAACCTTTTTCAGGATAAAGAAGAACTACGTAGCTTTGAGTTCTCCATCGCACCGGGAGATACGTAGGAGCGGGCCTTGTTCCGTCAAGCGTTCTTTTTTCTAAAAACCCATTTTCCCCCTTTTTTCATAATAAGTAAAGATTTTCATTAAGAATTTTTCAATAAGAAGTAGAGAGGCAAAATTAAGTATTTTCAAGTCAACACACTAAAACCACACATTTAATTAAAGGTTCCCTCTCAGTAGAGAGGACGTGTGGGGTGCTAACACCTTCCCTGCGCGCAAGACCAATCGCTTTCCAAAAAAGGTTTTTCTAATATTTTCCTTAATAAATATTGGTGGCGGCTTCATTGTCTTAGGAAAAGTTGTGAACGAGGAAGGTTCTCCCTCGGGGACTTTTTCGGGCGCAACAATACCCTTTTTCGCTTTTTTGTTCATCTCTCCCATTTTTAAATTTTTTTTACTGACTCACGCTAGATTTTTTGAACTGTATCCTTTGTAAAAAAAATATAACCTATCTTTGTTTTGCCTACTATGGAACCCTTGCTCATTGCTAATAATTTTCCTTTAAGAAAAAAAACAGAGTACTAAAGCCTGAGCTAGTATACACTTAGCATTTTGACGGTAAATGAAAAAAAAGACTATGAACCAACCTTTTTCTCCAACTTCTGTAAAAGGGTCCCTTTGCTGTTTTCTACCACTCCCACTCGACCTTGTATCAACACAGCAACTAAAAAAGATTTCTTGCTATTATTTTTTTATAATCTGTTACTGTCCGTGAACCCTCCTTTTCCTTGAGTCCTTAGATTGTATTTATAGGTGAAATTGTATAGGGTTGGGTGTTTGTGGAGTCAATTTTAACCCTGCATCTCTGATTATGTTTTCCCCAATGTGTTTCACTTCTTGGTGCTTGAAATGGTCTGTACACTATTTTCTCCCCTGTTGCATTCACGAATTTGCTTGTTTGACTATTATCTACTGCCTAATTTCTGTTTTGTGTTTACTTGTTCAGAGCAGGTTGCATATAAAAAAGAAGGACTTCCATTTGAAGCTTTGGAGAATGCTGTCGGCTTTTTGGCTTCTTCCTCTTGTCTATACTAATGCTTTTTGTCCTATTTGTTTGTCCTGGTGAATTTGCTGTCATTTTTACAGGTTAAAAGCTGGAATTGTGAAATGAGAGAGTAGAGGCGTGTTGTGTAGAGCAGCTGATGGCAAGTTGGGGCTTTGATATGTAAAAAGGATGTGTTCCATACACTTTATTATTTTTATTGTTCTATGTACTTTTGTATTATGAAAATTAGATTCTGTTTTATTTTAAATTGGGGACTTTGTACTGTTTTTTTTTTGGATATTTGTTGTAAAAGAGTTGACTTCATTCCCCTTTTTGTACCATTCTGCTTTTTTTTTACTTTTTGTCTATACAGAATAAATAAAAGGAGAGCTAATTAAAACTGATTTTGCATTATTATTACTATCCTTTTACGATAATAAAAGCGGTGAAAATAACAAGTACCGACACAATCACTCGCGCACGACTCGGAACAAACGTGCCTCGCATTAAGACCATTTGTGCGCACATGCGTAAATTATTATTATTGTTATTTTTTATCCTCGCCGTAATTTAGAAAGCGGTAAAGTTACGCGTACCGACGCAACCACTCGCGCACGACTCGGAACAAACGTGCCTCTCATTAAGACTACGAATGCGTACGCGATTTGAATACGCACATAATGCACCTCAATACTAGGTTCGACACGTGTAAACGTCAAAACAATATTTTTGGATTTTTCTAATAAATTTTAAATTAGCCGGACAAAATTAGGGTGTGACAGCTGCCCCTCTTTATTTATATTCCGTAGATAAACTGAAAGGTTTTCATAGTAGGAATAGAAATAAAGATAAGACAAATGCTAATTTTGTCCTCTTAGTATAAAAGTGTAGAGTTTGAGAATTAACAGAGCACGGTTAACACTCGGGGTACCGACGAGAAAGGAATAAAGAAGGAGCACTGGGGCTCTGAAGGAGCACTGGGGCTCTGAAGGAGCACTGGGGCTCTGAAGGACCGCTGGGGGTCTGAAGGAGTACAGGGGCTCTGAAGGACCACTGCGGGTCTGAAGGATCAATGCCCTGAAGTATCGGCATAATGATCTGAGGGTCTAATTCGCCGTCGATGCTTGGCCCATGGATTTGAATTAAACTGAAAGACCGGTGGGTCTGAAGGGCTGCCTGGGCCTGATGGCCCAAAATGGTCTGATGGACTGCGACTAGCTATGGTACTAATAAAACAGTCTGAGGGTGACCTACGTTGATGCGGCCGTGAGGGTCAAGATCAGATCTAGAACTGATATGTTGACCACGAAGGATGTCCACTATGTCTTAGGCAAACACAGCTAATCTGAAGGACCTCGGGGGTCTGAAGGATTTGTCGCGCTCAGTGGCGACGTTAAGATCTGAAGGTAGAGTTTGAAGCCGTCGCTTTGACGTGTTAATTCGAACTGAACTGAAGGACCAAACTGGTCTGAAGGATCTATGCTAGACTTTGTGCTAACACTGCGATCTGATGTTTGATATAAGATTCAACGCTTGTCGCATTGACTTAAGAGGTGGAAGTAATTAGGATCGACACTTGAAGTCGATTAGAGAGCAACGGGTCATATGCCTGTAATGTATGCATCTGTAATGATTGATTTTAAGTGGAATGAATGTAATGAGATTTTTTTGCTTTTTTTTTACTTTTTTCTTCTTGGTACCTGATAAATGTATGAAATGCGAATGATGCAAATGTAATGCTTTGATGCAACTACTATGGTGGATAAATGAAGACACGTGAATGCATGGTACAATGATATAACTTGTGATGTAGAAATATTTTTAACAACGACGAAACCGGCGCTTGGCACGTCTATCGAAAAAATGTCATGTGTGTGCATGCATGCAATGTCATGTATGTGCAATGTGGAATCAAATGAACTAAAAAGGCCCGTGAACTGTGGATGATGAAGCTGATCGAAAAAATTGATAAGCTGTATATGTGAGTGCAGATGACGTGAAAATGCAAATGTAATGCTTTGATGCAGGTGCCATGGTAGGTGCATGTTTGCATGGTGGAATGACATGTATGGTGTGATTTATTGATGAAATATTTTTTTTTATGCGAGAAACTGAGAAGTGGATGCTTTGGAATCATCACTTATTGGATGCATGGTTGTATGGCGGGATGATTTATGCTATGATCTTATTGATGATGCAGAAAGATTTTTGTAATGATGAGAGATGAGGCTTTTGATGCAAGTGGCACAGAAGTGAATATTTTGCAATAATCGTTCCTTGGAAAAAATTGGATTTGATTTGAATTCAAGCTCTGGCAATCTCAAGGTTGTTATTTACAGTCACTGATGCGCCACCGTACTTGACTGTATTTACAGACTTGTTCACGTTTGTTCTTCCCTTACGGTGTCCCATGATTGATTGAATTTAGGTCCGCAAAGTTAACAGAGTGAGTGTTCAACGTCACATTATTAACTTGTGTTCTCTCTCTTTAAAGCATTGTTTAGTAGACATGTAGAGTAGTACAAATACAGATGAATGAATCAGTTGACTTGGTAAGACAGATATGACATGCGATGGGATGAATGGTAGGTTTTCCCCAAAGTCATGAAAGGTAGGTTTTTCCCAGCTCATGAAATGTGGAACTGCCCCAATTTAGACTACCAGTGAAGGTGATCGAATAGTCTGCCCCTGTCTAATGATGACAACAACAAGGGGTGTAGGGGAGATAATGAATTGGAAATGCCATGACTTTGGAATGAAGGGTCGCAAGCAAGAGATCCTGTCTCAACCCATGACGTTTGGTGTTGCCCAATCCTGACAAGAGCAAGGTTGCCCCGATTGGAGTGACATTGTGAAGGGCTGTATTTAGGATAATGGGTTGAGAAGATGCCTCGGCATGGTTGTGTGGATGTGGATATGACAAGGGGATGAGATGGGTGTAGAGCGAATTTCCCCGGCTTTGGGTGAAGTGAAGAGTGACGGGATTGGAATGGTATTTCAAATGATTGCTTCTAGTGGGGTTGTGAAAGGTGACTGAGCTTGGGTCATGGGTTTTTGGAATTGGTGGTATGGATTGGATGTGGTATATGAATGGGATGGATGTCGGACATTTTCCCCAAGATCAAGAAGCATGAAAGGTGAAAGGTATGCCCCACTTTGATATCTAGGTGATGGTCCTAGTCTAAACTTTTGGCCCTTTGAAGGTGACTGCCACGGACTATGATAATCCTGAGTTTTTGATACGATGAAAATTTCAATTGGTGATCACTAAATCTTGTCTTGATATCAATGCGATTTGAATGAATATTGGAGTGCAAGCCCTTTGGGTTTTTTTCTTTTTTTTTTCTCTTTTTTTTTATCCAATTCTTTGATTTTTGGAACAAATATATTGTAAATAAATAAACTTACTTGTCCTAAAATTAAATATTTGAGAAAATGAAGACAATCGGTCATTGATTGGAATAGACTTTATAGGGTTGTAATGTGGTCAATGGTTATGGGCTTGTGCAAGAAAGGTTTGTAATGTGGTCAATGGTTATGGGCCTGTGGAGTATAGGCTCAAGTGGGCTCAGAGAGGTGTTTGATGGTTTATTGATATGATGACCTTTTAAAAGATAAGTAGGTTCAGAGAAGTGTTTGAGGCCAATGATTTGGGTTTTGTGGAAGAAATGATAATTCGGCATAAGGAGGTGTTTGTGGGTTTATTCGGACAATGATATCTCCTGTGTTTGGTGATATTATGTATCAGCTCACAATTTCTACTGCTTTTGCTTTTTTCTTTTTGAGGATTTCTTTTAATCCTCTTTTTTGAATTTCACATTTTTTGCAATCTTTTTTCTCTTTTTTTTTTGAGTAGAGTGAGCTGATAAAAGTGACACACCATTTTTGATATGGAATTCATCATTGTCTAGGGTGATTGAAAGATTTTTTTTGATTTTTTGGCTCAAAGTGGGTAGCAAAGGGTATTTTTTGGATGTAGGGTATAGAAAGATGACCAAACTTCATTTCAAATCATGATTGCTTGCTGTCTCGAAAATTAACTCAAGGACAAAAATTTATTTATTTTTATATATCTGCTTTTTCCTTTATTTCTTTTTATATGCCTTAATTTTTGCTTAGGCTGTTCTTACGAGTTTTCAACCTAACAGGCCTTTTTTTGATTTTTTTTAAGGACTTGCACTAGGGGATTACAATGTTGACACGATATCTAGAGATCACAAATTTGCCCCAGTTTGGGCGTCTAAAGTGTTAGTTTATGGAATTTCATCATTGGGAACCAACCAAATAGTTGACTAGGTACTTCTCTGGAGAATATGTACTGGGTGGTCAGGGTGGGACCGGACATGAACAAGGGATGATGATAGGATGGAAAGACGTGGACACTAACTGACTCAAACAAGAGTAAATGCACATTGTATACAAGTTGACTATACGAATGCTTCACAGAGAGATAACATCGTTAGCGACATGATAGCAGAGATTTTTGATAACACATCAGTTAACAAAATGGACTATTTGGATCATTTATCATGGGACTGATGAGATGCATCGTTTTGCTGAAGAAAATTTTGAACGAGCTGCAAATAGTGAATAACTTCTTTTTGAAAATTGTGTGTTTGAAAACACCTTGAGTTTGTAGCTAAGCTAAACTTATTCAAAGAAGAATAATCGATTTCGCCTCCTTTCTCATCAATTTTTGAAAAAAGGTATACTCATGGTTGTTTTTTTTAGAAAATGAGAACATGTGATAGATGAACTGATACATGATGATGGACATGGATGATGAAGATATAAGTGCATGAAATGCATGTGATTGTTTGACTCCAATGACATCTAAGATGTTCAAAGGAATAATTATTTTACATGATTTTGGTTTTTAAGAGACAATGCAGCATGTAACTGGTGCAAAGTTACAAATTCTCATTTTTATTGGATGCTCAATGATGCATGAAAAGAGTGATGACATGTTTTTTATTTTTTTTCTCTAGAAAACGACACATGCAGTAAAAAAATGATTGTTTGTATTTTAATGAAATGCTATGTCAAGTATGCAAAGAAACAATTATTGTGAATGACTTTGCAACATGATAATGATGCAGACATTTTTTTTCAATTGACGATGAGTGATGCAAGAATAATAAAATACGGTTATGTTTTTATTTTTCTCTTTGTTGGAATGTAAGGTATGAATAAACACATGATGATGGATATGTACGATGAGAATGCAAATGGATGAAATGCATGGAGGAACTGATCACTTGAAAAGACCAACGACTTTATTCTATTATGAATGCATGATGTTTTTTTTATAAAAAAAATGATTAACTATGCTTATGCAATGAGGATAAACAAATTACATGCCCCCCGTGTCCTAATGCATGAAGAAACCCGTGGTGATAGATATGCATGATGAAAATGCAGATGTAAATGCATGAAATGCGCGCATAAATGGTCACTTAGAAAGACCAGTTGATCGTAACTGATCAATACGATGAGTTGTTGCAGTCTGATGATGTTGCTCGGTCGTTGGGATGAAGGACCGAGTTCTGAGCCGCACGCGGGTGGTACCTGCAAGGGCACTCCAACGCTCAAGTCAGAGGTGCTTCAACAGGCAGGGTCACAAAGTGAGTAAAACGTACCTGAAGCCACATGCTAGTGTGGTATATATACTGTTCACTGCGCAGGCATTTGGCCGTCACGCATATCTCGGGACTGGCCACATCTTGCGGAGCAAGTCAGGTATTTGGGCCGCGCTGGGCCTGTTGGGCGAAGTTGGCCTTCGAGCCCACTCCGGAACAGTTGCCCCCCAAGTCTAGGTCGCCTGGGGGCGGGCTAAGGCTTGATTCCTTGCCCCCCAGCGTGGTCACGAACGACCGTTCTGGAACGATAACTGGTCGAAAGTTAACTGGTCGTCTGCGTGGTCGCTGCCACGCGGCCTGGTCACACAGGGCCAGGTGCTGTCTCGAGTTTGGTGCCTGACAATCAACCGTCATGAATGCTGAGGCGACAGTTACTTTAATGAGGTGACGTTTAAAGACTCGAGGAGTTTAAGTAATGATGGTACGCGAAGAGTGGCGCCTCTTCGCTTCCGGCCCATGATGATGGTTGGCCCATTATATATAGGGTTCAAGGGAGTTCCTCATTTGCACGTTTCTCCGATTTCTTCGCTCTCGCAATCAGCTCGCTCGCAATCCAGGTAACTACGACCACTCTTTCTTTATTTGAGTTTTTATGTTCCACCTGGTGGAGGGGGTGTCAGGTCTGGGGACGACCACGTCGCCCCCTCTCTACGCGCGAGCAAGACCTTGACCGTTATTCCCCTTCACAGGTTCATTCTGGCGCGGACCAAACAGACCCGCCGTATCTCTGGGATCCCGACCGTCTCTCTAGCACATAGTATGACTCAACCAGTGGAGCAAAGTTCTATGCAAGCCCGGTCGTCCTCTTCTGGCGACGAGTCTTCTTCTGGGTCTTTAACCCTGAATTGGACTTTCTCTGGTGAATCCGGAACTCGGCCGGACAAACATGGGGCGCCGTTAACTGAAGTTATAGTCAATGACGCCGCAGAGAGCAACGCACGGGTTGCCAGCGATGAAGGTATTGGCCAGGCCGCGGCCGACGGCACTGCAACGGTCGACAGAGGCCAACGAAGCGACCAACGAGAAGATCCTGAGGTTGCAGCTGCAAAGGACATGTCTTGGGTTTCTCTTAACCTGAGAGGTCAACGTAGCAAAATTCAACAGGGGGGCCAGGACATAGCGTATCTTGCGACCAGGCTAAACGAAGGATGGAGAATAGAAGGAATGGGCAAAGGGGAAGACGTCGCGGCCTGGACAGATGTGCTAAAATTCACGATGTTCCGCATCGTTTTCGACCGCATGGGCATAATTCCGTCGTTTATCAGATTCCAACGCCAGGTTTTACGCTATCTTCAGGTCGCCCCCTCACAACTGAACCCGAACGCTTGGGCGTTCTTGCAGGCGTATGAGGATGTTCTTGTAGTTCTAAGACGGCCGGTCTCCGTAAGACTGTTTTTCACATTGTTTGAGATGAGCTACATTTATGAGAAAGGCTCCAAGGGTGCCCGTAAGGAAGCAGTTTCATTCAAAAACCGCTCGACGTACAATTTTTTCAAGCCTTACATGGAATCATTGACGACCGGGTGGAAGAGAGAATTCTTTTGGGTCGTTCCAAACTCGGCCGAGGCTCATCGAGGGATCGCCCAGATGTCAAAAGATGATCAGGAGGGAACGCCCCTGTTTCCCACGGTGTGGAGTTTTAACCATTTCTCCAAAAAACCGGGCCAATACGCTTTTAAGGAAACAGAACTTGACGACCTGGACAGGGGACGATCCATAGGCTGAGAAAGATTGCGTCCCTAGTCCCTGAGGGTCGCATCAGGGTCAAAAACATTGTGGATGCTCGTGGCAAGAAGAGAGTCAAGGCCGCTATTGGTTGGT
Organism: Astragalus membranaceus; assembly: GCA_039519185.1. Classification (NCBI taxonomy): domain Eukaryota; kingdom Viridiplantae; phylum Streptophyta; class Magnoliopsida; order Fabales; family Fabaceae; genus Astragalus; species Astragalus membranaceus. The sequence goes on along the minus strand of CM076851.1, from coordinate 82,346,482 downwards.
GGTCGCTCGCTTAGTCCGTTTTCTGTCACTTCGTTTTTTTTAACTGTTTTCTAACCATCTACTCTTGCCTTTGCAGTTGACATGGCGAACATGAACGACTTTGATCTTTTGGAAAAATGGGCAACCGAGGATGGTGATGCTTCGCCCGTCCGCGGAATTCCTGAAGCTCAACTCGGGGGTACGCCCCAACCTGTCGGGACTGGATCTCAGCCCGATCGTCAGACTCCTCGGGCGGGCACACCAGATCAAGCCATTGACCTGAGCAGCCCTCTTCCGAATCAAGAAAGGTTCAAAAGGAATAGGTCGGTCGATCGTGGGGGTCAGAACAAGAAGCACAAGAGTGGGAAAAGCCACGGTCACTACCGGTCGCCTAAAATCGACCTGCTTGGATTGGGCGATGAGGACTGTGCTCGCTTCAAGGAAGAACCGTTCGAGGTGATGGCCGATGCGATGAAGGCCGCTGGGATTCTTTTTAAAAAATACCAAGATGAGGAAGCAGATCGCCTGGAAGGTAGGCGCCTTGCCAATAGATATTCATTGCTTGAAGACGATCTTGTTGATAAAAATTTTAAACTGAACTCTGCCTTGTCGTTGCTCGCAGAAATGAGGGGCGAGCGAGATGAGCTGCTCAAGAAGATGAAGGAACTTGAACCGAGTATCAAGGCGATGGCGGACAATGAGAAGAAGCTCGATGACGCAGAACACCAACTTGTGGCCGCTGTTGCTGCTCAAACTGGGGTCGAGTCTGCCCTGGACAAGGCGGTCGTCGACAAGGAAGAAGCTGAAAAAGAGGTCGAACGCCTCACATCAAAGAACAAAGAACTGTCGAGCCAGGTCGCTGGACTGAAAACTGAACTGGATGCCGTGGAGGAGGAAAAGAACAAGTTTAGAGGCCGCTACAAAGACGTTCTTGACCGGGCGAAGGGAGCTGCGGAGGGTCAATTTGAAAATGCGGTCAGTCAGATTAAGCTCCTCTACCCTGATCTGGGGGTCGATCGCGAGGTCGTGCAATGCACACATCGTGTGATCGAGCGGCAGATCGTGCGTCTCAAGAAGATGCGGAAGGGGAAGGTCCTTCAAGAAGAGGCGGTCGTCTACCAGGCCCCTAGCGACTCTTGACTTGTAATTTTCTGAATTTTGTAATCTTGGCCCGCCTGCGAGCGGTGTTTTAATGGGCGCCCTGGCTTCGACCAAGGCGTCCTCGTTTGTACTTGATGACAATTTTTTCATGAATTTTTGGTCTGTTTAATTGCTCTGTAATTGGATTCGATTCTTTTTTGCTATGGTCGATCGATGGTCCTTTGCATAGGCCGTTCGGCGTCGTTCGGGCCATTCGGTGGCCCTCTTTTAGGCCGCTCGGTAGCTCTCGTTTGGGCCATTCGATGGCACTCTTTTAGGCCGCTCGACGGCTCTCGTTTGGGCCACTCGATGGCACTCTTTTAGGCCGCTCGGCGGCTCTCGTTTGGGCCTTTCGATGGCACTCTACTGGTCGCTCGACTGCTACTCGAATGGTGAGCGACCGTGCATACAATTTGCAGGAAATAAAGTACACAAGTCAAATTTTAAGGTCGGTCCTCGGTAAAAACCCCTTGTGGGGAAAAAGAGCGACCGCCTATTCTTTATTGATCAATTAGTGTTTACAACTTAAACATAATACTTTCTCAACTTTTCAGCATTCCATGTTCTGGGGATGGTCGCCCATTCCAAGGTTTCTAGCTCGTAAGCTCCCTTTCCAGTCTTGCTGATGACACGGTACGGTCCTTCCCAATTAGGGGCGAGCTTTCCCTGGCGAGCGTTCTTATTCCCCACGTCGGCCCTCCTAAGGACGAGCTGTCCGATGGAGAACTCCCTCCTCTGGACGCGGGCGTTATACCTGGCAGCGACCTTCTGCTTGATGAGTTTCTCCCTAAGTGACGCCTTGGTACGCAGCTCGTCAACCAGGTCGAGCTCTTCTCTTGTTGCTCGCTCATTTGCGGCCGGGGTTGGTGGGTTGGTCGTCCTCCAACTTAGCTCTCCCATCTCAATCGGGATGACAGCGTCAGTTCCGTAGACAAGTCTAAATGGTGACTCCCCGGTCGATGAGTGGGGGGTCTTTCTGTAGGCCCAAAGGACCAACTGTAGCTCTTCTGCCCAATTGCCCTTGGCTTCATCCAACCTTCTTTTGAGTCCGCGTAGCACTACCCTATTGGCCGCTTCCGCCTGGCCATTGGTTTGTGGGTGCTCGACCGAGGTGAAACGCTGTTTCACGCCTAGGCCGGCCAGCATTTCTCTGAACTTTCTGTCTGCGAACTGAGTTCCATTATCCGTCACCAGTTGCTGGGGCACTCCAAAGCGGGCGAGCACGTTTCTCCCAAAAAACTTAGATACCTTTGCTGAGGTAATGGTTGCGAGTGGCTCTGCCTCTATCCACTTGGTGAAATAGTCGATCGCAACGATCAGGAATTTCAACTGACCTGGTGCGGGTGGAAAGGGGCCGAGCAGGTCCATGCCCCACCAAGCGAACGGCCATGGTGGGGTTAAGCTGTGTAGTTCTGATGAGGGCGCTATATGTACGTCAGCATGAATTTGGCATTTCTTGCATTTCTGGACAAGTATCTTAGCATCCTCATCCATGGTCGGCCAATAGTATCTGGCCCTGAGCGCCTTCTTAGCAATCGACTGACCGCCTTGATGGCTACCACAATCGCCTTCATGTATATCCCTCAGTACATGGTCGGCTTCGACCGACGTAAGGCATCTCAGCAATGGGGATGAAAAGCCCCTTCTATACAGTTTTCCTTCAATCACTGAGTACTTGGTCGCCCGCAACCTCAGGAGCTTTGCTGCCTTCTGGTCGCAAGGTTCTATTCCAATGAGAATATATTGCAAGATAGGAGTGATCCAGTCTTTGTCCAAGTCGACCGCTAGAATGGCTAACGGTTGGGCAGGCATGGTCGATACGCTCGGCCGCGTTAACGTCTTTTGGATTAGACTTCTGTGGTTCCCAGGAGTCTTTGTACTGGCTAACTTCGATAGGATGTCAGCCCGAACGTTCTCTGTCCTGGGGACGTGCTTAACTTCTGCTCGGTCGAATTGCTTGAGCAGATCCCTTACCTTGGCCAAATAATTTTTCAAGACATCGTCCTTTGCGTCGTATAGGTCTTGAATTTGGGAGACTACCAGTAGAGAGTCAGAGTGAAGTTCAACACGGTCGACGTTGAATTCTTTGGCCAGCTGTAGCCCGGCAATGCACGCTTCATACTCGGCCTAGTTGTTTGAAGTGTGAAACGCGAAAGTTAATGACACTTCAACTGTAAGTCCTTCCGAGTTCTCAAGTATCAGACTGGCCCCACTTCCTTTGCTGTTGGAGGAGCCGTCTACGTGCAAAGTCCAGGTCGTGATGGCCTGATCGTCTGGTATTGGAGTCATCTCAGCAATGAAATCGGCCAACACTTAGGCCTTAGCGGCCGATCTAGCCTCGAACTTGATCCCAACCTCACTGAGTTCCACAGCCCACTTGATCATCCGCCCTGCTAGGTCAGGTCGGTGAAGGATTTGCCTAATAGGCTGGTCGGTCCTCACCACGACCTGATGGCCACGAAATAAGGGCGCAGTCTACGGGTGGCCACAAGTAACGCTAAGGCTAGCTTCTCAATCTTCTGGTATCTGATCTCTGGGCCTTGAAATACCTTACTGATGAAGTAGACCGGGTTCTGCTTCAGGTCGCTTTCTCTTACGAGAACAGCGCTCATGGCCTCGTCTGTTATGGCCAAGTATAAGTAGAGCGTCTCCCCTGGTTGCGGCTTGGTCATGATGGGCGGGTTGGTGAGTGCCGCCTTCAGCTCGTCCAATGCTCGCTGGCATTGGTCGGTCCATTCAAACTCGACCTCCTTCTTCAAGAGCTTGAACAGCGGAAGAGATTTGCACGCTGATTTAGGTATAAATCGTGACAGGGCAGCGACCATGCCATTCAATTGCTGAATCTCTTTTTTCGTAGTAGGTGGCCTCATGTCGGCGACCGCCCTACACTTATCAGGGTTGGCTTCGATCCCTCGTTCGGTTAAGTGGAAACCCAGGAACTTGCCCGCCCTTACTCCGAAGGTGCACTTCTCTGGATTCAACCTCAATGAATTCTTCCTTGCTTCCTCAAAAATTTCCCTTAGGTCGTTAATGTGGTCTTGGTCGGTCTTGCTTTTAATGATCATGTCATCCAAGTAGACCTCTGATATCCGACCGATCTGCCTCCTGAAGACCTTGCTCATCATTCTTTGCTAGGTCGCTCCGGCGTTCTTCAGACCAAAGGGCATTACCTTGTACTGAAAATTTCCACGATCGGTCATGAACGCGGTCTTATGCCGATCGGGTGGGTACATAGTGATTTGGTTGTAACCTGAATAAGCATCTAAAAAAGACAGGAGTTTGTAGCCCGCAGCCCCGTCGACGAGTTTGTCAATGTTTGGCAGGGGAAATGCGTCTTTCGGGCAAGCCCTATTCAGGTCGGTATAGTCGACGCACATGCGCCACTTACCATTTTTCTTCTTCACTAACACGACGTTGGAAAGCCAAGTCGTATACTTAATTTCTTCAATGAAATTGGCCTTGATGAGGTCGTCAACTGCCTGTGCGGCCGCCAATGCTTTCTCTTCGCTCTGAGTGCGTCTCTTTTGTGCGAACGGTCTGGCTGTCTCATCAACGGACAGTTGGTGGCAAGCAATTTCTATTGGGATCCCGGGCATGTCTGATGCCTGCCATGCAAAAAGGTCTGCGTAATCCCTGAGGCAGGTGATGAGATCTTGATTGATTTGTTCAGGTAGGTCACTCCCCAACTTAACTGTCTTGGTTGGGTCGTCCGATAACTGAACATCGACCAATTCCCCATGGGGTTCGGGCCTCTTCAGTTTATTCTTTAGCTCGCGGGCTAAATCGTCGTCGTCGTCCTCAGGGTCGCTATCTGGGTCGTATCGAGCATCCAGGTCGGCCACATTGACCTGATGTCCCTCTCCAAGATCCTGCGATTTAGCACTTACCACCTCCATGTCACAAATCTCTTGATAGAGGAAATGGCTCCTCATGGCCGCTTCCATGTCGGCTATTACTGTCACCACCTGGTCTCTTTTACTGTAGAACTTCATCTTTAAATGCACAGTTGAGGCTATGGCCCCCAATTTTCCCAGCGTTGGCCGGCCGATGATGCAGTGGTAACACGATTTGATCGGCAGAACTAAGAACGTCATCCTGACCGTCCTGTACGACGTGCTGCCGTTCGTATCATCTCCAAAAGTAACAAGCAATTCTATCGTCCCCAGGGGGTAGGTGGTCGCCCCATTGAACCCGGTCAATGGGGTTGGTACTGCTTGCGGAATAATTTCGCTCCTGTACACGTTTAACTTGTCAATCAGTTCCTCAAACATGATGTCGGCCGAACTCCCTTGGTCGACCAGTATCCTTCTGACCTCAGTGTTGGCCATTACGGCCGATACTACCAAGGGGACGTAATTATTGATTTTGCCATCGAGCAAGTCTTCGTCCCCAAAAGAAATGGGCGGCCTATTCGAGGCTGGCCGTGGGGTTGAAGTTGAGCCGACCATCATAAGTTCATTCCATTTCCTCTTCATTGCCTTGTTGGACTCTCTGATATCCAACGGGTTACCTCCATGGATGACCATGGCTACATTGCGGCCCTTCGACTGTCTGGGGTCGCGATCTTCCTCAGAATTATTATGCGGTCGCTCGACCGTCGAGTTTATGATCGCTTTGCCTCTATCATTGGCGGGTTGGCCAACGGCTCTTTCTTCAGGGCGATCGTTACCTTCATCTCTGACATATTGCCTCAACTTGCCTTTCTGAATGAGATCTTCTATGTCATCTTTTAGGGCCATACAATCATTGGCATCATGCCCCTTACTCTTGTGGTATCTGCAGTATTTCTTGGTAGGCCGACCTCCTTTCTTCAACACTAGAGGATCAGGCCGCCTCACACCAGTGAACTCGTTGTTTTGACACTCCGTGAAGATCTGCGCGATCGGAGTGTTCAACTTTGTGCGATGCTCGTACTTCTTAGGCCGGTACTCGGGCTTATTGTCACGATAGTTTTCTTGCCCCTTGGGTGGCCTGCTATTCTCTTCTTTGGGACGCGCGCGGGCGTCCTTGTCAGAGGCCAGTTGTTCTTCGTAGCCCATATGGTCGTTGGCCCTTCTAAGGAACAGGCCGAGGTCGTAGTAGCGGTTCAATGAGAATTCTTCAGCAAATCTGTGGTTCTTTCTTATGCCACGTTTGAGATACTTCAGCTTGTCCGTGTCTGATAGGTTGCGGACTGTGTCAGCCTCTGACATGAACCGATCGATAAACTCCCTCAATGGTTCATTCTCTCCTTGGACGACAGAATCCAGGTGCTCTTCATAACGATACTGACAACGGTTGGCTGTATAATTGGCCAAGAACATTGCCACAAGACCTTCCCAAGAAGAGACAGTGTTGGGACGTAGGGATTCCCACCATTCTAACGCCCGGCCTTCAAGTGACTGAGGAAAAAGTCTGCACTTCATCGTCCGTCCTAGCTCCCTATAGCTACAGTAGTTGTTGAAGTACATGAGGTGTTTATCGGGATCCCCGCGGCCGTTAAACTTGTTCAGGTTCGGGGGCTTCCTCAGATCCCTTGGAATACGATAACGTCTGATTTCGCTAGTGAAGGGCCCTTGTCCGGTCGGGATGGGGTTCTGCCCGTAGGGCTGCATGGCGGCATAAGTTTGGTCGACGGGCAGACCGTAAAGGCCGACCGGCTGACCAAGGGATCTGTCGGCAATTGGAGGGGGTCCATGGGGTCCATGGTATTGTGGAGCATGCGACGACGACCGTCTTCTAGGCCGCTCTGAATAGTTTCTTCTTTGTCGACTGATGGCACGGGAGACATCTCTAATCTCCCCGTTGCGGTAGTCATTAAACTCCACGTACGAGTCCCACGACCTGCTTCTTGATCGGCGGGATCCTGAAGACTCGTCGGACGAGTATCTTGTCGGCGACCTGCCTGACTCTGGTCGGTAGCTCGAGTCAGCATAGTCATAATCTTCCACGGGGGAACGACGGTGGCGTCTTCCTCGATGAGGGGGCGACCTGTGGACGATCGCCCTTCTTGAAGGATTGCGTTGGGATACGCCTCGACGAGGAGGAGCTTCTCTTCGTGGCGGTGAACGATGTGGTCGAGATGGTTGACCTCGGCGACCACTATCCGCACGCGGGAGGATCGAGATCGACCCTCTCTCATAGCGGTCGATCAGTTCATCTCGATCAGCAATCACTTGATTCTTTTGCTCCAGAATTTGTATGAGTGCTTAGGTCACATGCTCTGGCAATGCTTCTGGGATTCCAGCTTCGGCCAACTCGGTCGGTAGTTGCTGGACCGGTTGGGAGGCTGGCCTGCGGCCACCCTGCACTGAGGGTTCTTGGCGAGGCTCGCCTTCTGATTCATGAACTGTCACAGGCACGCCCTCTGGGGTCTGTTGAGGTCGGTCTTGTCCAGAGGGGTTGAGCCTGGAAGAAGTGCGTTTCTGACGTGGCGGCATGGTTTGAGGTGGAATAGCACTCGGGCCTCCCACTGTGGTCGCCAATTGATCGTACCTGATCAATACGATGAGTTGTTGCAGTCTGATGATGTTGCTCGGTCGTTGGGATGAAGGACCGATTTCTGAGCCGCACGCGGGTGGTACCTGCAAGGGCACTCCAACGCTCAAGTCAGAGGTGCTTCAACGGGCAGGGTCACAAAGTGAGTAAAACGTACCTGAAGCCACATGCTAGTGTGGTATATATATTGTTCACTGCGCAGGCATTTGGCCGTCGCGCATATCTCGGGACTGGCCGCATCTTGTGGAGCAAGTCAGGTATTTGGGCCGCGCTGGGCCTGTTGGGCGAAGTTGGCCTTCGAGCCCACTCCAGAACACCGGTTATTCTAAATGATTTTTTTGGTGGCAATGCAGCATGTGACTGATGCAGGGCCTCATTTATGTATCAAAAACAATGACATAATTTTTGTGAAATGATGCATGCTGAAACGGGGAATGAAATGACGTATGAATGATCGACGAAACAGCGGTTTTTTATTTATTTATTAGGATGAGTGAAATGATGTATGAATGATATGTTTTTACATGCATCTCATGATGTTGCAAATGATGAAATGTCTACATTATTTGGTGATGATTTTTTGTGAATGGAAGTGCATGCTAAATGAGATATTCCAATGCTTATCACAATTTTTTTTAATTGTGCTCGTGGTTTTTTCTATTATCTCTTTTTTAGAAAAAAAAATGCATGAATGAACAAATGATGTTGCGTGATGCAGATGCATGAGATGTGAGTGATCACTTGAAAAGATTGACTATCCAAAAATGATTTTTCGGAGGCATTGCAATATGCTGATGAATAATGCAAGAAAGTGGCATTATTTTTTTACTTTCTTTTATTTGGAAATGATGCATGCTAGATGACTAATGCATTCGAGGTGGTTAAGAATGAAGAGCTTTTGTTTTTATTTTTATATTTTTTGCACGAAGAGGAGTAATGAATATAGTATATTTTTTCTATATGCGTATGCAAGATGATGCAAGTTGGGCAAATATGTAGTGTCTTTGTTTTTTTTGGATGATGATGCTATGCATGTTAGTACCATGAGAACAAGTGATTCGTTCTATGGTGATTTTTTATATTTTCTAGCAAAATATGATGCCCATGATGACGGATATGTATGAAAAATGCAAATGCATGTATGCATGAAGAAATAAATGTTTGATCCTAATGCAATTATTTTTATTTTTCAAGAGGTAGTGCAACATGTATGCAGACTCTTATTTTTGATTTATTCGACGACGAATTATACAATAATAATGAAGTGATTTTTTTTATTTTATTTGGGAAAATGATACACGAACATGGAGTGAATGCATTTAAACTAGGATGGCAACATGAGGGAAAATGATGTATGGATGATATGTTTTTTTTGAGATGTAAATTCATGACTTTACAAATGATGTGATGCCTACGCTATGTGATAATGATTTTGAATGATTATGTATGAATGTCAGTGCATGTTGAGATGCTCACGTTATATGACTAAAAATTACTCTCTTTTTTGTGCGAGGAAATAAAATGCATGACACTCGCAGTGATTTTTTTTGCATAAAAAGGAAAGAGAACATGATGCTTGACATGATTTTGAATATTTTTGTTGTTCTTGGAACGGGAAGACAGATGCATGAGTATTGGTGAACCAACTCGCCTTTGATTGAATGAATGAATGGGGGTGAGATGTGAATGTATGGTTTTATTCATCTCGTCGGGGAATCCACCTTTTTTTAAAAAGTTTTGTAATTCCCCGGCGGTCATTGAAATGTATGAAAAACGATATATTTAGAGATTTGTTTTTATGATATGCAAAATAAAATAAGAATGCATGAGACATGTTTCAAGAAAAGAAAATAGCTAGAACAAATGAAATATGATTTTTGGTTTTTTTTTTCAAAAAAAAAATGGGAAGGAAATGTATCTATGCTTGTTCGAATGCGATGGGATGAAGCTCCTTTGTGTCCTAAAAAGGGTTCCTGTGAGAATAGATCTAAGATTCTTTCTACTGAGTGAACCTTTCAAAGGGTAGCTCTACAAGGTCCTAATAAGGTTCCTAGAGCCAACGACCCCGTTCGAGAACGCTAGCCACAACAATAGGCAAGCTATTAGAAGTGATAGCACCCTCGAAGAGACCTAACTCTAGGTGAGACTTTTGTAACCACCGAGCTGGACGTACATCCAGAGGGCCATTACTACGCAGTCTCGTTCTAACTTAGTTTATGCTCCAGTCCGGGTATAGTACTATTCTCACGTGTGTGCAAAAGCGTGATAGTGGAGTGTGTGAAGGAGAAAAATATCAGGAATACCCCCCAAGCTGCAAAACAAACAAACACATATACAACAATAATAGTCTTCTACCTTAGGGTTTATATACATAAAAGAATATAATTGGCAAAAAAATAAAAGAATAATCACATATACAAACATAATGGTCTTCTATCCTAAGGTTTACATATCATATGAAAATAATATAATATGCAAGAATAAAAGACAAAAGGATAGGGTAAAAATAAACATTAAATCAACAATCAATCCTACAACTAATTAGACTAGGCCTGACTCTCTAAAATGTCCCCAGTGGAGTCGCCAGCTGTAGCGACCGAAAAATCCGGGTGAGGATTCCTCGAAGGTTCAAAAAATGAAGCCGCCACCAACGTTTAGTTTAAGGGCAAACATTGGAAAATCCCTTTTGGAATGGATAAGGGTCCTTGAGACCAGATAAGGGTTCGGGAGTCGGTTATGCGTGGGGAAGGTATTAGCACCCCACGACATCCTTCCTAAGGAAGGTTACCTGCTAATTAGATGTAGGAAAAAATGTTAATTTTGAAAATGTTAATTTTTACCCTTTTATTGAAAGAAAAAAGACTTAATAAAAATTTTAGTTTTTTGTGCTTGACAGGAGTGAGCCCCTGCTCCTACGTATCTCCAGGTGCGATGGAGAAATCAAAGCTACGTAGTTCTTAGTTTGAAAATGTTTGTTGGTTGGTATTTTTTTAATATAGGGGCTTTAGGACTGTGTGATCTGTATTGAAGGACCACTGGGGGTCTGAAGGAGCGCTGGGGCTCTGAAGGGCCGCTGAGGGCTGAAGGAGCGCCGGGGCTCTGAAGGACCACAGTTCACTTATCCTAAAACGATGACTAACCCGGTCGTACGACCGACTTAATCCCCTACTTTTAAAATAAGATTTTTGATTTTTGAAATGAAAGAAATGTGTTTGTATTTTTTTTGATTTAGAAATTATTTATTTTAAATAGAGATTTTAGGACCTGATCCGTAACGGTTCATTAGTGGCCTAAAAAGCAGACTAACCCGACTGTACAGTCGACTTAGTCCCCTATTTATATTTTGTGGTTTTTGTAAAAAAATGAATTAAGAAAGAAAGGTAATGGAAATTGTTTATTTTTGCGCTTGACAGGGGCGTGGCCCTGCTCCTACGTATCTCCTGGTAGAGAATCAAAGGCTACGTAGTTCTAGGTAGAAAAAGTTAGTGTGTTCGGTGTTTTTTATTTTGAATAGGGATTTTAAGATTATTGAGCCGTACGGTTCATCTATCCTAAAATGATGACTAACCCGGCCGTACGGCCGAATTAATCCCCTATTCATTTTTGGACAAATGTAAGTTTGTGAAATAAATTGTTTGATAGTGGAAAAATTTGAAAAGAATGAAAACATGGTGTATTTGTAAAAAAGGGGAATGTAGATAACAGGGGAGTTGTATTTAGAAAAAGGGGTGTAAACAGCGAAGGGCGTTGTACCACTAAAAGGGGGTGGGAAAAGCTTCAGCCCAGCGCACATTTGGGCTGGTCAGTTTCAGAAAACGTGGGCTTCAGGGGGGCGCGAAGTAAACACCGGGGTGTTAATAGAAATCTGAATTAAAAAAACGTGTAAGGAGGAAAACGCCCCTGACGCTCCTACTATAAAAGCAGAATCCAAAATTAGAAACCCTAATTTTGTTTCTCTTCTCCACGGCGCCTCCTTCCCCAAAATATCAAACCCTAAAAAATTTTCTTCTCTCCCTCTGTGCGCCGTGCATACCCTCCCTCTCTCTCTCCTTACACCGCCTCTCACCTCCCTCTCCCTCCTTGCGCCGTCGCACACCTCCCTCTCTCTCCTTACGCCATTTTCTCACTTTTCTTCATTTTTACCGAAACTGATTCCTTTCTCATGGCATGATTTCTCTATTTTTTCTCGATCCAGCCTGAATTCGTGAAGGGGATAGAACGGTGACGACTGTGAGGGGAAGACGGTGGTTCGATTTGTGGTTGTGGTGCGGTTTGGGGCTATGGTGGGGCGGTTATGGTGGCGTTGTGGTGGAGATGACGGCGAGGGTGGTTTCGTGGTGGAGGAGTGTCGCGCTGTGGGTGGAGTGGTGCGATTGGGGGTCGTTTTGTTTAGGATATGCGATGTGGGTGGAGGAGGGGGCTGTGGTTCGTGTTGGTGTACTGTTGACGGTGGAGCGGCCGTTTGGGGTGGTGGTGGTTGCGGAGAGGTGTTCGGTGGTGAGGAGAGAGAAGGAGGGGGTACGGTTTGGCCTTGGACAGTGGCGTTTTTTTGAACAATGGTGGTGGTTGACGAAGAAGACGACCGGAGAAGGTGTTTCACGGTCAATGGCCACCGTCCACGGTGGCCGGAGTATATGGGGTGAGCACTATTATACCCTTTTTCGCTTTTTTGTTCATCTCTCCCATTTTTAATTTTTTTTACTGACTCACGCTAGATTTTTTGAACTGTATCCTTTGTAAAAAAATATAACCTATCTTTGTTTTGCCTAGTATGGAACCCTTGCTCATTGCTAATAATTTTCCTTTAAGAAAAAAAACAGAGTACTAAAGCCTGAGCTAGTATACACTTAGCATTTTGACGGTAAATGAAAAAAAAGACTATGAACCAACCTTTTTCTCCAGCTTCTGTAAAAGGGTCCCTTTGCTGTTTTCTACCACTCCCACTCGACCTTGTATCAACACAGCAACTAAAAAAGATTTCTTGCTATTATTTTTTTGTGTTCAGTTACTGTCCGTGAACCCTCCTTTTCCTTGAGTCCTTAGATTGTATTTATAGGTGAAATTGTATAGGGTTGGGTGTTTGTGGAGTCAATTTTAACCCTGCATCTCTGATTATGTTTTCCCCAATGTGTTTCACTTCTAGGTGCTTGAAATGGTCTGTACACTATTTTCTCCCCTGTTGCATTCACGAATTTGCTTGTTTGACTATTATCTACTGCCTAATTTCTGTTTTGTGTGAACTTGTTCAGAGCAGGTTGCATATAAAAAAGAAGGACTTTCATTTGAAGCTTTGGAGAATGCTGTCGCTTTTTGGCTTCTTCCTCTTGTCTATACTAATGCTTTTTGTCCTATTTGTTTGTCCTGGTGACTTTGCTGTCATTTTAACAGGTTAAAAGCTGGAATTGTGAAATGAGAGAGTAGAGGCGTGTTGTGTAGAGCAGCTGATGGCAAGTTGGGGCTTTGATATGTAAAAAGGATGTGTTCCATACACTTTATCATTTTTATTGTTCTATGTACTTTTGTATTATGAAAATTAGATTCTGTTTTATTTTAAATTGGGGACTTTGTACTGTTTTTTTTTGGATATTTGTTGTAAAAGAGTTGACTTCATTCCCCTTTTTGTACAATTCTGCTTTTTTTTTTTTTACTTTTTGTCTATACAGAATAAATAAAAGGAGAGCTAATTAAAACTGATTTTGCATTATTATTACTATCCTTTTACGATAATAAAAGCGGTGAAAATAACAAGTACCGACACAATCACTCGCGCACGACTCGGAACAAACGTGCCTCGCATTAAGACCATTTGTGCGCACATGCGTAAATTATTATTATTGTTATTTTTTATCCTCGCCGTAATTTAGAAAGCGGTAAAGTTACGCGTACCACTCGCAACCACTCGCGCACGACTCGGAACAAACGTGCCTCTCATTAAGACTATGAATGCGTACGCGATTTGAATACGCACATAATGCACCTCAATACTAGGTTCGACACGTGTAAACGTCAAAACAATATTTTTGGATTTTTCTAATAAATTTTAAATTAGCCGGACAAAATTAGGGTGTGACACATTTTAATATAAAATATTAGGAATTACAAATATATTTTTTAAAATTTTAATAAACAATTTGTTTAAAAATATATTTGTGTCAACATTTATTTTGTTTTAAAATATACTTTTTAAGAATTTTGTGTCAATTAACATTTATTGTTACAAATGCATTAACTCATGAAAGAAAGGGTATATAATTTGTAATAGCGTTTTCTTTCAAAAATCTGGTAGTGGCCTAGTGGTATTCCCACTAGCAGCGCATGGTATTTGGTCTGGGTTCGATTTCAATTTCAATTGGCTTTCTTTTTAATATATATGACTATTCCAAGCGTTGCTCCACAACCCCGTTCCGGGTTGTTCAACCCGACCGGGTCGCCAGTTCAAGGCATATACCGACTGTGTCATACTGGGTCTTATACATGTACATCTGATAACCAACTCGAACCGGTCTTAGTACTGGGTCAAGGCCGGGTTGGTCCGGGTTGAATAACACCGGGGAAGACATTAACCATGTGACTTACTTGCTCATATTTTATTGGTAGGGAATTATTGGTGGGTGATGTGATTCACTAAAAGAAAATAAACATAAATGAAAGTAAAAAAACAGTTTTTTTTTTGACACATAAAAAAAACAGTTATTAAAAAAAGTAAGTTTCTATCGATTACATTATTTCCAATAGTTCCATATATAAAAATTGAACATTATTGTTACTTCTCAGACGATTTCTTCATTTTCCTTAGGTGTTTTTTCCCCTTTTTATGGGTTTCCATCTCAACTGGTGAGAAAGTACAAATTTGACAAACTTCACACCATAAGGTAACCTTCTTTTTCCCTAATGCATTTCTTTTCCCTGCTTCCTCAGTTTCTTTTCCATTTTTATTTTCTCCACCACCTATAATTTGGCTTTCCTCCTCCTTCTCTACCGGCTCCCCCTCCTCAAGAATTCTTGGTTCCATCATTGCTTTTTCATCCTCGATAGTTATTGAAGGCTGAGGAAATTGCATTAATGTTTTTGCATCCAATCCTGGAAAGTTGGTAGGGAATGGGATGGTTATAGTATCCTTCATACAATTTTCACTTTTATGTAATGACAAAGTAGGGAATGTTTTATGCTATTATTACCAATCATGTGAGTTCCCTTTGCTTCTTCCTTGGCTTTGTGCTTTCTACCATGCATATGCTCATTCAAGGTCATCTCACTTGTTGCACTAACTTGACATAGTGAACACTTCCACTCCTCGGATTTTTTCTTCAAACCAAATGTAGAAACCTCTTTGTCATTAATAGCAGTTTCCACAGCTTTCCGCTTTGCACTATGAAGATCCAGATTTGGCTTTGGCTACATTAATGGTACATACAATTATCAAAAACTGCTGTGTTATTTGTATATTAGAAATTTGCGATACTTATGACACCTACACTGATATACATCCTTTCAATTTTTTAAAAGAAATGAATGGTCAATTACCAAAGTTTTGGGTATATTAATATACATAAATGCCTAATATATATTACATAGTTAAGGAATGTATGAATTCATATAACCAAAATTTTGGTAACTACTCATCCATTTCTTTCAAGAAATTGAGAAGATCTCTACCCCACCTACACCTGATGTGGGTGGTTAATAGACAAGAAACTATTAACTAAATTAAATTAACTATAAATTTACACACCATTAATTATGTTTGTAATGTTTGCCCTAATGGAAAAAACGCTTTTTATATCGGTTAAAATTGACATTTCATATCGGTTCCCGAACCGATGGCGAAAAAGGAGATATAAAAAATAGGGACATTTCATATCGGTTCTTGAACCGTTATGAAAAGTTTTTCTATCGGTTGCCCCTAGAACCGATATGAAAAGTCTCTTTTTTTTTTAAAAAAAGAGACTTTTCATATCGGTTCCCATAGAAAACCGATATGAAAAGTCTCTTTTTTTTGAAAAAAAATGAATTTTAACATCGGTTTTCTCTGGGAACCGATATGAAAAGTCTCTTTTTTTTTTAAAAAAGAAAGTGAGGTTGTCTTCCATCAACTCTAGATCCTTCTGTAATACATAGTTATACAATACATAGTTATACAATATGTATATGAACTTCAACAGGAGGTCCATCCAGCAGCAAGTTTGTCCCACAACACATAGTTATACAATAATAATATGAACTTCAACAGGATGCAGACAGTTACAGAAAATGACTATGTATAAGCTGCATCAGACATGAACCACAATTTTGTCCTAATTTCCATAAGCTGGAACTTTCTATTTAGACAAAGAAGTTTGTGAATGTTTTACTTTTGACAAACATTAATTAAGTGAGTGGGAATGTGGGATTCATATAATAAGCAATACATCAAAGATCAGATTCTATGGTTCCACAGTTGTCACCTGTTGCCACTCCCCATCAACTGCTTCCTTCCATAATATAACATTATTGTTATAAGTGCCCGTCCGCCAAACTGACCACCATCCTCCATATCTATAATATGCAACCAGAGTAGATGACCACGAACCAGAGAAGACGACCACGAACCGGGACGAAGCGGTGGTTTGGTCTATTGTTCTCGAGTACAGCAGCTTTGTACATCCAAAAATAAGGCAACCACAGATTTAGTGTGGCCAGTTAGTGATGCAACCAATTCAAAAGGGGAATTGGCATCAGAGCTGCATTTCCATGCAGAAATTACACCATCCTGCAAATTAAATAATTAAATTATTCACAAACTCATAAATGGCAGAAAATAACTTTTTAAAAAACAAGAGAAACTTAATGAAAAAGAAAAGATATAGTTAACAATTAGAATGTAAAAATTATGATTTATTTAGATAACAAACAACCATGAATCAATGTGTGGGCAGTAATCGTCGTTACCTCTGCTGCCGCTAAGAGTGTACCGTAGCCAGTAACCATCGCAGGGATCCGTCCGTTAGGTCCATGGAGAGTAAATAGTGAAGCCGTTTGAAAATTCCAAGCCTTCGTAACAACCACGAACACATAAGATAGTATATATCATAAACATATTGTGTATCCTACCCATTTTATCTTTAGCCTGTTCGATTATCCTCCAGTCCTGAATTGTGCAAATAATAACCAAAATTTCTAAATGTGAACAGCAACAAAATTTCTAAATTTGAAGCACCACACCAATGATTGTAAGTTTTTCAAGCACTATCTAAATGGTTGATCTGAAACAGCATATTCACTACAAAGCAAAATGAAAAATTGAGGTCGGTCAAGCAATACCTAATATTCAGAACGAAAAGAACAAGCCTGACATAAAGTGCAATTCTGAAAAGTAGATAACCAAAAGCCACCGGAGACATATACAGGGCATAAACCAGCATATCAGCCATGAGAACCAACAGACAGAAGGCCTGAAAATACAAATAAATTAGTTTATTAGTAGCCTGAAAGCACATATGAATGAAATGCACCGAATTACTAACTTCCTCAAAAAGAAAAAGAAAAATCAGCATTTTAAGCTTCTCCAAGAGAAGCAAAATTCATTCCCTGTCTCAATGCTTTCATGGTCCCCCCTCTCCCTATTCTGTTTCTTTCATTTTCTTTTTCCCCATCTTGATACATTTCCTCTTCATTTTTAGCATCCACCTAAGTCTTATCTGAAACTCTAAAATCCTATAGATCCCTTTTGCCATTGTGGCATTGAAGATGGTGCTCTGAAAAATTGGACTCTTTTAATATAGCTTTAAATAAATTTCTAAAGTCTTGCAAAATATTTTATGGTTACTACCTCACCCGCTTCACACAGAGTGATTACAAGTGACTTAGTTGGTTCTTGTAGGCTCACGGAACTGTAGTAGGCTTAGATCAATATTTCCCCTCTCGATATGATCCTACAAAAAGAAAATCATTAAGTACACCAAGTAAAGCTTATTGTTTAACTTTGCTTTAGCTGACAATCATGTCCATAAAAAAAAGCACATGTATCAAATGACTAATACTAAATCAATTGAAACTAATCTCAACGATAAGCTGTGTACATGACAAACAATGTTGGAAATGATTGAACTCAATATAAGAGGAAAACATTTTTCTGATCTAAAATTGAATAAGGCCCATTCTATCATCTATACGATTGACTGAGTACTAACCATTAACAGGACGAAAATCATCAAAAGAAAGAATGTTGTGTAGTTCTTTTTCACGACCTGATCCTATGTTTCCCATATGTTAGAAATCTGGGGGACTGATTCCTGCACACACCAGAACATGTACATAATCTGTTAATATCACCAGTAAGAAAACATAATCTAATTGTTATTGTTAGTTTAATCATAAAACAATAGACTGTGAATTTATTAGATGTTAAGTAGACATGAAACAAATAAACATAGATGCTACACAACAATACTACTCGGCATAATTCTAAAAGCCCTCCATAAATCTAGCCAATGCCACAAAAATTTAGTTTATACTTCACTTAGTTGTCACAAGGGATGAAAGTCTATCACTCTATCTTATTTACTTATATGGCATTTCCATTCATTCAACCCTCCATTCTTTCCTATATGTCCATGGTCCTTTTGACGTGTAAGAGGTCTCAAAATGCTGCTAAAAGTATAATTCTACAGCATTGAACACATTAGGTTATGAAAGAATTCAGTTAATTACAACAATTTGACTTAATCATTTCTGTTAGGCTGCAACTGTGACTTACCCATATTTCATTACAAGCATTAGTATAGCTTCACTTCCATACTAATGCTGCGGACCAACATAACAAATTCATGAAATGTCACCCACTTGAACAAAATCAAACACATGCAAAGGTCCTCCAAATCCTAGTCAAACAAACTGATTTCCTAGTTACATGACAAGATGAGTAAACTCTTCAATAGAACTCAAACAATTTCATTCATCGTAAACAAATGAAGCCAACCAAACAGTTTTTCTGCTTCACTTACCTCTATAGTCCTCTATAAATATGGAAAAATTTCCAGTCCACACCACGTAGGTCTTTTGTAGCAATCTCTTGAGAGGGTTTGTGCTGCCTATAATCCCGCAGTGAGTCAAAAAATAAACAGAATTCTTATATGCTAGTGCCCTTCCTTCAAATAAACGAACGAAGATAAAAAAATTAAAAGAATCCAATACTTAACTCAAAAACTAGGCTATTTCCAAAGAAGAAATTCAAACCAAAATGCAATAGAACAGAAATAACTTGACAAATACCTCTGTGTGGGTAAGCAAAGTAACATGTGTGTAAACCTCATCATTCTCCTCATCATTCTCCTTACTTGACAAATGCATGATCGTCACTTAAAAGCATGAGAAGAAAGAGCCTGCTTTCCCAGTATCACCTCACCACGAAACTAAATATGGGAGACTATCCTTGTGAACACAACTTGGTCTACTATTCAGTGGCAACCGATATAAAAATTGTATTTTTAATTACAAAACTGCCACCGCGTCACTTTTAATATCAGGCCGTTTTTAACCGATATAAATGACAGTTATAAAAGGCATTTTTTCCACTAGTGTTGGAGATAGTAATTGGATACAATGTATCACGTGCCATCTATTTAATTGTATTAACAACGATGTTTAACTACTAAACAAGTGTCACATGTGTCGAAAATTGAGTGCACAAAATTTTTTCGACCCAGTGTAGCTTGAAACATAGTAGAGCCTTTGAGAATCCAGTGAAATCTATGAAAATAGCATCCCCAAATTAAAGACATGGTTGCATGGAGAGAATGAATTACAATAAGAAGATGAAGCATATAAAAGAATGCATCTTTGTGTCATGTCGTGCCCCATTGTGCTGCATTCTTCTTTGCAATGTTTGTTTTCAATCTTGATTCAAATTTTCTTTTGGGTTTTGTTAATTCATTTTATGTTTTGACCAGAATCCTTCTGCGATTGCATTTTGCAAGTCTGGGTTGAACAAAGGTTACGGGGAAAAAAATTCTATGCCATCTACAAACATAATTAATGGTGTGTAAATTTATAGTTAATAGTTTCTTCAACGCCAATTCTATACAAATTCATGGCATAGAATTTCTTCAACGCCAATTCTATTTTTTGGTGTTCAAAGTAAAATGAAATGAAGAGAAATGAGAGAATAACATAACAGGAGGATTTAATACAAGATAACAAGAACAACTAAAAACACATTCTTTAACACACAATAACCATCATTGGTTGAAATTCACGTTGAGTTTCACAACTTTGAAAATGGAATCCACGTGATGTAGTGGGACCTATGCAGTATCAACTAATCATAAAAAGAGTGTGTTAAAAAATGTGTTGCTAGCATTCTTTCGACGTAACACTAGAGAGTAGAAAGTTAAGACTTACCAATGTGATGACTTTGTCCTTGTCAATCTGCGGAGAAGGTTTGCTTTCAACATGAGCCACTGTTTCAGGTAGTTGTGGTCGTGACATGTCAATGATATCATTGACTGGAAGTGGGTTCATGATAGGATTGGACCATGAAGCTAATCGATCTTGAAACGAGAAAGGTGTAACCAAACACCTTTGCGTCGGGAATGCCAATGCTCTCTCCATCATCATCTCCCTCCTCACTTCCTCCTCCAACTCTTGTCGCCGCACAATCTCGCCGGTGATTATCTCCCGTCGTATTTTCTTTTTCTCTAGTTCTCGCCACATTTCCACTGGCACTCGAAACGTGTTCGACATTCCGAAAGCTTCATTGGCACCTGAGAATATAATAATAATAAATTATATTTTTGTCAATTTTTTTTCTAAACCAACACCGTTGGCCCAATGGCTTAATCTACCCTGAGACACGGGAGGTCAACCCGGTGCTCCCGGGTTCGATTCCCGCGGTGGACAAAATCGGTGTTGGCCAGTGTGAAATTTGATTCTAAGCACGAGCGGAGATTAATCTTTCGTTGAAAGCGTTGGGATACTCCGTGGGTAGCCAGCGATCGTCCGAACCAAAAAATATGATCTTTTTCTATTTAAATTGATGTACAAAGATGACCATGTTGACATAACTTTTGCAAAGTAAGTGATCATATTAGCAGAAAGAAAAGACTATTTAGGGATAATTTTACATAGGGAAATTAAGTTACTAAAGAGGGACCGGTCTACATTGCTATAATTATGCAATACAAGGGACCAATTCGAAACAAAAAATAAAAAAACGTCCTAATTAAAACCTATAAAAGACCAAAAAATTATTTTTGCATAATAAAATAATAATAATAATAATTAAATATATTTTTTGTCCCTGCAAATATAACTGCTTTTTAAATAAGTCCCTGCAAATTTTATTTTAAATAAGTCTTTGCAAATTTTTTTTTAAATATGTCTTTCTGTTAACTCTCTGTTAGCCATCTGCTGATGTGGCTAACAGAGTTCTGATGTGGAATTTTTTTTCATTTGTAATTTTTTTTAGATCTGATTTTTTTTATTAGTATTTTTTAGATCCGATTTGGCATGCCATGTTAGTGAAAGAGGTAAAAATAATTAAAACTAAAGCTAAAAAGAAAATAAAAATGGAAAGCTGGAAGAGAAGAACAAAATCAACCATAGAAAGAAGTAGGTCCCAGGTTCAAACCCCAGAAGTTAATATTTCTCCCGCCCCACTAACATTGCACGTAAAAAAAGAAAACCAAAGAAAGAAACACACTTGATTTAAATTCACAATTCTCTCACGTTTGCTTGCTCCTCCGTAACAAACAACATGCGAGCTTCCACTTTCACTGTTCTCCTCTTTTGGTTCACCATTTCACTCACTTTTCTAACCAAATTCTCAACCTCCACAGACACCTTAACCGTATCATAAATCCTCAGAACCAACCAACACAAATATGAGGGATCACAAATCCCATTTTCTCTCTGTTTATTTTTTCTGTTTTGCTTCCTAGAAGAAGCACCATTTCTTCCTCCTTCTCCCTTTTTCAGTTCAATGGCAAAACAGAGAGAAAGAATTCAAAATCCCATCAAGGGTCATCACCAAAATCCCAATTTTCTCCCTTCCATAAATAACACACTTGTTCTGTTTCTCCCAATTTTCTCCCTTCCATAAATTTCTCTATTGAAAAGAGAATCAAAATTTTTTCTGACGGTGAAGAGGTTTTTGGGATGAGGGTAACGATGTGGGTTTGTTTTCGGGGAAGAAATCGATTTGGGGGAGAGAGATATCACCTTCAACGACGAAGACGCCAGCGCGTGAGAGGAGTTTCTGACGAGCGCGTTTTAGGGCCGGGCATTGATTTGGGGGAGAGAGATGAAGAGCTGGTATTATGGCAATCACTTTCTCTTTTTGTTCCCTTTTTCTAATTCCTACGCCTAACAATAAAATCACTGAGGCTTCAAACCCCCTTTTCTAATTGCTACACTGCTAACCCAGTTCACAAACCCAAAAACCCAATCCCAACCCACGAAAACTCTCAAGTGATAATCAACATCAATGCTCAGGAACCCAAATTCGAGTTTGATTTGTGGTTTGAGTTTGAAGTTTTTGGGTTTGATTTGTGGTTTGGGTTTGAATACAGTAGCATTTCGGCTCTCTTTCATCTCTCTCGATTTGGGTCCCTCTCCTCTCAGTCATCTTCTCCCTCCCTATCTCAGCCAGCGACTCTCTCTCTCTCTCTCTCTCTCTCTCTCTCTCTCTCTCCGAAACCCAGCGTTCTCTCCAGCATTCTGCTGATTCTGCACGGCCTGAGCCATGGCAGCTAAAGCAGTAGCAATCGCAGTGTCGTTCCTCCCAGCCATATCAACTCAAGCTGCAACCAAAAACAACAGTCAGAATAAGTCGACAATACTAGATTGTCAATGACTTGACAACTTGGCCGGACTGACCGAACTTTTGCTCTCATACCACTAATGTAACATCCATTTTCTACCCGGTAATTTATTTACTAAAAATCATAGTTACTTTTTTTTTCTTTAAAAGTCATATTTCACCACAAGGGATGTCACACATAAATCCACATAAAATCATACATCGATATAAAATAGTTCTCATCGTCAATAAAAATGCGATACATAGCACATCACAACTGGGGTGAGCTCAAAATACTCAATTCAACCAACATAATAAAAACTCAGCAACTACGCAGCGGAAAGTCATAAGACAGCAACTACAGCAATCAAATAATTATAAAAACTAAGGTTCATCCCCTCCCCACTGAGTGCTACGTATCAGAGCAGACGACCAGACTCAGCTAGCAAAGGTACCTAAGCCTTCACTCGGGATCACTTGCACGTTACCGCATAGGGGTAACATTCAAACAGAAAGGGTGAGTTCATCTAACAATATAATAGTGCAAATGATAAGTATTGTGCTAGAGCTACAACGCTATATAAACCACATCACACATCAAATCAGCCATCACAGCAAGTCATCACAATGTCATGAACATGTATGAGATGCAACCCATCGCAACGGGTGTATGCATGAGGTACCTGTCATCATCGTCAATAAATAGCCTTTATGGCATCATCGTCGCTAAATAGCATTTATGGCATCATCGTCACTTGTTTATACACATGAGATGTATGAGACACCATGACATGCACCAGAGACAGTCCCATTACAAACACAGTCAACTTAACAACCCATCACTTACCAAGTTGCCAATGAAAGGCACATCACCTGTCAAGTTATTGTCACACATATATTTGCCACTAACATTCATCATCATTAACATCATCGTCGCTAATAGCCTTTATGGCATCATCGTCACTTATAAAACCACAGCTTTTTTTCATCATCGATACCATCGTCAATCAAAGTAATAGCCACTAGGGGCATTATCGTCAAAAACATCAACACATCATTATTGACACCTGGACACAAATACTACTGATTACATTAAAAGGTTTTACTTCAGCTCACGACACCAAATAGGACACCAAAAGGGGTTTTAAAACACCGAAATAGTTTTACAACGCCAACAACATCGACCAACGGGGACAGCCCCTTGAGGCGCCCAGAAACTGTCTGAAAAATAATAATTTTTACCTTAAAATAGAACACACAGGTAGAAAACTGAATAAGCTTCGCAACGCACTTTGAAACACTTAAAACGAACACCCGAGTCAAAAGATATGCCAAAAACAAAACCGGGAAAAATTTGAGGAACATCCTGAAAATGGCACTGGGCGCCGAACAGGCAACACGCTGGGAACTGGCCAGCAACAGAAACTGGCGCCCTTGGCGCCCAGGCAACACAGAAAACTGGCGCAGCCACTGAAAACTGGCGCAGCAACACAAACTGGCGCCCTTGGCGCCCCTACGCCAAGACACAGCGCGCAACACAGACACAGGAGCCCAGGCACAGGGCGCGAAGGCGCCCCTGCGCCAAGACACAAACTCACGCACCCACGCACACAGCAACACTCACACACACCGCGCCCATCCAAAAACAGAATGGCAACAACTTGGCACACGGCGCCCACACCCAGGGCGCCAAACACAGGGACACAACGCACAGCACACTGGCGCACAGAACACACCCAGACACGGCGCCCAGGCACTGGGCGCCAAAAACAGCAACAGAATCATCAGGCAACACAGACAGGCACGGCGCCCAGGCACAGGGCACCATTTCCTGCGACACACACACACACCACACGCAACACAACGGGGATCCCGACGCCCAGCAAATGGCGCCCAGCGCCAGAACAGCGCAACACGCAGAGGGATCCCAGCGCCCAGGCAGCAACAACACATGACAATGGCAACAACAATGGCGCTTGTGGCGCCTAGTACTTGAACAACAACGCAACCAAATTCATCAAACACCTCATGTACGACCATGACAACATCAAAACACCAATTTCATAACAACCATCATCAAAACACCAAATTCGTAATGACCATCAATCAAGGATTTCAATCAACTACAAATCAAACAATCACACAAGATCATGGCAACATAGGTCTAAGCCCCTACCCTAATACCCATCATAAGACCCAATTATAGAGGAAGATGAGACCCACCCTTACCTTAATTCTTAGGAATAGAAGACCCTGGGAGAAATCACCAACAGTAACCACAGCAACACAGCTTCTCTTCTCTGCTCCCTTGACCTTGCGAAATTCTCCTCTTCCTCTTCTCCTTGAGATCGCCGCCCCCCTTCTCTCTTTCTCTCCTCTTCGCAATTCCTTTCTTTTCTTTTGCACAAAATGAGCCAAACCCTAAATTTTTGGCTTAAATATGCGCCTAGGATAGCGGGCCTGGATCGCGGGCTTTCCTTCAGCTTAAGCCCGATTACTAACGCCATCACCTAAAATCCAATTACACACCTCTCAATCCAACATTAATATAATTACACCAATTAAAATAAATAAAATAAATAATTGAATACCTAAATATTTAATTAAATAATTTAATTAAATATTTGGGCGTTACACCTTACCCTTTTCCATCAATAATACACATTAACTACATCCAATATACAACAAATCTTAATTCAACATTTCCAAATTAACAATTTCATAAGCCTAAACATCAACCTAATCATAGGTTTCTGATCCTAGGGTTCATCAATTAACAATTAACAATTTCAATAACAACAATTAAAAGTAACAATTTCAATAAAATAATTTCTAGTCCAAGGTTTCATCAGTTAAAAATTAACATTTTCAATAACAACAATTTCAATAATCCTAGTGTTCATCAATTAACAAACATAATCTAAATTGAAATCTAAACTAAAATCTAATTATCATAAGCTGAAAAAAAAAAGAAAAACTAAAAACAAAAAAATAGAGAACTAAACCTCAAGAGTGAGAGAAGATGAAGCAGTTGTCCGATTACGATCCTGGGCGGTCCGGTGTAGTGGTGAGAGAAAGGACAATGGCAGTGGTTGAGGAGAGAGTGGAAGACGGGGAGAGAGAGAGATTGAGAGAGTGGGGTGGAGAGAGATGGACCATGACAGTGGTGGTTGAGGAAGCGACGACGAGGGAGAAATGGGACAGTGAGAGAAAAGAGAGAAGAGAGTGAGGGTGAGGGAGAAGAGAGAGCACAAATGAGGGAAATGAGGTTCTGACTTGTTACTTTTTATTTAAGTGATAATTTCATACGGGCAAGATCGTCGGTAAGAAAGTGACTCACATTCACTTTATTACCGATGGATTTGCCCGTCGGAAACTATCAATGATCACAAATTTTTGATACCGACAGCCAGATCTGTTGGAAACTTCCTTGTTACTGAATTTAAACTCCCTCTCTTATTTGCAAATTCCCTTGCTCATTACTGACTGGCAGATCCGTCGGTAACTGGCCTGTTACTAACGGGGTAGTGGTCGAGCGGTAAAAGGTCGTCGATAGTAAGTTGATTTCTTATAATGACTCATTGGGATTCTGCGTTGCTTTTTAACATGAAAAGATAAGGGTATTACACATAAATTACTTAATTTTCAACCGTATTATGAATTTAAATAAGTCATTTTTTGTGTTCAGAAATTACTTAATTTTCAACCGTATTTAGTTTATTTTGATTATGTTAGTCTATTTAATTTGAATTTGTTAAGCATTTTATGAATATGTTGATTTTTGTAGTGCTATTTCATTTTTGTTGATCTGGTGCAACACAAGTTGTGAACCTGTTAAAGTCTTATTTTTGTTATGACTTTAGCGATGAGTGTGTTTGAAAATTTTTGCACCCCCTAACCCAGGGTCCTAGATCTGTTACTGGTTATCACTTTGGTACTCCGAATTACAAATTATGTCGGATATAATTACTAGAGTTATGTACGGTACTTTAGTAATGTTTTGTATTAGTTTACTCGACTTCGGCATTTGAATTATTTAAAGGGTTATTGACTCTTAGTTTATTCTTAAACGTATCGCTTGATTATTCATGTATGTTAGTAATTTATGCTAATTCCAGATAATAGCAGATGGTGTTACAATAATCTAAGTAATATTTTTAACTAAATAATATAAAATCATCATTTTAAAATAAAAAATAAAATTATATACTCAAATTTCTGTAAGTTATACTTAACATAAAATGGTTTGAATTTAATTAATATTAAGTGTTACATAAAATACACAAATATCATTTAAGTTTTATTTACTACATCTTTTATTGTCTTATTTTTTCTCAAATTTCCATAAACTAAACTTTTAAAGTGACTACAAGAAATGGAAAAGATTTCGCTTTATTTATTTATTTTATCCGAATAGGATGCGTGAATAAATCATGGTTTTCTCTTTATTTATTTCTTTTATACGAATAGGATTTAAAGAATGTATCCTCTTGCATTACATTTTTAGGATTTTGACTTTTTTTTGGTCAAGAGTATGTGCATTTTTTGAAAGAGTACTCTTAGAACGAGAAAATGATTTTTTTTTTATAATCTCATTTGCAATAATTATAAGTATTTCAATATTTGTTTAATTTATCATACAATAGTATGGAGCAATAATGTTACAATTTTGATGCTTGATTTTTTATAGGGTCCGCCTAATATGGACTTTTTCTTTTGGGTTCATCGGTGGTCTAGGTAACATTACAGGTAATAGCAGGTATGTGGGCCCCCCTACATATTTTCAATTCATTACACTTGTTTCCCCTTATATTTATTGATTGTGAACATTGTACACTTTGTAAAACACACTACAAGAATAAGGCTATATTGCTACCGAGGTTTGCCACGGAGGGATATCCGTCGCTAATTTGCGACGGACTTGCGACGGTTTGCGACGACGAGTGAGTTTAGGAGTTGGGCGCTTAAAATCCCGCTCAAAATTTGCGACGGGAAGGAACGTTGGTCACTAATTTGCGACGGACAAGGATGATGGTAGCTACTTTGCGACGGATGCGTCGTCGCAAGCCCGTCGCAAACGTTTTTTTCTAGTTTTATCCACGCGATCCCTTATCTCTTCTCTCAGACACACAGAACACAGTTCACGCCGCCCTCCTCACTCCTCACACCATTCGCGTTCTCCGCCGTCCTCACTCCTCACGCCGTTCTCTGCCGTCCTCACTCCTCACGCCGTTCGCGGTCTCCGCCCTCCTCACTCCTCACACCGTTCTCCGCCCGCCTCACTCTTCACGCCGTTCGCGAACTCGTCGCCACCGCTCCACCCTTCGACGCGCGTCTCTTCTTCGGTCGTGGCTCACTGTTTCGTCTCTACCAGGTAAATCGCCTTCCCTTTTCCCTTTTCCCTTTTCCCTTTTCGTCGCTGTGACCCATTTTCTCATTTCACTGTGAAAACCCTAAATTCCCAAATCGCTGCACTCAATATCAGAATCACGAAGAAGAATCAAATCACACAGAGAAATCGTATCTTGGAGAAGAATCGCTACACCCAGTTTCAGAAATCACGCAGAAGAATCGCTACACCCTTCAGTCTTGTTCTCAGGTTGCTTCTTCTTCTTCTTTCAGTACTCTTTTAGATTTCACGAAGCAATTTCCATTAGTGCTTATGTCTTTCCTATTTCTTTTTGATGTATTTCATAGTTGGGATCCAAATTGAACACTATGAATGTTTCTTTATCTATAGCATCAGTTTTTGACATTTTTGAAACATTAGCAAATAAGAGAGTTTCAGCATTGTTGTTTTTTGATTGGCTTAAGGTTTCACATCCTGTGCTTTCTTGTGATCCTGAAATAGGTGGTTTAGTTGTTAATAACTGCGGGTTATTGGGAAATTATGAAGCAATGGTTCCAATTTTGAATGAGTTTAACCTTAAAAATATGCGTTTGGGAGCTTTATCATTTAGGTTCTTGTTGGTTTTAGATTTGGATAAAGATTCTACTATGGAATGTGTTAGGAGAGTTGTTGATGTGCTTAATGAGGTCGGTGGAGTGTGTCAAAGTTCTGGAATTCAGTTGTTGATAGACATGTTTAGTTTTTTGGGTTCTTTCGATGTATCATAATTTAGAAAGAGAGAACCTGCAATTTAGAACCCAAATAAAAAGGAGAAAAAGAGAACTGCAATTTAAAATCCACAATTTCGAGGTATGGTATTAGGTATCATCAAAAAGAGAACCTGCAATTTAACCCAAATAAAAAGGAGAAAAAGAGAATTGCAATTTAAAATCCACAATTTCATTTCACACACATAACCCTTCCTGTTTAGTTACAGAGTAACATAAAATTTTGAGCAGACTTAATTTGGATTATTGCCATTGCATAAAATGAATTTTGTACAGAAGCAGTATGTAATTTTATTTTGAATTAAGCGATAAAACTGAATTTCTGAGCATTGAAGGTTGCCATGACAACTTAAGTTGACCGTGGCAGAAAGGAAACAAAAGAAAATCGAGAAAGATACAACAAATATAGGAACTTATAATGAATCCACTAATTCAATTCTATCATTCACCAATGCAAACATCAATCACAGTCCTCATTGCTTGCTTTTTCATCACCTTTCCAAACACCTCTCTTGCTAACTTGAAAACTTTCTCCATCTCCACAAGACTACCTCCACCACTACCACTATTCTTCTTCACTTTCTCCATCAAGATCTTAAGTACCCTATGATCACCTCCAACTACATCTGTTATTGCAGTTCTCTTTTTCTCCTTTTTATTTGGGTTAAATTGCAAGTTCTGGAATTCAGTTGTTGATAGACATGTTTAGTTTTATTTGGATTTCATAATTTAGAAACCTACCTCAGTTAAGAAGTTCCAGCAAGTTAGAAAGATGTCATTAACAATTTATTTAGTTCCCACTTAAATTTTTGTCTCTTTCATTTTGTTGTTGTTGATCTCTTTCATTATGATCTTCATCTTTGCTTCAACTTAGTTGTTTCATTGACCTATGTTCCAGATTTTTTCTTTTACATTGAGGTGGTTACTGATTTTTCCTGTTCTTATATTCAAACACTATCTATTTTTTAAGCACTATCCTTTTACAACATTGAGTCATTCTTTCCGTGTGTTTGTACGTGGTTCCTGCAGTATTTTTGCTTCATAAATTGTGAATCAATAGTTATTGCCTTATTTTGACATTAATCTGTAACTGTGCAGCGTGCTTCATAAATTGTGAATTATTGCCTTATTTTGACATTAATCTGTAACTGTGCAGCGTGCTTCATAAATTGTGAATCAATAGTTATTGCCTTATTTCAATACAACTATACAAAATTCAGTCTTCAAATTTCTTCAAACTGTGGCAATCCAAATTATAAATCTGAATCTCTTTTGTTGCCTGCTTTTACAGCTGAAACCGAATTGCTGGAAGTGGTCTCCATCCATGTAATATTGCTGGAACAGAATTGCTGGAAGTGGTCTCCAGCTGAAACCGAATTGCTGGAATTGCTGGAAGTGGTCTCCATCCGAATTGCTGGAAGTGGATAAAGTTGTACACTATATTGGTAAGCTAACAACATGTACAAATTGATAAAGTTGTTTAACTAAGCATTGTGAAATGAAGTTGTATTGTTTTTTTCAAAACTGATTATGTAAACAAAATAGTGAAATGATGCATGCTAAGGACTACGTTGAATAGAATAGTGAAATGAAGTTGTATTGTTTTTTTCAAAACTGATTATGTAAACAAGTGGACCCTTTCAATAGAATATTGAAGGATACAAAATGGTTAGGTGCAAAGTAGAGAAATTCTTGTTAGTATGGTTTTGAAATGATGCATGCTAGGGACTACGTTGGACGGTATAATCTCAGTTGCTTATAATATAAGAATCTATGGATAGTTAGTAGATGCTCATTGTGATTGTAGCATTTGTTGATGCTTTTATACAAAAAAAAAAAGGATGACTAAGTTAAGGAATCGATGTTTATGTGATACGAAGAAATTAAGAGGTGGATATATTGTAGGGGTTTATGGATATTAGAAGGGTGTAAATGCATGAAATTGATCACGTAATTGGAAATAAAATAAATTAGTACAATGACTTGATGAATAGAAGTTTTAAGTGACCAAAGAATACAAGTTTAATGAAATAAAAAATGGGGGTTTAATAGTTCATCTTAGTTAAAGTAAGAGATTTAAGTTTAGAGATCCAAAATAAGCCAATATTGCTACCAATTTAATTGATTTTGTTTTTATTTTAGCATTTTA
Source organism: Astragalus membranaceus (assembly GCA_039519185.1). Lineage (NCBI taxonomy): Eukaryota > Viridiplantae > Streptophyta > Magnoliopsida > Fabales > Fabaceae > Astragalus > Astragalus membranaceus. The sequence continues at coordinate 82,315,844 of CM076851.1, read as the reverse complement.
GCTTTTCACTCTCTCTCTCGATGGGCATCCATCGTTTACATTCTTCTCTTGCTCTCTCTCTCTCTCTATGGACATCCATCTCTCTTTTATATATTGACAATTTTAAATGTGCAGAATGGAATTTCCTCCTTCGCACCGCCTTTGGATGTATGATAGGTTGTTTCCAAAAAGAGCGGGTTTGAAACAATCTTTTATAGATGGCGTGTGGGATTTTATTCTTTTTGCAATGACACAAGAACAATTTGGAGTTGAAGGGGGGATTCGATGTCCGTGCGTCAAATGAAAATGTGGAAAGATTAGGAATCCATCGGAGGTCGTTGATCACTTGAAGAAAGTTGGGTTTAGGCCTAATTATTGGATTTGGACGAGTAATGGTGAGAAAGGGCTTGATGTCGTCCCATTGGTTGGCGAAAATTGCAGGGGTGCTGCTAGTAATTCCGCAGATATAGGATGTGGTGAACAAATTAACTTGATGCAGAATATGGTTTGTGACGGTCTTGGGGTGAATGTGTCATTCGAGGAGGAGCAATATGATAACATGGACGAGCTTCCGAATGAGCAAGCACAGAGATTCTATAATATGTTGTTAGATGCAAACAAACCATTGTTTGAAGGGTCATCATACTCAAAGTTATCGATTTGTGCGAAGCTTTTAGCTCTCAAATCGTTGAGTAATACATCTGAGGTGGGAATGGACTTGATATGTGACATGATGTCAGGCGTGACACCTATGAATGAAAATTTGCCAAAGAATTTTTACGAGGCTAAGAGGTTAGTTTCTAAGTTGGGATTGGAAGCTAGAAGGATCGATTGCTGTCCGAAAGGTCACATGTTGTATTATGACAATGAGTTTGGGAAAAAGGATGCTGCGCCCATTATTGTTACCACGTACAACCTTCCCCCTGAGATGTGTATGACTAAACCTTACATGTTTTTGACTTGTCTGATACCTGGCCCAGAAAATCCAAAAGCAGGCATTGACATCTATTTAGAACCACTAATTGATGATTTGAAGAGGTTGTGGGATGGTGTCTCGACTTACGATTACGCACGGAAGGAGAATTTTATGATGAGAGCCGCTTTGATGTGGACCATTAATGACTTCCCTGCTTATGGCATGTTGTCTGGTTGGCAAACTCATGGTAAATTAGCATGTCCAAATTGTATGGAGCATACAAAGGCATTTACCTTGAAACACGGAGGTAAGAGTTCTTGGTTTGACTCGCATCGTAGGTTTTTGCCACATGATAATGCATTTAGAAGAAACAAGAATGCATTTAAGAAGAAGGAAGTTGAAAATGATGAGCCGCCTCCTCAGTTGAATCCAGGCCAGGAAGTTGAATCACATCTGGAATGATCCAAAATTCAAAGCTAAGTGTGAGCAGAATAAGAAGAACAGGGCATCAGAAAAAGGTGGAAGCTTGCACACTGGAGGTTCCATCTCTATGTTGCAGCATTCAGAGAGAATGGTATATTCTTAAACTTATATTTTCCTTATGTCAATATAATAATTTACCATTTTCAAACTTAAGTTATTAATTATAGGCCAAGAAGATGGGGCGGACTCCACATGTAGATGAGCTTCATCGCCACACTCACATTAAGAAGGGAACAAGCGAGTTTGTAGAGGACCGCGCTCGCATTACTCAGGTATAAAGAACATGCGAACATGTACTTTAAGGAAAGTTTAGCACTTTTGAAATTGTTAACTTGAGTCCTTGACTGATGAAGCAGAATCACTGTTATTAACATCATTATTATTAGTCTTGCAACCTTGTGAATTATAATTATTAGCACCAGTACTAGGATTGGTAACAGTAGTTTCAAATGCTGCCATAATACTGAAATTGCCCTATTGGTTTTGCCAAATGCTGCTGTGCAAAATTCCAGGAACATGTGCAAATTAGTGTAGTAGAATCTGTGTGCCAGTTATAGTTGGTGTGTTTGATTATAGTTGGTGTGTTTGTATTGAATTTGCAGGGCTATTGTATTGGAAATAGATATGAGAAACCATAGTTAATGTATAATACTGAAATTGCCATATTGGTTTTGCCAAATGCTGCTGTGCAAAATTCCAGGAACATGTGCAAATTAGTGTAGTAGAATCTGTGCGCCAGTTATAGTTGGTGTGTTTGATTATAGTTGGTGTGTTTGTATTGAATTTGCAGGGCTATTATTGTATTGGAAATAGATATGAGAAACCATAGTTAATGTATAATACTGAAATTGCCATATTGGTTTTGCCAAATGCTGCTGTGCAAAATTCCAGGAACATGTGCAAATTAGTGTAGTAGAATCTGTGCGCCAGTTATAGTTGGTGTGTTTGATTATAGTTGGTGTGTTTGTATTGAATTTGCAGGGCTATTATTGTATTGGAAATAGATATGAGAAACCATAGTTAATGTATAATACTGAAATTGCCATATTGGTTTTGCCAAATGCTGCTGTGCAAAATTCCAGGAACATGTGCAAATTAGTGTAGTAGAATCTGTGCGCCAGTTATAGTTGGTGTGTTTGATTATAGTTGGTGTGTTTGTATTGAATTTGCAGGGCTATTGTATTGGAAATATATATGAGTCATTTCAATGTTAAAGACATTTCTGTCTGTTATTATGAATGTGCCTGATAAAATGTCTCATTTATTTTGAGTATGATTATAACTTGTGCATTTGATAGGAGGAGTTTCAGCGGATGTTCTCTCAATCAGATATACCAGTAGACCCCGTTGAGTTGGCTAAGCTGAAGCGATTGTTGTGGGAGAAGGCTGTTGGAGGGCCCAATAAGAGTCGTGTGTATGGGACAGGAGGCATATTTGACAATATGGTAGACTCTGGAGCTTCGACGAGCACGGGCCTGTCTCCTGAGGCCCGTAGGATCATCCAAGATATGTCACAACAATTTGCAGAGCAGTTTGCACGACAGCAGGAGCAGGTTGCACGACAGCAGGAGCAGGTTACACGACAGCAACAACTACTTGAATACGTATTTAACCATTCTGGGATTCCAGTACCTCCACCTGATTGGCAGCCGCCCGAGCAGAACCAGCCCGCCCAGCAGGACGAGAACGAAGATGCAGATAATGGAGACAGTGGAGATCACGTTTATGGGGAGGGTTATTGACGACATCTAGGTAATCTATGTTTTAATTAATGTGCAAAATATCTTAGTTTTATGAATTAATTAGTAACAATTATCGTTTTTGATTTGTTAGGTTTATTGTTCAGAGTTGGACTTGAAGAAGCTTTGTCAGAATTGAGTTTACCGGAGATTAGTGTAGTTTATGTATGTTTGACATAAACTAGTGGTATATTTTGAGATTTGGTATGTTTGACATAAACTACTTGTATGTTTTGATATATTTTGAGATTTGGTATGTTTGACATAAACTAGTTGTATGTTTTAACATTTTTTGAGATTTGGTATGTTTGACATAAGCTAGTCGTATGTTTTGATATAATTTGAGATTTGGTATGTTTGACAATAGTGTAGTTTATGTATGTATGTATGAATCGGTGAATTGAAGTCTAAAATGAATTGGCAGGTAAGTATTGCAAAGAGACATGACATTAGTGTAGTTTATATAAGAAATTGTGGATTGAAGTCTGAATTGAATTGCCCAGAACTAATTATTTTTTGCGTAGCGACGGAATTTGCGACGGAATTTTTTTGGTGGTTACTCAATTTGCCACGGAATTTTTGACAATTTGCGACGACAATTTTGATGGTTACTTAAAATTATTTGCCACGGATTTGCGACGGATTTGTGACAAAAAGGATATCATGTTTTGCGACGGTTTTGCCACGGAATCTAGTGGCGGATTTGCGACGATTTTGCCACAGAATCTAGTGGCGGATTTGCGACGGTATTGCCACGGAATCTAGTGGCGGATTTGCGACGGCGTTGCGACGGATAACTTTGCGACGGAAAATTCCGTGGCAAAAGATTTGCGACGAGGGTTTTTGCGACCGAATTTGGTCCGTCGCAAAGTCCGTCAGAAATGCTTGTTTGCGACGGAAATAGGTTAATTTGCGACGGAAATGGCCGTCGCAAAACAGCAATTTTCTTGTAGTGACAGGTCCGTGAATAGTTTCAGTTAAAGGTGGTGTAGATGTGTTTGTCAAGATGGATTTGTTGTTGGATCCATAAATAAGATTCCTTATTTTTCCTATTATCTATACCTATATATAACGAGAGTTACCTCTTATAAGTTACAACTACCCTCTTATCAACTCATTTTTTTCTCTAATCATAAACATGGAAAATGAATATCGAAATTTCAAGAGTTGAGATTTGTTTAAGATTATGTGATTTCATTGCATGTTGAGTAGTGTGTCTTGGATGTCTGCTATTTCATTATGGTTCTGTGTTTGAATTTCCACATGTAATGTTTATGTTTGTTGTTGTATAGTGTGTGTATACATAGGGATTCTAATTGATTGCACAAAGATAAATGGAGTATTCTATATTCTACAATGTATCTATTAGTATTTCAATTTTGTTTAAATGTTGAATAAACACAGGTTTGAGAATTTAACCCTATAGCCCATCTCATTCAATGCCTCTTCCCACTCTTCTAGTCGAGGTCTTAGAGAAAATCCTGATTACGCTGTTGGTTGCCTCATTTTCATCCTCCAGTACATTCCCTTTACTCAGGCAAGTCTGTCTATTATGGCCAACGACTTCAGAGTAACCACAGTGCACACTGCGTTTTTTTAACTGGACCTCAAAACCCTCCTTTGCCACCACGCCCCTTAGTCTTAGCAATAGTTGGATCTTGGAGGAAACGGTCAGCGCATTCTTTCTTGTTCTCACCCTCCTTAGATAGTATACAATTTTTATCTTTCAGCCTCTCGTAATGGGCATTCAACACTTGTAAAGTTTCCAATAATCATCAAAATTCTTACAAGCTTCACCATTGATATCCATATATCTTTTATTTAAAGATTTATAGCGACATACGGCCATTGAGTCCCAACCACTACACTTTTGTTGCCTTGAACAAGTTTTTGATTCCTTGGCATTCTTCGTCCATCTATCTAACACCAAAGTCGAAGAAAGTTCAAGGATGCCCAAGTAAACCATAACACGAACTATGTGATCGCAAGGAATGTTAGACTATAGCATAACCTTAGAGGGGGGTGGGGTGAATAAGGTTATATGTAAATCTTGGATTCTTTTCGAAATAAATGATAAGTTTGTTTAAATCAAATGCGGAAAAAGAGATTTGAACTTATCAGATATATGCAAGTAGGCAGATTAGGCACAATGAGATATTATTCTATATTCAATATTTACAATAAGGTTGTTTTATAAGAAATGTAATGATATTGAATATAGCAGATCTACAGTAGTGATAGAGAAGATGATAGATAAACAGATCTGTAGTACAACGAGTATAACTATAACCAGATTAACAGATTCAGATCAGAGTAGGGATATAGTTATACAACCAGATTAACAGATTCAGATCAGAGTAGTGATATTATAAACAGATATAAACAGTAAATAAAGTAAAGAGAGAGGGATAGAGATACACCAGGAATTTTACGAGGTTCGGAATAAAAGCCCTACGTCCTCGGCCTCCGGCTTTGCAACCTTTGGACTTTGCTGATAACCACTATATGAAGAATGTTTTACAAACAGGCAACTTCAGATAGCAAATCCCAATTCCCCCGAACTGAGAACCCGAGCACCTAGCTAAGGATTTCAACCGCTTCAATCTCCTGATTGAACGACCCAAGAGCACCTCCCAGGATTTCAAACCAACTCAATCTCCTGATTGAGAGACCCAAGAAAACTTCCCAGGATTTCAAACCAACTCAATCTCCTGATTGAGAGACCCAAGAACAAATCCCAGGATTTCAAAGTGACCCCCACAATAGTAGATTACAATATAGAAGCTATGATCCAATCACCTCAGATAATATGACAATATAATAGCTGTGAGAGATGAGTGACTAGATCTATAAAAATGATATGAAAGTGATAGCTCTATTTTTCTCTTTCTCAGATCTAGAAAATGTACGTGAGAAGTAGAGAAGATGTGATTTGTGGTGTGGATGAGTGAATTGAAAAGTGTTTCACACCTGCCTATTTATAGGCGTAGGATTTTGAAAAAAACATTTAATGAAATGATGAATCGATTGTTTGATGAAGTTAAAATGTTGATGAATCGATTCTTATCATTTTAGAAGACATAAGAATCGATTATATGGCTAGTTAAAAAATTGAGGAATCGATTCTTTACATATGGAGAGCATAGGAATCGATTGTTTGTTTCTTTGGAAATAGGTGGGAATCGATTTTCAGGACATCCTGAATAAGGTAGGAATCGATTCTTACTTTGCTTAAAATGAGGAGGAATCGATTCATAGCCTATAGGATTGCTTGAAAATCGATTTCATAGTCTTTTGAAATAGAAGGAAATCGATTCTTACCTTTGGCTTATGTATATGCATGAATCGATTACATACTTCAAACACAGGGCAAGGAAATCGATTCTTGGCCTATAGGTGAGCCTAAAATCGATTTCATAGCCTATATAAATTATATAAATCGATTTCATAGCCATTGGAACAAAATAGAAATTGTTTTTTGCTTTCCACAAAATCGTTTTATGGTTTAGGTGCCACCTTATGCATGCATGCAATTTTATAAAATATTTTTCAAAACTATTTTGATGCACCATGCATGTTTTGAAAAACTCATCTCTCAGCTACTAAAAGTCATAGACCTTCAGTGATAGGACCTTACATAGTGTCCTAAAGAAAGCGGATAAACAAATAGGTCTTGAACTGCTGAGGTGGCTTCTTCTTCAAGCTGCTCCACTTTAATATTTCCTGCTCTTTGATTCATGTCCTGTACTTTATTTTGTCCCTGCACTTTTATACACTGCAACCATTAGTAGACTAAATGTAATTTGTTATCATACAAAACAAAGAGTGTTTGTCCTTGGTTCAACAAACTCCCCCTTTTTGATGATAACAAATTACATTATGCATAGGGAGACCATAATAGAGAAACAATGGCAGAAGCTCCCCCTAAGCATAAGCATAACAAAATAAGCAGTATGACAGCAGGATAGCAGCAATTATTTTCTCCCCCATTAAATAATAACATGCATATTCTCTCCCTTAACATGCATATTCTCTCCCTTTTGCATACAATTTCTCCCCCTTTGTTTTCATCAAAAAGGAGGTGGGGTGAATACATACAACATAAGCACTTTATAAACTTGCATAATAAATAAGCAGCATTGCATAGCATATGATATATCAAAAACAGTAGTTCATGCTATGCTCCCCCTTACTTGGTGATCCCCCTTAATAATTTTAGAATGCAAGACTTTAGCAAAAAGAGGGTGGATCATCATGGTTTTAAAAAATATGATACCCAAGATAATCATCCTTGGTTCAACAATATAGGTATCATTTTTAACATAAAAAATATGTTGCATCAAAGATCCAGTATAATAGTACTTGAGTAAAAGCTTTGATGCACACAAAAAATTTATTTCAAATATGTCTCTAATACTTGTTGAGTTATATTTAATTTCTACTTTATAACACATTTTCAACAGAGGTGAATAAAACTTTACCAATCTAACCTTCACCAGTGATTCTTCCTCTATTGTTGTTATCACGAGTCACATGACTGCTGTTTCTGAGTATTACGAATCTTTTTGTGTCTCCAGTCATGAACTTCGAGTCTCTGCTATCAAGGTATTGATCTGACCCCCATACCCTGTAGCACACCTGCACTAAGATCAAGTAGAAAATTTTGGTACCCAATTCTCTTTGGGTCCTTTGGGGTTAGTCATCAAGGGGTTTGTTTTCACAATCCACCTTGGTTTCTCACAAGCAGGTATAAGGGTACCAAGCTCACACAATTTACGAATAGGACATTTAAGTGAGCTATGGTTCCCTTTTTGACAATAAGTGCAAGAGAAAACAGTAGGTGTATAACTTGAAGTAGCAGCTACAAAAGTTATTTTTTTGTTCAAAACAGAGGAGGTGGAACTACCTTCATACCCAATACCTCTCCTATCAACATATTCATGTTGGGAGTGCAGTATCTTGGTTAAGGTATTTTCACCAACCTCAAACCTTTTTAAAGTTTCTTTCAAAATTTCATTTTCAACCTTGGCTTTTTCAAAATTTTGTTTAAGCTCAAGAACCTCAAGGTTGAATGGTTTTATTTCATGTAGCTCATTCTTCAACTTAGCTACCTCATTTTCTAGAGTCTCAATTTGAGTGAGCATGCTTTTGTTACTCTTTGCCAATTTCTTAGATTTTAACAAAAGAGTTTCATGTTCAAAATAAAGAGCTTCAAAAGCCTCACTCAAATCTTGACTACTACAACCATCATCGAGTAAATCATCATGCATAGAGGAATCAGAAAGACTAGGGTTATTAAGGCTTACCTCGGAAGTGTCATTTGCCATAAAACAGATATCATTTGCAACCTCCTCAGGTTCACTATCAGTGTCATAATTGTCCCATTTAGCCTCCATTTGGCTTGTACCGTGTGTGGCTTCCAAGTACTCCCAAATTTCTTTTGCTGTCTGACAACCTTTTACTTTTCCATATTCTTCTTCACATAGAGATACGTGAAGAACGTTCATTGCTCTGGCATTTTGAGAAATTTTGTCTAACTCGGACTTTCTCAGCTCACTCAGGTCAATGGTGTAGATATCCTCAACTGGCACTTCTTCTTCTTTGCCGGTAGCTTTACTTTTGATTTTCATTGGGATCAGTGGTCCATCTGCAATGATCCTCCATAAGGTGAAATCTATAGCCTGCACATGACATTTCATTCGACTACTCCAGTGGTCATAGTTAGTCCCATCAAACAGGGGTGGCCTAAATAAAGACATCCCCTCTTTCAAAAAAGAACCCATAATCACAGATAGATAAATAGAATTTAAATTGCGAGATGTTAAGCTCTATATGCAATTTCTATCTCCTGATACCACTTGTTAGACTATAGCATAACCTTAGAGGGGGGGGGGGGTGAATAAGGTTATATGTAAATCTTGGATTCTTTTCGAAATAAATGATAAGTTTGTTTAAATCAAATGCGGAAAAAGAGATTTGAACTTATCAGATATATGCAAGTAGGCAGATTAGGCACAATGAGATATTATTCTATATTCAATATTTACAATAAGGTTGTTTTATAAGAAATGTAATGATATTGAATATAGCAAATCTATAGTAGTGATAGAGAAGATGATAGATAAACAGATCTGTAGTACAACGAGTATAACTATAACCAGATTAACAGATTCAGGTCAGAGTAGGGATATAGTTATACAACCAGATTAACAGATTCAGATCAGAGTAGTGATATTATAAACAGATATAAACAGTAAATAAAGTAAAGAGAGAGGGATAGAGATACTCCAGGAATTTTACGAGGTTCGGGATAAAAGCCCTACGTCCTCGGCCTCCGGCTTTGCAACCTTTGGACTTTGCTGATAACCACTATATGAAGAATGTTTTACAAACAGGCAACTTCAGATAGCAAATCCCAATTCCCCCGAACTGAGAACCCGAGCACCTAGCTAAGGATTTCAACCGCTTCAATCTCCTGATTGAACGACCCAAGAGCACCTCCCAGGATTTCAAACCAACTCAATCTCCTAATTGAGAGACCCAAGAAAACTTCCCAGGATTTTAAACCAACTCAATCTCCTGATTGAGAGACCCAAGAACAAATCCCAGGATTTCAAAGTGACCCCCACAATAGTAGATTACAATATAGAAGCTATGATCCAATCACCTCAGATAATATGACAATATAATAGCTGTGAGAGATGAGTGACTAGATCTATAAAAATGATATGAAAGTGATAGCTCTATTTTTCTCTTTCTCAGATCTAGAAAATGTACGTGAGAAGTAGAGAAGATGTGATTTGTGGTGTGGATGAGTGAATTGAAAAGTGTTTCACACCTGCCTATTTATAGGTTTAGGAAAGCGTAGGATTTTGAAAAAAACATTTAATGAAATGATGAATCGATTGTTTGATGAAGTTAAAATGTTGATGAATCGATTCTTATCATTTTAGAAGACATAAGAATCGATTATATGGCTAGTTAAAAAATTGAGGAATCGATTCTTTACATATGGAGAGCATAGGAATCGATTGTTTGTTTCTTTGGAAATAGGTGGGAATCGATTTTCAGGACATCCTGAATAAGGTAGGAATCGATTCTTACTTTGCTTAAAATGAGGAGGAATCGATTCATAGCCTATAGGATTGCTTGAAAATCGATTTCATAGTCTTTTGAAATAGAAGGAAATCGATTCTTACCTTTGGCTTATGTATATGCATGAATCGATTACATACTTCAAACACAGGGCAAGGAAATCGATTCTTGGCCTATAGGTGAGCCTAAAATCGATTTCATAGCCTATATAAATTATATAAATCGATTTCATAGCCATTGGAACAAAATAGAAATTGTTTTTTGCTTTCCACAAAATCGTTTTATGGTTTAGGTGCCACCTTATGCATGCATGCAATTTTATAAAATATTTTTCAAAACTATTTTGATGCACCATGCATGTTTTGAAAAACTCATCTCTCAGCTACTAAAAGTCATAGACCTTCAGTGATAGGACCTTACATAGTGTCCTAAAGAAAGCGGATAAACAAATAGGTCTTGAACTGCTGAGGTGGCTTCTTCTTCAAGCTGCTCCACTTTAATATTTCCTGCTCTTTGATTCATGTCCTGTACTTTATTTTGTCCCTGCACTTTTATACACTGCAACCATTAGTAGACTAAATGTAATTTGTTATCATACAAAACAAAGAGTGTTTGTCCTTGGTTCAACAAGGAATACCATTGCTACCATTCTAAGGCAAGAACATTTAATATCCCTACTCAAATGGCAATAAGAAACATGCCGTTAAGGATCATGTCTAGCAGTTTTACTCACAATAAATATGTAATGAGTGGCTGTTTTCTTAGTTTGATTGACTAGCACAGTGGACGCCCTTTTAAGAACTGTACGAAAGAGTAGAAATATTGCCTTTGTATATATCTTTGAGGCTGAACACTCTAATGCACAAATATCTGTTTGCAAAACTCGTTCTCCATGCATTGACGCGAAATCAGCTTCAACCTCTTTGAACCTCGATTTGTTTTAAGCATTGAATGTAATGCTCCAAAAACTCAGACAAATTATTTCGATAGTTTACATACTTCCCAATTTGTGCATTCAAACCCTCACAACGGGTTGTTGTTCTAAAACCACCAAAAAACTTTCCACGCATGTGTGCGGCAGCCCACATCTCATTTTTCCTATACAGTTATTGAACCCACTCATTATCCTTCACACAACACTCAATTACAATTTCATTCCTTCTTCTCTCGAAATGAGCAATTTCGTAATCACCCAACATACATATCCTAAATAAAGATGTGAACCTAGTATTTTTGATATTGGATGTTCCATTTCGAAGAAGGTGCCAAGCACACAACCTATGATGGACACTAGGAAATACCCTTTTAATTGCCTTCCTCATTGATACATCTCCATCAGTTATCACAGATAATGGCATCTTCCCTTTCATTACCTCCTCGAATTGTTCAAGCAACCACACATAGGTGTCTTCCACTTCATTCCCAACAATGGCAGTAGAAAACACGATAGTTTGGTTGTGATGATTCACCCCAGAAAAAACAACCAGCGGGCACAAATACTTGCTCTTCTTAAACGTCGCATCAAATACCAAACATCGCCAAATATCAAATAATCCAATTGGCTCATACCATCGCTCCAGAATAAATTTTGCAACCTGCCCTCTGCATCAACAGTATGGCTCAGGTACATTTCTGGATCCTCATTCTTCAAAGAACGCAAGTACGCTAACGCAACTCTTAAATCACCTCCCTTACTTCGCCTTTGCTTATCTACTTGATTGTAAATGTCTTTCTTCAGGAATGTCACATTTTCATAGCCCCCAAAATGATTTCAAATGAGGTATAAATTTGTGGTGTACTAATACCCGACCTTCTAAATTTTTTCATTTGGAGAATATCATCAACATACACTCCCCTATGGCCTGCTAGGAAACCAACATTATCTTGTTCTGCAAAATCATGATTGTGCAAATTGTTCAAATCCCAAACATACAACGTTGACTATTAGAATCAATGCGCACACTACATTTGGTCTCACATCCACACCTTGTCTCGGGTCTTGCCTCAAGCTTACGAGTTTTATCATCCCCAAAACGATCTTTTCTAAAACCTTGTGTATGGCACAAAAAAACTTTAAATGTAATTTCTCCTTGTTTCTTTCTCCTTTTCTTTGCCGTTACGGACAGAGAGACCCTTCATACGAGCAAACCAACTGTAAAAAGTAAATGCAACCCCAACATTTAGAAAATGATAATCCAATATATCTTGTGTAGTGAGGTTATGGAAATCAATGATGGCTATATCTTGTAAATTGTCTACAGCAATTCCATCTAATTGATCAAAATCTACAGATTTACCAGCATCTGTATCAGAACAAAAAACTTGTCCATCACTTATACAATATCCAGAATTGTCATTGATATCACTCAAACCAGTTTCATTGTCCATAAAACTGTATCAAAAATAAAAATTGTAACCAAAGCCACTACTCATATCTAAAATACACAGAAACCTATCATTAACAATCTATAAACACCTACAATATTATACTCTGACATTCTTCTTCGTTATTGCCAGCCATCCCAATAACCATAAACAACTGCACTCCAATCATTATTCAAAACCACATTAGAAACAAGCTCAAATAATGCCTTCAAACATTTCAACAATTTAAAAAAACAACACTTACCCACCGAAGAAGCGTGATTCACACAGAGACCGCGATTCAAAAGAGAACGCGTGTCACACTCAAGCAGATGTGAAAACCTAAGTTGTGTGGTGAAGAAGCAAAGGTGTGAGACAGTGAGAGGGATCAGAAGCTATAATATGACCTCAAACATTTCAACAAATTAAAAAAACAATACTTACCCACTGAAGTAGCACACACAGAGAGTGCGAGTCACACTGAAGCAGATGGGAAAACCCTAGGTTGTTCGGTGAAGGAGCAAAGGTGTTTGGCAGTGAGAGGGATAGAACAAATGGTTAGAGAGAGACAGGGAGAGGTATTACATTAGAGGGATGGGGATTAAATTGTTAAATGAAGAAATTTGGGGGAAATAAGTAAACTTAACTATTCACTAAAATGAAACCGGGTGAAGTCAACGGTGGACCCTAAAAAAACGGGTCCATATTAGACGGAGCCTATTTTATAAACGAGTTTTTTATTTAGCATTTTGGAAGGAAGTTTACTTTAGGGGTATTAAATAAATAATTATTTTTTTATGTTTTTTATTTTTCTAAATGCTATATTTACTTTTTAATTTAAAATATGATACATTTAGATAACCCTAAGTTTTAACCTAACATGTTGTCTCCTTATAAATACGTTGTCTTCATCACATTGTGCATATTAACAAGGGCCGCCGCTGCTTCTCAAATATTAAAGAGTCTCTTTCCCTTTCTCTAGCCTCGCGTATATCGTGTTTGTAGAGTTTGCAGGTACTACTTTACTATCTTTCTAACACATGTTTATCACTCATTCATGTTAGATATGTTCATATAAATACCTGTATGATTGAATTGCTTTATGATGGTATATTAGGGATTGGTACATGAATCACAACTTTATTCTACTCAGATCAATACTTTATATCTCATCAAAAAAAGATCAATACTTTATATACGGCTAATCTCGGGTGATTGATTATGCTTTTTGATTTATGTCATCTCTTTTCTATTGACTTATTTTCTCATGTCTAGTTGTTTTGTCTCCACTCGATCTAGATCCATGAATGAGGAAATAATACCAGTTTGTGGAGTATCATTACAAGTTGGATCAAAGGAAACACTCAATGTTGTCTTACATTTCTACGCCTTCTCTGTTGCGGTTTGCTCTGCTATTCATTTTGATAGTTTTGAACATAAATCTTCAACAGCTGTGATTTCCTTGATTAAATATAGGTAAGATAACATGCCTAAAAAATTAATAATTATGAAATTAATGCTTTTATTTTTCTTTTATATTTATGAATATAATTTCAATGTCATTGATTTTATATTTTAGTAGATGATTGTTTTTCCAAGTTTATTACCGTTTTTTTATTTTAGTTTGCAGGTTTTATCTTGGCATGGAGACACCAACAACACATGGTTCGATGAGGTAGCAATTTTTTCCTGTCTTTTCTTCTTCCTTTAGATCCATCTTCTTGGTTAAAATCCAAACACTTTATTTTCATGATGAAATTCCTCTAAAAAGATGTTTTGAATGCACTGGTGTTCGAAATTCCCACTATAATTTTTATCATTTCTTTGTATTGACTGTCCCCCCCTATTGTCATCTACAGTGATTAAGGTTCTACAGCACATTTTGTGTAGTCTAATTTTATAGTTGATTTGCTCAGTTTCAATTGCTTTGCTCACTAAAACTAATTATGTTGTTATTCGCCTCGTATTAAGTGGGTTTTGGTATGTGATATATGAATATGATAACATATTTGTAACTATATATACATTACTAAATAAACCAAGGTTTTCTTGTTAAAAAAAAATCACCTCCAAACCCTTCTACTTATTAAACAATGTTTTTCTACTTATTAAACAATGTTTTTCCACTAATCTATATTAAGATTCCGATAAAATCCTAAACAACCAACCACTTTCATAAGTTGGATTGGAAGTACCTAGTCTTTTCCGTACTAGTTATTTTATTCTTGGTGAAAGATTTGATATGTCAACATGCTTCTGGCGCATGCAACATATGTGTTCGAAAACAACAAGCACGCACAATGTTGGGTAGTTTGGTTCATGAATCCTTAGTTATCTAAAAGTATACATCTTAACTATGATGGAGTTTTTCATACACACCACACACACACACATGCACTGAGAGAGAGGGAAGAAGATGTTACTGAAATCGGTTAACAGTAAACTGAAACACAATGTTATTATTGCATCACTGTGAATGCTGCTTATATACTCAGTCCATGTAAGCATGCTGAGTCAGTAAACAATAGTAAAAATACAACTGAATGAAAGTGTAACTTCGACTCCCACACTTTGACAGATCAGTTCTGTGAATCGAACTAGCAGGTGTCGAACTAGCTTACTTATTTAACAAACTATACCTTTTACATAAGAAAAAAATAAACCTTGATGTGATGCATCACAAGAAACTTTATATCATCATAAAGGATCTAGCAAAACCAACACTCTGGATGATGCTCGTATCTGTTGTAACTCTTCAAAACTCATCTGACACTATTTTGTTTATCAAAATGTTTCTCCTATGTGAACACAATAACTCTGTACACACGCCTTGTAAATCTATCTTGATGTTGATTTGTTGATATGGCAGGTAGAAATGTTGAAGTCCCTTCGAGTGTATGGTGATGTACAACAACCACTACTCGATAAGAGGCAAATTGTAGTACTGCTGCGTTTTTTTCTATTCCGGTCAGCATCAAGTGGCTCCCACTCCAACAAATTAATCAACCTCTGGAAAGCAAAATCTCTTACATCTTCATCAACAAGGAGTGCATGGGCTATAACAGTAGGTGTGCACGGGCGAGAACAGTGCTGCATTGGCAATGTGTTGCTGCAGATAAGATTATGGTTAAGAGATACTGCTCAGGAGTCAATGCCTGGACAGCTTCCTTTGCATGTCACAGTGGTGTATGTTGTTGAGAGTATTCAGATGACGCTGTCGTGATTATGCAGTGTTTGGTGTCGAAATTTTGCAGGTTCCTTTTTAATTGGGTTTTGAATTTTGGAGGTTTTAATGAAGCCCCTTATACATGTACGGATTGGAGTACCTCTCGTACTCCTTTCAATTATATTATTTGACTTATAAAAAAAACTGATTCATTAACAAGTTGTAGAAAACAACTCAATTAGGATAAATAGCATTTCAGTCTTTGTCAATCATATGGCCCATTAATTTCACTTTTTCTAAAAATTTCTATTTTTGGAAACATTGCTTAAAGATTTCAGTACTTTAAAACTTGGAATACAATACTTCAATGTGATCGATGTTTCAATCATTCTTCTTACCTGCAAATAAAACTGGAGCTCCCAGGGAAAAACATTAAGTGTAATGAATGGACTCCCTAACTTATTGAAGATGAGATATTTCACGCAAACGGACATGAAAGTCAACGAATTTTTAGTAGTAGAAAAAAATGATTGGAGACACGGTGCTTAATCTCTTGATAAGAAAGGAGTAGTTTTTCTTCTATCCAAATCTGGATCTGGGTCATTTGACCCGATTACGTGCGGCGAATGTCGACACTGAAAAGCTAGCACATGTTTCCATTGAACATGGACTTCATGGTTATTTGAGACACAAAAAGCCTCACCTTGGAAAACAAGTTTCATTTTTTTTTTTCTAATAATTTATATTCTCATCTTTTTATAATTTGATTTGATTTTTGGTGAAATGATATAGATCAAGGAATTTATGAAAGCGATATCAGAATATACCTTACAGTACAATGGGATGATCGCGTGTCGAAAAGTCTAGCTGAAACATCAACTTTGTGTGAAAGGTACTCACCAATTAATCTTTTACAAAATAAAATTAATTATACTCTTTTTATCTAGATATGGAGTGTCAAGTATTACCCGTAAAGTCATACACGTAAAGTGGAGATAAAAAATTCATTGGAAAGATTTTTAAAAGTGTTCAGGATCGGCCAAGCACTAAGGCCTAATCTAGCAAAGCCCATAATCCACATAGAACCAGCGGTGCAGATGCATCCTCCTCATCAGACTGTCCAAGCGCACTCGTAAAAGCACCTATCACAACGTGCCACGTATGAGCATTGTCCCATCAGTGCCACAAGTATGCATTTATTACTCCCCTTGCCGGATCAACGCGAGCGGTATCATTTCGGCTACATTCAACACTCATCTCAACAACCACCTCGGTGAGCTAGCTTCTCAGCTTGGTGAGCACCTCGGCCCTTAGCCTGACCAAGAGGTGCAGCGGGTACAGTTCATTGGCGACCACAGTTGGAGTATATCTCAATTACTCTCGAATCCTCTCCGAGCTTTACAATGCCTCCGAAATGTCAGACTCAATTGTGCGGGAATCTATTAACTCTTATTTATAAGAGTTATTTATGTTCTTTAAGCTTAAATCAACGTGAGCTCTTAAGTAATATTGTTGTTTAATTGAGTAAATATGTGTTATTTATTGTAAAAGAGAGTTAGGAACTAATTAGGTGATCATTTGGCACTTTGGTGCCCCATCTTGTATTTTAACTTGTTTGTTCAGTATGCTACAGCATCAACGCTATAGCATTGCGTTCTGCAGCTGATGAGAGAGAAAACGAAAAACAGCTTCTGCTGCATGTCAAATCACTGCTGAGCAGTTCAGAACTTTTCCTACAGCAGCCACCCACCTTTTACTTTATGGGACACTTGTCTATTTTGTAATGGAGGATGAAAAGAGTTGGTGGAATGGCTTGTCACCCTTTTTAAGAGATATTTTCTTTATATAGATGCCTCAACCTTCTTCTTCTTCATCATGGAGTTGCTGGTCTGAAGAGAGGAGAGTTATGTGAGCGATGTTGTAGCATTACAGGGGCTGTCATCATTTGGAGTATTTTCCTTCTCTTTGTGATTTCGGTTTTATGGGTTTAAGTGTCACCTTTAAGCTTTATTTCTTGTGCTTGTTGCTCATCATGAGCTGAATCACTTGTAGTTGGATGCTTGTAGTTATGTAATGACATTTTAATAGTTTTAATGTAATTTTTGATGTTAGTATTTTAACCCTTGCACGAAACTTGTTCAAATGCTTATTTTAGAACTGTTCAACTAAATATAAGTACATTTATAGGTTCAGACATGGTCTATAAATCGAACTCAAGGATTAATGTTGGTGAGTGGTTGTTTTAAGGACACTTAGAATAACCCGTGCATAAACCTAGACATAGGAAAGCATAGTTCATAGGGTGAATACTGTGGGAGATTAATATACAGGGGTGAAAGGCACTACATTATTAACGTTTATGAAACCCATGCTGTAGCGTTTGGTGTATATTAAGATCCCATATCAAACGCTACATTCTGAATATACAGTGGGACACATCAAACGTTAGACATAGTGTTGTACCGAAAGGCACGCATCAAATGCTACAGCACCCAGTGCTATAGCGCCAGACTTAACATTAATCTATTTTTATAAATTTACATAGTGAAAGGCTTTTCAACTACATTTTGAATTTCTACTTACCATTTATCTTATTTGTTTTTGTACTTTTATGTTGATGACATTAATGATTCTACAACTTGTTATTGTTACTCGTTTGTTTCTCACTAGCTTAACTACTAATTTAAATATAGAAATCAACTCAACAATCCTCGTGGAAACGATCTCTACTTACTCTTTATTACTTGTTGCGACTGTGTATACTTGCACATCACCTTTTCTCACAACAGAATCTGGTAAGAACCACCCCATGCATCCGCTCTCAAGTTACTATTCCACCTCCGAGGGAACAAACACTTGATGGTCACGTCCAGACATTTCCATTAGAGGAACCTCAAAAAATCAGGAAGCCTAACTTATGGCAACCATCGCAGCGGCAGGACCCATTCAAGTCAGAGTGCCCTCAGTCGTAGTTCCCCCGGAAGAACCTTTGGTCCCTCTCTTGGCCCAAGCTGTCCAGAACCTCATCGCTCTACTCAGCGATCAAGCTAGAAGCCTTGCCGACCACAATGCCCGAATAATCAACAACGAAGGAAATGCTACAGTGGTACAAGCGAACACAACTCCCGATCTCGGACGAAGCCATCCACGATCCCCACTACCAAAAATAGTGGCTTCAAGGCGTCCTCGATCACCTCGTCCACGACACCGATCACGCCGACATTATTATCGGTCAAAGAACTCAAGGTCTCCTCCTAGCTCTCCCCCAACAACCCCTGGTCTCGAGGTCGCTGGAGAAGCCTCTGATGCTGAACCTTTAATTATGACGGATCTGGAGATCCAGAGGACCACGTTGACTACTTCGAGTTTATGCTTCGATATAGAAATGTTGACGTAGTCAAATGTAAAATCTTCCCGCTCACATTCAACAAAGCTGCATTGGCATGGTATAGAACTCTCAGGTCACACTCAATCATGAGCTTGCCCCAGTTCACCAAACTTTTTAAAGACAACTTCACCGCCTCACGAGTTAAGCCAAGATCAGAGAAAACTCTTAAAGCCATCCACCAATGAGAAGGCGAGACCATCAGGGAATATATTGAAAGGTTTAACGATGAAGCTTTGAATGTCTATGGATTGGAAGACAAGATAGGATGGTGTTACATGCAAGACGACCTCCGCTCGGGGAGTTTATTTGAAATTGACATCAGAGTCAATAAACCCCGCAGCTTAAAATCAGCAAACTACATGGAATATGAAGATGATGAGATAATTGCTTGTGCCGTCAAAAAGCCCCTACTGAAAAAGAAGCTCCACCAACGACAACTAAACAAATGAAAGATCAAGGCAGTCATCGCCGAGAGGCACGAGATCGAGGTCCTCAATTCACCGAACATACACCTCTGAACACCCATATGGAAAGTATCCTTGCGGAGTGCGCTAATACCGAACTTCCAGGAATAAAGCCTCCTGAACCTATTCCTGAGAGGAAATGGACTAACATGAAGAAATATTGTCGTTATCACCGTAGTAGCGGCCACGATACCAACCAGTGTCTCACCCTAAAGGACGAAATAGAGGAACTTATCAGGAAAGGAAAATTCACCCAGTATGTTAAGAAAGATGACAGTCATCCACACACTCCATCTCCAAGGAAGGGGAAGGAGATAGTTAACGATGCCGAGAAGGCTGCGAAGAAAGAGGAAAATGACTCTGACCAAGACGACGACATACCAAAGGGCTCCATCCTCCCGGTAGCGATGGTCATATTTGGAAGGTACCCCATTGAGGGAGGAGAAACCGGGAAGACAATGAAGAGAAAGTGGTGAGAGATTATGAGTATCGCCGACTCCCCTTCTGCAGGACATCCACCGTCCGACCTCCCTTGCACTTTGACGACAAGAACTTCGTCGATGGAAAACCCAACAAGCACATCCCGCTAATCATTCAAGCTGTGATGGCAAATTTAGATGTAAGAAGAATCTTGGTAGATCAAGGCAGTTTAGCTGACATTATATTTGAAGACCTCCCCCAGTTATCGAACTCTGTAAGAAGGATCTCTTCCCCTACTAGTGGGCCGAACTCTCAAGATTAACCGGATCCAAAACAAGACCCCTAGGCTATATCGAGCTAATGGTCGCATACGGCAATGATCCTCAAACCTGAATGGTTAAGACTCCATTTTTGGTCCTCTCCTGCACATCAGTGTATAACTGCAATATCGGGAGGCCCATGCGGGGACGGTTAGAGTCGGTCGCCTCCACTGTTCATCTCAAAATGAAGTTTTATTCTGCCACAAACAAGGTAATCATCGTGAAGACTGACTTGGGTGCAGCAAAAACGTGCCACTTCCTCTCCCTTAAAGGGAAACAAGAGGTAAAAAGGGAGAAGCACCGAGCGCGAAAGAACGGGTTGTTGTTGAGGTCTGTATTATATAACCATGTTTCAAAATGAGTATTGTTGAGGTCTAGATCTGTGTTGGGCTGCTGCTGGGGTTTCTCAGGTTGCTGCTGGGGTTGCTGAAGTTGCTGGGGCTGCTGCTGAGGCTGAGAGTACGGCTGACCATACGGGCTGTGGAAGGAAGGGTGGACGAATGGTGCGTACGGTTGAAAAGCAGAGCCGTAAGATTACATCTGCTGCGGTGGATAAAATGATGATGATGATGATGGCATAGATGGCCTCGAGTATTGAGACATAGTATCCATCATTTCCTTAAAGTGCACTTCATTCAACCGCTGCTGCTTCGCCTGCTGCTCCCGCATCTGTTGTATTTCCTTATCATGTACCTTCTGTCGCTCTTCGATCTCACGCTGTTAATCGCTCAATTTTTGCGTCAACAGCTGAACATCGCTTCATTCTGAAGGCATAGGGACATAAGAGCGACCAGTACTTCTGTCTGAAGAAGATGCGGGAATCAGATTTGGAATAATGGAATTTGGGAAAGCAGACGGGCCCAAACCACCAGCTCCTACTAACCGGCCACTTTTTGATGGCCCAACAGATTTCTACCAAGCAAGAAAAGCCGCTCGAATCTCCTCATTGACATCAATCTCACTGCCACTACTCTGTTGAGTTTCACGATAGCTGGTCTGCCAATCATAGAAATTTTCCTGAAAGCAACAACCAAGAAATGAATAACCATTAGTATGTAATACATAATATAATATAATAAAAACAATATATAAATATAAATAATAAACGTTATTTACCGAAATTTCCCTTTACCGGTCTTCAATATATTCACCAGTCTCCTCTCACATATGAAGTTGGCGGTGTAACTCAGGCAAAGTAGGTGGCCGACCAAGAAAAGCCTCCTATATATACATAGTTATTATTTAATATTATTATTTAATAAAATATAAAATATGGACGTATGTATAATATAAATTTAATTAATTATTAAATTTACCATGCGTCTGTAATGTTCAGCTGCGTTGATAGAACCACCCGTGTTTATGCAACCCCCTCTCTCAGAAGCACGATTCTTCTTGGCTTTCTCACATTTTTGTTTATACTTCTCATCGTTCCATTTCAGTTGGAGCTCATGACAATCAGAATCACCGATCCATGTCGGCTTCTGTTTCTTATTACGGTGTTCCCGGAGCATTTCAGAGAAGCGATGAGAAGCTCTTGTGTTGAATGTTCTCTCAACTTCCTTCGCCGCATCTGGGTACCATGCCATTTTTTCCTATTTAAACAAATTTAATTAACTTGTTAGTAAAAACAAATTAATCAATTCAACAAAATTAAAAAATTAAAAAATAATTAATTTGTAAAAATACTTACTCTAAATGCATTCCACATCTTTGAATCCTTATCTTTTTTTGACCTTCGTCCAATTTGCCCAGGGTTTAGTGTAATTTTCTTTGATGATGTCTGTGATCGTGCTGGATACAATCCTCCCAGGAATAAATCTGTACATAAAAAAGATAATTTTTTAGATAATAATTATATTTAAAGTTTTAAATATAAATACAACAAATATCATTAATAAATAAATAAATACTTACTGGTGGCCAACAACCTTCACTACTATACGACCGTCGGGTGTAACCTCAACCACCTCATTATCAATATTATATCTGCGTATCCCATCTGCATCTGGCGGGGGTATGGGAGTACCGGGTGGAGGCATGTAGCACCCCGGTATTTCTAACCTGTAGAGACACCGAAAATCCACAGATGCGGAAAATCAGAGGACACAGTTCCTGTTTAAGTATTGGACATACAAACTTTTTCCGAAATAAACACAAAGTCGGAAATAATATTACTTCATAAAAATAGAAGTTCATCGGTTCCAAACCGAACGGAATACAATATCCAAGTCCAAATACCCAACAGAAACATAAAGCGGTTCGTATAACTCATAACCAATACAAGTTTATACAACCAAACAGAACAACAAAGGAACAAAGGATAAATATGGCTAAGTCTTCAGCACCTCCGAGAGTATGTCGACTACTCATGCACAATAGTCTTCCTTTTTCCCTGCTTCTCTGAAAAACAGCAAATATTGATTGGGTGAGATAACAATATCTCAGTGAGTCCTACCGTGCCCCCTCACTAACACTCGGTTCAAATTTTAAACTGTTGTCAATATATTTAATTAGCTATCACAAGCTATAATCGAAATGCCAAGCAAATCGTGCTCACAATTAAGTTTTCTTTAGTTTAACACAACCCGAGATATAATGCCAGACAACTTGACTGCCCAATATCTACGGTAATCCCCGAGATATAATGCCAGACAATCTAGTTTGCCCAATATCTACGGTAATCCCCAATTCGAAAGTCTATCCGAATAATGCCAGGGTTCTAGTTCAGCATAAACCGATTGTGCAACCATGTCACGAATACCGGTAACCCGTGAGTTGACCATGCCAAAACACATTCAGGGCCTAGGTATGGGGTCATGACTACCCTCCCTAGTATGCTACTTGTCGGGTCGTCACCCAACGCGATACATACGACAGTACATATCAATTCTCGAGAGTTAGATAATATATATTCTTTCGATCACCAAAGGATCAATCACATAAGCTTTTTAGATAATTTATATCTTTATCGATATATAACCCGTTTAGATGAATTCAATAGTTAGACATCCGGCATTATAATCATTATACAATTTAACATATATAAATGTATATGCAGTCCATCCATTTAATAGGCGTACCCACACGTGTACTAAGTTTCGGTTTTCAAAACAGCTTTGACTTTCAAAAACAGTATGATTTCCAATTCAAATTATGTATAAATAGTTTAGTATTTGAATAAGCTTTCCAACGCATCCGAGAACACCTCAATCGGATTTCCGGATCAAAAGTTATTGCGAAAACAAGTTTAGGGACTTTTTAGTGAAAACTGCAAACCGTCGCGACGCGAACACATACCGTCGCGACGCGAAAAGTGACAGAAAGTTTTGCGTTGCAAAAATTAAGGGAGGTCGCGACGCGATGGCCACGGGCCGCGACGCGATGGGAGCCAGAATTGGTTGAAAACAGCATTTCGAAAACCCGTTTTGTACCGTTTCACTTTCTATTCGACCCCGAGACATTTCCTTACCATCGAGACTTAAAATAGATATTCTAACCAACATTTCAGCCCATATTCCAGTGAAAGCATTTAAATCAACAATTCATAGATTACTCAATATTTCGGTAAAAACCGTAAAACGCTATTTTTCTCAAAAACGGTTTTCGACCCGAAAATCTTTCGAACTAAGTTTTTCGCCGAGAAAAAAAATGTGACACAAGTTCAGAAAATCATGTTTTTTCTAATCCGTGAGTAGAACTCACCGATACGTAGAAATTCCGAGAGTCGAGCCGGAGTACGAAGGTGTTGACCCGAATCACACGAACGCTCCCTGCTAGAACCCGAACCGCTTCCAACCCAGCTATCTCCTCCACTAGAACACTGAATCAGCAACCCAACTTGAATGAATTTCCCCCAAATTCGAAATTTAAGGTTAGAACTTCCTCCTCAATAGCTCGTACTGAACATGCAAGCAAACAACAACTTAGAACTCCACCATTTTCAATACTTTGAGCTCCACATTTATTAAATGGGATTGAGAGGATGAGTGAGAATCAAGCTCTGAAAGTGGTACTATTGGAAAGGAAAATGAAAATGGGGTGGAGAGTAGGTTAGAACACTTACATGCAAGTAAATTTTGGTGATTCCCCCTTCACCTCCTCTTCTCCTCCTTCGCGCCCCTCTTCCCTCTTCTCCCTTCTGTTTTAGCTTTTTTTTCTTAAATTCTCAGTTTGTGAAATGGATAAGTGTGAGAGGGAGTGGTTGAATACTAAAGGGTGAGAAATGATAGAATTTCCCTTCAGCTTAAATTCCTTCATTTAACACTAGATTTAGCCCCAATTCGATGGAGACACAATTACTTGACAATTTCCTCGACTATTCCTCGCCGAGACGCGACTAATTATTCCTAACAAATAATTAAATCGGTCCTAGGCTTCATAGTTCGATATTTTAAAAATTAGGGATGTTACAAGGCACAAATGGACGACTCAGTGTACTAGGTCCACTGCCATCATCTGTACTAGCAGGTGGAGCCACAAAAGGGCCATCAACAACGACACGAGTTACACGACGACAACGACCGCGTAAAGAAGTAAAATTCTTCTTAAAAAAATCGGTCGGTGGGTCACGAAGTAGGTCATGATCAGATTCTGATCCTGATGATGCCATGACTGTATGTATATATATATATATATATATATATATATAATATGATGAATAACATGCATGATGAAAAACATAAATAATGAATAACTTACATAAATAATGAATAACATACCTGAATCAAGTCTGATAAATATAAATATTAATAATTCATAACAAATTAATTAATTACAAATAAGATCATCTAATTAATTAGAATCCCATTCTTTCTCGAAATCACCATCGTCATCAGATGAGTGAATTCCTGATACACCGACTTGATCGACTGCATCCTCATGATTTGTGTCTTCTTCATTAACTTCATCACCAGTGTTTGGCTCATCACATAAACGAGTAATGGGTTCAACTTCAATCACTTCATTTACATTGGACATTTCATCCATTTGATATGGTACGTCCTCCACTGTGTCATCATTTGTCTCAATGCAACCTCTTGGTTTTGTCTTAATTGCGACACACCAACCACGCCGATCAGTCTGTGTTTTTGGATAAGAGACATAATAAACTTGTCTCACATTTTGTGCAATGACGAACGGATCATACAGTCAATATCCACTATTCATTTTAATGTCCACTGTATTTGTCTTTGGATTAAACTTTGTTCCTCGAGCGGACGGATCAAACCAATTACAATAAAAAACAACTACCTTTTGACTATAATCAAGATAAGGGTACGCAAGTTCATATATGTGTTCAACCACACCATAGAAATCATCTTCGCCTCTCCCAGTGACACCCTTCATGCAAACTCCACTATATATTGACTGTTTCTCTGCCCTCTGTCCATTCCTTAGTGTGAAATTTGTATCCATTGACAAAATATGTGTGCCATTCTTTAACACATCTTTGAGGACCGTCAGATAAGTTCCTCAAGTGTTGGCTGGTAGGAGTCGGCGGGAGGGAATACACACATTGCCTAAACCACGCTGGAAAATGCGCATGAATATGAGCAGAAGATTATTCTTCACTTACTGCCACTGATGACAAGAACTCCCTAATAAGAAATTATTAATTGTCGTTACACAACTGTGTAATTTAATTTATTAACTAATTGAGATAGCTAGGTCGAGAAATACATACATAATGAATGGTTGGACCTCAGTACAGTTTATCAAAACATGAACATGGGCTGAATTTAACTCCTTTCCAGACGTACGACTAGGTAGACAAAAGACGGACAAAGCTAAATGATGTCTTGGACATTCAATTTCCATTTCATTTCGACTACTTCTAGGAGCAAATTCATTCTTGAAATAATAAGAACAAAAATGAGTTGTTTCACGGTGTAAGTAAGAAGAACATATCGATCCTTCAACTCTAGCTTTATTTTTAACTGATCTTTTTGAATCACCCATGAACCTACAGAAAATGATATGTTAATAATCATCTAATCCAAATGATATATATAAACTTCTTTCATATATATATATATATATATATATATATATATATATATATATATATATATATATATATATATATATATATATTAACTGGCCTTTCAAACGGATACATCCAGATAGTATTGGACAGGTCCTCCAAGTTTAGCTTCATATGCTAGATGAACAGGAAGATGGTCCACAGAATCAAAGAAACCAGGCGGAAATATTCTCTCCATCTTGCATAAGATAAGTGGGATGTCTTGTTCCATTTTTGTAAGGTCATCCGCTTTTAGCGTTGCAGAACACAAATTCTTAAAGTATTGACTTATTTCAATGAGCGGATTCAAAACGTGTGTTGGCAACGAACTAAAGGCAATAGGAAGTAAGCACTCCATGAATACATGACAATCATGGCTCTTCATCCCATGTAACCTCCCATTATCCACATCGGAACATCTTGCTAAATTCGAAGAATAACCGTCTGACATTTTCAACTCAGAAATCCACCGAAAAACTGCTTTCGCTTGCTCCGTAGATAAAGTATAATTGGCTTTGGGTTTCAATGTCCTACCGTTAGCTTGCTCAACCAACAACAAATCCTTTCGCCTGCAGTAATGATCCACGTCCTTCCTAGCCTTCTCATTGTCTTTCGTTTTACCTTTCACGTTCATAACAGTATTAAATATGTTATCAAAGAAATTCTTTTCGCATTACATCGAGATTGTGTCACAATAGATTATCTTTCCAATATGGAAGTTCCTAAAAAATACTTTTTTTGATCCAACCACGAGGTTTTTCCTCCATATTTAAGAGTAAAAGCCTTTATGTCAACCATGCAAATCGGACACACCATCTTACCATGTGTCCCCCATCCAGACAACATTCTATACGCAGGAAAGTCATTAATGGTCTACATCAAAGCCGCACTCATCATGAAATTTTGTCTTCGTGCTGCATCATAAGTTAAAACACCATTCCACAACCTTTTTAGGTCATCAATTAAAGGTTGCAAATATATGTCAATACCAGCTATTGGATTAGTTGGCCCTGGTATTATAGCATTTAAAAACATGTAGGGTTTAGACATGCACATATCAGGAGGAAGGTTGTATGGGGTAACAATAACTGGCCAATAAGAATACGGTATTGCTGACGCTTGAATATATGGTGTGAAACCATCAGAGAATAAACCAAGCCGAACATTGTGTGAATCATTGGCAAAATCTGGATGAACACAATCAAAATACTTCCAAGCTTCACCATCAGATGGATGACGTAATTCACCAGAATTATTTCTATTTTCATAGTGTCGCGTCATTTTACCCGCAGTTTCCAATGAAGTGAACATCCTCTTCAGTCTTGGTATAATCTGTAGGTAGAACATTGCTTTCCTTTGAATTGGTTTTCCTCTGCTTGTCCCTTTCCTGCTGACATGATACCGTGGCTCTCGACAAAACTTGCATTCCAGCAATTCTTCATCATTTATGCCAAACTCATTGTTATAATAGATCATGCAACCAGACACAGAACAATCAATTCTTATGGAATTTAAACCAAGCTTCGACACCAATCTTTTAGCATCATAATAACTCTGCGGCAAAAGTCTTCTAACGGTGTTGCACCCGAAAAGGTCCCTGAGGGGATTTTTCTTCGTTTACAACTTTTTAAAACAATGAAGTCGCCACCAATATTTTTTATAAGGAAAACATTGAAGAAAAACCTTTTTGGGAAGCGGATGGCCTTTTGGAAAACCGGAGGATTTGGGTTCGGGGGTCGGTTAGGCATGGGGAAGGTATTAGCACCCCACACCTCCTTTCTACCGAAAGGAAACCTTTAATTAAACGTGTGGTTTTAAGTGTTGATTTGGAAAATACTTAAATTTTCCTCAAAGGGAATGAGAAGACTTAATGAAAATTTTTATTTTTGGCACTTGACGAGAGTTAGCCGCTCGCTCCTACGTATCTCCTGGTGCGATGGAGAATTCAAAGCTACGTAGTTATTGTTTTGAAAAATGTTTTAATTTGGAAAGGTATTTGGTTTTTGAAAGGAAAAATATTTTTGGTTTGTTGTGCTTGACGGAGAGTATCCGCTCCTACGTATCTCCCGGTGCGATAGAGAATTCAAAGCTATGTAGTTCTGGGTTTTTGGTTTTGAAAATGGTTTGAGAGTTTTTCGCAATTGGGCGAGCGTTTGTGACGACCAAACAACAACGGTTTAGAGTGGTCGTACTACTAACTCTTTGGAAAATGAAATCGTCATTAACGATCAAACGGCAACGGCGCGAGTGATTATCAATGACGATTTGTTTTTGTTTAACGAAGAAAATGTTTTCGCAAAGAGGTCGAGCGTTCGTGATGACCAAACAACAACGGTTTCGACTAACTCTTTGGAAAATGAAATCGTCATTAACGATCAAACGGCAACGGCGCGAGTGATTATCAATGACGATTTGTTTTTGTTTAACGAAGAAAATGTTTTCGCAAAGAGGTCGAGCGTTCGTGATGACCAAACAACAACGGTTTCGAGTGGCCACACTACTAACTCTCGGGAAAAATCATCATTAACAATCAAACGGCAACGGCACGAGTGATCATTAATGATAATCGGTTTTGCTTTAAGTAATCAAAAGGGTTTTCGCAATGGAATTGATTTTTGGTTTGTGAGATGGCTTTTTGATCTTTGAAAATGTTTTTGATGTTTGAAAGCGTTCTTGGTTATGAAAAATATTTGAAATTGTAAATGTCACTAACTAGTAACAAGTTGTTGTATAATTTGAATGCGACATGGTTTTGAGGTGTTACTAACGAGTAACAAAGGTTTTGAACTTTGAAGTCGTATTACAAAGTCAATGCGAACATCAAAACAAGCAAGCAAATTGTGAACACCAATTCAATACTTAATCATATAACAAGCACAAGAACAAACACAAATGAATAAGAACACGGGTGCATCAAGACTAGAGCTAGTCCATCCCTTGCCAAAACCCTTTTGGAAATGAAATCATCATTAACAACCAAACGGCAACGGCGCGAGTGATCATTAATGATAATCGGTTTTGTTTTTGATTCGAGTGTTCGCGATGACCAAACAACAACGGTTTAGAGTAGTCGCACTACTAACTCTTTTTTGAAAATGAAATCGTCACCAACAACCAAACGGCAACGGCGCGAGTGATCATTAATGACAATTTGGTCTTATTGGAGTTTTGAAGAAGGGTTTTGGAAATGAGTTTTGGAAAAATAAAGTAGAACAATTTCAACCAAATTCCAAGTCCATAACCAAATGCAAAATGAATGAATGAAGTTCAAACATATTCAACTAATCAAGCAATCATGAACACGTTGATCATCAACTAAGATTAAGCATGCCAATACAATCAAGAGATTTAATTGTCAATGATGCAAGATAAAGTTCTCAAAACAATTGTGCGTGTGTGTGAGAATTGCTACGGGATGGGCAACAATCTCAAAAGTTCTCAAAACAATTGTGTGTGTGTGTGAGAATTGCTACGAGACGGGCAACAATTTCTAAGGGTGTGCATTTATCTTAATGACTCTATGCTACCACGGGTGAGTAGGCTTACGTCTTCATATAAGAGTACATGCATGAGGGAGGAATTGCACACAATTAAATCAAAACATTTAAATGGCATCACGAACAAGAGAATACAATTGATTATAGGCATAGAATGATCTAGGTTAGTTGAATGAACATGCAAGCAATGATGTGCATGATTAGGCAAATATGCAAATGCGTGAGCATACAAGACTATGCATGAATGAATAAGCATATAAGACTATGCATGAATGAAAGATTGAGCATACAAGACTATGCATGCATGAGCATAATTATTGTGTAAGGTATGAACATTTGAGTATGCATGGACATGTGAATATGTAAGTTAGAAATGAATATGGAAGAATAAGTAAGAGGATGCATGAAGTATGCGAAATGTCTTTGGGTTTTTAGGTAAATGATTCATGGTTCAAAGTGGTAAAAGGTTAGATGAGTTATGGTAAGAAGTTTTGATGCAATGTAGTAAAAGAAAAGAATGCAAAGTGGTAAAAACACTAGTGCAAAAATGACATTAGAATTAGACATTTAAAGTCAGGCGCCCAGATGCCTGACTACATAGGTAGACACGGTGGAAAACTTGTATATAAGTGGCAAAACTCGCGAGTATTAAGGTCAAGCAGATACACGCCTGACTTCTAAAGTGAAGAAATAGAGAAAAAATAAGACTTTAGAAGTCAGGTGTGTATGCGCCTGACTACATAAGTGACATGGTGGCAAACTTGTAATTAAGGGTGAAATTCTTTTTTTCTATTTTAATACTTTAGAAGTCAGGCATATGAATGCTTGATTTCTAAAATACTTTAGAAGTCAAGCGTGTATAACGCTCGACTTCTAAAGTACTAAAATAGAAAGAAAAAAAATTCCCTTAAGCTTCTCTCCTTCGCGAACCCTAAGCTTCTCACTCTCACTCTCAGACCCTTCTCCTTCGCGAACCTAAGGTTCTCACTCTCAGAACTCCTTCGCGAACCTAACCTTCTCACGCTCACTCTCGTTTCTCGTCCCCCTCACCCCTCACCGTCGCGAACCCTAAGCCTCTTACTCTCAGACCCTTCTCTCCTTCGCGAACCTAAGGTTCTCACTTTCACTCTCAGAACTCCTTCGCGAACCTAAGCTTCTCACGCTCACTCTCACCGTCGCGTTTCTCGTCCCCCTCACCCCTCACCGTCGCGTTTCTCCTCCCCTCACCGTCGCGTTTCTCCTCCCCCTCACCTCTCACCGTCGTCAGATCTAAACAGAAACCCTCTCTCACATCGCGAACGACAACCGTCGTACACCAACAGAGACCCTATCTCACCAACAACCACCCTCAGATCGTCGTCACCGTCGTCACCTTCTGTCTCAGATCGCGTTGCTCTTGCAGAATTTCAAACCCTAAAAACACACACCTGTGATTTTTGTAGATCTGATACTTAGGGTCTTAATCGGACAACCAAACTAAGGTAAAAACCTTATTATTTTTCTGTTTATGTTCTTCTTGGTTATTTTCTAACATGAACCCTAATTTGGTTCTTTGATGTTTGTGATTGTATGACTGAGGAACACGACGATCTTCACACTCTGAGAAGTCACGAATGAGAAACTCTGAGTTTCAGGTAAAACTCCCTTCTTCACACGCTGAGAAACTCACGAATGATAGTGTTGTACAAGAAAGAGCACAGTATGAGAATTTTTTGGTTTCTATATTTAGCACCATTATTTTGTTTCTATAATAATTATTCTTATTAAAAAATCTATATATAAATCTTCTATAGTATTTCTGATTTGTTGTGATAACTGCAGGTTTGCTACTAGGTTGATTGGTAAAGAGAACACTAAATTTACAATATCAGGCCTGAAGTGACTTATATCTGCTTTATGAAATCCCTAGTTTGTTACTCTGCAAGACGAAGAGCCTGTCTTTGTTACTCTGCAGGAGAATATGAATGTCCAGTGCTAAACAAAGTTTTCACTGAATGTACACACATTGTGGCAGTGAAGACTACTGGAAATGTGTTCTGCTATGAGGTTTGGTTTTTCAGCATATTTGTATTAACACTGCTAAATTACTTGTCTAGATGGTGTTTAAGGGGAATGGTTCAGTTTCTAATCATATAATTTGGATTTAAGTATAGGTCATTTGAATATGCATGACATTGGGTTTCTTTGATGGAATATATGATGAGCCATCTTCTCGTATTTTCTTATGTTAGGTACCCGATATGGTGCTAGTGTGCGGAAGTAGATCAAGAAGATGGAAGTTAGTCAACATAGCAAATTCTTCTGTGAGTTTTGTGGAAAGGTATATCTTCCATAATCCATATCTATCAATGCTTAATTGATCTTATGTTTTCTGTTTTTTGTTAGATTGAAATTGAAATGTCAATTGTCAGTTGGTTAAGTGTGTGTTTATGGAAGCGTTTGTCAATTATCTGAGGCAGTTATTTTCTTCTAACCAATTACATTTTATTTAATTTATTCATGAAGCATGGAGCATACCATTTCAAGGTACAACAAAGGCCTGCAATTGGTTGGTGCAGAACAACCTAGCAATGAGCCTCCAACAGATGTATTATTCTTCACCCTTCTCTTAATTATTATTTTATTAATTTCTGTATATATATATATATATATATATATATATATATATTGAACTGTTACCCTTAATTTTAGTCCTTACATAATTTAAATTAGGTTATGGAGCCTGATACAAACCATCTTAAGGATGAAATAACAAAGCTTCGTTCAGCATACTTGTGAGTTACACTTATATATGTTATTATCTGCTATTACATTTAACAGAAACTATAATCTTGGTTCAGATTTTTTGTTTTGATAATATTTTTGATATTGTGTAGAAGGATGATGGCTAAAAAGAGCTTGATGGATTGAACTTTAAGGAACTGCAGAACCTAGAAAATCAACTGTCTGAAGGCATATTAGCTGTCAAAGACAAAAAGGTATAAAAGTCTTACATCATGTTTTGTGTATATTTATCTCATTGAGTTTTGCTATTAAAAAATTGCTTTTAATACCATTTTAAACAATTCAAATAACCAAACGTAGAGTCATTCCTTTGTAGAGTCATTCCTTTCCATTTTTGTACATTTCAGCTATTTTTGTACCTTCCCGAAGATTCTAACACCGCTTAGCTCACGACCCTTCTTCTTCTTCTTCCTCTATTTTCATTTTCAAGTTTTCTTAGAAGAAGCAATGGCAAAGGGTCCTGGTCTCTACACTGACATCGGCAAAAAAGCCAGAGGTACTCTCTCTCACTCTCTCTTACTGTAATCTGCTAAATTTATTTTAATTTATTTTGATTTTGTTTTGGTGTTACTGTAGATCTTCTTTACAGAGACTACCAAAGTGATCAGAAGTTCACCATCACCACTTACTCACCTACTGGAGTTGTGAGTATTTTTAGGTTTATTTTATTTTAGGTTTGCAGTTTTGGTTTATTCTTGTGTGATTAATCTGCTTTTATTCCGTTTATTGTTGAGGTTTGTTTGGAAACTTAAAGTTAGAGAATCCATTTCTGTTTGTTTATAGTTGTAGTAAATTGGTGGTGGAGATGATTGTTGTATTGGAAAAATTGTAAGTGTAGGGAAGGGAATCTGTGTTGTGCTTGTTTTTGTGACATTATTTATTCTTATTGTGATAGCAATGTTGTGTTGTGGGTTATTATTGTTCTGTTGTGTGTGTTTTGGGGTTGACTTGTTGCTAGGTCATGCATGATTTTGGGAATGATGCTTATTGTGATAGCAATGTTGTCTTGTGGGTTATTATTGCTCAACTATGTGTGTGTTTGGGGCTTGACTTGTTGTTAGGTTTTAATACATGGAGTTGGGAATGATTCTTATTGTTGTTGCAATGTTGTGTTGTGGGCTATAATTGTTCAGTTTTGTGTGTTTGGGGGCTGACTTGTTGCTAGATGTTGATGCTTGGATCTCGCTCCACCAGTTGCTGAGGTGGAAGCCATCTAAAGGCGACCCCATGGCCTCTTTGAACGAATTTTATATGGCTTATCCAATTCGTGTAAATCAGAAGCACTTCCTGTTGATTCTTTTTCTTTTGTATTCCCTGTAAGCAATTCTACTTTCAAATACAATTTAATCAATTTAGCAAGGCTTCCTTGTTTCTAATTCTGATTCTCAATAGATAATGGAGCGAATTCTCCTGTGCTCAAAGAAAACAAAGTTTCATGATGATTTTCTTAGGATTTTTCACTTACACCTGGATCCCCATCTACCTCTTCCTAGGGTTCGAATGTTATCGGTAATTTTCCCAGCGTTTTATGCTATGTTCAGTTGTCCATTCTGTTTACCAATTGTTTTCCATCTGACTAAAACTCTTTTCTACAGGTCCTTTACCATGTCCTAGGCATTGTTCCAGCTTATCAAGCATCCATTGGACCTGCTCTAAATGAGTTGAGTCTTGGTTTGCAACCTGATGATGTTGCCTCCGTAAGTATGCTTTACTCTATTTGCACTGCTCTCTCTTAGTCTGTCTGAGTTATGCGTCTCTGTAACAATGCTTAGATTAGTGTTAAATTGGATTTTGAAGGCACTTTATGGAGTTTATGCAAAAGATGTTCATGTGAGAATGGCATGCTTAAATGCTGTGAAGTGTATCCCTGCTGTTGCTAATCGTTCTCTACCCCAGAACACCGAGGTTGCAACAAGTATATGGGTAGCACTACATGATCCTGAGAAGGTTAGCCCCCTTTTCCCCAAGTTTTACAAGGACCAAATTTTGCTCCTTCCATTTATCTTGCCTATATGGAATAAACCGTGGCTTTGCAAAAAGTGTGTTATGATGTATTTGCTTATTTCTTTTTAATTGTATTTCTCTTTAGAGTAGAAAAGCAACCTGCTTTTATATAACTGTCGCGACAACGAGGTCTTATAGGCAGCTTGAGGCAGATTTGCTTCAACGAGGTCTATTTTCCACAACTTACTGTTGCGCCCGAAAAATCCGGTTTGGGGACTTTTCGTTTGACAACGCGGAAGAAGTTTGGAGCCGCCACCAATATTTTAATTTTAAGACCAAAACATAGAAAAAAGGTCTTTTAAACAAGGCGGATGGTCTTTGGAAAACGCAGAGATGTAGGTTCGGGGGTCGGTTAGGTACGGGGAAGGTATTAGCACCCCGCACCTCCTTTCTACCGAAAGGGAACCATTAACTTGATGTGTGCTTTAGACAAAAGTTCGAGTTGAAAGCAATTTATTCTACTTCTTTTCTTTTCTTTAAGGTTTGTTTTATTGAAAACGAGGGGGAAGAAGAATATTTTTGGTTATCTTTGAAAATCAGGACGAAACAAAGATTTTTTAAAAGTGTGCTTGACGGGACAGGACCCCGCTCCTACGTACCCTCACTGGAAGAGGGATCAAAGCTACGTAGTTCTCGGTTTATCTTTGAAAATCAGGACAAAACAAAGATTTTTCAAGAGTGTGCTTGACGGGACAGGACCCCGCTCCTACGTACCCTCACTGGAAGAGGGATCAAAGCCACGTAGTTCTCGGCTTTTGGTTTTGAAAAAGGATTGAGCTTTCGCGAAGACCGAACAACAACGGTTAGAATGGCCTCACTACTAACTCTTTTGAAGATGAAATCATCATTAATGACCTAATCGGCAACGGCGCGATTGGTGTTTAATGACAATTGGTTTATTTTTGAGAAATGAATAAGTTTTCGAAAATGGGATAGAGCTTTTGCGAAAACCGAACAACAACGGTTAGAATGGTCTCGCTTCTAACTCCTTTTGAAAACAATATCATCATTAACAACCTAATCGGCAACGGCGCAATTGGTGTTTAATGATGATTGATTTATTTTTGTTTTGAAAGTAAAAGTTTCTTTTTTGTTTTGAAATGATTTTAGGAAATGGGTTTTAGAAAAGGAGTAGAACATTTCAAGTCAATTTTAAATCCATAACCAAATGCAAATGAATGAATAATACTCAAGCAAACATGAACATATCATTCATTAACCAAGATTAAACATGCCCATACAATCAAAGGATTCAATTATTAAAGATGCAAAACAAAGTTCTCAAAGTAATTGTGTGTGTGCAAGAAGAATTGTATTTACCCTAATGACTCTATGCTACAACAAGCAAGTAGGCTTACGTCTTCATTAGGAGGTCATACATGTAGAAAGGATGGCACACAATTAAGTCAAGACATTTAAATGGCATCATGAACAAAAGAATGCAATTGATCATAAGCATAGGATATTCTTAGTTTAAATGAGTAAGCATGTGGATATGAATGCACGATTAAGCAACTATGCATGAGCATACAAGGAATGAATACATGAACACTTGATTTTTGAATGCAAGACATGATACTAATGAATGCATGGACATTTAAGAATGAATGCATGTATAACATATAAGGATGCATAAACATGTAAAAGGATAAAAGAATGCAAGATGCATAAGCATGCAAGAATGCATGAACATGTGAGAATATGGGAGTATGCAAGTATTAGTGTGCAAGCATGAGAGTGTGTTGCATGGATGATGTAAATAAATGAAATGCAAAGCTTAAAAATGTTTTGGTAAGAAGTAGTAAAAAGTTAAAGTAAGGATGTAGTAAAAATGTTTTGATGAATGAAGGTAAAAATGTTTCACTGAATGAGGTAAAAACTCTTAGTAAAAACTTAATGAAGAGGTAAAAGTAAAAT
The DNA here is from genome assembly GCA_039519185.1 of Astragalus membranaceus. NCBI lineage: Eukaryota > Viridiplantae > Streptophyta > Magnoliopsida > Fabales > Fabaceae > Astragalus > Astragalus membranaceus. Next base: position 82,279,283 of record CM076851.1, on the reverse strand, counting down.
GGTAAAATCTTTTTATGTTTTAGGTGAATAGTTAATGAATAGGTAAAAACCAAAGTGGTAAAATCTTTTTAGGTTTTTTGGAAAAAAGTTAATAAAGTGGTAAAGACCAAAATGGTAAAATATTTTTATGTCTTTTGGTAAAAAGTTAATGAAGTGGTAAAGTAAAATGGTAAAAAATAAACAAACACAATAGCATAACTTGCACTTGCCCAAACACAATCAAAATGACAATTTTCAAGCAATCAAAGAGGGCAAAAATAGGCCTTATGGCCGAATGCATAGCAAGGAAAACTCAAGCACAAATTTCATCATGTTCTTGCAACCAAATCACATCAATGAGCATATGAACATAAACCCTAGGATCTACCCATACATTTGATGCTCAAACAATTGTCATTCCATCATTTATTTCAACTCAAAATCAAAGGAAATGCAAGAACAATAAAAACCCTAATTTCTACCTATGAACCTAAAAGCATAGTTGGTTAGATCCACTTTTTTTATTTAACTTAAACACCATAAAGAAATGCATGAACCACTAAAAACACTACATGGCTGAAACCTTTTTTGAAAGAAAGTGATGTTTTATTTCATGAACTTTAGTGAAAAATGTGTAAAAATGCAAGGGAAATTAATCAAGTAGAAGAACAACTCCTTCAAGGCCAAGGACCCATGTCAAACACCCAAGGCTCCCTAAGTCCTTGTCAAAATGTTTGAAACGGATCCTCAAGGCGACAACAACAAGCAATCAAGAAGGAGTTGGGAGTAGAAGAGAGATTATGCAAGAAAAACTAAATATGAGATGCAAGGTTTCAAGGCTTACCTCAAAATCACAAAGAAATGAAGAAGGAGATGATATAGACTCAAAATGAACTTGGATCTACCCTTGAACCCACAAAGATTGCTAGCTCTTAGCAATTTGATGATGCAACCTTGAAGAGAATGGAAGGAATGATGATGATCTAACAAGAAATGGAAGATTTGATGGTGAAAGATTGAAGGATGAAGGAGGAATTGGGGGTAGAGGGTTCGGTTTTGGAGAAAGGAAAGGAGGTGTTTTTGGTGTGCTAGGGTTTAGTGTAGGAGAATGAGAGGCCAAAGATTCTTAGGTGTGGGAATGGGGGAGTATTTATAGAGTTATTTTAGGTTTAGGGGCAATTGGGTCATTGGCCTTACTAAGTGCTCTAGGATTGAGTTTTAAAATTAAATGGAGGGTTAGGATAAAAGGTCACTTGGATTGAGGGTATTGAGAAAACACAAAAGGTGAGAGTGAGAGAGTGGGGGCCAAAATGAGGGAAGGGGGTGAGAATTTTTGTAAAAAATAGGGTTAGGGGTATAATTGGGATGGAATGTTACCAAAGAGGAAATTTTGTATTTTCTTGTGAAGAGGTGAGTGTAAGTGAGTGGGGTAATTTACAAAAGAGGGCATGAATCTGTGAGAGTGAGTGAGGATTAGGGATATGCATCAAAGGAGAAGGTTTAAGGATGGTACAAGGGATATTCCTTCAAGATAAGGAATAATAGTACAATAGAAGAGTGTGGAAGAATTTTGTGAGAGGGAGAGAGAGAGGAGGAATTTCGAAATTGTGGGGGGGGGGGGGGGAGAGAGAGAGAGGATTTCGAAATTGTGAGGGGAGAGAGAGAGGGAGGAAAAAAAACTTGTTTTTGGTCTTTTGTCTTATTGAGGACACTTCCTTCTTTTTTGAGTTTTTGAATTTTGGGCATGGAATATAATGGGAATGCAACTATTGAAAATGTGTTACATGTTTTTGGGCACCTTAAAATATTCCCTCTAGTCACCCATGACAATAAAAATTGTCACTTAAGAATTGAGGAATATTTAATGGTCCTTTTTATTTTTCTATGCACTAAAAATGGAAAAATACATTTTTAATTATTTTTGACTAGGGTTTTCTTTCTAAAAAATTGTACAAAAATTATCCTTGATAGAATAAAAATGTACTTTTTGTGGATGTGCATTTTTGGCGAGAAAATCATCTTTTTGCGAAAAATGACCAAAACGTCCTTTTTGACCCTAAAACCCTAATTTGCCTAAAAAGTGCATTCCAACCCTAAAAATGATTTTAAAGGCCTTGGAATGACTTCTAGGACCCAAAATGCAATGCATGATGCTCTTCATTCTTCAATTTATTTATTTTTTGTGGAAAACTAGGGTTTTGACCTAAGCCGGACAAAATTAGGGTATGACAGCTGCCCCTCTTTATCTGAACTTTAACGAGGAATATGAATTGGCCGAAACATATTCTAAGGCAAAATGAAGATAAAGAATTCGGAAATTATACCGATTTTGTCTACTTAAGGAAACCCGAATTTTCCTCTTTTTTCTTTTTCTATTTTTATTGGGTGTTAGCCCGAGGTGAATGCAATGGATGAATCGTCAACTCTCATTAAGCTGGAAACTAAATGGTGCCAACCCTCAATAAGCTAGCGGAAAGCAATAAAGAAAGCAATAAAAAGGGAAGCAAAAAGGGTGCCGGCCCTCGTTAAGCCGGCGACGGAGGCTGCCTAAAGCCTTTTAACGAATCGCGAATGATCCGAGCTTGCACTTGGGCCTGGGAGCACGTGGGCCCCAAAGAGGTGGTCTTGCGAGCGACCAGGGGAGGGTACTATATCAAGTCTGGATCTCGATATTTCCCTAGGACTGCGCCATGTTTTAGGCTAACACAGCTATCCTCTTCAACTGGACCTATTGAGGTCAGGGGGACTTACCTGCAGCTCGAATACAAGGTGAAGTCAATCTTGCTGGGGACACGTGGGTCCAGAGGGGATTCCAAAATCCAGTTGGTTTCCTTTAGTCGGTCAATGCTTCCACACCGATCCAGGGTACCTGCTCAGGTTAGCGGACTTTTCTTCAGCTTTCTCTTGATTGATGATCAATACCATTGCACTGATCCAGGATGTCTGCTCAGGCTAGCGGACCTTTCTTCAGCTTGCTCTGATTGATGATCAGTGCCATTGCACTGATCCAGGATGTCTGCTCAGGTTAGCGGACTTTTCTTCAGCTTTCTCTTGATTGATGATCAATACCATTGCACTAATCCAGGATGTCTGCTCAGGCTAGCGGACCTTTCTTCAGCTTGCTCTGATTGATGATCAGTGCCATTGCACTGATCCAGGATGTCTGCTCAGGTTAGCGGACCTTTCTTCAGCTTGCTCTCATTGATGATCAATGCCATTGCACTGATCCAGGATGTCTGCTCAGGTTAGCGGACCTTTCTTCAGCTTGCTCTGATTGATGATCAATGCCATTGCACTGATCCAGGACACCTGCACACGTTAGCAGATGCAAGACATGGTGCATGGAATATGAATGCATGCTATGCAAAGTCCGTTATGCGAATGCATGTCATGTGAGTGCATGCGATGTGATGATTTAGTGGAATGATGAATGCAATGGGATGCTATTCTTGATTCTTCGTTTCTTTTGTCAGCTTTCTTTTTTCTGACTGTTTGTTTTTTCTTGGCTTTTCATTCTTTGATCAGCTTTCTTTTTCTGATCGTTTGTTTTTTTTTGCTCTTTTGCTCTTTTGGCTTATTTTTGCTGGTTCAGCCAACCCGCGACACTCATGGCACGAGACTGAGGAACCCACTGGAATTGCGGGGCTCATGGGCCGAGTGCATGTTGGCTTTGACTTCGCCGCTTGAAGCAATCGTGAGTGCAATCGCTTTGATGCTATTCTTGATTCTTCGTTTCTTTTGTCAGCTTTCTTTTTTCTGACTGTTTGTTTTTTCTTGGCTTTTCATTCTTTCATCAGCTTTCTTTTTCTGATCGTTTTTTTTCTCTTTTGCTCTTTTGGCTTATTTTTGCTGGTTCAGCCAACCCGCGACACTCATGGCACGAGACTGAGGAACCCACTGGAATTGCGGGGCTCATGGGCCGAGTGCATGTTGGCTTTGACTTCGCCGCTTGAAGCAATCGTGAGTGCAATCGCTTTCTCTTGCATGATTAACTGGTTTTGGGGAATTGCTTTTTTCCGCGACCTTTAGGAACTTTGCAATAATTGTAATGCTCCATGATTTATGCACATGTTTTACAGGTCATCATCACCATCATTATAAAACGTTTATAAAAGAGTGAACAGATATGAGAAAGTTGAACTTTATTAATGTGGAAACCGGTCGCACAAGAAGTTACGCCGATTGTTTATTACACTTGAAAGTTTAAACTATAAAAAGACACGAAAAAAGAGAGAAGTTAAATTCTGACTGTCCGTCTCTGTGGAACAGTGCTAAACATTTATGTACTTGACCTTGATCACTCCCTCATCCAAGTCTTCAGAGGAGTTGTATGCCTTTCTTTACTTTTCATGCCCAAGTTTTCTGACCCTAATTTTTGCCTGGATCGCCCTTTGCGGGTTTTCAATCCACCGGGTCGCTCTGATTTTGCCTAGGCCGCCCTTTCGGGTTTTCAACCTAGCGAGCTAACTCTTACTTGGCTTGTCTTTCTCTTTTTTCATCTATTTCTTTCAGGCATAATACTTCTTTACTTGATCGGAATTGACTAGGTTCCTTAAATCCTCTCCGTCCATGTTCGTGAGTATCAGTGCTCCTCCAGAAAAGGCTTTCTTGACCACATACGGGCCGTCATAAGTGGGTGTCCATTTCCCTCGGGGATCAGTCTAGATGGGCAAGATCTTCTTAAGCACCAAATCTCCCTGCTTGAATTCACGGTGCCGGACTTTCTTGTCAAAAGCTGTTCTCATTCTCTGCTGGTACAGCTGCCCATGACACAAAGCTGCAATTCTTTTTTCCTCAATGAGGTTTAGCTGATCCAGACGAGCCTGCACCCACTCTGCTTCTTCCAGTTTAGCTTTCATGAGTACCCGTAGGGATGGTATCTCAACCTCGATTGGGAGGACCGCCTCTGACCCGTATACCAGAGAGAAAGGAGTTGCCCCAGTTGAGGTACGCACTGAAGTACGATAGCCATGCAAAGCAAAGGGAAGCATTTCATGCCAATCCTTGTATGTGACCACCATTTTTTGCACAATCTTTTTGATGTTCTTGTTAGCTGCCTCCACTGCTCCATTCATCTTGGGCCGATAAGGGGAAGAATTATGATGCTGAATTTTGAACTCTACGCACAGGTCCTTCATCATTTTGCTATTCAGATTACTGCCGTTATCAGTGATGATCTTGTTAGGAAGACCATAACGGCAAATCAGATCCTTCTTCACAAATTTGGGAACCACTGAACTGGTTACACTGGAGTATGAGGCAGCTTCAACCCACTTCGTGAAATAGTCAATGGCGACCAAGATGAAGCGATGCCCATTTGATGCTTTGGGTTCACTGGGACCGATGACATCCATTCCCCACATTGAAAACGGCCAGGATGCAGTCAGAACATTCAATTTGGCAGGCGGCACATTAATGTGGTTGGCGTAGATTTGGCACTTGTGGCACTTTCGGACAAAGTTGTAGCAGTCACCTTCCATCTGCAACCAGTAATAGCCCGCCCTTAAAATCTGTCTAGCCATAGTATGCGCACTGGAATGAGTTCCGAATGATCCCTCGGGTACATCTTTCATGATTCTTTCAGCTTCTTCTTTAGCAACACACCTTAAGAGGACCATGTCATAATTCCTTTTGTAGAGAACCTCACCGCTGAGGAAGAAATTCCTTGACAGTCGCCGAAGAGTTCTCTTGTCATTTTCAGATGCCCCAGGAGGGTATTCTCTGCTGATGATGTACTGTTTGATATCATGATACCAAGGCTTGTCATCCGGCTCTTCATCTATGGCTGTGCAGTAGTGATGCGTAGGTAGACTCCGGTGCTGGATTGTGACATGAGTCAAGCTTTTATCACAATTGATATTGAACATGGATGATAAAGTTGCCAATGCACCAGCCAGCTGGTTTTCGCTTCGAGGGATGTGTTTGAAAGTGATTTCGTCAAAAGACTCCATCAACTCTTGCACATAAACACAATAAGGAATCAGTTTGGGATCTCTGGTCTCCCAATCGCCTCCTACTTGATGAATAACCAGGGCTGAATCTCCATACACATCTAGCCTTTTAACTTTCCATTCTAGGGCTGCTTGAATACCCAAGATGCACGCTTCATACTCTGCTATGTTGTTTGTGACATAGAAGCTCAACCTTGCAGTGACAGGAACGAAGCGATTGTCAGGAGATATTAACACAGCACCTGCCCCATGCCCCCATACATTTGACGCACCGTCGAAGATCATTCTCCACCTTTCACTTTCTTGGGACTTCCCCTCATCAAACAGTGCCATGATATCTTCATCAGGAAAATCATGCTGCATTGGTTGGTAGTCTGGAATCGGCTGACATGCCAAATACTCAGCAGGTGCACTACCTTTAACTGCTTTTTGTGTGACATACAGGATATCGTATTTTGATAGTTGCATCTGCCAATGGGCAATTCGTCCTGTAAGAGCTGGCTTCTCAAATATGTACTTGATTGGAACGATTTTTGACACCAACCAACTGGTGTGACTCAGCATGTACTGCCTTAAACGGTGAGCAGCCCAAACTAGAGCACAACAAGTCTTTTCCAGCATAGAATATCTTGTCTCACAATCAGTGAACTTTTTGCTAAGATAGTATATGGCATGCTCCTTTTTCCCGGATTCATCATGCTGCCCCAACACACAGTCCATTGAATTATCTAGCACTGTAAGGTATAAGATGAGAGGCCTGCCTGACACAAGTGGCATTAAGACTGGTGGATTCTGCAAGTACACCTTGATTTTCTCAAAGGCAGCTTGACACTGGTCATTCCACTTCAACTCTTGATTTTTGCACAGCAGTATGAAGATCGGCTCATAAGTAGCAGTCAACTGGAAGATGAATCGGGAGATGTAATTCAACCTTCCGAGGAAACCACAGACTTCTTTCTCTGTTTTGGGCACCGGCATCTCGAGGATGGCTTTTACTTTGTCTGGATCCACCTCGATTCCCTTCTGGCTGACAATGAAGCCTAACAACTTCCCTGATCTCACCCCAAACGTGCACTTGGCCGGGTTTAACTTGAGTTTATATTTCCTCAACCGTTCAAAGAGCTTCTGCAGATTGACAATATGCTCCTCGTCGGTTTTAGATTTTGCGATGATGTCATCCACATAAACCTCAATCTCCTTATGCACCATGTCGTGAAACAACGTGACCATGGCCCTTTGGTAGGTTGCACCAGCGTTCTTTAACCCGAATGGCATGACCTTGTAACAGAACGTTCCCTAAAGCGTTATGAAGGTTGTCTTTTCCATATCTTCGGGGTCCATCTTGATCTGATTATATCCCGAATATCCATCCATGAAGGAGAATAACGAGTGTTGAGCTGTACTATCCACTAAGACATCAATGTGGGGCAAAGGAAAATCGTCTTTAGGACTAGCACGATTCAGATCTCGGTAGTCAACGCACATTCTGACCTTCCCGTCCTTCTTCGAAACCGGGACAATATTGGCAACCCACTGTGGGTATTTGGCCACCGCTAGGAATCCGGCGTCAAACTGCTTTTTTACCTCATCCCTAATCTTTAGGGACATTTCAGGCTTCATCCTTCTAAGTTTCTACTTCACAGGCGGGCATTCAGGTTTGACTGGCAACTTATGCATCACAATGTCAGTATCCAACCCAGGCATATCTTGGTAGGACCATGCAAACACATCCATATAATCGTGCAATAGCTGAACCAACTTCATGCGATCCTCGTCATTCATGGCGGTACCCACTTTGACCTCTTTCTTGCTCTCAGCTGTACCCAAGTTGATCACCTCAGTAGATTCTCCGTGTGGCTGAATTACCCTTTCTTCCTGTTTCATTAACCTCATGAGTTCTGGAGGAGCTTCCCAGTCTTTCTCAACATCCCCCTCAGCTTGATTAATAGGGTGATCAAAGTCAAAATATGGACTGTTGGCACTGTTATTGTGGGAGACAATTGCTGTGGATCTGCATTTTGCCGAAGCGAAAAAGCAGAATGAAAGGCGAGGCAAGCAAGCAAACAATAATAAAGCGAGGAAAAGACACATGAAATGAAAAGGATTGATTTTTATTGATTGAAATTCAAAAACAACGTTTTTATTAATGATGATGATTCTGAAAATAAAAACATGCTCGCCCCTAACAACTTGTCCTATGGCCTTGGGCAGAGCCACAGGGTTGCATTACAAATGATTACTTTAAATTAAAAGTCACAGGAAGATCAGCAGCCTTCCAATTCTTTAATTTTTCACTGGCACCGCAGCGTAGAACCAAACTTGCACCACCTTCTTCAGACTCAGAACCATCCTTGATGACAGCAACTTGATTGGGATCCAACAAACCAGCACTCACAAAACTTTGACTGATGTCGCAAATTGGAATCCTCTGGGGCGATGGATCCTGGCCTTTGGACTTGGCCAACCATCTGCCCCTTCGTTCAGGTCTTCTGGGTCCTCTACTTTTATCAGAATGTAGAGTCAACACTTCTTCTTCAACATCATGGGTTCCTATCTGGACCACACACCGATCCATCAGGTCCTGCAGGATCATCTCAAAGCTTTCACAATTCCCTACGCACGTGGAGTCAGCACACCCCTCTTCATGGCAACACCTTTTCTTAACCACCCCAACATGGCATAACTCTGAGTAGATAACACCCAACGGGGTCTTGATCTTCTGCACATCCTTTACCAATTGCCCAACGGAACTTTCTATAGCATTGGTAGCTGGCCTCTGATGACCTGGAAATGGATTAGTTGTTGTATTCGGGCTGCTCTGCTTGAACGAGATCCACCCAGCATCTACTAGGTCTTGCACCACATGCTTGAAGGCTTTACATTCCTCCACAGTATGACCGACCCCGTTTTCGTGGAAACTGCAGGTAGCATTAGCGTTGTAACTTCTGGGAAATGGCGGCTGCAGGGCCTTCATTGGCCGAGTGTTGATCAAGTTCTTGGAAGTCAAGTGATCAAACAATTCAGTGTATGTCATAGGTATTGGATCAAAACTGGTCCGTTTCTTTTACTGATAACCCTGAGCCCTGTGACTGTCACTGCCTTGCTGGGATGGCACAGGAGCAGAAAATGGAACAGTTTGTGGTGGAGGGGTACCAAAGGATGAACTTCCTCCCGAGATTACATTTGTTTCCCCTCCTTCTTCTTCGGGAAATGGGAGTGAGGCTTCTTCTGATTGCTTGAACCAACAGAGCTTCCTGCATTACTGAGGTGATTCAAAATCTTCCCACTTCGGAGACCATGCTCAAGTCTTTCCCCGAAGATTATCATATCGGAGAAGCTAGTTGAAACACTTGTAATCAGCCGGTCATAGTAAATTGCTGGCAGAGTTTCCAAGAACGTGTACACCATTTCTTTTTCAGTCAAAGGAGGTTGGACCTGGGCGGCTAGGCTTCGCCATTTCTGGGCATATTCTTTGAAAGTCTCATTTTCGCCCTTACTCATGTGTTGCAATTGCGACCTGTCCGGAGCCATGTCCATGTTATACTTATATTGTCTCATGAATGCTTCGCCCAAATCTCTCCAACAACGAATCTCAGAGGATTGAAGTTTCATGTACCAATCTAGAGGAGCTCCAGCCAAACTGTTTTGAAAGCAGTAAATCAGCAGTTTGTCATCATTGGCGTAAGGACCCATTTTTCGGACAAACATCGTAACATGACTCTCCGGACAGCCTGTTCCTCTGTATTTGTCCACTTCGGGAGCTTTGAACTTTGGTGGCAAAACCAAATCTAGGACTAAACACAGCTCACGAGCCTCCTTGGCTCTGACACCAACACCCTCCATTGCCTTTACTCTTTCTTCAAGTGCACGAATCGGGTCATTTGGCTGTGATCCCTCAAACATATGTCCTTGGGGGTGACTCCCCATATTGTAATAATACCCTCCAGGCTGAGGAACATTGTGAGGGTGTGCTGCAAGCCCCAGAGTAGGACTGAGCACAGCATGAGGACTAGGAGTTTGGATCTGCGGTCCTCCGGTAGCTCCCCCGGACACGGCGGCAGTGACCTGATTAGGCGCAACCATACTGACGGGGATAGGTCCAACAGTTCGCGGCATGTACCCAGCAGGCATACCCCAAGGATATCTTTGTGAAGTGTATTGATTCGGCCCATTCATTCCTGAAGCAAAGACGGGATGACTGACCCCGGATCCCGGAGGAACTGTGGCTGATATTGGAGGAGGAACAAAAGAAGTGACACCATCTGGACCCACGACGGCGACACCTTCAGCAGCTGTCCCACTCTTTAAACTTTGCAGCATGACCATCATCTGATGCACCTGGGCCTCCATTGCCCCAACCTTATCCTTAAGCACTTGGTTCTCCTGAGCCAGCTGCTCAGGATTCAGAATTTGTACGCCCAAATCTTCATGTTCTGGATTACTTTCAGTTTCAATCTCTAGATGCCCTTGAGGATCAGCCATCAGCTTTGCTTGTAATCGGGTGAAGTATCGGTGGCGGAGAACCAGCTTGCCTCTCGCTTCTGTTGGTAGAACATTTTTATTAAGTGAAGGAGCAAATTAATGAATGCAATGCGTGTAATGCAGATGAGTGTTAGTTTTAGTTTGTCTTATGCCGTGAACCACTGTGTGCCATGTCTTGCCATAGGTTTAACAGTGAATTTTGATTTGTTTTGAACATAACAAGAGTGGAATCAATAAGCGAAACAAAGTACATTCCATGCATTCAAACTTAAACAAACACCTCGGTGTGTACGCTGTTTCACTTTTGATTCCACACCGTGCCTATGGCAAGATTCTTTGTCACGTTGGGATTCTCGGCAAAAAAACTTTGATGAAATGCATGGATGCATGCATGAACTGCAAAAGCTTATGTTGGATGCAATGCGAGAATGCATGCGAAATGATGATGATATTTTATGCATATGCAGATTAGGGCAAAACCTTTATTGGCGTTAGTTCAAGTTTTTTTTTCTTCTTTTTTTTTTTGAAAAATGCGGGCCGTACGTGGTTTCATATGGACCAAGTAAGAGAAAGGCTACAACGGCAGCTCGTTCTCTATTTTTTTGAAAAGAGTGGGCCATATGTCACTTCGTACGGACCGGCAGAAGAAAGGCTACAACGGCAGCTCTTTCTCTACTTTTTATTTGAAAAACCTCCTACTCTTTTTTGAAAACATGTCTATATTACCATGCAACACACAATTTGGTATGCCCCTTGTGTCCTACGAAGGTGGGGACCTAAGTTCTAGGACAACTCAAATGTTCCTCCCATGCGGGTTCTAGTCACTTCCTCACCAGGCTACCAGAGCTAATTCTTTCTCACAATAGCACCCACAACGATGGAACGCCATCTGGTGTGAGGCCTCATGAAAGAGCATACTCTGGCTGAAAATTTCGTGAGAGTCGGAAGGACAACAGTCCAATTGCTAGTCACTACTCGTTTCCACTCTCCTAAGTTTTGTCAGACCTTGGGTTTTAGGCCCCTCTCAAAGCATAGTAAGCATAAGGTGTGAGTGTGTGCAGCAAGGGCATACCGCCTAAAACTACCCACATATACCCCACCTGCAAAGGAAAATCCAGAACAGTCCAGACAGAAGCAAGCAATAATATGTCGTCTACCCTAGGGTTCAATATCACAATACCAATAATCCAACCTAGGTTTCAGCAACAGTCATATGCACTGCTTACCTCAAGAAAGGGAGCGGAGAAGAAGGGATCATAATAGAATGGGAGGAAATGCATGTTTTTACCTTAAGAAAGGGAGTAGAGAATAGGGGACATGGGAATTGAGGAATGCATGAACACGGCATTGTGAACAAATATAAAAGGAGTAAAACAAAGCTTTCAACTCAATTAATTTTAAAACCACACATCAAAGTTAACTAGGCTTGACCCTCGTCTTTTTTTAAAAAAAAATGATCCCCAGTGGAGTCGCCAGCTGTTGCGCCCGAAAAATCCGGTTTGGGGACTTTTCGTTTGACAACGCGGAAGAAGTTTGGAGCCGCCACCAATATTTTAATTTTAAGACCAAAACATTGAAAAAAGGTCTTTTAAACAAGGCGGATGGTCTTTTGAAAACGCAGAGATGTAGGTTCGGGGGTCGGTTAGGTACGGGGAAGGTATTAGCACCCCGCACCTCCTTTCTACCGAAAGGGAACCATTAACTTGATGTGTGGTTTAGACAAAAGTTCGAGTTGAAAGCAATTTATTCTACTTCTTTTCTTTTCTTTAAGGTTTGTTTCATTGAAAACGAGGGGGAAGAAGAATATTTTTGGTTATCTTTGAAAATCAGGACGAAACAAAGATTTTTTAAAAGTGTGCTTGACGGGACAGGACCCCGCTCCTACGTACCCTCACTGGAAGAGGGATCAAAGCTACGTAGTTCTCGGTTTATCTTTGAAAATCAGGACAAAACAAAGATTTTTCAAGAGTGTGCTTCACGGGACACAGGACCCCGCTCCTACGTACCCTCACTGGAAGAGGGATCAAAGGGGGTTATCTTTGAAAATCAGGATAAAACAAAGATTTTTTAAAAGTGTGCTTGACAGGACAGGACCCCGCTCCTACGTACCCTCACTGGAAGAGGGATCAAAGCTAAGTAGTTCTCGGGTTTTTTTAAAAATGTGCTTGACAGGACAGGACCCCGCTCCTACGTACCCTCACTGGAAGAGGGATCAAAGCTACGTAGTTCTCGGGGTTATCTTTGAAAATCAGGATAAAACAAAGATTTTTTAAAAGTGTGCTTGACAGGACAGGACCCCGCTCCTACGTACCCTCACTGGAAGAGGGATCAAAGCTACGTAGTTCTCGGGGTATCTTTGAAAATCAGGACAAAACAAAGATTTTTTAAGAGTGTGCTTGACGGGACAGGACCCCGCTCCTACGTACCCTCACTGGAAGAGGGATCAAAGCCACGTAGTTCTCGGCTTTTGGTTTTGAAAAAGGATTGAGCTTTCGCGAAGACCGAACAACAACGGTTAGAATGGCCTCACTACTAACTCTTTTGAAGATGAAATCATCATTAATGACCTAATCGGCAATGGCGCGATTGGTGTTTAATGACAATTGGTTTATTTTTGAGAAATGAATAAGTTTTCGAAAATGGGATAGAGCTTTTGCGAAAACCGAACAACAACGGTTAGAATGGTCTCGCTTCTAACTCCTTTTGAAAACAATATCATCATTAACAACCTAATCGGCAACGGCGCAATTGGTGTTTAATGATGATTGATTTATTTTTGTTTTGAAAGTAAAAGATTCTTTTTGTTTTGGAATGATTTTAGGAAATGGGTTTTAGAAAAGGAGTAGAACATTTCAAGTCAATTCTAAATCCATAACCAAATGCAAATGAATGAATAATACTCAAGCAAACATGAACATATCATTCATTAACCAAGATTAAACATGCCCATACAATCAAAGGATTCAATTATTAAAGATGCAAAACAAAGTTCTCAAAGTAATTGTGTGTGTGCAAGAAGAATTGTATTTACCCTAATGGCTCTATGCTACAACAAGCAAGTAGGCTTACGTCTTCATTAGGAGGTCATACATGTAGAAAGGATGGCACACAATTAAGTCAAGACATTTAAATGGCATCATGAACAAAAGAATGCAATTGATCATAAGCATAGGATATTCTTAGTTTAAATGAGTAAGCATGTGGATATGAATGCACGATTAAGCAACTATGCATGAGCATACAAGGAATGAATACATGAACACTTGATTTTTGAATGCAAGACATGATACTAATGAATGCATGGACATTTAAGAATGAATGCGTGTATAGCATATAAGGATGCATAAACATGTAAAAGGATAAAAGAATGCAAGATGCATAAGCATGCAAGAATGCATGAACATGTGAGAATATGGGAGTATGCAAGTATTAGTGTGCAAGCATGAGAGTGTGTTGCAAGGATGATGTAAATAAATGAAATGCAAAGCTTAAAAATGTTTTGGTAAGAAGTAGTAAAAAGTTAAAGTAAGGATGTAGTAAAAATGTTTTGATGAATGAAGGTAAAAATGTTTCACTGAATGAGGTAACAACTCTTAGTAAAAACTTAATGAAGAGGTAAAAGTAAAATGGTAAAATCTTTTTATGTTTTAGGTGAATAGTTAATGAATAGGTAAAAACCAAAGTGGTAAAATCTTTTTAGGTTTTTTGGAAAAAAGTTAATGAAGTGGTAAAGACCAAAATGGTAAAATATTTTTATGTCTTTTGGTAAAAAGTTAATGAAGTGGTAAAGTAAAATGGTAAAAAGTAAACAAACACAATAGCATAACTTGCACTTGCCCAAACACAATCAAAATGACAATTTTCAAGCAATCAAAGAGGGCAAAAATAGGCCTTATGGCCGAATGCATAGCAAGGAAAACTCAAGCACAAATTTCATCATGTTCTTGCAACCAAATCACATCAATAAGCATATGAACATAAACCCTAGGATCTACCCATACATTTGATGCTCAAACAATTGTCATTCCATCATTTATTTCAACTCAAAATCAAAGGAAATGCAAGAACAATAAAAACCCTAATTTCTACCTATGAACCTAAAAGCATAGTTGGTTAGATCCACTTTTTTTATTTAACTTAAACACCATAAAGAAATGCATGAACCACTAAAAACACTACATGGCCGAAACCTTTTTTGAAAGAAAGTGATGTTTTATTTCATGAACTTTAGTGAAAAATGTGTAAAAATGCAAGGGAAATTAATCAAGTAGAAGAACAACTCCTTCAAAGCCAAGGACCCATGTCAAACACCCAAGGCTCCCTAAGTCCTTGTCAAAATGTTTGAAACGGATCCTCAAGGCGACAACAACAAGCAATCAAGAAGGAGTTGGGAGTAGAAGAGAGATTATGCAAGAAAAACTAAATATGAGATGCAAGGTTTCAAGGCTTACCTCAAAATCACAAAGAAATGAAGAAGGAGATGATATAGACTCAAAATGAACTTGGATCTACCCTTGAACCCACAAAGATTGCTAGCTCTTAGCAATTTGATGATGCAACCTTGAAGAGAATGGAAGGAATGATGATGATCTAACAAGAAATGGAAGATTTGATGGTGAAAGATTGAAGGATGAAGGAGGTATTGGGGGTAGAGGGTTCGGTTTTGGAGAAAGGAAAGGAGGTGTTTTTGGTGTGCTAGGGTTTAGTGTAGGAGAATGAGAGGCCAAAGATCAATGAGAGGCCAAAGATTCTTAGGTGTGGGAATGAGGGAGTATTTATAGAGTTATTTTAGGTTTAGGGGCAACTGGGTCATTGGCCTTACTAAGTGCTCTAGGATTGAGTTTTAAAATTAAATGGAGGGTTAGGATTAAAGGTCACTTGGATTGAGGGTATTGAGAAAACACAAAAGGTGAGAGTGAGAGAGTGGGGGCCAAAATGAGGGAAGGGGGTGAGAGTTTTTGTAAAAAAAAACTTGTCTTATTTTAGGAATAATGTGAGGCAAAAATAGGGTTAGGGGTATAATTGGGATGGAATGTTACCAAAGAGGAAATTTTGTATTTTCTTGTGAAGAGGTGAGAGTAAGTGAGTGGGGTAATTTACAAAAGAGGGCATGAATCTATGTGAGAGTGAGTGAGGATTAGGGATATGCATCAAAGGAGAAGGTTTAAGGATGGTACAAGGCATATTCCTTCAAGATAAGGAATAATAGTACAATAGAAGAGTGTGGAAGAATTTTGTGAGAGGGAGAGAGAGAGAAGGAATTTCGAAATTGTGGGGGGGGGGAGAGAGAGAGAGAGGATTTCGAAATTGTGAGGGGAGAGAGAGAGGGAGGAAAAAAAAACTTGTTTTTGGTCTTTTGTCTTATTGAGGACACTTCCTTCTTTTTTGAGTTTTTGAATTTTGGGCATGGAAGATAATGGGAATGCAACTATTGAAAATGTGTTACAAGTTTTTGGGCACCATAAAATATTCCCTCTAGTCACCCATGACAATAAAAATTGTCACTTAAGAATTGAGGAATATTTAATGGTCCTTTTTATTTTTCTATGCACTAAAAATGGAAAAATACTTTTTTAATTATTTTTGACTAGGGTTTTCTTTCTAAAAAATTGTACAAAAATTATCCTTGATAGAATAAAAATGTACTTTTTGTGGATGTGCATTTTTGGCGAGAAAATCATCTTTTTGCGAAAAATGACCAAAACGTCCTTTTTGACCCTAAAACCCTAATTTGCCTAAAAAGTGCATTCCAACCCTAAAAATGATTTTAAAGGCCTTGGAATGACTTCTAGGACCCAAAATGCAATGCATGATGCTCTTCATTCTTCAATTTATTTATTTTTTGTGGAAAATTAGGGTTTTGACCTAAGCCGGACAAAATTAGGGTATGACACTTACTTATAACTGTGTTTCCAGAACCTGCTTTTATATCTCTGTTTTTATATAACTGCCTTTATATCTCTGTTTTTCCAGAACCTGCTTTTATATAACTGCTTTTATATCTCTGTTTTTCCAGAACCTGTTTATAACTGTGTTTTTTCAACAGCTTCATCTCTTTTATTCCTTTGATGATGTGTGTTATAAATCCGGTATATTGTTTTTAAATCATTTGTTTTTCTCCCCCAGCCTGTCTCTCCTTTCCAGTGGACTCTACTCTTTTATTAGCTTGCATACGTATTTGGATCTGTGTTATCAACATCTTTTTGGTACATGATTCAGTAGGAATGACATGACATGTATGTAAAATAGTAAATGTCTTTTGTAATAAAATTCAAGTGGCACTATGTATCCTTGACACCTAAGATGGATTGCTTCACTGAAATACTTTGCAGTCACCTGAAATGTGGGTTACCTTTGTAATGGTTATGCTTCTGTGATTGTGTTATTTGAGTTTAGCTTGTCCCTCCATTAACATAATCAATGTTAAGCTTTTTAAAAATTCGTGGTCAAAGAATAATAATGTGCATTCATGGTGGTCATTAAAGGAATGCAATATGATAGAGTATTTGATTTATTTATCACTCAGTGCCTTCACTTTTGTTATTGCCCATAAGTCTGGTTTGAAAATGAGCTGTCTTGATTGTGATTGTAGGTGTGATTCTATCGCCATATACCTTTCATCTTTGTATTTTTTTTGCATGCTATGTTTGTTTCTTGGTTGGGGGATCATATAAAGAAATATTATTGTCTCTTATCTCCTGTTATGCTTGATTTATGGAAATTTTGCAGGTCAAAGAAGCAGAACTGTCGTCGTTGAGTCAGCAGAAGAAGATTGAGGAGCTTGAAGCTCAGCTCCAGGAAGCTGAAGATTGTCTCTTATCTTCTGAATTAGTTTTTTTTGCACTGCCCTTTAAGCTTGTACTGAATTTGTTTGTACTGAGTTTGTACTGAATTTGTTTGTTAAGTTTGTACTGAATTTGTACTGAATTTGTGTGGAATATATAATTTGATATTGTTGTAAGATTGTGTTGATATAAGATTATAAATGAAAAAAAGTGTGTTAATGTTTGATAGTTTTTGGTTTGATTTTGGTCTGTTAAAATTAGCAGTAATTAGCAGTCATTAATTAGATTAGCTGACTACCAAATAATTTTTTTTTTTTTAAAAAAATGAACTTTTAAGGTCAGGCGAAACTAAAGCCTGACTTTAAATCATACTTACGAAGTCAGGCAAGAATAAATGCTTGACTTTAAAACTGACTTACGAAGTCAGGCGAAATAAATGCTTGACTTTAAATCTGACTTACGAAGTCAGGCTATCGCTTGACTTTAAAACTCCTGACATACAAAGTCGACTTAATAAAAGTCAAGCGGGCGCCTGACTTTAAATCCCCTTTTCGCCTGACTTTAAATCCCTTTTTTGCACTAGTGAAAGTTTAATGAAATAAGTGATAAAAAGTGAATGAGATGGTAAAAGTAAAAAGT
Organism: Astragalus membranaceus; assembly: GCA_039519185.1. Taxonomy (NCBI): domain Eukaryota; kingdom Viridiplantae; phylum Streptophyta; class Magnoliopsida; order Fabales; family Fabaceae; genus Astragalus; species Astragalus membranaceus. The sequence continues at coordinate 82,261,447 of CM076851.1, read as the reverse complement.
TAATGAAATGGTAAAAAGTTAAAAAACACAATGACACAACTTGCATTTACTCAACCACAATCAAAATGACAATCTTCAAGCAATCAAAGGGGTAAAAACCCTAGTCATGGCCGAATGCATACAAGCATGGAATCATCAACTTATTTCATGCAAAAATTGACAAATTAACACACAAAACAACACAAAAGAAGAGGACCTAATCTATCATGCAAGTTCCTAAAACAAACATTAGCCAAATCATGCATTTATTCATTCAAAATTAAAGAAAACAAAACAAGCAACATGAACCCTATTTTCCTTGCCCAAACCCAAGGCTATGTATGGTCCAAGATCAACAATTATTTAAACCCAAATCATAAAATGAACAAGAACACACAAAAACCCTAAAATAGAGTTCATGGCCGAATGCACATGGAGTATGAGAATGAGTTTTCATTTGATGAAAATTAGGCAAACAAGATTCAAAATACAAGAAAATGCAAGAAAACCCAAGAACAACTCCTTCAAAGCCAAGGAGCCACCTCAAACACCCAAGCCTCCCTAAGTGCTTGTCAATAGTGTTTGAGATGGCTCCTCAAAGCAACAACAACAATATATGAAGGAGTTGAGATGAGGAGAAGAGAGATTATGCAAAAATGAAGAAAATGCAAGAGTTTTGAAGTTTTACCTTGAATCCAAGCTATGAAGGGAGTGATATGAAGAACAAGACCACAAATCAACTAAATCCTCCACAAACCTCAATGAAACTTGCGCCCCTTGCCTTGATTCTTGAGGTTAGATGATGAACAATTAGGTTTTAGTAGAAGAGAAGGATGATATGTGAAGTAGGAGTGGATTTGAGATAGAAAATGGAAGTGAATTGAAAAAGAATGGAGGAGGAATTGGGGGGTAGGGGGTTCGGCCAAAGAGAGGAAATGGAGAAGGGAAAATTGTGTGAGGGTTGTGTGTGTGAATTGTGAGGCAAAAGATCCTTATGTGTGGAAATGAGAGGGTATTTATAGAGTTGTTTTAGGTCTAGGGGTAATTAGGTCATTGTTCTTTACTAGGTGCTCTAGGATTGGGTTTTAAATTTGAATGAAGGGCTAGGATTAGAGATCACTTGGATTGTGGGTAGTGAGAAAACACAAAAATGAGAGTGAGGGAGAGAGGAAGTATTCGCCCAAGAGAGGAGAAAGGAGAGGTTTTGTGCAAAAAAACTTGTCCTATTTTGGGAATGGAGGCTCATATGTGATGTAATTTTGTATTTTCTTGTGAAGAGGTGGGTATAAATGGGTGGGGTAATTTACAAAAGAGGGCATAAATCTATGTGGGAGTGAGTGATGGTCACCAAAAACGGAAAAGTTAAGGATAGTACAAAGCATATTCTTAAGAAATAAGGAATAGAAGAGTGTGGAAGAAATTGTGGAGAGAGAGAGAGAGGGAATTCGAAATTGGATGAGAAATGGAGAAAAAAAACTTGTTTTTGGTCTTTTGTCTTATTGAGGACACTTTGTACTTTTTATCTGAATTTTGAATTTTTGGGCATGCAAATGATAGTGCACCTCTTGAAAATGTGTCACATATTTTTGGGCACCATAAAAATATCCCTTTAATTATTCATGACAAGAAAATTTGTCATTTAGTATTTGGGGAATATTTAATGGTCTTTTTTGGGTTTTTTATGCACTAAAAATGGGGAAAATGCATTTTTAATTATTTTGGACTAGGACTTTCTTTCCAAAAATTATACAAAAATTACCCTTGGTAGAGTAACATGTATGCCACGTCCTTGACCTGGTCTTGGTCCAAAAATAATTAATTCGCTTTTATTTAAATGCCCAAAAATGCAAAAATATGCACTATTTTATTTCCTAAAAATTAAGAAAAATGTTTTTGGGTGCCAATGATCAATAAATGGCCTTTTTTTTTTATGAAAATACAGACACGTGCCAAATGACGGGGGCACAGGGCAGCTCACGCAATTACTACTGGTGCGCGCGCGTAATTCAAATAAAAAATGTGAAATAGGGGACGAACACACATAAATGCACCAATCCACTGTTTTCCACACATTATGAATTACCTTATTGCTTCCATTTTTCTGAAAAATGTTGTTTTTGACCCGGGCGGACAAAATTGGGGTATTACAAACGGGGGTTGCATCCAACATCATTTTAGTCATGTATTCCATGCACAATTCCACAGCGTTAAATTGAGACTTAAGACCCAACAACTGAACACACATTGATAACTTAGAGTCTGTAGATCCTTCAAATAATGGTTTATTTGTCTCACTCAAAAACATAAAACCTCTGAGCTTCCTCGTTTGGAACTTCTTCAGCATCATATTGTGGTTCTTCGAAATCCAAATTTACACTGACAGCATTAGATATCATCCCTTGAACAACGTCCAAATTTACTACTTGATGTGGAAGCTATGACTCGACTTGACGTGGGACCTTCTACTTGAACAGGAACATTTTCATCCGCAGGAACTCCAGCTGCTACCTCGCCATCACGGGTCCATATCCAATAATTTGGCTTAAACACATTATTGTTCAAATCAAGTCGAACATCACCTTCATTTTTATAGATCGAAATATATATTTGGAGCAAGGACATCTAATTCCACCTTGTCGCTCAAATTCTTTTTGACGCTTAGCAAAAAGAACAAACTCTTCGACTCCTTGCACAAAACGTCACTTCAACCCAGCTCTTCCAGGATACATTCGATCATACATCCAACTACGATCCATTTTTTTGTGGATGCTCCTATAATATATATAGGACAAAATAAATATATATATATATATATATATATATATATATATATATATATATATATATCATATATGTGTATTAGAACAACTCTGTTAATGTGTTACAAAATAATTTACTCTAATTTTATTTTAATTAATAAAATAAATAAAATAATTAGAATATAATTTGTTTTTAGTAATTAGAAACATTTTATATCATATTAATTTAACTTTTTTAACAAATACATATTACTAATTCGTATTTATTTTAATTAAAAAATATAAACAACAAATATTAACTACAATCTAATCTAAAAATTATACAACAACTTTTAATTTATTTATTTTTTTCAAATTATTTCAATAAATAAACAAAATAATTAATATTTATAATTCGTATTATATTATATTATATTATATTATATTATATTATATTATATTATATTATATTATATTATATTATATTATATTATATTATATTTCGTTTTTATATAATACTATTTATATAATGCTATTATTATATTATATAATAATTCGTATTTATTTTTTACTTTTTACTTTTTTATTTTAAAAATTACTTATATTATATACTATTATATTATATAATAATTCGTATTTATTTTTTTAAAACACATAAACAACTAATATTAATTATAATCTAATTTTTATACAACAAATTAAATTTATCTATTTTTTTAACAAAAACTTATAAACTAGCAAGATCAAATAAGTTTTGACTAAATACTAATAATATCTATAAGTTGATGTTCTGTACCTAGCAGTATATTGGTGGCTGCTGTTGGTAGGTCTCTTGCTGCCCTGGGAGGAGGTCAGTGAGCGCCCGGGGTGGTACCTGCAAAGCCACTCCGACGCTCAAGTCAGTATGAGAATAAGCTAGTGAATTTGCAAGGGAAGAGTGTGTACCGTATAAATGGCTGTGTGAGCCGGTATTTATAGGAAATCGTGCCTGTTTCTGGGTCGTCGGATCAGCGGAATTGATCTTAACCGTCCAAGCGTGATTGGGCTTGTATGTTGTGGATAAGGGCCAAAGTGATTGGGCCAATCCATATCCATTGCTAAATGCACCTCCTGGAATTCCTAAATGGACCTCTTGGTCCAGTCCAGAACAGTTGCCTCCCAAGCCGAGATTATTCCGGAGGATGGTCTTGGCTTGAAAGATTTTCGTCGATTCGCCGGATTTATGAAGTCGAGTGGGATACTGCCTTTGTCACGACTGTTTTTTATCATTTTCACTCTCTAGAGTAAAAAAGAGAAATTTTTTCTTCGCCATGAAGCGTTACTTCGTCTGTCTTGTCGAGTTGTGTAAGATCTCTTTGTCACGGTCGTGATTCACACTTCCCTTGGTGTAACCCTTGTGCTAGGTACCAAGCTAGGGTGACATATCCTGATATTGGCGCCCTCCTAGGCGCCTTGTGCCATGGTGTTGAGATATCCTGAAGTTGGCGCCCTCTTGGGCGCCTTGTGTCATGGTGTTGAGACATCCTGATGTTGGCGCCCTCGTGGGCGCCTTGCTGGCCGCTTGTTCGTTCCTGAGAGTAGGCGCCCTCCTGGGTGCCTCTGGTGTTGTTCCCTGCGTGCGTGTTGTGGATGGCGCCCTTGTGGGCGCCTTGTCATGTTGTCTTGGCTGCTGCCTCTTGGAGCAGGCTCTAGCGCCCTCTTGGGCGCCTTGTCATGTTGTCTTGGCTGCCACCTCTTGGAGCAGGATCTGACGCCCTCATGAGCGCCATGGGTGCCTTGTGATGTTGCTGAGAGTTGGCGCCCTCGTGAGCGCCTGTGGCTGGCTTGTTAGCGTGTAACTCTTTTGGCGCCCCGCCAGGCGCTCTTCTGGGTGTTGGCTTGTGCTTGACTTGGCGCCCTGCCAGGCGCCCTCATTGGTGCCGCCTGTGGCTGCCTTGGCGCCCTACCAGGCGCCCTGATGGGCGGTTTATGCTTCAAAATTGGCGCCCTGCCAGGCACCCTCATGGGCGTCTTGGGAGCCTTGTTGCACAGTGTTGTCTGCCCCCTTGCGAAGGTGAGAGTTAGCGCCCTCATGGACGCCTCGGGTGTCTATATGCTACGTGTCTCCTCGTGGAGCAGATTTTGCGACACAAGGTTTAGTGCCCTCATGGGTGCCTTGGACGTCTACACGCTAGGTGTCTCCTCGTGGAGCAGGATTTGCAAGATAAGGTTTGGTGCCCTCACGGGTGCCTTATGCGCTTTGTTGCACAGTGCCGTCTGCCCCCTTGCGAAGGACTTGCTTCTAGGCGCCCTCCTGCCAGGCGCCCTTATTGGCGCCATGCCAGGCGCCCTCATGGGCGCTGGCTGCTCTTCATTGGCGCCCTGCCAGGCGCCCTCATGGGCGCTGGCTGCTCTTCAATGGCACCCTGCCAGGCTCCCTCATGGGCGCTGGCTGCTTCTTCATTGGCGCCCTGCCAGGCGCCTCATGGGTGCCGGCTTGTGTTGACGTGAGCTCGGCACTCTGCTTTTTTGTTGCTCATCCTGTCTCTTAGCCTACTTTTCTTCTTGATGAAATTTTAGGGCTTGCTTCGTGCCGATAGGAATTGCTTCTTCCGTCTTCACCATTATCTGTTTGACATCTCCATCATCTTTTAATTTGATCAAGAGGTTCTGGCCGGGAGGCTTGTCACATACCGACCCAATGGGGTTGACTTCGATGTCATTGCCCCCTGATTTTTTTATGTTGCATTTTGAAACATCCAAGCTTCCTCTTTATCTAGCTTGTTCCTTATGATTGTAACTGGCACGCGTTGGGTGGCCTCGGGCGCTGGTCATCGCCTTGCGCATCTGAATGTATAATCTCATATCGCCTCATGGCAATGCTAACTCTGGGGGCAGTTTATCAAAATCGATCTATAATAACTCGCCCATCAGAGGTTGCGACACGTTTAAAGTCGCTCCGTGCCTCATGGCAAAGTTAACACCTTGTGGGACTCTGGGGGCAGTTTAACTTACCAATCAGAGGTTGTGACCATTTTCGAAGCCGCTTCGTGCCTCGTGGCAAAGTTAACATCTCGTGGTGACTCTGGGGGCAGTTTATCAGAATCGATCCGAATTTAACTCGCCCATCAGAGGTTGCGACCATTTTCGAAGCCGCTTCGTGCCTCGTGGCAAAGTTAACACCTCGTGGTGACTCTGGGGGCAGTTTATCAAAATCGATCCGAATTTAACTCGCCCATCAGAGGTTGCGACCATTTTCGAAGCCGCTTCGTGCCTTGTGGCAAAGTTAAAACCTCGTGGGGATTCTGGGGGCAGTTTATCAGAATCGATCCGAATTTAACTCGCCCATCAGAGGTTGCGACCATTGTCGAAGCCGCTTCGTGCCTCGTGGAAAAGTTAACACCTCGTGGTGACTCTGGGGCAGTTTATCCGAATTTAACTCGCCCATCAGAGGTTGCGACCATTTTCGAAGCCGCTTCGTGCCTCGTGGAAAAGTTAACACCTCGTGGTGACTCTGGGGGCAGTTTATCAGAATCGATCCGAATTTAACTCGCCCATCAGAGGTTGCGACCATTTTCGAAGCCGCTTCGTGCCTCGTGGCAAAGTTAACATTTCGTGGTGACTCTGGGGGCAGTTTATCAGAATCGATCCGAATTTAACTCGCATATCAGAGGTTGCGACCATTCTCAAAGCCGCTTCGCACCTCGTCGGACTCTGGGGGAAGTTTATCAGAATCGATCAGAAATTAACTCCCGTCAGAGGTTGCGACACGTTTAAAGTCGCTTCGCGCCTCGTGGCAAAGTTTGATACTGACCTGCGTCGGTCGGGGGATCTCCTCGATGGCGATCCCCGGTGGTGCCTCTGGTGGATATTGACCTGGTTCCACCGTTGCCCCCCAAGTCGAGATTATCCTGGGGGATGGTCTTGACTTGAGGTTGTTGTTTAGGATGCCCTCGTAGGTTAGGTTGCCCTTACGGCTCGTGCCGTCGACGGGTCTGCTAATTTTGTCAAAGGATCACAGCAATTATCCTGCTCGTCTATTGATATTTTTTGCTGACTTGCCTTGATCGAGGTGATTGATGGTGAGTATTGGCGAGCAACACCACATTTTCTTTTCCTCTTGGCCGATTACATTGCACCTAGGGGGCGAGCATAGGAGAGTGTGAGGGCGAGCGAAGGAGAGTGTGAGGGCGAGCAGAATGACACCATCACTTCACGCGTTACTTTATTTCCTCTCACGCTCATGCATCATTTGATTTTCTCACGTGCTCGTGCACTATTTTATTTTCTTACGTGCTCGTGCACTATGTTTTTTTTGCTCACGTGCTCGTGCACTATGTTTTTTGCTCACGTGCTCGCGCACTATATTATTTTCTTTCATGCTCATGCACTCACATGCTCATGCATCCTTTAATTTTTTACGTGCCCATGCACTCTTTTATTTTCTTACGTGCTCATGCACTCACATGCTCATGCATCCTTTAATTTTCCTACGTGCCACGCTGGCTACTTCTGTAACAGGATTTGGCGCCCTCCTGGGCGCCTTGGGTGCTGGCTTGCCATGGTGCCGTCAGCTTGTTTCCCTTCCTGGGTGCGGAGACGTATGAATTGGATTTCGAGCTTAACATGAGAATTGTAGCTATGCTTCTTAGCTTTCCAACGCATGCTTACACGCCTCAATCGGATAAACACAGATGAAGTTATGGCCTGTAGACTAGACATCACCCTTGTAGGTGGGTATCTCTGGTGTCTGTGACCTCATGGTCTCGTCCTTTGCTTGACTTCCGCGCCTTTCTTAGCGCTTGCTACCCAAGAAATCGTGGTCTCGTACCTTGGATCTCTGCCGGGTGGGTGCCGTGATCTTTGCTGCTTTTGCTTTAGGAAGATGAGCGCGCCATGACACCCTTGACTCCAATACTTGGAGAGATGATCTTGGATTTAGGTTAATGTTGAGGTTGCCCCCTACGATCCAGGCAGTCCCTCCCAGCATGGTATGTTGGGTCTCAGACTTGTCTCCCTCCACTCCTGACTATGGAGTTGGACCTTTTTTCTTTCTTGATATTCTGCTTTTGTGCTCAAGCAACAAAATTCATAACTAGGCCTAGCCTTAGGCTCGAGTCCTGATGTTCTGCTCCTTATTCGGAGTCGCGAGTTTCATCCTCTTCTTCATTCATGTATTGGGAGAGCTTCCCTTCTTCAATGCCCCTGGGGGTACTGCATTTGCTGGTACTGTGCCCATAACAAGTCAAATCAGCCTTCATGCTGCCAACCTTGGCCTCCTCTTGGTAGGCCATGTTGTCTTCTTCATTGTCCATGTACTTTTGATGCCTGCGTCGATCGGGGGATCTCCTCGATGGCGATCCCTGGTGGCGCCTCCGGTGGGTGTCGACCCGGTTCCTTGACCTCTCTCGAGTATCAAGGGATGCGCGTGAGGAGGTCCTGGAGCGGGAATCGTGAGGCTGGTAGGTATCATCCGGAGGGGATGGAGGGGTCCCTTGGAGGTGAGCCTGATCCTCCATGAAGGGGAGAACGATAGTGCCTCGAATCCACCGTTGTTGGAGGAAGGGTTCCCCAGCCAGGTGCCCTCAAGGGCACTACCTGATGTTGCCATGGCGCCCTGCCAGACGCCCTCATGGGTGCCAGGCGCCCTCATGCGCGCTGTCTGATGCTGCCCTGGCGCCCTACCAGGCGCCCTCATGGGTGCTGCCTGATGTTGCCAAGGCGCCCTGCCAGGCGCCCTCATGGGCGCTGTCTGATGCTGCCCTGGCGCCCTCATGGGCGCTGCCTGATGTTACCATGGCGCCCTCATGGGTGCCAGATGCCCTCATGGGCGCTGTCTGATGCCGTCTTGGCGCTCAGCCTGGCGCCGTCTTGGGTGCCGGATTGGGCATGTCCTTAGCACTCTGCTGGTCTTCCTGATGCAGCATAGCTTGAGTGCGATTGGTCAGGAGATCCAAAAGCTGACTCACATTCGAAGGCTGGGCAGGTTGACTGGTACCCTCGTCAGGTAGGGTTGCGACGTTGCCTTCCCGAGTATCCTCTGGTCGGGATGCCGGTACGGCAATGCTTTGAATCCGGGGTCTGCCTCTAGGAGCCATGGAGTAGCAAGAGAAAAGTTCGAGTAGTGATGATGTGAAAGATAGATATCTCCCACTGTGGTCGCCAATGTTCTGTACCTAGCAGTATATTGGTGGCTGCTGTTGGTAGGTCTCTTGCTGCCCTGGCAGGAGGTCAGTGAGCACTCGGGGGGGTACCTGCAAAGCCACTCCAACGCTCAAGTCAGTATGAGAATAAGCTAGTGAATTTGCAAGGGAAGAGTGTGTACCGTATAAATGGCTATGCGAGCCGGTATTTATTGGAAATCGTGCCCGATTGTGGGTCGTCAGATCAGCGGAATTGATCTTAACCGTCCAAGCGTGATTGGGCTTGTATGTTGTGGATAAGGGCCAAAGTGATTGGGCCAATCCATATCCATTGCTAAATGCACCTCCTGGAATTGCTAAATGGACCTCTTGGTCCAGTCCAGAACAGTTGATAACTAACCAGTAGTGAAGAGAAGTGTCTGACTTGACGCTAATTCTGAATTCCTTCGAATAAATTTTCGACCAAACTCCAAAGAACAGCTAACAAAATAATTTCAGAAGTATCAGAAGTATTAATTAAATAAGAGAAGAAAATGGAGAAAAATATGAAGGAAAGAGGAAGGAAGTATCATACCTGTATACTGCCTGATGAACCAACGAACAAAGAAATAGGAGAAAATGGGCAGCAAGAGAAGAATGGAGAGAATTGGAGAGAAATGGTGTAGTTTTCAGTTTAGAAAAAAATAGAGAGAATAGAGTGATTTTCGGGTGGAGAGAGTATGGAGTGAGAAAGGTCTCTATATATAGAGCTTCTCAAACGGCTATAATTTTAAAATACGGAAATATCCGCCGGAAATGGTTCTTATCGGCGGATCCGGTCAAACGAGTCAAAATGATTTCCTAGACGCTAATCCGCCTGAAATGGATCTTATCGGTGGATCTTCTGCATACCGACGGATATTACGCATATTCTCTCTCTCTCTCTCTCTCTCTCTCTCTCTCTCTCTCTCTCTCTCCGCTAATCCGCCGGAAATGGATCTTACCAGTGGATCTTCTGCATACCGACGGATATTACGCATACTCTCTCTCTCTCTCTCTCTCTCTCTCTCTCTCTCTCTCTCTCTCTCTCTCTCTCTCTCTCTCTCTCTCTCTCTCTCTCTCCCTCCCTCCCTCCTCATAGGTTTGCTTTGGTAATATTCCTAACATATAGAATTTGTTTATTTTTTGTGCTTAACTTAACTGAAGGAATTGAACATACATAAGCTTTCAGGGAGGAGAGTAAACTTTTAACCGTAAATGGGAGATCCAAAATAGATAAGTGAAAGGATTCATACCTAGAGATTGATTTAAAATGGAATATTCGAAATACGTACCAATGATGGACCTGATTGATTCATAAGTAACATTGCAAAGATTCTATAAAAAAAATGCTTTTTTTATACCTAAGCACCGAGCCTTTTTTATATCAGCTATTGCGCAAAATGGCAGTGTGCACATATTAATCTTTGTTTATTATATTTGTTGTTACATTTACATACATACTACCTTCGTTGTAATTGATTCGTAATAACTGTTAATCATCAATAAGTGTTGCATTTCATAGTGCAGGTATATATATATATATATATATATATATATATATATATATATATATATATATATATTGTTGTGAAATAAGAGATAAAAGACCAAAAAGAAGAATGGAAGATGAGAGATTTTCTATTCACTTCAAGTGCACCAATACACATAGGAGATAGTTCTATTTATAGGGTGGGGAATTGGTAAGTGAGTGGTTTACATTAAGAGGCCACTACACTAGAGAGTAATGAGAAGGACGGAGAAGGGTAGTGGACATCCACTAATATAAATATTCATAACACTCCCCCTTGGATGTCCACCGAGGATATGCCTCATTAAAACCTTACTAGAAAAAACCCAGTGGGATAAAAATCTAGTGAAAGAAAAAGAGTACAATATCCTACTAATGGGAACTGCCTCGTTAAAAACCTTTCCAGGAAAACCCAGTGGGACAAAACCATGGCAAAGGAAAAAAGAGTGCAGCTTTTCTCCCCCTGAATGAAGCGTCACTTCAAAATATGAATTTCAACATCTGGAGTTTCTCCCTGAGTGCATATGGAGCAATCTACTCCGCTGTCACTTGTGATGTATCATCTTTTAATGGAGCTTTGCGATCAATATTATCTTCAAAACATCTTCCTTGAATTATTGGCATGTGGGCATGAAATGAAGAAGCAAGAACCATAGATTGCTTATAGATTATAAAGATATTTCAATGTCACCACATGTAGATAATAGCTGTCTTGTAATCTGACTTGATCTAGATCAAAAAACTGCTTTATATCTGCATGGTTAATTTGTGTAACATACATAAAATGATTTATTTATTACAATATCCAAACATAAATATGCATCTTAACCCCCTTTTTCTGATGAATTTTGGTTTGTGATAAACTATATTACTACTAATTATCACATAACATTTGGTAATATGCATGCATGCTTTCATAGTCTTCGGAACTGAGATATTTCATATATTCTTACAACACAACTCATGTACTCAATATAAATAATTTCTGCAGATCAATATGAGACTTTATTTTTCAAAAGAATTTATTTAAAGATATTCCCTTTTATCTTGAATCCTTCTAGGATTTTCCATGTAGAGGTCACCTATAGGTTCAACCTCAAAAATCCATCAGATATAATTTGATATCATTCATCTAGAGCTCTTTCTTTGAACAGTCTATAGTTTTTTTATTGGAAGCTCTTCAGGAGCTCTAATAATATTTATGTCATCAACATAGACATCGGTTATAGCAAATTCTTTTCCAAATATTTTTATAAAACTATATGGATAGGTGATGTCATTTTTGTATCCCTCCTTTAGAATATAAATTTAGACGATTATACCATATGTGTTCAAATTATATTATCTCATGGTGAGATTGATTCAATTTGAGTAATCATCTCGAGAATCCAAAAAGTCTGTATTGGATATTAAATCCTTCAGGGATCTTCGAATAATTATGAGTATCAAATGAGTCAGACAAATAAGTCTTAGCAACATCCATCTTGTGAAAATTGAGCTATTCATGTGCTACAAGGCTAATTAAGTACTGAAAAGTACTTGCATCCACCCTTGAGCAACATGTCGAGGTTTGTATCTCACAATTTCACCATTCCCATTCTGTACAAAAACTCATTTGTATCTGGCTGGTTTCACACCTTCATGGTGTTTAAACTACAGGTCCAAAAACTTTTGTAAAACGAGTTTAATTCTGCATCAATTTTATCTTTCAATTTTGGCCAATTCTCACTTTGCCTACAATCTTTAGTAGACTTTGGTTCATGATCATCGCTATCATTTTATCACATTTAGCGCTATATTATATGTGAAAATATCGTCAACGTTGACTTCATTACGATTCCATTGTATTTCATTATTGACATAATTCATTGAGATCTCTTTAATTTCAAAAATTTTTAGGTACCTGATGAGTTCTTCTGGAACTGAAATGTCAATTATGTCTGAATACTATTTGAGTTTCTATATCTTCACTTGGACCATCTTTATTTTTAGCTCCTTTTCTTGTTCGATGATTTTTGTCTTTGGAACCGATTGGTCTACCATGCTTCAGGCGCAATTGAGACTCATTTGCAATATTCGTTTGTCCAACACGGACATCCATTTTCTTGGAGCATTAGCAGTTGATATGTATGATTTGATCACACTTTTGGATCAATGAATGCATTTGGTAGATGATTTTCTAAGCTTTGCAAATGAATTATCTTTTGAACTTCTAGTTCACATTGTTTAGTTTGGGGATCAAGATAAGACAATGATAATTCATTCCTAGTGATCTCTTTTTCAACTGCTTATTCTCCCCTCTAATGCTGAAAATTAAATTCATCAAATGGTAATTTTCAAACTGGACTATAAACAAATCTTCAATTGTTGGCTCAAATTACTTTATTATACATGGAGATTTATATCCAATATATATTCCCAAAATTCTTTGAGGACCTATCATAGTGCATTGTGAACGGAAAATTTGGATCATACATTGCACATTCAAAAAAAAACTAAGATGGGAAATATTAGGTTCGTGACCAAAAACCAAATGCAAAGGGGAAGAGTTGTGATAACTTGTTGGCTTGATGCGAATCAAAGTTACAACATGCAAAATTGCATGTTCCCAAGTAGAAATTGGAAGTTCTTATCTCATAAGTATTTGACATATAATTAACTTTAGACATCTAAAGAATGGTTCTTCAATACCATTTAAAAAAATGAGCTCTTAGTGAAATTAGAGTAGCAAACAATCTCACAAACTTCTTGTTGTGAGTTGACGACAACTACATGTATCAATCTAGTTGATGTATCAATTAACATAAAAATATTTAAACGGTCCACATGATGGGTGTATTGGCTCAAAAATATTATCATATGTATTCATTCAAAAAAAATTTAAATATTCACTTCCAATTTTTGTGGTGATGGTCTAATTTTAAACTTCCCTTGTAAACAAGAGATACATTAGACCTTATTAGATTGAAGAATCTGCTGGTTCTTTAATTGATGACCACATAAATTTTCAATTATTTTTGGCATCATTATATACCAGGGATGGCCCAACCGGTTATGCCAAACAACAATTTTTTTTGTGATTTGTAAACTTCTGGTTTACAATATGTGCTTCAGTTGCACTGATATAAGTGTAGTACAAACTCGAGGAAAAACCGAACAGTTTTTCCACTTCACTTATTTTATCCAAAGTATGTCTCGCTATATAAAGATACTCCATATGTCATTCATCTCTCGTTTTAGTATGATATTGATTTAGACGGATATCTTTGAAACTTAATAATTTTTTACGAGACTTAGTGGAATGCAATGGATTCTCAAAGTGTAAACTTAGATAAGCAACATAATAAACTTGATTCATTAGTGCAATTATACATAGAAACAGTTATTTGTTCAATCCTTCAGGGATGCTTGAATATTGGATTTATTGTTCATCAGGAACCGTATCACAAATTTTCATCAACAATCATATTTCATTTGTTCTTCAGGAACTATATCTCAAATCTAACGATGTCGAAATAAATATCATGCTTTGAGCAATCTTTAATGGATGCTTGAACCTTTTTTTTCGAATTCTTTAAGAACTATATAACAAACTTTCACACTTTGAGCAATCCTATAGGGTGCTTCAATATTCAGTTATTTGTGCAATCTATCTGGGATGCTTGAATGATGAATTCTTCTGGAATTCATCATGAATATAGACAAACACTATATGCTTCATTATTAAGTTCTTTATGCAATTCTTGTAGGATGCTTGAATATTGAATTCATCAAGAATAGTCAAACATGATAATCGTCTTTATGCAATCCAATAGAGATGCTTGAATGTTGAATTCTTCGGGAATTCATCAAGAATAGAATTTCTATGCAAGAAAACTTTTTTAATAAAAATTCTATGCAAGGAATATAAAATATTAACATGATAAAATAAAAACTATAAGGAAGAACATCATAATTTTTGATCGGTGGGGAAGAAGAAGAACATCATAATATGATAATAAGTTAGATTAACTATAAGATAGTAGAAGAAAACATATATTTGTGAAATAGCCTCCAAGCTTATTATAAATTTCTTAATAATAGTAGATTAGCTCTTCCGAAGCCTTCAACTATCTTTGAAGGGCTAGATATAGTACTAACATCGGTTACTCGCTTCACTAAATAAGAGAAATATTTCATATCCTTTAAAATTGTATGGGTAGTTCTGCTATCAACGAGACACATATCTCCATTAGGATCGGTAAAGAAGTCAACATCTAAGTGAGTAACACCCATATTACCGTCATAGTAACATCTATCAAATATTTTCATTATTTTTTGCTACTCTGCCCACTTTTTTCATTCTTTCCAACATTTTTCCACTTTTGGTGAAAAAAAATGTGTTCTTGTAATTTCCATTGCGACTATGATCAAGACCATTATCACAGGTTTGCCAACAGTGATTGTTATTGCTACATTCACTTCTGGAAATGAAGCAGTACTAATGGGACGAGCCTCATGATTCTAAATCAAAGGTTTATTATTTTGTTATCGTGTGTTGTTACATTCACTTCTGGGAATGGAGTAGTACTAGCGGAATGAGCCTCATGATATTCCAATGATTTTTAGTTGAAGGCGCAACAACACTATAGTCAAGTAATAACAAACTGGTATAGTGTATGGGAGAACGTATTATAAGGGCATGTTGCCTTTTCCCATGAATTTGTAAGACAATAGCTTATAGTAATGATCAAGCAATAGTTTACGTGTAAAATTCATATTAGAATTTACAACATATTTACAATTAGGTAACAAAAGTTTAAATTACAAAGGATTAATTTGGAAAAATTTACATGTAAATAGACAATACGTGAATTATTAAATAAACAAACATAAACAAAACAATGCATCTCTCAAACTTCATATGCGATACTCATTCACATAAAATCAAAGGATAAAAGAAATGATTAAAATCCAATAAAGCCCATTCCACAAACATGGCAAAAGGATTAGGCAATAGAAACTGAAATGGAAAAAGAAATGAAGAACTAGATATAATCACTAATTAAACTCATGGAAGGAGATATAATCACACTAGATAGTAACAACATATATAGGCTCAACCTTCCAGCCGGTTAGAACACATAATCTAATATGGAATCATTGAGAATAATCCTAACAAAATATCCATAAGGTGATTATATTGATTTAGACGTAGAGGGATCCAAACCACTTGCCATATTCATATGTGATTAAAATCCACTATATATTCATAGAAAGATGGAATTTGAATCTGTAGAAATTTAACCTACAGAACTAAACTTTTGGTCAAGAATATCATAAGCCAACAGAACCAATCCACGTCTAATTATAAACAATATATTAGAAGCCAACAGAACCAATTCACGTCTAATTATAAACAATATATTGAGAGCCACAAATCCAAGATTAAATATTTTAAACTATAAGGTTTTAATCACCAAGCAAATAGGAACTGAGATCGAGATATATACAAAAATTATATGGTAGTCAAATCTGTTAGACTATCTGATAACCTTAGAGGGGGGTGTTCTTTTCAAAATAAATGATAAGTTTGTTTAAATCAAATGCGGAAAAAGAGATTTGAACTTATCAGATATATGCAAGCAGGCAGATCAGGCACAATGAGATATTACTCTATATTCAATATTCACAATAAGGTTGTTTTATAAGTAATGCAATGATATTGAATATATCAGATCTACAGTAGTGATAGAGAAGATGATAGATAAACAGATCTGTAGTACAGTGAGTATAACTATAACCAGATATTTGTTACTAAACTGGCAGATCAGGCAAAGTGCAATATTACGCTATTATCAGAGTTCAAGATAGACGGATATTATAGGCAGCGTAAAAATAAGCAGATCGGCGCAGTGATAGTATAAACAGATATAAACAGTAAATAAAGTAAAGAGAGAAGGATAGAGATACACCAGGAATTTAGCGAGGTTCGGGATAAAAGCCCTACGTCCTCGGCCTCCGGCTTTGCAACCTTTGGACTTTGCTGAAAACCACTATATGAAGAATGTTTTACAAACAGGCAACTTCAAATAACAAATCTCAATTCCCCCGAACTGAGAACCCGAGCACACAGCTAAGGATTTCAACACCGCTTCAATCTCCTGATTGAACGACCCAAGAGCACCTCCCAGGATTTCAATACCACTTCAATCTTCCCTGATTGAACGACCCAAGATTACCTCCCAGGATTTCAAAGTGACCCCCACAATAGTAGATTACAATATAGAAGCTATGGTCTAATCACCTCAGATAATATGACAATATAATAGCTGAGAGAGATGAGTGACTAGATCTATAAAAAAATGATATGAAAGTGATAGCTCTATTTTTCTCTTTATCAGATCTAGAAAATGTATGTGAGAAGAAGAGAGATTTTTTTGTAATTTTTCGTGTGGTTGAGTGACTGAAGAGTGTGAAGCACCTCCCTATTTATAGGTTTAGGAAAACGTAAGATTTAAAAAAAAAACATTTAAAGAAATGATGAATCGATTGTTTGATGAAGTTAAAATGTTGATGAATCGATTCTTATCATTTTAGAAGACATAAGAATCGATTATATGGCTAGTTAAAAAATTGAGGAATCGATTCTTTACATATGGAGAACATAGGAATCGATTGTTTGTTTCTTTGGAAATAGGTGGGAATCGATTTTCAGGACATCCTGAATAGGGTAGGAATCGATTCTTACATTGTTTAAAATGAGGAGGAATCGATTCATAGCCTATAGGATTGCTTGAAAATCGATTTCATAGTCTTTTGAAATAGAAGGAAATCGATTCTTACCTTTGGCTTATGTATATGCATGAATCGATTACATACTTCAAACATAGGGCAAGGAAACCGATTCTTGGCCTATAGGTGAGCCTAAAATTGATTTCATAGCCTATATAAATTGTATAAATCGATTTCATAGTCATTGGAACAAAATAGAAATTGATTTTTGATTTCCACAAAATCGTTTTTAGGTTTAGGTGCCACCTTATGCATGCATGCAATTTTATAAAATATTTTTCAAAACTATTTTGATGCACCATGCATGTTTTGAAAAACTCATCTCTCAACTACTAAAAGTCATAGACCTTCAGTGATAGGACCTTACACAGTGTCCTAAAGAAAGCGGATAAACAAATAGGTCTTGAACTGCTGAGGTGGCTTCTTCTCCAAGCTGCTCCAATTTAGTCTTCCTGCTCTTTGCTTTATGTCCTGTACTTAATTCAACTTGAACCATTAGTAGATAAGGTGTAATTTGTTATCATACAAAACAAAGAGTGTTTTCCCTTGGTTCAACAAAATCTGATCAGGAGAACCATATAATAATATCCATTTGGTTAGACACTTAAAACATACAACACAATAGTAGTATCATGGAACAAGCAAGAATCAATAGTACCTTAGATTGGTAGAACTTCGTGCTGATAACGTGTTGTGAAATAAGAGATAAAAGACCAAAAAGAAGAATGGAAGATGAGAGATTTTCTATTCACTTCAAGTGCACCAATACACATAGGAGATAGTCCTATTTATAGGGTGGGGAATTGGTAAGTGAGTGGTTTACATTAAGAGGCCACTACACTAGAGAGTAATGAGAAGGAGGGAGAAGGGTAGTGGACATCCACTAATATAAATATTCATAACATATATATATATATATATATATATATATATATATATATATATATATATATATATATATATGAGTTGTAGAGAGAGAGAGAGAGAAAGAAATATTTATGATTAAAAAAAGTTTAATTACTCTATTCACTCCCAGTGGGTCGGGCCGGTTATCCGGTGGGTCGATCCCGTCGGTCGTTGAACTCGCATGTCATTCAACCCTTTGGTAAACTAAAGAATTTTAAAAAATATAAAAAATGCAGAATTTTAATAACTCTGTCCAAACGTGAAATTTTAAGAATGAAGAATTTTAATTATCTCATCCAAACAAATAATTTTGGAAATGAAAGGATTTCAATTGATGCATTTGAATTGCCTGGAATTTTCAAATGCTCCATCCAAACGCACTCTTAAGGAATTAGGGATTGCCATTAGATAAATGGATTTTGAGCAAGGTTATCATAACCAGACCGGGCACTATGACAAAAAACCGAAAATTAAACCGGATAACCGGTATTGAACCGCCGTAACCGGACAAAACCAGGTTCAAAGCGGTTTGGAGCGGTTTAAAAATATTGAACTGCTTCCACATAATATCGAAAATGCTAGATGTTACGAGAAATTTTTGCAAGAAAGAGAATAATGCTATGTGGCAGCATAAAAAATACTCACAAATTGTAACTACCCACACTCCCATATATTGTTAGCAAGTTGATGACCGATTAAAAACCTTATTTTTATGCATTTTTCTCTTTATTGCAAAAATTTCTCGTAACCAATAGCAATACTCACAAAATATATTCACCGATGAAGGAAGAGGTCTTTTATAGCAATCTCCTTGTGCTCCTTCTTCAACTCCACGCGACGTGGGACTAGTCTTGAGTAGTTATTGTTCAGTTCTTCACATACCTTAGTTTTTGACCTTCTGTTGCCGTCATGACGTCACGTGTACAGCAACATTTCATTACTCAAATGTTACCCACATTATATTAGTTTTTTTGACAAACATTACTATATATTATCATTACTATATAAAATAATACTACAAAATACTCTTAAATAATTTTACAAAAGGATAAATTACGAAAATAAATAAATATAATAAAATAAAAATGTGCGGTAATTAATTAAACTGAGAAAAAAATATCTATAAAATTTATATATAATTCTTAAATAGCAATGTTATACTTTTATGATAAACAAACAATACTATAAATTTATAACCATATATTAATATTATATTTAATTATTTAAATATGGTGTGAAAGTATGACTTGGATATATGTTTAGTTGTTGAACTTCAATTACGCCTAATTTAATTTGGTGGTGTGAATTTATGAATATTATGGTTTTTTTTATCCTCTATATATTGTAATAAAAATATTAAATAGTCTATTTAATTAATTTCGGTTCGACCCCCGATTCAACCGGTCAGACCCCAAGAACCTTGAACCGCTGTCTTTGCTGATTCAATGTTCGGTCCGGTTTTAATTACCTTGGTTTTGAGGCAAGGGATTTCCCTAAATCTTTTAAATGTATAATTGAATTGGAATTAATCAATGGTATAGTACATGATAGCGTAGAGGAGAGGATTCGATTCCTAGTCACTTTTATTCTCGAAGTTTATTCACATATAATCTATTTCTAGTTACTATCAACCAGTCAATATTTTCGACATTTTATAACTAAGAATTACTTAACTTGGTTAGTGGATAATAACTCACAATTCCCATGGATACGATTAATGGTTTTTACCAGTTAGTACTTGCAACGATTCGGTACACTTGCCGAAAAGTTAACATGCGCCTACTCAAAGATATGCCAAAGCGTCTGAAGCACAAGTCTAGTTGAAGTTCATCCAGTGGCGGACCCACATAGTAGTGAGGGGGTTCAGTTGAACCCCCTAAAAAAAATTCTGCTTACCACCCTATAGAAATAATTTTTTGACACCCCTGAATATTTTAAATTGCACCACTAGCCCAAATTTTGCACCCATTTGCACCAAAGACCAAAACTTCACTTACCCAAACAAACACTCTCTCTCGCAAAACACGCAGACGCAGCTCTTCTTTTTCTCTTTGGAAACGATTCACACGAAGGAACCGGAACCACTGAACCAAACGCTCTCTTCACGCACGAACAACACAACTTTCTTCTTCTTTTTCGCGCAGCCTTCTGCCTTCTCTCTCGCGAAGCACAGCTTTCTTCAGTTCTTCTCTTTCGCGACGAAGGCTTCTGCCTTCTCTCTTCTTCTCTCTCGCGAGAACAGCCATCATCAATTGAAGCTTTCTTCATCTTCTCGCGTCTGAGTCTGATGCTCACATGTATGTAGCTTTCTTCTTCTCTATTCCTGATTGTTTGATGAAAACCCTAAATTGATTGAAAACCCTAAACTTAAAATTGGGGATAATTTCTGAATTCTGATTTGAATTGTTTGAAATTCTGACTAGAAACCCTAAACTTAAAATTGTTTGAAATTCTGATTTGATTTGATTGGCGATAGTTTAAAATTGAATTAGAAAAACAAGAGGGATAGTTTGATTGAAATTCTGATTTGAATTGCATTGAAATTGATTTGGCCGTAATTCTGATTGGGGATAGTCCCCAATTCTGATTTGAATTGATTGGGGATAGTTTGATTGAGCATAAATGACTAGGCTCCAAATTCTGAGTTTACTAATTGAATTTGATTGAAATTGAATTTCTGTTTAGTATTAGTTTGTAATTAGTATTAGTTTGTAATTCTAATTAGTATTAATAGTGTGTTTGAACAAGCTCATCAAATGGATAAATTTTTAGTAAAGAGACCAAGGTCATCAATTGATGAATGTGGATCAAGCTCACAACAACAACAACAACAACAACAACAACAAGAGCCGTGTGTTGAAGTTAATTTAGATGAGTTGCCATCGGATCCTAGATTGCGAAGAAAAATTGTGACATATCATCCAAACGATTAAGATAAGATACGAAGAACGTATTTGCAAAAAGGGCCATGTCAACCTAAGAATCACAACTTTCCACCAAGAAGTATTGGAGGCGCCAAGAGAAGATTTTCTCCGGCATGGTTCACTGAATTTGGAAATTGGATAGAGTACAACATTGAAAAAGATACTGCATATTGTTTGTATTGTTATCTCTTTAGGCCCGATATTGGAAACCAAGGGGGTGGTGGTGATACATTTGTCACCGAGGGATTCAACAGTTGGAACAAAAAAGATAAGATCAAGTCTCATGTTGGACCTCCTAATAGTGCTCATAACATTGCTTTCAGGAAATATCAAGACTTGATGAACCAAAATCAACATATTGACACGGCGATGTCTAGGCATTCTGACAAAGTTCGTGACATATACCAAACACGTTTAAAGGCAACAATGGATGAATGACTGTCTGGTGACATACATTGAGAGTGATGTATTCAATAAAATTGACTCTAAGCTAATTATTCAACGATTTCAGAATATGAAATCACATAGAGAACAATTATGGAATGTATAATTTATTTATTTAAATGTATTATAGTTTTTTTTAATTATATTTGTAGCAAATTGTGTATTTAAAAATTTGACACCCCTGACCCAGGGTCCTGGGTCCGCCACTGAGTTCATCATCTAGTATGCTGAAGACACTGAATGACATCAATATGTGACTACGTCGAAGAAGCTTGAAGCATCTAGTTCAACAAGAATCTTCTGATCAATTCATATCAACATACTTCTGATATATACAAGAATATATGCTACACAAAGGCATCTACAATGAAGAATATGTCATCTGAGCACAAAAGCATCTATCTGAAGGAAAGTGCCTGCTTGGTGAAGCATCCAGTCACACTACAAGAAAATCGACGATTTCCGACAGCGATTTCCGTCGCAAATGCAGCGATTTTCGTCGCAAATTGACGTTTCCGACGGACAAAAATTTGTCGCAAAATCGCTCGTCGCAAATCGTTTCTGATGCATTTTTTTGTCGCAAATGTCTCCGTCGCAAAGTCTTCGGAAATCCGTCGTAAATATCCGTGGCAAAGTCGTCGCAAACGCTAACACTTTTTCGTCGCAAATCCGTCGAAAATCCATCGGAAATTTAAAAAATAAAAAAAATTAAATTATACATCCAAAATACTATTTAATAGTTATATATATACATACTAGCTTCATAGTAAAGACTATAATTAAGAAAAAAAACTAATTAAGAAAAGTACATAACTAAATATGCCAATAACAGCATGTCATTGATAATTACAAGAACATTATATAAAAAATATATTTTATACAGATGAATGCCAATTCAAAATACGTCATTTCAACACAAGAACACCCCTTAGAAAGAGCACTGGATTTCCAGGGATTTCCAGAAACAATTCTGATGTCACAAATCCTTTTACAGCACAATTTATTTATATAACAATTCTGATGTCACCAATCCTTTTACAACACAATTTATTTAGATAACAATTTCCAGAAACAATTCTGATTTCCAAGAGGCATGATTACCGGCTTTCCTTTTAAGACCCACAAGTCAGCAATAAATCTATAAATGAGGAGGTCCTGCATATGAAGGATAACATCATATATTTTTTCCTTTGCAAATCCCTCAGAAATTCCATCGAAAATCTGTGGGAAAAATTAATTTACTGTAAAAAAAACTAAATCCCAACAGTCATCCATTCAAGCTCCACAAATAATTTTTATTACATTTTTTATTACATACTGATATTCCTGGGTTATAAATTTTACCAACATCATGTGCCCCATATTTCATTAATATAATAAAATGTTTATTATTTCATTATAATAAAGCCCTACTCAGGTATAACTATTGCAACTCTCTAATAGGATAAATTGAAAAAACTTAGAGTAATTAATAGCTTCTTTGATTAATTCATAATAGTTACAGCAGGAACATACACTCTCCAATTGAAACTATAAAGCAACCTTATCATCCCTATGTATTAAAAAAAGCCCAAAGAACCCATTTTTACATTGAGCTAACATCCTGAAGAAATGCCTTACAAAATCATTCACCCCGGAGAATTTTACATTGCCTTCCGTTGTGCAGGCATTCGGATCGCAATTCACTGTTGAATTCTTGTCATTTGCTCCAATATCAGCTGCTTTATCCCCCCGCACAGCTGCAAATCTTCACTGGATACATCATGAAGATTTCCTAGTTCCATCTCCCAAGTTTTATAGGCCATAAGTGTTGAATTCATATCAGCAAGGGGACTAGACAACTGGCGATGGAATAAACTTTTAATGTGTTGAACTTGCTTATCTTTTGCCTGCAACACTAGAAAAGAACTTGTAGAAATGGAACAATCTACATTGCTACAAAATGCTTCAAAATACAGCATGTAACAACAAAGCTATCCACTAAATCAAGTTTCTTTTGTGTTTCTGAGTTTCCTTTGTTTTTAACTCTCTTCAACAGACCAAAATTAAGCAATGCTCTCAATTGAATTTCTACATTTAGCTTGGGCCGCATTTCTACATTTACCACAGCAATAATATTGTTTTAGCACTGCATCTATCAAGATAGATCTATATGGTAAGGAAAAGATAAATGTTCTAACCAGTGCATCGATTTCATCAACGGTTAGAAGTATAGCATGCTCATATTGCCTGTATGCTTCCCATAATTTACTGCCTTGGGCAACATGCAAACCAGCAGTAGTAAGGGCCTTCTCAAAGAGAGACAGACTGAAAGAGATGATAATGCAACTGTTGAGTAAAAGTTCTTGAGAAAAAAATGATCACAAATATGGAGAGGGGGAGGTACATATATAATTAAGATGTTGATTACATATATGACTTCAAGTTAATTCCTATGCATAACTTCCAACTTTTAAAGGAAAACACTTGAAAGTACCTAATACAATGCAGTTTGTGCACAATATGCGAATGAATTCAGTTTTACAATAAATCAGTAAATCATTTTACTATAATATATAGCCACAACTTTAACCAATAGCATTAAAAGAAAAAAGCAATATCTATAAGTTAATAAGATACAGAGATGTCTCCTTCAACCACTATTTTCCTAGTGATAGACAGAGATGTTATTGCATTAAAAGAAAAAAGCAATAACTTTATAGCATTAAAAGAAAAAATCAAATGTCATAGACTTTCAAGAATGAGATACAGTGTCGGATTCTCAAGCAGAGCAGCAATATCTATAATACTAATCAAGACTTACATTGTTTCCACAATCCCCATGACATAATAGGTGACCCCCTCCCCCCCCCCCCCTAATTTCCCATTTTATATTTGTTGCCTCTGAACTCAATCTTCACCTCCTCAGAAAAAACCACTTCACAGACACTCAAGCCATTTAAGTGCATTATTGGGGTGGGGGGGGGATACAAAACTGATTAAAAGGAGCTTATAAAAGTAGAACTTGAAAGTAATTTATCTTTTCATTGCCATTAAAACCATTATCTTTCCAGAAAAAAAATGAACAAAATTACTTGTTATTTTCTTAATAGAACAAAAATGAACAAAACTACTTGTTATCTTTTCGTAATAGAACAAAATTTTCAGCAAATTTATCCATACTTGCAGTATAAATTAAGCAATCTAGCATCAGTTATAAATAACATACCTAGGCAGATCGGACACTGAACTTCCATGCCAATCTATGTAAATAAAGCTATATATTACAATAGTTATGAAGGTAAAAGGCCAATCATAATGATGCTGACAAATCCATGTTCCCTTTCAGAACTAATTTAGAGAAGAAAAAGCTAAAGTATAACAGGACCAGAAGAAGTAGTTGTTTTAAACAAACCAGTAGAAATCTCCTTGTCGATCATGAAAATGAATTTTCAAATCCCCAACCAACTCTGTCAGCCCAGGCTCCCCCAGCAATGCAAAGACCACAATTCCTTTCCTCGGTGCACTGATCCAGAAATCTTCTGGCTACAAACAAGTTTCAAGAGCATATTCAGTAATCAAATTCAAATCCTAACATTGAGGTTTTGGGAAAAAAATCAAAATTCATCAAAGAAGGCATCAGAAATGGCATGCTTTGGTTCTATTAATTCTAAATCTTGTGCAGATCATGCACAAAACACCATAGGATACACAAATCATGCACAAAACTATGCAATCTAGTAATTACCACTCTACAATTTCATCATGAAATAAATATAATAAAACATTTCAACCATTTCAACAACAAGGGAAAGAACATATTTACATTCAGTAAAAATTCCAGATTCATCAAAATTGAATATTTGATATAATGGTCAAAGTATATTCATTTCTTTTCTTAGGAAATGAGAATCAGATCATGATACTGTGTGGGAACATGCTTGTGCCTGCCTATTAATAGAAAGACATAAACCAAGTGACCTGCTTGTGTGGGATCATGATACTGTGTGGGAACAAGTGACCCGCAAGAGCATAGGATATGAAGTTGTTCTATTAAATAAACTAACCAAAAAGCACAAGAAAGTATCAAACCAAAAAGCACACAGTTCAATCTTTGTATACTGATTCATCTTGATGCATTCTGATAAAGCTTTAATATGTTGATTCTTCATTCACCAAGTAGATCATTTGGTAAACGGGTTTTGACAAAATAAAAAAGAACATGCTTGTGCCTGCCTATTAATAGAAAGTCATAAATCAAACAAACCAGATTGGGCAAAGGAATGAAGGTTTAAAATGCAGATTTCTTTATTCCCAAAAAAATGCAGATTTCATAGATTCCAAATACAAATAACAAGAATGCATACTTAAAAGCCTAACCACTTTGATGTATCTAAACATATGAATATGAACATGCTACTAAAGAACAAACCTTCAAACTATACCACAACAGGAGCAAGGTGTCTCCATATTGAAATCTTCATCATCATCATGATATATCCTAATTCCACAACATTCGCCGGATATTTGATTTCATCCAGACCCGTCTTCAGCAAATGTATTGTTCACTACAGAGGATGCAGCCTCCACTGACCTCTTTCTGCTTTCAAGTGCAGCTTCTAATGTAGATTCAGTGATCAATCTATCAATCAACAAATCAAAGTTATCCCCCATCTTTTCCAGCCTATATATATATATATATATATATATATATATATATATAGGGTAAAATATGTATTTAGTCCCTACAAAATCGGCTCCTTCTAAGTTTAGTCCCTACATTAACGAAATAGGCGTTTTGGTCCTCATCTTATTTTTTCGTTTTCAATTTTAGTCCCTCATGATCTTTAATAGCGCTTCAAAACTTTTAATAGCGCTTATAAAAGGTCAAAAAAGCGCTATTAAAAGTTTTGAAATGCTATTAAAAGTCATGAGGGACTAAAATTGAAAACGGCAAAATAAGATGAGGACCAAAACGCCTATTTCGTTAATGTAGGGACTAAACTTAGAAGGAGCCGATTTTGTAGGGACTAAAAACATATTTAACCCATATATATATATATATATATATATATATACCACAATTCACTGTATTCTATGTGTCTAAACCTCTAGGTCAATTGAACTTTTCCTTCAGATACTCTGGAAATAAAACACACAAGCAAGGAAAGAAACACAAGTAACAACTATATATACCACATATAAACTAAATGTAGAGGCAGGTACCCAATCATAGGTCACAAATTCTTGGGTCATACATTACTTACAAAAGCTTCCATCTTTGTTTCCTTCTTTCTGGTTCAAATCCTTGGATGTTCAAGAATGACCTGTTAATGCAAAAAAAGTTTAAACATAACAAACAAATTACTTAAAACACCAAGCATAACAAAATAAAAGGAAAGTCGCCAAGCATAAAAAAATACAAACTCAATGAAATTCATTCGATACATATAAGAGGAAAGCCACCAAGCATAACAAAATACAAAACAGAATCAACAACCACAAACAAACTCAAATGCACTACCAGAAAGCAGATCTGACAGTTCTCAAATCGATAAGTGGGAATTAATGTGACATTTTTCCAAAACTTCTTTCTGTCCCTACATTCACGAACGATTGGGGTGAGAGATAGAGTGAGAAAGGGAAACTTTATAAATCCTGTGAAAGCTTGCAGAAATTTTTTGGGACTAATTGTTTTAATCTCAAAGCTCAAAGAAGTAAAACCCTAATAAAAGTTTACGAACTTTGGGGAAAGCCACGGACCTTACGAAATCGCCTCCAAGACATCTGAAGCGCCAATGAAACAAACATCTGGGTTTCCTTGTGATATTTCTGGTGTTTGAAACGAAATCGCCAAAACGAACCTTGAGGAGACACGGCGTGATTCCTGTGCAATCTGAGTTTTTTGGGTCGGATCGCGCGAAGGAAGTGGAAGTGATGAGAAGAAGGAACGGTGGTGGACGGTGACGTGAAGGTGAGAGTGGTGGTCGCCGGCGACGTGAAGGTGAGAGTGGTGGCTCAGAGTGGAGAGGGTTTCGGGTTAGGGTGAGAGTGGTGGCTGAAAGTGGAGAGTGAGATGTGAGAGTGAAAGTGATGGAGTGGTCGATGAATCTATTTTTTAGTTTTTAAGTGAGAAACGGTTCCGACGGATATTTATGAGTTTCCGACGGAAATGTCCCTCAGAAAGTAGCGAGGGATTTAAAATCCATCGGAAAGTTAAGCGGGAAACACCTTAAACACGTAGCGATGGAATTATCCGTCGGAAACGAATGTATTAGCGACCGAAAAAAATCCCTCGAAAATATCTCGTAGGTAAATAAGCATATTATTGTAGTGTTTAGGTTTCCCTTCATCTGCAAGCACTGGTAGTCAATCAACTTCATTAGCTCTAGAACCTAATTAAAGGAGAAGAGAAAATACAAAAAGAGAAGACTCTGTACAAATAAAATAACAGTAAAAATCATAAGAGAAATTGACGAAAATACACAAAAATCTGAAATATATTTTCTCCAAGAAGACCATTTTCATCGAGAAGCTTCTTTACCCTTATGAAATCCTGAAGTGTTTCGTGCATGCCTCCAATCCCCCTCACCCAGCTTCTTTAGTTCCTCATGTGCTAACAACCACCCCATTTCTCGTTCAACTTCCCTCTCAACCACCCCATTTCTTTAGTTGATACTTAAGTTCCTGGTCAAACCGGGTTGGTGCTCCGATCCGAGGTGGGGTGGTACCTGCAATGACACTCCGACGCTCAAGTCAGTGAGTGAGTCAATAACAAGTAAAAGTATTTGAGAGATATGTACCATTAATGCTAGCAAGCAATGCTTATTTATAGGTATCTGGAGTGGAGGAGGGCCATTGGATCTAGGTCTGCAATCTCCACCGTTGGATGGATTTGATCCTTTGCTAGTGGGCCTCTTGGGTGGATTGGCCATTGAGGCCCAATCCATAACAGTAGCCCCCCAAGTCGGGTCGCCTTAAGGCGAGCTAGACTTGATGCTTTAGAGTTCGTGTCGCCCCTCCCAAACTCCGGAGTGAGACTCACGTCATACCGGGACGATCTGAGGGACTCAGTCCGTTTTTGAGGGATTCCAGTCATGGCGGGGTCAAAAGACCGTGGCGAGCCGAGGGAAACGAAGCGATCCGGTCATAGTTGTGTCTTGATTTCTGTGCCAGCTAGCAACGTCATTGATGGGACGCGTCGTTCGAGGATGATTGGGGTAATGATGGCGCTTGGAACGACGCGCCTGCCTAGGGGCTAGCTTTGGAAAACGTAGCCTAGGCCCCAAGTCCATCTGTGGCCTTCTTGCTCCCTATAAATAGAAGGGGGGATCTCCCTTATTTTAGACTGTTTTTTGATACCTACTCCGCTCCCGATCTTAAGCTCGTTCTGGAGTTGATTTCGCCTTTCAGAGTTCCGTGGTGAGTCTCGGTGAGACCTTTGCTGTTCGTGACCTGTTTCAAGTGTCGACGAGCTTCCTTTTTCCACAAGGTTAGTTTCTTCATTTTATTTATTGCTTCCGGCTTTAGATCACAGCCGGGTTCTCTCAGAACCCGTATTTATAGATACAGAGTGGGGGTCGTCAGGTCGGGTTCCGACTTGGTTGTGGACCCACTGTTTAAGTATCAACCCGACTCGTCAAGCCCCCATTTCTGCAGGATCGGTCTGGCGAGGACAAAACAAACCCGTCGGGTCGCTAACTCAGATCGCCCTTTTCTCGCAAAAGTAATGGCTTCCGGTACTGGAGAGTCGGTGGGAGTTCGTACTAGTCCCCACGGGTCGGTTGTTCCCGAGGTTCAGGATGACTTGGGCTCTGCTCCTTTGAGTATTCACGCTGAAGACCGCTCTCCCGGGGTTCCCAGCAACGAACCAGCGGATGAAGATAATACCGAGGTAGTGATCCTTGACTCGGAGGATTCTGACGCCGAGCCTGACTGTGAAGAACAGGGAAGTACTAGCTGGAGTTCGGATGAGAGTGAAGCGGAGGTTGCTGAGAGTCGCAATAATGAAGACGGTCTTGGACATCGCGGGGACCCCGCGTATGAGGGAGGTGATTCCGATCAATACCCACGAGCCGGAGTAGGGCCGGTCGATGTTCTCTTGTCCCAACCTCTCACTGTTCCCCGAGAGTATTCATGGGTGTCGGAGACGTTGAGGGGAATTCAGTCCCTCTACAGGACCGGGGATGACATGAGTTTCTTTGTCAATCGCGTTTCCCGGAAGGATCAGATCTGGAACGTGGAGGGAATGGCTGAAGACCAACACGTAGCTGTCTGGCCGAAAGCTCTGAAATTTGTCATGTATGGGGTGACGATCCTTGATATGCATATTAGCCCCCCTTTCACCGCCTTTCAGCAAGAGGTTTTGGAAATCTTGAACCTCGCTCCTTCCCAACTTCACCCCAATTCATGGGCGTTCCTCCGGGCTTTCGAGTTGATGTGCATTCATTTGGGGAGGCCAATCTCCTGTGACCTGTTCTTCCACCTTTTTGAGGTCAACCGGAGGCATGAGGATGGCACCAAGGATCAGTGGGAGCACGTGAGCTTCCGGGCTAGGAGGGGCGTAAAGATTTTCATGCCCTATTCCGATTCTTTGAAGAACTGGAAGAACAAGTACTTTTTTGTCGAGCCCGTGAACGAGGAGGCAGTGAGGCACGTTGGCCAATATTCTGCGGACGGGAAATCACTGGAGTCCACTAAGTTTCAACTAGGGTGGTCTCTTTCTCATTTCAACCGGCGACCTCACTCCTACACCGTCAGCTTAGGGCGGCTATCCCCGGTTGATCAGGACACGCTGGCGATCTTGACGAATTTCGCCGACCTGATTGTCTACCGGGATCCCAAAAAATTCGGGGTTGACGTAGCCCGATTGGTTGGGGCCGGATCGAAGTCTCAAGTGGCCGCCGTTCTTGGTAGGTTTTTGATAGATAATCCCGCCCATAATTTTTTGACTGCCGTTTCTTTTAACATTGTTTATTTTCCTTATTTTGCAGATAGCATGGGACCTGACAAGTTCTCCCGCTTGGCGGCTCTTGCGGAAAGGAAAGCCGGGGTTCAGCAGGAAAAGCCCGTTGCTGCCGTTCCGATCAATACAATCCCGGAGGCCAGCTTGGCTGGTGTAGAGGATCAGGCTGCTGATCTTTTACATCGGAAAAGGGAGCGTCCCTTGCCGCAAACAGACCCTGCTTCTACTTCACATGCTCCGGGGCAGCAGGGACCGCCAGGTCGAGCCAGTTCCACCCGGGCTTCTAAGAAAAGTCTTCATGGGAAGCACCGAACTTCTAGGTCTTCCGGTATTTCGATTGACGTCGATTTCTTGCAGAAGCACGTGGAGGATTCCCGGGTCGACCCGGTCGAGGCGGCTCTCAGGTTATTTCGGTATCTGGCCGATGTGTCCAAGCTTCAGAGGGTCGAGGCTGAGAGTCAGGCAAAAGGTGACACCAAGTTCCGAGGTGTACTCTTTGATTTTTCTTTTTGGTTACTTCTGTTCCTAACTTCCTTGTTTCCGCTATAACAGGGGCTCTGGTAGAGAGGGACAATGAAAGGAAGGCCTGGGAGGAGCTTCAGGCAAAATACGAGGTGCTATCCTCAACTCTCTCGAAGTCGCAAGAGGACCAGACCGCGCTCAAGGCGGTTGCGGATAAACTTGAAAGGGAGAGGGACTCTGCCCTTAATCTGTGCATGGAACATGAGGTCCGAATCTCAGATCTTGAGAGTCAAGGGAGGCGGTCTGAAGAGGTGGTTTCTTCCATGAAGGCCCGGATTTATGAACTCGAGGCCGATCTTGTGAAAGCGAGGCAGGCCCAGGTCGGGTCTAGCGTCGATTCCTCGCCTCGGATTGCTGAATTGGAAAAAGAGCTCCAGGAGGCACGCGCCAAAGCCGAGGCCGTGGAGAACGAGATGGTGGAGGTGGCCCAGATGGCTGTGGAGGTGGCTGGGGAGAGTTTCGAAAAAGCGCTTGCTCAGGTCGCTGTTATCCATCCATCTCTGCCTTTGGACCGGGGGATTCTTCGTTTGGAGCATACCGTAGAAAGCGGGCGTGTTGTCAAGCTCCATCCTGACTCTGAAGCGTTTGAGGTCATTTACCCTCCCCCTTCCTTGCCGTGACTGTTGTTGATGGGACAACTCTGGATTAGCTGTTTTTTGGGTTCCATGTGGAACCGGTGGGGGAGAAAAGCCCCGGGTTCCGGGCGGAACCGGAATTTGTAATATGTCACCACCTTTTTTGAACTAGAGGACCCGGCCGTATCTGGCGTAATTTGTAATAGAAATGTATTTTAATGTGCCTCCGGTTTCATTTACCTCGGTTTAGTCTTTATACTGTTGTTTTACATTCGTGCACTTGCGTTTGATTCACTCAAGTGGTAAGTGCCGCCTTAGGGGCAGTTTACCGGGACTCGGCCCAGATCGAACTCGTCCCTTAGGGTTGTGGCAACTCGGCCAACTAGTTGTTTTACGTAACGATGACCGCCTTCGGGGCAGTTTACCGGGACTCGGCCCAGATCGAACTCACCCCTTAGGGTAGCGACAACCTCGGTCAGCTAAAAGAAGATAAAATAGGTGATAAAATCGGTAGACACCGCTCTTCCAGCAAAAATAATCGATAACATCGGTATATACCGTTCTTTAGATAAGATAATTTATACCATCGGTATACACCGTTCTTCAGATAAAATGATTTACAACATCGGTATACACCGTCCTTTAGATAAAATGATTTACCACATCGGTATACACCGTTCTTTAGATAAGATAAGAATAACGTCGGTATACACCGTTCTTCAGATAAGATGAGAGTCAGCTGTAGTACTTTTTAATTTAGTGGCGTTCCAAGTTCTTGGGATCGCCTTCCCGGCCAAGGTCTCCAATTCGTAGGCACCTCTGCCAGTTTTAGATAAAACTCGGTAAGGTCCTTCCCAATTGGGGGCGAGCTTGCCCTGCGCGGCGTTCTTCAAACCGACGTCGGCTCTTCGTAAAACCAAATCACCGACCTCCAAGTCCCGGGGGATTACTTTCGAGTTGTACCGTGCTGCTACTCTCTGTTTTATTATTGCTTCTTTAAGGGAAGCCTAGCCTCGGACCTCATCGACGAGGTCGAGGTTTTCTTTCAACGCCTGGTTATTGTCCTCCAGAGGTTTCGGGTGGAGTGTCCTCCAGCTCAGCTCCCCGATCTCTACCGGGATTACAGCCTCCGTCCCGTACGAAAGCCGGAAAGGGGTCTCCCCCGTTGAGCTCTGCGGGGTGGTTCTGTATGCCCACAGCACGTAGGGTAGCTCTTCAACCCAGTTTCCTTTTGCTTCATCGAGCCGCTTCCTCGGTCCATTGAGGAGGACTTAGTTGGCGGCCTCGGCCTGTCCGTTCGTCTGCGGGTGTTCTACCGAGGTAAATCGGTGTTTGATTTGGAGGTCTGACATGAGTTTTCTGAAGCCTTTGTCGGCGAACTGAGTTCCGTTGTCAGTGATTACAACCTCGGGGATCCCGAATCTAGTCATTATATTCTTTTTGAAGAATTTGATGCAATTCTTAGCGCTGATGATGGCCAAAGGCTCGGCTTCGATCCATTTGGTGGAGTAATCCACCGCCACTATGAGGTATTTGATCTGGCCAGGGGCAGTTGGGAATGGTCCCAAGAGATCTATTCCCCACCACGCAAATGGCCATGGCGAGCTTAAGCTGGTGAGCTCCGTAGGAGGTGCTATGTGGACCTTGGAGTGGATCTGACACTTACTGCACTTCTTTACATAGTTTCTTGCATCGGTCTCCATGGTTGGCCAGAAATATCCTGCTCGTAATGCCTTTCGAGCTAGGGAGCGACCTCCAAGGTGTTGCCCGCAGATTCCCTCGTGGATCTTGGCTAAGACGTAGTCCGCCTCTCCTCCTTCAACGCATTTTAACAGCGGCGCGGACAAGCTTCTTCTGTAGAGGTTTCCATTGATTATGGAAAAAGATGAGGCCTTCCTCCGGAGGATCTTGGCTTCGCTTGGGTCCGGAGGTTCGTCTCCCGTCCTGATGTAATCCATTAATGGCGCGATCCAACCCTTGCTTTCGTCGACCACATTGACAGAAAAATTTGCTCCCGGGTTCGGGATTACGCTCGGCTTACTCAGTGTTTCCTGGATTATTGACCGATGGTTCCCCGGAATTTTGGTGCTGGCGAGTTTGGAAAGTATGTCCGCCCTGATATTTTCCGTTCTTGGGACGTGCTTTACCTCCGTGAATGCAAAAAGGGAGAGCAGCTCCTGCACATGGGTTAAGTACCTCTGCAAGATCGGATCTTTCGCTTCGTACTGTTTCCCGATTTGAGATACCACCAACAACGAGTCGGTATTTAGGGAAAGTCGGGAGACTCGGAGGTCGATTGCAAGCCGGAGTCCAGCTATGCAAGCCTCGTATTCTGCCTGGTCGTTTGAGGTAGGGAAATCGAACGTGAGCGAGACTTCGATTACAACGCCCGTCGGGCTTTCGAGCATTAGCCCTGCACCACTTCCTTTTGGATTTGAGGACCCATCCACATGGAGTGTCCATAAACCGTCCTCCGGGTCGGCGGGTGCCATCTCCGTGACAAAGTCGGCAAGTATCTGAGCTTTCATGGCCGGCCTCGTTTCGTATTTGATTCCAAACTTAGAGAGTTCTACTGCCCATTTGATCATTTGTCCTGCTAAGTCGGGTCGGTGCAGGATCTGCCGGATTGGATAATTCGTTCGTACCACAATTTGATGAGCGACGAAGTAAGGTCGGAGACGGCGTGCCGAGATGAGTAGGGTGAAGGCGATTTTCTCTATTTTCTGATATCTAACTTCTGATCCATGCAAAGCTTTACTCACGAAGTATACCGGGCTCTGACCAGTCTCGGTCTCCCTGATAAGCACAGCGCCGATAGCCTCATTCGAGATGGCGAGATACAGGAATAAGTCTTCTCCTGGGTTTGGCCGGGTCAGTATGGGTGGTTCGGTTAAAACCTTTTTGAGCTGGGAGAGGGCCTCGTCCCGCTCCGGGGTCCATTCGAAAGTTGTTTCTTTCTTAAGCAGTTTAAACAATGGGAGTGATTTGAAGGCGGCGTTGGAAATGAAGCGAGATAGTGCGGCTATCATACCGTTGAGTTTTTGGAGCTCTTGCTTAGTGGACGGGGTCCGCATTTCTGTTACCGCTCGGCATTTATCCGGGTTGGCTTCGATGCCCCTTTCTGTGAGGTAAAACCCAAGGAATTTTCCAGCCCGGACCCCGAAAGTGCACTTTTCCGGGTTTAACCTCATATTGTTTTTCGGATTTCAGTAAAGATCTCTTCCAGGTCGGTTAGGTGGAGGTCTTCCTTTTCGCTTTTTGCGATCATATCGTCCAGGTAGACTTCCACGTTTCTGCCGATCTGATTTCGGAATACCTTGTTCATCATCCTTTGATAAGTGGCCCCGCATTTTTCAAACCGAATGGCATGACCCGGTAGCAGAAATTTCCGCGGTCGGTCATAAAGGCCATCTTCTCTTGGTCGGGGGAAACATCGGGATTTGGTTATATCCGGAATAAGCGTCCATGAACGATAGTAAACGAAAACCTGAAGCATTATCGACGAGTCTATCAATGCTGGGAACAGGGAAGGCGTCCTTAGGACAGGCCTTATTAAGATCGGTATAGTCAACGCACATTCGCCACTTTCCATTGCTTTTCTTAACAAGTACAGGGTTTGAGAGCCAAGTTGTATACTTGACCTCTTTTACAAAATCAGCTTTAATTAGATCATCTACGACATGGGCTGTGGCAGCTGCCTTTTCTTGGCTTTGAGCTCTTTTGCGCTGGGCGACCCACTTGGCCCCGGGGTTGACCGCCAGCTGGTGACAGGCGACTTCAGGAGGAATCCCAGGCATGTCTTTTGCCGACTAGGCGAAGAGATCGGCGTGAGATTTCAGACAGAGGGTGAGTTTTGCTCTTACTTCTTCGGGGAGGTCGGATCCGATCTGGACAGTTTGGATCGGGTCCTCTCCCAGCTGGATCTTCATGAACTGTCCATCGGGTTGAGGTCGCCTGATCTTCTTTTTTAGCTCCCGTGCTAGCTCGTCGTCGCTCTTTTCCACGGAGCTGTCCGGGTCGTACCTTGCATCGAGGTCCGTGACGTTGACCTCGGCAGCCTGACCGGTCCTTTTCTTCTTTGGGCTTTTCTGAGTCCTTGCTTCTCTGGGGGGTACCCCCTCCTCTGAGGCCTGTCTATCTGCCTTGACATGCAGATAAAAACATCTTTGGGCGGACTCTAAGTCGGCATCAAGGTTGATGATTTGGTCACTCAATGAGTAGAACTTCATCTTGAGGTGAACCGTCGAAGTTACGGCTCCGAGCCTTCCAAGGGTGGGCCTCCCGATGATGCAATTGTAGACCGAGGGGCATGGCAGTACCAAGAACTTGGTCTTGACCGTCCTTTCTAGTGGCTCCTCTCCATAGGTGACCATCATTTCCAGATAACCGAGGGGTTTGGTCCGAGACCCGTTGAAGCCCGAAAGATTCGATCCTCGGTAAGGGGTGAAGTCTTCCTCTGAGATCTACAGTTTTCTTACAAGGTCGATGAAGATGATATCAACGGAGCTCCCTTGGTCGACCAGAATCCTTCTTATCTCATGGTTTGCCATGACTGCCCTGATTATGAAGGGTATGTGTTTATTCGGCTTGCCATCCAATAAGTCTCGGTCGCCGAACGCCAAGGGTTGGCGCTCCGGGGCTGAGCTAATCGCAGAGGTGGAAGCGGCACACATGACTTCCTTCCATTTTCTTTTCATCGTTTTGCCCGACGCCTCGTCGGGGTAGCCCCCAGATATCATCATCATTACAGGTCGTCCTTTTGATTTTCGAAAATCGCGCTCATCCTCTGAGCTCTCTTCCTGTTTTTGTGCGGCTTTACCCTTTCTCTTTGGGTCGGCTTCTTCTTCCTTAACCTCGTCCTCGTGCCGGGGTGTTTTAGCCACGTATTGGCTCAATTTTCCTTTCTTAATCAGGTCTTCAATTTCATCCTTCAAAGCATTGCATCGATTGGTATCGTGCCCTTTACTCCGGTGATACCGGCAGTACTTGTTGGATCTCTGTCCCGGCCTATGTGGGAGTGGGTCGGGGAACTTGACCTCCTTGAACTCGGCGTTCATACATTCTGCCAGAATCCTGGCCCTTGTTTCGTTGAGGTCGGAATATTGCTGGTGTCGGCTCCTAGGCCGGAGTCTATCGTCGTTCCGGGCCAACCTTTCATACCGGGCCTCTCCTACCTGGCGCAATGGGGACTCTTTTTCACATCGAGGCTTGCTCGTTCTGGGGTCGGCGTCTGACTTTCTAGCAATAGCCCCCTCTTCGTGATCAATGTACTTCTGAGATCGCTGGAGGAACTCGGCAAGCGACTCAGTTTGGTTGATACCGACATCAATCTGAAATAGACTTCCTTCCCGAAGACCGGCTTCCATGAAGAATAGTCGAAATGAATCATCCAAGTTCCGGACCTGAGCCGCTTCCTTATTGAATCTTTCGATGTAGTCCCGGAGAGACTCGTTCTCTCCTTGCCGGATGGCTTGTAAGACTTTTCGAGACTTTGGCTTCATCTTGGAGTGGGCAAACTGGGCCGAGAAGAGCTTCGCAAGCTGGTCCCAAGATGATATCGAGTTTGGCTTGAGGGTTCTGAACCCGTCCAAAGCCAATTTTTCCAGGGTAAGAGGGAAAATTCGGCATTTGATCTCCTCCGGGACATTCCGGTATTGCATCATCGTGTCGAAGTAATCTAGGTGACGATCGGGATCACCAGTCCCGTCATGCATCTTTAAACCCTCTGGGGGCTTCTCTAAGTGCTTGGGCACCGGAAAGTAGTCGATTTTCGCTGTAAAGGGTTCCTTTCGCGCCGTGGGCCTTTTCCTCGGAGGAGGCCTCCCGAAAGGGCGTCGAATAGGGGATCCGGGAGATCGAGGTCGCCAACGTTCATGCCTCGGGGGACTCCCCCGGCTTATAGAACGCCACCTTGGAGACGAAGATGCTAATGATGAGCTTTGGTGAGTTGAGTCTTCAGGGTAATAAGTTTCGTCCTGAGTCTCGGTTGGGGGAGTTCCAGATCCTCGTCTCCCTTTTCGGCGAGGTGGCGAGCGATGGTGGTGTCTCCTCCAAGCAGGAGATCGGTGACGTCTTTTACTGGTGGCGAGCGATGTAGTGTTTAGGTTTCCCTTCATCTGAAGCACTGGTAGTCAATCAACTTCATTAGCTCTAGAACCTAATTAAAGGAGAAGAGAAAATACAAAAAGAGAAGACTCTGTACAAATAAAATAACCGTAAAAATCATAAGAGAAATTGACGAAAATACACAAAAATCTGAAATATATTTTCTCCAAGAAGACCATTTTCATCGAGAAGCTTCTTTACCCTTATGAAATCCTGAAGTGTTTCGTGCATGCCTCCAATCCCCCTCACCCAGCTTCTTTAGTTCCTCATGTGCTAACAACCACCCCATTTCTCGTTCAACTTCCCTCTCAACCAAGGAAACTCGAAGTTCTTCTTATCTTTCTCGATCAGCTCTCTGTTGTTCCTGAATCTCAATTTCTTGTTTCTTCACAACCTTATTTGCTTCATTCCGAAGCTGAGCCTTATGTCTAAGCTACTTCAAGCTGAAAATGGTTTTGCTACACAAAGAAGTCAATCATGGGCATAAGTAAAATATTAAATCGTTATAAAGCTTGTCTAGATCTGAACAAAGAAATCAATCATGGCTGATTTGCGTGATAAGAAATTTGAACCAAGAAAGGGATGAATACCAAGGATCTCGTATGTCAGTGATCTAAGTAAAAGCAAAGTTAAATTGTCAAACAACCAATAGAGCAAAAAAGAATAGTAAGTGTTCGGTACCGTATCCTTGGCTAGGTATCCGGTCTTGGATAAGTAGCTCGGTCCGGGATAGTTGGTACTTAAGTTCCTGGTCAATCCGGGTTGGTGCTCCGATCCGAGGTGGGGTGGTACCTGCAATGACACTCCGACGCTCAAGTCAGTGAGTGAGTCAATAACAAGTAAAAGTATTTGAGAGATATGTACCATTAATGCTAGCAATCAATGCTTATTTATAGGTATCTGGAGTGGAGGAGGGCCATTGGATCTAGGTCTGCAATCTCCACCGTTGGATGGATTTGATCCTTTGCTAGTGGGCCTCTTGGGTGGATTGGCCATTGAGGCCCAATCCGTAACAGTAAGAAAAGACAAATAGTTGAATTTCGGTCAAGAGAACTTCTTATAAAGGCTTCACACAATGATGCATGAAATGAAAAATGAAAACCCCATACATACCGATTAGACAAAGTTATGAACTCTCGAAAGTCAAAACTCTTTGCAACAATTGGAAAAAGAGATCGATATCAAACTATTTTGGATATAGACAAGCACTATAAAAGACAGTGACATTGACTGAACCAAGCAACAAAATGAGAACGAAAACCAAACCTTAACAACCCTATCAGACTTTGCTTCAGCAACTGAGCCCCTTAGATTTTGAGCCTAAGCAAGTCCCTGGTAATTACAGTGCTAAGTTCATAATCAAATTAAAATTAGGGATTTTTTTACTTAGAACAAATCAAATATTAATTTATTGTCAAAAAAACAAATATTAATATTAAGTCTTGTCATAACACACTGTGTTTTGGTTTGTAGTCAAAGGAGATAGATACTATTTTTCCCAATTGTTGATGAAGAATGCCTCAAATACCTTTTGTTTTCTAGCATACTGAATATAAATTGACTGCATATTACAAATAGAAGAAGATACCAAACAATAACATGTTAATTACAAAACCCAATCAAGTAAACACCAATTAACATTTCTAATAAAAACAGAAATTGATCACTTAATTCTTTTAATAGAAAAAGAGAAAAATGACTGATTGATAAAGAAAGGACCGAATGAATATTGAAGAAAATGTGTGAAGTCTATCATCGAAATGGCAGTTTTTATTAACTAACATTATGCTTATACAAACTGATCAACATGATGTCATATATAACCCCTTTAAGTAAAATAAGGAGTAATACAGGACAGAAACTATGGCATACCTGAACAACATTTGTAAAGGTTAGAAGCCAAATCAGCAACTTCATACTGTTGCAAAGTTGGAATTCAATCTGGAAATCAAGCCAAATCAAAATATTCAATGTCAAGGATAAAAAACATAAACAAATGACATAAATTGAAAATAAGAGATGCAACTTCAACATGGATAAATGAATACTAACCAACTAAGCATTAAAAAAGCTAGAGCAAGATAGTTTCAACATGCTTATTGAACATAGACTGTCATGTTAAATATTTAATACTTATTACTGGTTTAAGTATTAGCAAAACTTTTCGTATAGATTCTCAAGTTACTGAATGCTAATGCAATGAAAGTACCTCAACGCCAACTTTAAGACCAAAAAATAATAAGAAGTAAACTAATAGGATCATATATGACATGGCCATTCCCATCATATGTTGCCACCTATGAGACTAGGGGTGTCAAAATGGTCCATTTGTCCACCGGATATCCGGTCCATCCATAACAAAATCCATTCAATCCATCCATTACAAAAAAAAAAAATATTAATGGATTGGATTGAATCCATCCGTTTGATTTTGTGGATGGTTGTGATCCATCCATTATATTTTCTAAATCCATTGGATTACAATAATTACAAAATCAAAATCCATTGGATAATTAATTTTTTTAAACAAATCCATTGTATAATTATAAAAATACTTTTTTTACCAAAACATATGTTTTAAAATATATTTTTTCCAGAAATTTTTTTAAAAAAAATTCATTCAAAAAATAATTGTTTTTGACCAAAAATCATTCAAAAAGTAATATAATATATAATATATATATATATATAATATATAATATAATATAATATAATATATATATATATATAATAATATTGACCACCACCGTCGCCGCCGCCGGAACCACCACCGGCTGCCGGAGCGCCGCCGCCGGAACCACCACCGGCCGCCGGAGCTCCGCCGTCGACCACCGTGCTGGTTGCCGGAGCTCCGCCGCCGGCCGCCGTGCCGGCCGCCGGAGCTCCGCCGCCGGCCGCCCCTGCCTCCACCACATATATAAATATATATTTATATATTATATTATATATATATATATATATATATATATATATTAACAATATTATATAGATATAGTTATATATACATATATATATATATATATATATATTTTTATAAATCTAAAAAATTCAATTTTGTCAAAAAAATGATAATAAATTCAATTTCTGAAAAAAAATATTAAAATTTTTTTTTCTCAAAAGATTTTTTTATTGAAAAATTTGTTTATATTTTAAACATATTAGTGGATGGATCGGATATCCATCCATAAAAAAATTGCAAATGGATGGATTGGATGAATTTTTTTGTAAACGGATGGATTGGATTGGATTTTTTTGACACAATTTTAATGGATATAAATGGATAAATGGATTGTCTTCAATCCATCCGTTATAATCCAAATCCAAATTCATCCGATCCATCCATTTTGACACACCTATATGAGACCCGGTGCAAAAAAACAAACTGTTGTTAAAAAGGCTAAAGTTAATTAGATTCCAACCTCAAACACACACAACATAATAGGACAAAAAATGATGAAATGAGGCATAATTCCTAACAAAAATTAACTTGGATAAATTTTCTCAGCCAAATTCCTTCTCCTCTTCTTTCTCCATTTTGCTCTGAATATTAACCCCTGCATATTAAAATTAAGAATTCCATTAGACACCACACCAAATACAATGCTTACAAAATTGCATAAAATCCAGAATGTCACCTCCCTCGTGTGTATCTCCACCACCAAATCTATCGGCGTAGGCTCAAGTTCATCTATAATCTATAAAACACATAATACCAAACTAAACATAAGATTAATCACCGTATGTTACCCCCAATATCTGCCAAAACCCTTTCCATTGGGACAAACTAAATATGTAAATCCAGATAGAGAGATGAACCAGCTCTCCTTCCTATTAAACGATGGCATCCCTATATACAAATTCCAAGAAAATCAGAAAAATCAGAACAGATTCAATATCAGAGAAGGAGTATCACGAGGGATTAACATTTATCACAAGAGAAAATCAGAAAAATATCAACATTAATCACATGAATAAAACCCTAAATAAAACTTGTAACAAAAAAAACCCTAAACAAAACTAGAGCAGATTCAATATCATCAACAACTAGAACATAGGAATAAAACCCTATGTTCAATATCAAGAGAAATCAGAATCAGAATTAGGGATTAAGGGTTGTACCAAAAAAAATTAGGGATTAAGGGTTTTTATTTAAGATAAAATCAGACTCTAACCTTGAGAGTTTGAGAGCTTGAGAGGCGTGGAGGTGGAGCTCACGGCGGAGGGGAGCTTGAGACAGAGGTGCGCGGCAGAGGGAAAGGCGTAAGGGTGGAGCTCATGGCGGAGGGGAGCTAGAGACAGAGGTGCGCGGCAGAGGGAAAGGCGTGAGGGTGTGGTGGTGGTCAAAACTGAG
The DNA here is from genome assembly GCA_039519185.1 of Astragalus membranaceus. NCBI lineage: Eukaryota > Viridiplantae > Streptophyta > Magnoliopsida > Fabales > Fabaceae > Astragalus > Astragalus membranaceus. The sequence continues at coordinate 82,219,514 of CM076851.1, read as the reverse complement.
AGAGTGAGAGGGTTTTAGAGAAGAGGAAATGGGATGCGTGGAAGAGGAGAAGAAGGGAAGTAAGGTGCGAACGGTTGAGGGAGGAGAGAGTGAGGGAGAGAACGATTCTGATGCGTGAAATGAGAGGTTCGAGAGAGAGGTTTCATTTTAATTGGGTTTTCTCCTTTTCGACGGAAATATAGCTTTTTTCGACGGATATTTCCGTCCGAAATTTGCGACGGAATAGGTTTCGGTCGGTAATCCATGCGGGATTTTAACCGCATTTTTTTCTGAACATTTGCGACGGACATTTGCTCGCAAATCCGTCCCAAATAGCGACGTACTATTTTTGGTCGGAAACATTCGTGGGAAATCTGGCTTATTCTTATAGGGTCAAAACCTTGTTGAAGACAAAGATCAAGCATATACTGAAGCATTTAATGGCATTTACGAATGCATCCACTTAAAGAAGCAGAATGCCATGATGCCTGGTGGTCAAAGCGTCCAAGATTAAACAACATCTTCTGATCATCATGTCCAATCAAAGAGAATCTGTCTTCAAGCTTCATGGATCAATCTAATGACTCAACATTCCCTAGTGAAACAAGCCTGAAGATATCCCAACGACTAGTAGCTTGTTTTCAAAACCTTTTCTAAAATTTCTGTTGGTTCTGTCAAACCTTGTTTCTACTTTTGAGTGTCATCATTCTTCAATGATATTTTGAGTAATGGCTTAAAAACTCTTTATCGAGTATTTTAATACACTCAAAAAGAAGAACCTAAATGAAAAAAAACTGAACTAGATTTTAGCTTAAGTTCTAATACAAATATTAATGCTTAATTATTTTATTTAAGCATGTGATCCCTATATATATTGTTTTTTTTGTTGGGTTTCAAAATTTTTGAATATGGTTTATAAGATTTCAACATTTTTTTTGACAAAAAAAACCATTTCAACATATTTTTTAACTAATAATAAATATAGAGAGAAGTTTGTCAATTTTCAATGTCCTATATTGTTGATGTTTTGTGCTGATACTTGTAACACCCCGGTATTTCTAACATGTAGATATACCGTAATGCACAACTATAGCAATAATCAGAGGACACAAACCCTGCTTAGATACTGAACGTACAAACTTTTTCCGAAAATAACACAAAATACTTCGGATACATCCGTCTTAGTTCCAAAATGTTACAACATCTGTAGGAATACAACTTAGGTGTTCAATATCATAAACATAATTTAAAGCGGTTTATACAACTCATGAATAATACAAGTTATATATTTTTAAGCCTTGTTAATTAATTTATAATTACAAGCGTTTCAAACGAAACATCGACTGTGCAAAGCTCACAATCCCGATGAGTCGAGAACATAACTTAGCATAAATCGGCTGTGCAAAGCCCACAATCCCGATAACCCACGTTAGACCATACCATAACGTTTTCCGGGCCTAGGGTGAGGGCTCATGACTTCCCTTCCTAGTATGCCAATTCGTCGGGTCGTCACCCAACACGATATAATCTATATATCGCAACCGCATTGGGCCGTCACATAAATTCTAGATATTCTATATCTAATGTTGATCTATAACCCGTGTTGATGAATTCAAAGTTAGACATCCAGCATTATAGTACGGTACCAAGTTGGACGAATTATTCGTTTTGTTATTCAAAAACATATGCTCACACGTGGTCTACAATTCGGTTTCGAAAACAGCTTTGATTTTCAAAAACAGTGTGTTTTCCAATTCAAGTTATACATATATAGTTAGGTCTTTGAATAAGCTTTCCAACGCATTTTAGAACACCCCAATCGGGTTCCCGGATCAAAAGTTATTGCGAAAACAAAATCAGTGTGTTTTGCTGAAAAACTGCAAAGCGTCGCGACGCGAACTGGTTCCGTCGCGACGCAAAAATTGAAAGAAAGTTTTGCGTTGCAAAAATAAGGGAGGTCGCGACGCGATGGCCACGGGCCGCGACGCGATGGGAGGCAGAAATGGCTGAAAACAGCATTTCGAGCACCAGTTTTGTACCGTTTCGCTTTCTATTCGACCCCGAGACATTTCTTGACCAACGAGACTTAAAAATAGACATTATAGCCAGCAATTCAGTCCATATTCCAGCGAAAGCATTAAAATCAACAAATTGATAAAAACAAATATATTCACCGAAAAACCGTAAAAATTCTATTTTCCCGAAAACAGTTTTTGACTCGATAATTCTTTCGAATTGAGTTAGCTTCAGAAACTGAATTTTCAAATCATTCAAGGTTATAAAATGAAATCCTAATCGTGAGTAAAACTCACCCATTCGACGATCGCACGAAAGTTCCGACGGAGTACGCAACAACCAAATCAAAAGAACTCACGAACAATCCCCGCTAACACCCAATTCGATCCCAGACAGCAACTTGAACTGGAATAAACTGAGACAGCAGGTCCACAACTCCCTTTTGGTTCTAATCTTCGAAATGCAGCTTCCCCAAGTTGTCTAGGCCGCTCTAAAGGTTCTAACTTGCACATGCAACTGATTCAAAAATGGAAAATCTCAACTTGAGTTCAAATCCGAAAATGGTAAATAGAAGAGGAGGGTGATTTAGCTTGAACAAGTGGTACAGGAAGATAGGAAATCGAAAATGGGATGAGAAAGCATCGAGAATACTTACATGCAACCAGAATGGTGGTGATGGCAGCCCCCTTTCCTCCCCTCTCCTTCACCCCTCTCTTCTCTCTTTTCTCTCGGGTTTTTCTTTTGTTATGAATTCTGTTTTCAGCTGAATGATTAAGTGGAGAGTGGGCTGGGGTTCAGATTGAGGTGGATGGTAAGTTGGGCTTAGTTGGGCTGGGGGTCAAATGGTAGAGAAAAGTCCAAACTGCCCTTGGCACATTTAAGTCATGGCTTGATGTAAAATCCTCTAAATTCTTATGGATTATTACTCGGTGTAATTTTCTCGACTACTCTACATCGAGTTGCGACTAATTACTCTTACCAAAAGGCTAGGTCGCTCACATTCATCATAAATCGCATTTTAAAATTTAGGGATGTTACACTACTACAAGAAATTTGGCATATACAAATGGACACCTATGGTGAAGGTAAACAAAATCATAGGTATATGTATCCTATACCTACAAAGGTTTAAAAAACAGTGGGTATACGTTTCCTATATCTATGGATATCAAAATTCATCGTTATATACGTTAACGACAGACTAAATATCGTGGGCATAGACCTATTTTAGCTTCCAGGTTGGATATCATTCTTGCGAGAGATGGGAGAAAACAAAATGCGAAGAAGAAGGCTTTGCCATCCTGAATATAAGAACTGCATACTCTCTTCTACTTTCAACTAAGTTTTCAAAAAGGGATTTCCATTAGCTTTCAGATGGAACATAGATAATCAGATAATTTTGGATTGTTATTTGTGTTTGATAAATGCAAACTATTTGATGTTCTTATGAGCACAAATAAAATGAGGACAGTCGAAACACAAGAATTTAACGTGGAAAACTCCAAAATCGGAGAAAAACCACGAACCGTTGTCTAATGACAACCAGAGAATAACACTATGTAAAAAATTTTACAACACATAGACCTCTCTCAAACACCCCATGGCCCCAGTACAACCACACCCTCCAAAGAAAATATTTAACTACATATCACAACACTCTAAAACAAGAGTATAAGAAAAAAAAAAACAAAGTCAAATACAACTTAAGGTGTTTCTGACTGGTGCATCTTGTAATGAAGAACTTGAGCCCATTATATAGCTTTGGTCTCCCTCTTCCTTCACAAAACTAGCGATGTGGGACTTTTTCAAAATGCCAATTTCAATCAACTCCAACAATCTCCACCTTGATTGTAATTGATCAACGAGACATCTTCCGCTTTCATTGTCTTCACCGACAATCATAGTTCAAAAGAAATATCATACTCCACCATAGATAGTATACTTCACTTGAAGCTAAACCACTCCAAGAATTTTATCAATGCCGAAAGCCATCAACATAACTTCTTCAAGATGCTCAATTCCTATCAACTCCAACAATATCCACCTTGATTGTAATTGATACCCGAGACATCTTCTGTTTTCATTGTCTACACCGACAATCATAGTTCAAAAGAAATATCATACTCCACCATAAAGAGTATATACTTCACTTGAAGCTAAACCACTTCAAGAATTTCTTCTTTCGACACACGTCGAAAAACCTGCAGAAAAATTATAGTGCAACTTCCATGTTTCACTTTTCCAGAAGTTTCATCTTCCATCAACATTCCTTTCCACCACGCACATTGCACAACTATGAAACCAGTGCCCTGTGCGCAACTATGGACGCTTTGGAGCAATTTGCCGGACTTGCTCCCCCTAGACGATTTCTTTACATGCCAAGAATTATTGCCTTTCAACACCTTATGCAACCCCCGATTGTATCAACGCATCCATGACTTGTATTTTCCACAAGCCAAAGTTAATTCTTCCATCAAATTTCTCCATGTCAAACTTCACAGCATTTGAAAAATTTAACACTCCAGCTGTAAACATACTGTATGCCGCGCACCGAGTAAGTTCCCAAGAAAGAGAGGTGGGTCACAATGGGCACGCTTAAATACCAAGTCCTTCCTTAGCGAGAACCTTTCTCAAACAACACTTTCACAGTATCAAACTTCTTTTCTAATGTGGAAGATCAGACAAAGCTGCAATCACAGAGCATACTAAGAAATTTATACCCCACCGAACCAAAAGCTTTGATACCAGTTGTTGGGGAAAAACAACATAGAGAAATAAAATGAGGACAATCGGAACACAATAATTTAACGTGGAAAACCCCAAAAATGGAGAAAAACCACGAACCGTTGTCTAATGACAACCAGAGAATAACACTATGTGAAATTTTTTACAACACATAGACCTCTCTCAAACACCTCATGACCCCAGTACAACCACACCTTCCGAAGAAAATATTTAACTACATCTCACAACACTCTAAAAAAAGAGAATAAGAGAAAAAAACAAAGTCAAATACAACTTAAGGTGTTTCTGACTGGTGCATCTTGTATTGAAAAAGTTGAGCCCATTATATAGCTTTGGTCTCCCCCTTCCTTCACAAAACTAAGCGATGTGGGACTTTTTCAAAATGCCAATTTCAATCAACTCCAACATGAACACCATTAAAAATCCCGATCATGCCTTTGTAAAGGTGGATCATTTGTCAATGAAAAAGCTGGATTAATTAATTGTCAATTGTCAATGAACATCATTGAGCACTCGTAAAGATGTATCAATTGTCAATGGAAAAATTGCAAGATTAATAGTCAGATTTTCTTTTATCCATCCCTATAGTTAGTTCTCATGCCTGTGTATCTATTGCTTTATGTACACTTGAGGTACTAGCTTAGTGGTAAGAGCTTAGTTTTGTATCTTCAAAATGCTGACTTCAAATCCCCAGGGAAACACTTGTAAAATAATCATTACTATCATTTTGATTAATAAAATTTCTCCTTCCCCAATTGAGCAAAAACAATAAAAATTTCTTTATGTTATTAAACGCCATGTATTTAAGATTGTGCTATTCTGACATAAGGTGCTTACTTCTATGCTTTTCTGCTTGTTGTAAGCACCTACATTTGATAGCATTTTTGGCAAATTTCTCTCTATACTTAATGAATAATGTTGAAGACCGAGTAAGTGAATATAAGATATATATATATATATATATATATATATATATATATATTGCCTTTTTCTGGAAATATGAGTATATATATTTGTTCTGTACCGTATCTCCGGACCTGTATCCGATCTTAGACACAAGGTCCGATCCGAGATAGTTGGTAGGGGTTGGTCTTGATCAACGGAGCTACGCTTCCGATCCGGGGCAGGTGGTACCTGCGGAGACACTCTGACGCCCAAGTCAGCTAGGGAACTGATTAGAGGTAAAGAGTAGGAAAGAGTGTGAACCTCTAATGAAGCATTCAATGCTTATTTATAGAGTTTGGCGGTGTTTGACCTGATGGATCAGGACCGTCCGATCTTGCGCTGCGATCTTGGTCATTGATGAGTCGATCTGCTTTTGCTTATAGGCCTCACTATTGTGGATTGGGCCAATCCGTAACAGTTGCCCCCCAAGTCGGGTCGCCTGTGAGGCGATCTTGACTTGTAAGCCTTGTCTGAGCTCCACGAAACCGGGCTAGTGTTCACGAGACAGAGATGACCGTTGAGTGACGCAAGGTTTCTCTGATCATCCGAGATTCAGTCTTTAGATTGCGACCCTCTACAAGGCCGGAATTATAGCTACGAAGGCGTCTGCCCCCAGCCTCGGAGTGTTAGGAAATGATGTAACCACCGAGTGACTCGAGGTGTCAGTTTAATGTCGCCTTTAGCACAGTATTCCTTGAGGTCGGGCTTATACCAGCGAGGGCGTCTTCCACCAGCCTCGGAGCACCCGAGATACGGGTCTTGTCAAAGGTCTTCGAGGTCGGGTTTAAACCAACGAGGGTGTCTACCACCAGCCTCGGAGCGCCCGAGATACGTGTCTTATCAAAGATCTTCGAGGCCGGGTTTATACCAGCGAGGGTGTCTACCACCAGCCTCGGAGCTCCCGAGATACGGGTCTTGTCAAAGATCTTCGAGGCCGGGTTTATACCAGCGAGGGTGTCTACCACCAGCCTCGGAGCGCCCGAGATACGGGTCTTGCGATGTCGAGTTCGGTGTCTCGGGTTCCGGTTTTAGCGTAGAACTTTAAGGCGATCGTTCGACCGATCCCAAATCTTTCCCTTCAACCTCGGAACTCACTTTTATCAAGCACTCAGTGTGAGGAAAATCGTAGCCGGGATATTATATTAGATGGTTGAATATTTACAAAGTCGGATTACATCACGTCCATAGGCTCATTCAGAGACTCAAGTGACACGTGACCTTCTTGCGTTAATCCCTTCTTCATGATCGATATACTTCTGAGATCGCTGGAGGAACTCGGCAAGCGACTCAGTTTGGTTGACCCCGACGTCTATCTGAAATAGACTTCATTCACGAAGACCAGCCTCCATGAAGTAAAGACGGAAAGAGTCGTCGAGGTTCCGGACTTGAGCAGCTTCTCTATTGAATCTCTCTATGTAGTCCCGGAGGAACTCATTTTCTCCTTGCCGAATTGTCTGCAATACCTTTCGAGATTTAGGCTTCATCTTCGAGTGGGCGAAGTGTGCAGAAAAGAGCTTGGCTAACTGATCCCAAGAGGAGATCGTATTTGACCTAAGAGCCCTGAACCAGTCTAGAGCCGCCTTCTCTAGAGTGAGGGGAAAGGTTCGGCACTTTATCTCCTCTGGAACATTACGGTATTGCATAACCGTGTCAAAGTAGTCGAGGTGGCCGATCCGGTTCGCCAGTCCCTTCATGCATTTTCAAACCCTCAGGCGGTTTCTCGAGGTGCTTTGGCATCGGGAAGTAGTCGATCTTAGCTGTGAAAGGTCCTTTACGCTTTGCCGACTTCTCAAAGGGTGGAGACCGTCGGTAGCCATACTTGCCGGGTGATTCCCGCGAGCTAGGGCACTGACATTCCTGCCTCGGAGATCTTTTTCGACTTCTGGTACGTCGCCTCGGAGAAGAGGAAAACAGAAACGAGCTAGGCCGAGGGGAACCCTCAGGACCATAGGAATCATCAGGGGTCCGACTTGGGGGAGTCTCCGGTCCTCGCCCTCCTCCACAACGAGGTGGAGTGCGACGATGGTATCTCCTCCAAGCCGAAGATCGGTGTCGCCCGCGGCCATGAGTCGTTCCACTTGAAGAGTTGCGCAGAGGGGAACTCCGATCCGGGATGTTACGAGCCCAGATCTCGGCAATCTAAGCTTCTAACTGGGTGTAGCGTTGGCTTTCCTACTGGTCGGCCTCGTCTTGCCGATTTAGGAACAGGACGAGTTGTTGGACATCATCGACCGATACCTGGACGGTCGGCGGGGGAGGTGGAAGTCGGTTCCGAGCTGAGCTCCCATGAACCATAGCCGTAGCCGAGCTTCGAGCATGCGCCGGGCTAAGGGGTAAGGTGACTGCCACTCCTTCCGGAGTCACCTGCTGTAGGCCCGGTCTCTCAACGACACTCGAGGTATTCCTACTACGTAAGGTCGGAGCCATCGTCAATCAAGGAGATGGGAGAGGAACTAGAGTACAGGATCCTCCCACTATGGTTGCCAATGTTTTGTACCGTATCTCCGGACCTGTATCCGATCTTAGACACAAGGTCCGATCCGAGATAGTTGGTAGGGATTGGTCTTGATCAACCGAGCTCCGCTTCCGATCTGGAGCAGGTGGTACCTGCGGGGACACTCCGACGCCCAAGTCTGCTAGGGAGCTGATTAGAGGTAAGGAGTAGGAAAGATTGTGTACCTTTAATGAAACATTCAATGCTTATTTATAGAGTTTGGTGGTGTTTGACCTGATGGATCGGGATCGTCCGATCTTGCGCTGCGATCTTGGCAATTGATGAGTGGATCTGTTTTTGCTTATGGGCCTCACTATTGTGGATTGGGCCAATCCATAACAATATTTTTTTTAAAACTCTTTTCAACACAACCAGAGTATTACAACATTTTTGAAACATGATGTGTCATTTAATCTAATACAATATTAGTGTTTTCAAAAAGTTTACAACGTAAGAGAAAAATGTGGCTAAAATAAAATACGCCTAATCTAGGACTGAGTTTCTCTACATTACTCGCATCACATTCCTTCTTGACAACTGACCATTAAAATTTTCTTTCCAGACTAAAGTCTTAATCTATAATATATTGCGAATACCGTCTCTGCAGTCAGCCTACATTTGGTTATTCGCGCGAAACATTTCCTGTTACAGTACACAACCAATACCCTTCAATCCCTCTCGTATAACGTTGCACTTTCTCGTCGTTCTTTCCCTTCTTCTCTTCTGCCTCCGCTTTGTCACGCAAGAGAGAGAGAGAAATTTCCCCCAAATCAATCGACGGCAACGCCTCAGCCAAGGTCGTGCCTCCGTTTGGCGTCTCCGACAGGGAATCCTCCAGCATCGTTTCTTCCAGAAAATCTTCCGGCGACATATCTTCTGGTTGCACCTGTGTTGTCGTTGCTTCAACGTCTGGTGTCTCTGGCGGCGATTCCTGATCATCACCGTTCAACTCCGCTCCTTCTGATTTTGTGAGAACACTCAAGGGAACGCCATTAGAACCTTCGATCTCATCCTTTTCTCTTTTCAATTCCTCTGTTTTTCTTCTTTCTTCTAGTTTGCTGGATTTCGCAAACACTTTTGACATTGACAATCTCAAAATTTCTGCAATCTCTTCAATCTTCTCCCGAAATTCATCTCTGAGTCATTATTGAGGATCGCCACTTTCCGTCGTTGTGAAGCTATGGAGTTTGCTGCGTTTTAAAATTCTAACTGAATGGAGGAGGTGATGCTGGACACGGCATGCAAATAGTGTAAATTGAAAGAAAGTACATGGATCTGATGGAGTGAGGTGGTTAAGATAGTGGGAGGGTATAAGGGAAATGGTCATTTGCTATGACATAAATGAGGTTTATAGTGGAGAAGAGTAGATGGGAATTTGGAAACGTCATTTTAGGGAATGGGAGTGATGACTAAATCACGGGCAGATATTGGAAGGATACGGAGGCATGTTATTTTTTTTTTGTTTTGGTATTTCTGTTATTACCGATTGAACTAATTCATTGACGTTGTGTTAATTGGGTAAAATAACTAAATTACAAAAAAAAAGTTAAGCGGTTCAATTTTCAAGAACTCTTCAATTTTCACTCAATTTGTTAAGCGTGATTCAATTTTATTCAAAAACCAGTTTATCTTATCTTATAGTGCGTTGGTTAGGTTACCGTTTTTTTTCTTTCTATGATTATTGATTTGTAGAAATTGCATTTGTGATTTCGGTTTAATTACTGCTTGAGTTCGTGATTGGTTTCTGATCAGCATTTTCACGTGATTGGTAATGGATAGGGAAGGTTTGATGTTCTCAGTGTGCCTCCAATATAGATCTGGAGAGGGGACACTGTCGTGGACTGATCCTGCTTGGGAGATCTTTAGGTGACAGGAAGCGAAGATGTATAGCACGCTGACTTGGAGGTTTGCTGCCAACAATGGCAGCAGCCTTCCGGCTAATGATCTGGTACTTCTTCATGTCTATCGCTATTGTCTTATAGTATTATGAATTGGTATTGGTAAAGGAAAAAGTGTTTTTAGTAAAGTATAAACACCTAATTTTATGGATCTTGCTTCCAGCCAGTATGTATGAATCCATTATAACTTCAGATTGCTTATTTTTTGATTAAAATACAGAAAATTGCAGACACTTGTGAATTGATAGAGTAGCATTTGCAACTACAGATACTTCTGAGTACTTTGGTGCCTATTTTTTCTTTTATCACTGATTAACCATGTCCTAATTAAAGCTACCGTCTACCAAGATGATGAAAGGCATTCAACTTGAGATTTTTTTTTGTCACTTTTAACTTTAGCTAATTCAAACTAAGTATGGTTTCATGTTTCTATTTTATCTCATTTTAAGTTTTGTTATGCAGATTTTCAAGAGTGGGTGTATTGAGTTTGGTTAATTTTACACGTCTGATAATTAATAACATTGAGCTTTTTGCTTAAGATGTTAATAGATCTATGACTCCAATATTGGAAGTAATTTTATTCATCTTCAAGTTCAAATCTTCTTGCTTTTTTCTTTCCTATTAGGTTCTGAATTTCGGTTCTCTCCCTACATAATGTCAGGAACTTCATATTTGCTGTTCGAAGAGTGGATCTTATTGTTGTGGATGCACAAACTCTCGATGGTAAGCTCGAAGAGTGGATCTTATTGCTGTGGATGCACAAACTCTCGATGGTAAGCTGGGTTTTTCTTTATAGATATGAGTTGTCATGTTTTTTAAGTAGCAATACGTACTGTGATTTTGGTCCGTTGTGTCCTTTGGTGACATCCATCATCCATATGATTTTGTTATATTGACAGGCTTTACTTGAATCAAAAAAATCTTGGGTTATGCATTTTTCCCCTTCAGTGATAAAGATTTTCCAATTATGGAGAAAGGAGATTGTAGACTGTGAAGTATGCAAAGGCAATGACATTATTTTACTTTCTTCAAGTGTGAAGGCTTTTCTACATACCCAAGGACTTATGATCTTACTCATAATGGTTTGTTTAATTTGTACCGAGACAAGTAGGTTTTTTCCACTTGCCTTATTTGTTTCGGCGTGCCGTGGCACTCTTGATTCCTTTGCTAGGATTGGAGGTGCACGTCAGCGCTTGCCTACTTCGTGCGATCTTGTATCCAGAGATGTATTTGCAAAACCATCATCTTGGAAAGATGGTCTTGGCTTAGAGTTAATGTCGAGGTTACCCCTGCAAGGTAGGCAGTACTTCCTTGTAGGCTATATCGGGTCTCAAACTTGTTCTCTTTCTACCCCTAACTATGGAGTTGGGCCCTTTTTCTTTCTTGACCTTAAGAATTTTTTTTGGAACAAGCATCAATCTAATGAACTAAAGCAAAACTGTAATTGCAAAATGAACTTTTATATCGAGCTTTTACATTCTGCATTTGTGCCCAAGCAGTAAAATTCTTAACTAGGCCTAGTTCTAGTTTCTAGTCCTGATGTCCTGCTCCCTATTCAGAGTCACGAGTCTCATCATCTTCCTCATTCACGTACTGAGTGAGCTTCCCTTTGCGGATCATTTCTTCAATGTCATCCCTGAGGGTGTTGCATTTGTTGGTACTGTGCCCATAACTTTTGTGAAAACGGCAGTACTTCTTAGAGGTTTGGCCTTTCCTTTGCACGAAAGGTTCGGGTTGTTTGATGTCCCGAAACTCCGCATCGGCGCACTCGGCAAGGATCTCAGCCTGGGATGTGTTCTGCAGAGTGTATTCTGGGAAGTGACCTTGTCGAGGTCGGGACTCACGAGGAGTTCTGTCATCCTGGGCTCGCTTCTGCCATGGCTCTTCAACGGCCTTGTAGGCCAGCTCGTCTTTCTTGCTGTCAACCTTGGCTTCCTCTTGGTACGTCATGTTGTCTTCTTCATAATCCATGTACTTTTGTGCCTTCTGAAGGAACTCATCCAAGCTTCGGGGTTTGTTAATCCCCACGTCTCTTTGAAACAGATTTCCTTTCTTAAGGCCATCCTTCATCCAAAAGAGCCTTCTCTTGTCTTCAAGGTTCCCGACGTTGTCAGCCTCCTTGTTGAACGTTTCCAGATATTCTTTAAGTGTTTCTTTCTCTCCTTGCCTGATCGCCCTGAGTACCTCTTCAGATTTTGGCTTCAAGCGGGAAGCGGCTAAGCGGGTTGTGAACATGGTGGCCAGCTTCCCCCAGAATGAAAGAGTTTGGTTTCAACTCCTGGAACCAAGCTAGTGCTGAATCCGTGAGAGTGGGGGGAAAGATCTTGCAGTGGACAGGTTCCCTTACCCCCCGATATCTCATCATGACAGAGAAGTAGGCCAAATGCCTGTCAGGGTCTCCAGTCCCGTCGTATGTTTTGAGGGCTGGGAGCTTCTCTAAGGTCCTCGAAATTGGGCAGTCGTCAACCTTCCTAGTGAAGGGTCCTTCATTGGAGGTCCATCGTGAGTTGTGAGGTGACCAGTCCCCGAGATCTATATCTCGACGGTCACGTCGGGCTGGAGATCTCCTCGATGTAGATCTTTGGCGATGCCTCCTATGGGTCTTGACTCGGCTCCACGACCTCTCGCGAGAATTGGAAGTTGCGAGCGATGAGGACCTAGGGAGAGACTCCTCAGGCCAGTATGTACTGTCAGGCGAGGTTGGAGGGGTGCTTGGAGGTGAAACTGATCTTTAGTTCCTGCCGCGTCGAGGAGGAGAGTGGCGAGCTCGCTTACATCTAGGTGGAGAGCGAAGATTGTGATGACGCTTGGGTGGAGATCTGCGGCGCCTGGAGCTCATTGTCCTTGGGGAAGGGATGTTCCAGCGAGGATGGGGTTGCTCAGGCATGGCTGTCATTCGCCTCTCTATCTGCCTGAGGCGCGCTTCTTGCTGCAACATAGTCTGGGTGCGGTTGCACAACAGGTCCAAGAGCTGGCGGATGGTCGCCGCATCCCCAGGTTGGACGGGGATCTGGATAGAGGCTGGCTGAGGTGCCGGGACCTGAATGTCTTGGTTTGGTGTGGAAGCAGCAAGGCCTTCGGGAGTGCCCTCTGGCTGGGGTTGCGGAGCGGCAATGCTTTGGACTCGGGGTCTACCTCTGGGCGCCATGGGAAGGCAGGAGAAAGTTTAAAGAGTAGAGATGGTGTGAAAGATAGATATCTCCCACTATGGTCACCAATGTTCTGTACCTAGCAGCAATGCGGTGACTGCTGTTGGTAGGTCTCTTGCAATCCGAGCGGAGTGTTGAATGAATCCCGGAGGGGGCACCTGCGATGCCACTCCGACGCCCAAGTCAGTATAGGGAATGAGAGAGTAGTAATATTCTAAGAATGAGAATGTACCTATTAATGGGAATGTGTGCCAGTATTTATAGGGAATCGTGCCCGTTGTGAGCCGTCGGATTGATAGAATTGATCTGAGTCATCCAAGTATGATAGTCATAATTGGGCTTGTATATTGTGGATATAGACCAAAGTGATTGGGCCAATCCATATCCAATTGCTGAATGGGCCTCTTGGTGCGGTCCAGAACAACAACTAAGCTGCACTTCTAGTGAGACCTATTTTAATTACATCTACTCACATGCTTTTCTGACAAATCATCTACTCACATGCTGGTAGCACTCAGAACTACTATAATCCATTTACTGCTGCAGAATTCTTGTAAAACAAAAATGTACTACTGCAGAATTAATCGTGAATTCGTGATACTGACTATTAGGTACTCACACTTCCAGTCGGAATTTTAATACTCCAGAACAAAAACATCAATATCACATCACATTCACATGCATCAACCCCAGACAGCCTAACCACATTACTGAAAACATTCCCTGCTAATTAAAGTTTCCCTTCTTAGTCCTCTCCTCCTATATTTAGAAGCTACACCTGTTTGTTTCTTAATTACCTGCTGAACCCATGTGCAAGCCTCGGCTTATGATGTGTATCTCTTATATTTCTTTCTCATTAAATTAGTACATCAATGAAACATAAGCATAGTTATCAAAATCGAGATTCTACGCAAGATCGTAAGCAGGGTAGCAAAATCGGAAATCGTAAAATCGCAAGTAGAATCGTAAGATTCTACCCAAAAAAAAAGTATCAAAAACTAGAATCGGAAGGGGTTAAACAAAATCGTAACTCGTAAAATCGCAAGTAAAAATCGTAAGATTTTACTAAAATGCAGATATTACTCAAAGTCTTAGACATAAACCAACAACCATCATAAAGCCTAAAAATCAAATCATTCAAAGTCTTAGACATAAACCAACAACCATCATAAAGTCTAAATCAAATCATTCAAAGTGATATTAGGCATAGAACCCATAATATCTTCTTCTTCATCTTCATTAATATCATCATTAATGCCATCATATGCCCCATAATCGGTCCCCTCATAATCATCTCCCACATAATCATCTCCATTATGACCTTCACCATAACCTTCATCATCATCTCCATCATCCTCTCCATTATCAACATCAAGTTCATCCACAGGTGCAGCGGATGTAGCAGTAGCACTACTACTACCAATCCCATGATTCCCATCATTACCAACCAATTCTTCATCTAAATCAACAAAGTCCTCATCTTCCTCATCTTGACCCGTGATCCAATCATCATCATTGATATCTTCAATATCTAGAGAGCGTTTTCTCCTTTCAGTCTTACTCTTTTGTAATCTTCCATTTACCATCACATAGACAAGATCGTTCATTTTTGGCACATTCAATCGGTTTCTTTTCTTGCTATGGACCTACACAATTTAGAAAAACTAAATTGAAGTACCTATCACATAACAATTATGAGAAATAAATATACTAATAATTTGAAATCATACCATCTCAAATGCACTCCAGTTCCTCTCACAACCTGAAGAACTACATGTCAAGTTCAAGACACGCATAGCAAACCATTTTAACAATGGTGTTGAATCACCATAAGAATCCCACCATTGAGCCGGGGTCTTCATTTTTAGAGCACGCCTAGCTATTTCATCACCAAATAAACCCTTTCTAGCTTTGAAAACCTCAAGCTGCTCATCAACCTCACCTATCTTGTCATAATCATAATTCAACATCCTTTTCAAACAGTCATACATCCCATTGGACACTTCCGCAGCAGGTGTGAAGTTGGGTTGGTAATGCAACACTGGATTGAGATAATGCCCTGCAGCATGCAAAGGTCTATGGAGTTGTTTGTCCCACCTATGATCAATAATTTTCCACAAAGGCATGTATCTAATGTATGAAAAAAAATGATTCAATTAGTTTGTGGTAAAATACTAAACTAAATCCTAAATTTTGCAATAAATAAATAGTCTACCTCGTTTTCTTGTTGTTGAAAGCTTGTTGAATCTGCTCTTTACATTGATCCATTGCTTCATATATGTAAGCCATGGCTGGACTATCGTCGGAATCCACCATTCGCAAAACTTTAAGCAATGGAAAAGCACCTTTTATGCAAATCACTAAATTAAGCCAAAATTTCTTATCTAAGACTGCTTCTTCAACCTCTTTTCCCATAGGCAGCTTTGCAAATTGGCTTCCCTTCCATTGTGTACAAGTGAACATTTGAAGAAGTGATCCCCTATTATCATTCAGACTTCCCAAACTCAGATAAGATGTGGCAAAACGTGTGGCACCATGTCTAATCAATTCACCTCCACCCGTATAGTGATGCAATAACTTTACAAGACCAGACCGAAGATATATGAACTTTGCGATCTTCCTACCTTTAGCAATGGTCTCCTTATGAACTGGCAACTTGCTCTCAAAATCCTCCAACATCAAATCAATGCAATGAGCCGCACAAGGTGTCCAGTAAATGTAAGGCTTCTTTTCCATCAGCATCTGTCCAGCCAACTTATAATTAGCAGCATTTTCTGTCACAATCTGGACAACATTTTCTACCCCGACCTCATCAATAACATCCTCCAACATCTCCAAAATCTTATCAGCTGTTTTTGAAATCCCAGAAGCATCAATTGATTTTAAAAAGAATGTCCCCCTAGGACTATGTACGCAGAAATTGAGGAGAGTCCTCTTCCTCTGTTCTGTCCAGCCATCTGTCATAATGGTACACCCAAACTTCTTCCAATACACTCTATGTTCCTCCTTGATGGCATTTGTATCCTCAACTTTTGCATTCAACAATGGCTCTCTAATCTCATGATAGGACGGTGGTTGATATCCATTTCCATATGCAGAAATACCCTTTACCATTTGTATCCATTTATCATTGTTTGCAACATTAAACGAGATACAATTATCATAAAAGAATTCTCCAACCTGTTTATCCAGTATTTCCTTCTCCCTCCGCTTGAATGCAGTGTTGAGTGTTCGTTGAGAAGTGACGCCCTTCTTGAAAATATTTGAAATATGTGGTTGCCGAAGTTCAACCCTTTTTCTTTTACCAGTGTCAATTTCTTCTACTGAATTTACTTCATCCAATTCAAGTGGAGTTGGATTTCTCTTCTCAATCAAATTCTTTTGCAACTCAACTACAAGATGCCACATTTGCTCCCGAACGTTATCCGGGACACTTTTGCACTCTCCTACATCTTTCTTTGTGCAAGCTAAATGGTGCTTCAATCGGTAGATTCCCCCACTAGTAAACACTTTACGACAATATCTGCATTCAATACCGCTGCCTTCGATAAGTCTACCGTGTTGCCAACCAACATCTTGTCGCTGCCCGGGAGCATTTTTCGGCGGGTTTCGGCGTTTAGAATTCGTCCCAACACTTGGGGTTGATGCGGTTGAAGTAGGAGGTCTACTACTGCCCGTTCCAGCCATACAAACACTGTAATAGAAAGTAAAAAAACGCAGCAAACTTAAACAAAATACACAGACTGAAACAGAGTGTAAAGTGTAAACTGTAAACTGAACTGAAATTGACAAATTGTTACCTCAATATTGAAGATGATAAACGAACTGTGAGGGAAGCAGAAGCAGGAGCAGAGAGCTTGCGAGTTGCGAATCGCAGAAGCGCAGAAGCAGAATCGCAGAAGCAGAAGCGCAGAAGCAGAACAGCAGAAGCAGAAGCGCAGAAGACGACGCACGCACAGGAGCAGAAGCAGAGAGAAGAACGGTGACTCTGTGGGGGAGAAGGGTGAGACACGAATGAGAGAGACGAACGAGAGAGAGAGGGAGAGACGAACGAGAAACAAGTGAGAAATTTAGGGTTCGAAGGGTAGATTTGCGTAAAAACGCAAACCGGGTCGCAACCCGACCCGTTTTTTTGTGTTCCAAAAACGCGTTTTATTTGCGATTTTCATCGTGGACTCGCAACAGAATCGTGGAATCGTACGATACTTCCAAAAATCGCACGATTTCGCATGGTTTCCGATTTCGCATCAAAATCGAATCGTAGGGGGTGCGTAGAATCGTAAAATCGTGCGATTTTGCGATTAAAATCGCGATTTTGATAACTATGAACATAAGTGCCTTCTGGTAGCTTCTCATAATATATCTTACAATAAAATTCATATTCTGGTGATGCTTCCTTGAATCTTGCTCTACAAAACCAGTCCATAAATTCACATGTGTATTGATCAAAACAACATATATTACAAATACCAATATTCATCATACCTTTTATAGCATTTTCTCTATCCAGAGACCAAATCTGCTCTGCTGTTATAGCTTGATTTTGCCCTAGAAATTCTCTTCTTAACAATTTTTCAAGATTACTAAGAAATTTTAGAATATTTTCTGATTTATTCCTAAGGGTTTCATAATTATTTCCTAAACTTTCTATATATCTTTCAACACTTCCTCGCATAGTTCTTCTTAAAAAATCTGTTCCTTGTTCTTTTGTCATCCATTCCTTGTTTATTACTGCACCATTCTCTTTTATCCATAATGTTATCATTTTTTCTCTATCTTCAACACAGTCTAAGTCTAAATAAACTTCTATGGGATTTAATGCCCGAGGTTCTTTATCATATGGTACATATTTCATAGGAATAAAATCTTTTGTTTTTCTGACGAAATATTGCCTTTGATCTCTGTTTTTTCTTGATGGGGTTGTCTGTTCTTCTTCATTTATTCTCTAATTTCTATTTTGGTTTATATTATTACTACCTGAACTTGAAGCTTGCTCCGAACTATTAACTACTACTGGCGGATTAATATTTGTCTTGACATCAATATGATCATTTTCCACTTTATCTTTAATTTCTAAGCCTTCTAGTTTCTTAATAATTAGATCTTCATAATCACTATCATTTTCCATCTCTATATATTGATCAATATTTACTTTAATATTTTGTTCTTCAATATCTCTATTTCCTCTATCTTTCTCGGTATCCTCTGTCCATTTCTCTTTATTTCTCTTTATTCTCATTAATTTTATTTCTATATAAACTCAAAACTGTAGGTGACATATGATGTTTATTTTCTCTTATCATGTCTATAATTGATTTTTGTTTAGCCTCGTTGTGTACCGGAGGTCTTCCAATAATTTCTTGAATAAACTTGTTATCCTTTTCATTTTCTAATAAAATATTCATTATTTCTAACATTTTTTTAACTATTTCTATTTGTTCATTTAAAAAATCTATCTTATCATTGTTTATTAATTTCATAAAAATCTGTTTACTCTTCTTGTCTTTTTCTAGAATCTCGTCTGTAGTTTTGATATTGCTCTTCATTCACTTCTTTAAGGCTGGAACTAGTGTTGGTCTCTATACAGAAGAGAGACTTTTGTATCAATGTGGTAGTGGCTTTATACGGGTTTTGTGATTTATGTGAAAGCTGGGATATACAAAGAGAGAGTTTTTATGAATGATACAAAGACAAATATCATGTTTATTGGAGATGGTACGGACACAATCATAATCTCCAATAACGTGTGTGTGGGAAAAAGTAATATGACTTCTTGTCCGGAGCTGCCTATACGGCTTTCATAACATTTGTGAAACTTCCAGAGCTGTCTAAAGCCACCAACAGTTTCAGCGCCAGTCTTAAAGAAGAGAATGAAGAGCATTATTTTGAAAGTGATTAAAGAAAAAGCCATTTAGTAGAGAGTTGAGGAAAGTGTGACTGAAAATTAGTTTTTGATAACTGCGGTGAAAGTGTGAGGAGTAGCAATTTGGACAAATTATGTTTGGAATTTGAACTTTGCAAAAAATAGCTGGATATTTAAGTTTGCAATGTTAGATGAACAATTTGGTTGTGCTTCAGAGTTCAGACTAATGTTTTCATTTAACTTAATTTAAACTTCATGTCTGTTTTTTCTTGATCCCATTCATGGTTAGAAGCTTATTTGGTTCTTACATTATTATGTGTAGTAAAATAATGTGGTAGGGAGAGAGTGTCATTTGTGATGGTTAGAAGCTTATTTTATCTTCAAATCCATTGTTTTGTGTTTGGTGTGTATATTGGATGTTACTAGACATGGTCTGTATTTGTAAGAGAAGGAAAGAGGGAATTATTGGAATTTGGAAAAGGTTTTAGTTGAGATCTAGAGTTTTCTATTAATTGGCCATTTATTTATAAATGTTTGTAGGAATCTGGAAAAGATAGTCAAGAGAACCACTATTGGAATTTGCTCTGAGATTTGATGTGTTTCTTTGCATCCACTGCTTTTATGTCTGCTCTACAACTTCTCTCCCATGCACCTATGGTTCTTGAATTATTGCTGCAGCAATCTGAAATAAATTATGGTAGTTCTGGGCAACAGAATGAAGGAACAAGAAAATTTTGATGATGGCTTATTAGGTTTTTGCAATTTTGCCATGGTTCAAGCCTTTAGAGCTGCAGTATTATAAGTATGGTTGTTTGTTTTACTAGACATCTTGTTCTTGGTTCTCGTGTTTTATGCATAACATGAATATTCATCTACCATGAATATTCTTGTGTGGCTTGGTTTAAACCCCTAGAGTTTTGATATTTTGTTGTTTAGCATTGGGAGTATTTGATACCCAACAACTACATACGCAACCGCAACTGCAATCGCACTCAGGAATCATCTGGGGTTTAATCATCTGGCGTCTATTGTAATTGATTTCCATTTTCTTGCTATTATTCTTTCTATGGCGTCTATCACATCTCTTTCCCGTTCTTCTATATATGTTTTATCATTAATCATATATGTAATTAAGTCAATTATTTGATCATATTTATCAAAGCTTCTGTAAAGTCTATTATCTATTTCTGAATTCATTCTATCCATATAATCTTCATACTCTGATTGTGTTAACGAGCTCATTATTAGAAAAATTGTTTCTTACTATCCATTTAAGCAAAAGTTTTCCGTATACATCGGTTTCTTACTTAAATCAACAGCAATAATATACCTAGAAAGTTGAATGGGCCCTAACACGCTTCCTTCAAATGATATAAGCTTGCCGTCCACACGTCGTCTTAAGAACACCTACCCGGCTAATCGACGGAAAAAGGACCTCGGACTCTCCGTCATTTAAACGAAATCGTTTAACTCCCAACTCTCGATTTAGTATACTAAGCTCTTGTTTAGCTAAGGAAACTTGAAGGAAAAACTAGGCTTAAAGGATTTCAGAAACTGGGTTTTTAATTTAGAACATCGCAAGTATGTTACAATACATAAGATAAGTTTGGGTTCGATGCCCTTACACAAACAAAGAGTGGGTTTATATAGACCCGGTTACAATATACAAACCATAGTTTATTTTACAAAAGTAACTAGGGTTAATTAACTAGAACTACTTTCTATCTTCAGGGAATCTGCTTTTCTGCTTTTCTTTTTTCTTTGTCGGCCACATCTTCTTGTCTTTTATTCTTTTCTTCGATTCTATCTTCTCGTCATATCTTGTCCTTACAATAAATGCACTTATGGTCCCCACTTGCTTTAATTATTTTACAAAATTGATGGTGCGTTTCTATTTGTCCTTGGAAGCCATTTCTTTCAATTCTCTGAGTAAATAATTGAAGTGTCATTAGGATTCCTGGTTGCTAATCTTTATCTTTTTTACATATTACAATTGCCTGGTCGTTCATAGCCAAATCTTAGAAGATCAGAAAGGAGAGTGATATCCTCCCAATCATCTAAAATTATCATAGTTCTTGGGTAAATACCTTTATATTCAATAATATAACTATTGAGCTCTCTTGGATTGCCTTGGTATACAAAATTTACCAAAGATTGATAAATTTCTTTGAATTTATCAACTGGTTCCTTGGCGGGGAATTAATCAGCTTGTCTTTAAACGTTTTGATAAATTTCAATTTTCTAGGTTCTTTTTCTTTTCCCAAAAAACTTGACGTACTTGGCTTGTCTAAGATTTTTGGCGAATATTGGATGTTACTAGACATGGTCTGTATTTGTAAGAGAAGGAAAGAGGGAATTATTGGAATCTGGAAAAGATAGTCAAGAGAACCACTATTGGAATTTGCTCTGAGATTTGATGTGTTTCTTTGCATCCACTGCTTTTATGTCTGCTCTACAACTTCTCTCCCATGCACCTATGGTTCTTGAATTCTTGCTGCAGCAATCTGAAATAAATTATGGTAGTTCTGGGCAACAGAATGAAGGAACAAGAAAATTTTGATGATGGCTTATTAGGTTTTTGCAATTTTGCCATGGTTCAAGCCTTTAGAGCTGCAGTATTATAAGTATGGTTGTTTGTTTTACTAGACATCTTGTTCTTGGTTCTCGTGTTTTATGCATAACATGAATATTCATCTACCATGAATATTCTTGTGTGGCTTGGTTTAAACCCCTAGAGTTTTGATATTTTGTTGTTTAGCATTGGGAGTATTTGATACCCAACAACTACATACGCAACCGCAACTGCAATCGCACTCAGGAATCATCTGGGGTTTAATCATCTGGCGTCTATTGTAATTGATTTCCATTTTCTTGCTATTATTCTTTCTATGGCGTCTATCACATCTCTTTCCCGTTCTTCTATATATGTTTTATCATTAATCATATATGTAATTAAGTCAATTATTTGATCATATTTATCAAAGCTTCTGTAAAATCTATTATCTATTTATGAATACATTCTATCCATATCATAGTCTGTTATATAATCTTCATACTCTGATTGTGTTAACGAGCTCGTTATTAGAAAAATTGTTTCTTACTATCCATTTAAGCAAAAGTTTTCCGTATACATCGGTTTCTTACTTAAATCAACAGCAATAATATACTTAGAAAGTTGAATGGCCTTAACACGCTTCCTTCAAATGATATAAGCTTGTCGTCCACACGTCGCCTTAAGAACACCTACCTGGCTAATCGGCGGAAAAAGGACCTCGATCGGACTCTTCCGGCGAATTTTTTCCGGCGGAAAAACGTGTTTTTCTTGTAGTGCCAAAGTTGCCAAAATGTTGAAAGTTGCTAAAATATTGCGATTTTGCCAAAATGTTGAAAGTTGCTAAAATATTGCGATTTTGCCAAAGTGTTGAAAATTGCTAAGTTGTAAATTGTAGGCCTACGACCAATGTTGCTTTCCGATGTTGTTGTGTTGCTATGTAACCGTTGTTATTTGTTTGTGCATTTACATAGCGTCGCATGCATAGCATATTTTTACGATGGAGCTATGCTCAAACCACGATGGCCTGGATTGGCAAACCACGACGACGATGTTGCGATGTTGATGCCCCTATTTACAGGCTTGAATTATGGTACCACATGCATTATAGGGCGGTGGCCCTGAGTTGAGTCACATTTCGCATTATGTGCATACTTATATGATTGAGATGATTTTGACTGCTGTTAAGTGATGAATTGACCTGAATTATATATTATTTTTCATGTATCCGATTATATAGTGCGATATCTCACCCCTTCTGTTTGAATGTTACCCCAATGTTGGTAACGTGTTGGTAATCCCGAATGAAGGCGGTTCACCTTCATTTGATCGAGTCGGTGTCGTCGCTCTGATACTGTTTGAATTTCCGGCGGTTTTTTAAAAAAAAATTAAAAAAAATAATTTTTTTTTCGCCAGAAATTCAAAAAATCCGCCGGAAACCGTTACCTACGAGCGTTTTACCGATGGATTTCCGGCAGAAAAAATCCGCCGGAAACGTCACTTTTCCAGCGGATTTGGTGCATTTCCGGCGAATTTTTTCTGGCGGAAAAACGTGTTTTTCTTGTAGTGCCAGAGTTGCCAAAATGTTGAAAGTTGCTAAAATATTGCGATTTTGCCAAAATGTTGAAAGTTGCTAAAATATTGCGATGTTGCCAAAGTGTTGAAAATTGCTAAGTTGTAAATTGTTGAAGACGAAGGTTGTACGAAGACGAATTTGCCTCAATTCATTGGCAGGTGATGTGTTGTAGGCCTACGGCCAATGTTGCTTTCCGATGTTGTTGCGTTGCTATGTAACCATTGTTATTTGTTTGTGCATTTACATAGCGTCGCATGCATAGCATATTTTTACGATGGAGCTATGCTCAAACCACGATGGCCTGGATTGGCAAACCACGACGACGATGTTGCGATGTTGATGCCCCTATTTACAGGCTTGAATTATTGTACCACATGCATTATAGGGCGGTGGCCCTGAGTTGAGTCACATTTCGCATTATGTGCATACTTATATGATTGAGATGATTTTGACTGCTGTTAAGTGATGAATTGACCTGAATTATATATTGTTTTTCATGTATCCGATTATATAGTGCGATATCTCACCCCTTCTGTTTGAATGTTACCCCAATGTTGGTAACGTGCTGGTAATCCCGAATGAAGGCGGTTCACCTTCGTTTGATCGAGTCGGTGTCGTCGCTCTGATATGTAACACTCAGGGGGAATGAAAACACGCGTTTTAATACTGTTTGCCTTGTTATTTCGTTGTTGGAGCTTTAAGCTGTTATGTTGCTATTTTGATGTTTTCTGAGCTGTCTTGAGTTGTTAAAACGCAACGATTATTTAATTTGACTTGTTGTGAATCCGCTGCGTAGTTTTTAAAGATGAATTATTTCTGAGGATTAAAATGGTTGTTTTATCGGTTCATCCAAACGTGTTATATAACTGTTTTCAAAAGCGAATTAACTCGTTGTGGTTTTCACGAAGTAAATGTGGCACTCCATTGTTGTTGAAAAAGATTTTTATGAACTCTGATATTTTTGCAATATTTTGCCGGGTAGAAAAGGGGTGTTACAGAAGATATAGTAAATACCCTATTATATGCAATTACCAAAACTTTTGTAGGAGATCCATTACAATTACAAGAAAGGGCAGCAGATCAGTTAGCAAATCTTTATTGTCCAACTATGTCAGTTTATAGATGGTACAAAGATATGTTCATATCAAAATTATATATGAGACCTGATGGAAATGCTGATTACTGGAAAGAAAGGTTTTTAGTAGGATAACCTTGGGGAAAAAGTTAAGGTGAATATTAAGAGTAAGCATAGTCGATTAATTCCTTATGGATCATTAACTTTAGGATAGCTATCCAATTATGTAGTAGAAACAGGAATAGGAATTTGTACAGATTTTAAGATACAAAATAAGATCAGATCTGAGGTAGTACAAAGTAAAAGAGAATTAGGTTCTTTTTGTGAGCAGTTTGGAATAGAATCGATTAAAGCCCCCAGTAAGGTTAGAAGAAAGAAGCAACCAAGGTCTTACCCAAAAAGAAGAAATTATTCTAGAAATAGAAATTATGGTCAAAGTCAAGCAGCTCAATCGCATAGCCAGCCTAAAAAATTTAATAAAAGAACCAAGAAGCAAGATAAAAAGGAGTTTAGTAAGCAGGATGTTAAATGCTCCAAGTGTGGACGATTTGGTCATTATGCAAAGAGTTGTAGAGTTAAGCAGAAAATTAATGAAATTAATAAGTTAGAAATACAAGGAGAATTAAAAGAAAATCTTATTAATATCTTAAAAGATATTATGTTAGTTAATGAATCTTCCAGTTCTTCTGAAGAATCCTCTTATGAAGAAGAAGACTATGTTAATCAAGTTATGATGATTCTGAATCAGAAGAAAGTTCTGATGAAGAATGTTGTTTGGGTCCTGAATTATCTACATGTGAAAGCTGTGTTAAAACGGTAAATGCAATTACCGCAGATCAGGCAAATACCCTTATAAATATGTTAGAAAAAATGTCTGAGTCAGCTCAGAAGAAAGAATTTATGGAACAGGTTAAAAGTATTATAGAAAAAGAACAGAGCGAAAAGGATTTAGTTCATAAAATAGAATTTAAAATATATTAGATAGATTTAAACCTGTTACTGCCAAATCCGTTACTGTTAAGGACTTGCAAAATGAGATAACTCTCATAAAGCAAGAAATTCAGTCTTTGAAGCAAAAAAATTTAGAATTAGATATTAAGTATTTAGAATTAAAAGGAAAAAGTATATTAGCAAATCAACGGGATGGGAGAATTGAAACTAGTAACAATAGTGATACATCCTATATATCCTTATTAAATAAAATGATTACACACAAATCGCATCGTCCTCTTACTTTAGTTATTAAAGAACAAAAGTTTGAGTTTATAGCCTTAATAGACTCTGGTGCAGATACAAATTGTATTCAAGAAGGATTGGTTCCAACCAATCATTATGAAAAAACTCTAGAAGGATTAAGTGGTGCAGGAGGTCATAGGTTAAATGTCTCTTACAAATTAACAGATGCTAAGATCTGCAAATCAGGAGTATGTTATCGCACCCCATTTTTATTAGTTAAAAACCTTCATGAAAAAATTATTTTAGGAACCCCATTTATAGTTTTATTATATCCGTTCCAGGTTTCTCATATGGCTCTAACAACAAAAGCCCTCGGAAGGGAAGTTAGTTTTGAATTCTTTGAACCACCTAGAATTAAAGAATTAAATGTTTTAAAAGACGTCTCTACCTCTTGTATTAATTTAATTTCTCAAAAGAAAAAACATATAAGTATGTTAAATAAAGAAATTCATTATAAGAGAATAGAAGAACAAATACAAACTAAAGCTGTACAAGACAAGATAATAGAATTACAGCACAATATGTGCTGATCATCCCAATGCTTTTTGGGAAAGAAAGAAGCTTATAGTATCTTTGCCTTATGAACCAGGGATTGACGAAAGGAATATTCCTACTAAGGCTAGACCTATACAAATGAATCAGTAATATTTAGAATACTGTAAAAAAGAAATACAGGAGTATTTAGAAAAAAGATTAATTAGAGTCAGCAAGTCTCCTAGGAGTTGCGCGAGATTTTATGTTATGAACTCATCAGAATTAGAAAGAGGAGCACCTAGATTAGTTATTAATTATAAACCACAAAACAAAGTATTACAATGGATTAGGTACCCAATACCAAATAAGAAGGATTTAATTGGTAGATTACATAATGCTTCAATATTTTCTAAGTTTGATATGAAATCAGGTTATTACCAAATACAAGTAGAAGAAAAGGATAAATATAAAACTGCCTTTGTAGTACCTTTTTGGACATTGTGAATGGAATGTTATGCCATTAGGATTAAAAATGCTCCAAGTGAATTTCAGCATATATATTATGAATGATATTTTTAATAATCATCAGCAATTCACAATAGTTTATTTAGATGATGTATTAGTATTTTCTAATTCTATTAATCAACATTTTGAACATTTAAATAAATTCTTTAATAGTATAAAAGAAAATGGATTAGTTGTATCAGCAAAGAAAATGAAATTATTTCAGGTAAATGTTAGATTTTTAGGTTTCAATATGTATCAGGGAATGATTACGCCAATAAGTAGAGCTATAGAATTTAGTGACAAATTTCATGATGAATTAAAAGATAAAACACAGTTACAGTGATTTTTAGGTTGTGTAAATTATGTTACGAACTTCATTCCTAATCTTAGGACTATATGTTTACCTTTATTCAAAAGATTAAAAAAGAATCCTCCCAAATGGGATGAGTCTATGAGTAATAGTGTCCGAACCTTAAAAAAGATAGTTAAGAAACTGCCTTGCTTAGGAATCCCTGATCCCCAAGCCTTTCTTATAGTAGAGATGGATTCGTCAGAATTAGGATTTGGAGGTATATTAAAACAAGTGTTACCCAATAGTCAAAAAGAACAAGTTGTGAGGTATTATTCCGGAACCTTGAATTCTACCCAGCTGAAATATAGTATAATTAAAAAAGAAGTTTTAGCAATTGTTTTATGCATTACTAAATTTCAAGATGATTTGTTTTCAAAAAATTTTTATTAAAAATTGATTGCAGAGCAGCAAAAGAAGTTTTACAAAAAGATGTTAAAAATTTAGTTTCTAAACATATTTTTGCCAGATGGCAACCGCTACTTTCTTGTTTTGATTTCAAAATAGAACATATTAAAGGTGAAAAGAATTCATTACCAGATTTTCTTACCAGAGAATTCTTACAGGGAAGATCAACATGAGCAAAAAAGATAAATATGGTCCTCCTCTCGAGAATTTCAAGAAAATTACTTCAAAAGGAATTACAGCTAAACAGGTATTACAAACCCCTTCTTCCTTTTCATTACAAAACCAAAACCGATTTACTCCATTAACTCCTTTAGCATTACCTACCTTCTACCCCTCATCTCCTACCTCTTCCCAACCAAGAGCATTAAGACCCCATTTCCATTCCAAATTAGTCTCACCTTTAAATTTTGCATTAAACACTCCCTCTTCTTTAAACAACCAACCTGAGAAACCAGAAAAATTACCTTTCTATACTTCACCTCCTACATTAAATTGCCCCTTCATAGAAAAATCCTATAAGAAAATAATTTTCCTTATCGAACCAGAATATGGTTCAGATGGATCATTATTTCAAACATTTTCTCATTATTTTCCCCCAGGATTTCATTACCTTCCTTCCAGCCCAGAAAAAACCAGATCATTTTATGAGTTTATTTTAGTTGACACTGATTCCATCGAAGTAACACACACTTATGATAAAACAGATAAGACCAAAATTATATTTTGAAAATTCAAAATATTAATGGTGATGTCTCCATTTGACTGGAAAAATCCCCCCTCAGCATTAAGAAGTTTTCTCTCGAAGATTTTCTCCCCAGCAATATTCCTATTATGACTACATGTACGCCTGGAATAATATGTTATATCATGAACCTTATGATTATCTTGGTTCATTTGGTTCAAAAAGGACATCTCATTACAGTTCCCTTTATGGTTTATTAAATGGTTCAATGAATGGGGGACCAGAACCCATCTCTATCCTGATTTTGCTGAGAAGGCTTTTCAGGAGTTCACTAAGGAGACCAATTTTCAGGATCATAAAAAACTGCTTGCCTTCCATGCTAGTTTTGGAATCTCTTGGATTACTTCTTGGACCTATAAAAAAGAATTAGCAGTTCCAGATAGTGATATTAATTGGATTGTTAGAGTTATCAAGATTAAATGGTGGAATAAAGAGTGAGATTACAAATCTCAATAAGTCCTTCCAAGCCCCCTTATCGTTCCTCTCATTTGTTTTCTTTTATTATCTTACATGTCTTAAGCACAACCCGGGGAACCAAATCACTCAATCCCACCGGAGAACCCCAATCTGACTGTTCCGGCCGGATAATGGGGATGCCATAGCTTCGGGATAATGGCCCCCCTCCACTAAGTATGCCCATAAATCCTTGGGATCGTCATCCCCTTCTTATTCTTTAACATTCATTACATAGACACAGTCAGCTTGCTAGCGTTCTCACTCGTCAATTTCATGATTCGGTAAAACCGACAAATTTCAATATAAGAATATTTCAGTAACATGCTTATTCTTTGAAAAATTGTTTAACACCTCAAACGATGACGAAAAATGACAAACGACCACTCATTGGAAAGCTTAGAATGTCTAGTTTCTGAAAAATATTTTTACTTCTCAAAATTTTGGGCAATTTAGTATAGTTTCACAAAACAAACTGAGGTGTTCTAAAACGGGGCAGCCACCATGACCTAACTTGTAACATCAATTTCTCCAACTATACTCACCCAAATACATCCAAACCAGTGCCAAAATGAAGAGCATCAAGTCTAGTTTCTGAAAAGATAAACCACACCAATTTTGGTTCACCAAAGCATTCATAATTTCAATAAAACTGGACCTATATCAAGAATTTCCCAAACAGCACTTTTAACACCATAAATTGCACCAATTATCACAAAATTCCAGCAACAACACACATTAACATTATATTCAGTTCCAAACACAAATTTAAATGAAACCACAAGAACAAATTCGAAGAACTCACAAAAATTCTAATATACAATATAACAATAAAATAACGGCATCATTCAAGCATTTTACTAAACACTTAAGGTGTAGTATTTTTTTCAGCAGCTGTACGTCTAGTTTCTGAATATAATTTTTATTTATTTGTTTATGTAGCCAAAAAGAACTATTTTTCGAAATAAAACATAAGGGTACAGAAACATGACAACAACTGTTGTCCACTTGTAACTCAGTTTTCTTTTTGAATTCTCAACCAAATAAAGCAAACCAAGTGTCCAAATTGAAGCTCTGGAAGTCTAGTTTACAGTGAGACCGAAATCATTCAAAAAGGAGTTCTATGGAAAACGTTAGGCACAAAACACTGAACCTATACCAATACGAATTTATGCAGTTTTTCAGCATCTCAACATAAACACTTTTCAAATTCAAGTTATAGACAATCAAAGCACCAATAATCTCTTAAATCAGTATCCTAACATGAAATCCTAACATTCCATTTAGAATACACACACCACACCCCCCTTTATAAAATTCTGTTTTGCAGCCACGCCCCATTTATACTATCTACAGCTAATGTTATATCTCACTTAATCATGCAATTAAATGAAGTTCACAATTATCACCATTTTATAAAATTCAAGGTAACACATAACAATATCTCCATCAATAAATCAACCAATGACTAAATCACGTAGCCATGAAAATGATAAAAAAATTGGCGTAATTACAGTTTTGGTCCCCCTAGTTTCACCAATTCACGATTTTGGTCCCCAAAGTTTTAATTTGACGATTTTGATCCCCCTATTTTCCCAATTTGTAAAATCAAGGTCCCCCTCTTAATTTGGTCAAAATTGAAAGGGACCACTGACTGAATTATCCTACGTGGTAGTCCACGTAGGCATCTTCTTCTTCCCCCCTCTCTGGTTCGCATCTCCCCCTCCTCCCGCTTCTCACTGTCGCAACCCCCTCCCCTCCCCCTCCTTC
Source organism: Astragalus membranaceus (assembly GCA_039519185.1). NCBI lineage: Eukaryota > Viridiplantae > Streptophyta > Magnoliopsida > Fabales > Fabaceae > Astragalus > Astragalus membranaceus. The sequence goes on along the minus strand of CM076851.1, from coordinate 82,189,284 downwards.
TCTCTGGTTCGCTCTCACCGATCCTCCCCCCTCTCTGGTTCGCATCTCCCCCCCTCTCTGGTTCGCTCTCACCGATCCCCCCCTCTTTGGCTCGCATCTCCCCCCTCTCTGGTTCGCATCTCGCCATTCTCTCTCTCTTCGCATCTCACCCCTAAATCACTGATCCTCCTCCCTCTTCTCATTATCGCAACCCCCTCCCTCTTCTCACTGTCGCAACCCCCCCTCTCTCGCCGTTCTCTCTCTCGTCGCTCTCCCTCTTCGCATCTCCCCCCTCTCTCGCTGCTCTCTCTCTCTCGTCGTTTTCCCTATCCTGAATCACATCCCTCCGATTCAGAGAGACAGATTCAGATCCAGATCGCAGAGGAGGGGGGAGGGGTTCACGGAGGTCGCAGAGGAGGGAAAGGAAAACGATGTGGGTGGTGGCTGTGGGTGGTGACGGTGAGAGAGAAAGGAGAGAGAGAGACAGACTGTCAGGTGGGTTGTGGCTGTGGGTAGGTGATGGGTGGTGGGTGGTGGTTGTTGGTGGCTGACGGAGGGAAAGGAAGAGGAGGGGTGAGGGAGGAAGAAAGGGGAACAGTGCTGCCTACGTGGCAGTCCACGTAGGATAAGTGAGTCAAAATTGAGTTTCAATTTTGACCAAATTAAGAGGGGGACCTTGATTTTACAAATTGAGAAAATAGGGGGATCAAAATCGTCAAATTAAAACTTGGGGGACCAAAATCGTGAATTGGAGAAACTAGGGGGACCAAAACTGTAATTAAGCCAAAAAAATTACTTTTACTAAGCAATCGGAATAAAAAAAAATAATCAACTAAAATAATTGAAACAATTATTTTTGAGATGTTACACAACGTTACAAGAATGGTTTAGAAAGAACCCAAAATTTCTTACTAAGTCAAAATAAGGTATTAAAGAATGCTAATTTTTAGCAGAAAAATCAAAATTCATAGCAGAATTATATTCATGATCCAATAAAAAGGAATTCCTGAAGAAATTACAAGCTGCAATTTCTGAATCTGACGTCAATAATGACGAAGACTCGGTCGGATCATCTCAGAATTTTACTGCAGTAAATGAAGATGACTGTTAAGGTATTAATGGTATTCCATAATGACAAGCTAAATTATTAAAGGACAAGACAAGACAGCACTATGTGACGAGACGGGGCATTAACTCTTCCGACATCATTATTATTTCTTTTGAAAAAGGAAGAATCATTATTACAGCTTTTGACAAAATTGTAAAGTTGTTTGTTTTATTCACGAGTATTATTGTAGTTAGACACCCATCCTTCATCTATAAAAGGAGGGTATCTCATTAGGACTAAGAAGTTCTCTGAAGTTAAGGAAGCCTCTAGTTAAAAATTTCTGTAAGTTTTGTTTTGTTTCTAGGCTTAAAGGTCATTTTGGCCCTTGCAAAATACACATTAATCCATTTTGGCCCCTGTAAAATAAAAAACTTTAAATAAGCCCCTGTAAAATAGTTAGTTGTTCAGTTAAGCCCTCGCTGTTAGTGGTCCACTAACGCTGTTAGTTTTAAAGGTCATTTTGGTCCCTGCTAAATACACATTAAAGGTCATTTTGGCCCCTGCAAAATACACATTAATCCATTTTGGCCCTTGCAAAATACCTTTAAAACTAACAGCGTTAGTGAACCACTACCAGCGAGGGTTTAACTGAACAACTAACTATTTTACAGGAGCTTATTTAAAGTTTTTTATTTTGCAGCGGCCAAAATGAATTAATGTGTAATTTGCAGGGGCCAAAATGACTTTAAGCCTTTTCTATCAATAAAATCATGAGTTTGCCAACTTATTTATTTTCATTATCTTATTTTCAATTAATATTCCAAGTTTTATTTTAAACTACTAATTTAGATTGGTTTTTAGATGATCTACCATTATTTTCTCATCATGCACTATATTATAGTTTTAAACTTGAGTCTTATCTACAGTATGGCTCAATGTAAAGGTACGCTTCAATCACTTTTTATCTCTCTCTCTTTCTACGTTGTACTGACTAAGCATTTAAGACTGTGCAGATACCACCCCAATTCACCACCATCTACCACCGCAGTTGAGCAATTCTGATGACTTCATCCACTTTGCACCTCAGGTACAATACACCGCTTCTTTGTTGTTTTTTTATAAAAGTTTATCCCTTCTTTTTTTGGTCAAAGTCATATGTATTCCTTGATAGTGGGCAAGGCCCAAACCCATACAACCAAAGTTGCTAACAAGCCCAGCTGAAAAGGACTCTACAAATGTCTCAAAAGCGGACTCAAAATTCAAAACAAATAAGGGTTTTTTTTACCCCCACAGTTCCCCCCCTATACCCCCACCCCACACAATTTGATATTCCAAGAATACCCATCAGTAAAACCACTTAACGGATTTATCTAATTAAATATAAATCCGTTTTTAATTTTTTCCCCAAAACAAATTTATCTTTTATGAGTGCTCAACTCAGTGGCGGACCTGGCTACAAGCCAGGGGGTTCAGTTGAACCCCCTGGAATTTTTTTTTGCACTAAACACCCTATATAAATAGCCTAAATCTCCTGAAATTTTAATTTTGACACCCCTGAAAATTTGAAATTGTACTAGTAGACCATGTTTTACACCCATTTGACACCGGCCTTAAAAAATTTGACACTCCTAACCCCCGGGTCCTGGGTCCGCCACTGGCTCAACTTCTACTCTATGTGACAGTCTGAAGATTCTTCAAATTTTACAAGGACAGCTATATTTAGCTTAGATAAAAACAAAAGTTATTTATTCCTTTTCAATAAAGCACTCATAAATTGTTGGAAAGATTAGCTGTTCCTCCATGTAGCCGGCACCCACTTCTCCTTAAAAGGTTCCATGCATTTATTTAACCAAGCTGCTAACCACGTGGTCACGAGAATTCAGTTACAAGACACATGTATTATTATTTTAAAATTTAGATTAGCCAAATAATTTTCCGTCAAATTTTCTCATCCAAACACGGCCTTAATTAGAAGACCCAGAAAGCTATTGCAACTTCACAAGATCCCTTCTTGAATCGTGATTTCATCGATAGAGTTTTCCTTTTATTAATGATGAAATTGAAACCAATCTAAGAAACATTCACATAAACACCCAATTGAACAAGAGGATTGACAAAATTGAAAAAATTATCGCCTACCTATGATTCTATATGTGTTTCAAATTTGTGAACTGCAAGCAATCTACATAACCATAGTGATATATATATACATTAAAAAAAAGATTAAAAAAGATAAATTAACATCATTACATGAAACTGGTTGTCTAATTCAGAATATCAACCAAATTGATTACAAGCCAAGATCCTTGGTCCCTGAATCAAAATGGTGTACATCAATACAAACCAACGACAACCTCAAACAAATTAACCTTAATATTCCCAAAAGAAAAGAAAAAAGTTAACCAAAACCTCAACCGGACTCAAATTATTCAAAATTGAAAAAAAACAACTCAAAGATAGAGGAAAAAAATAAAAAAGATTAAACAAAAAGACCCACCTCAAAGGAACTCACTAATTTTATTATGTTCCTCGTCCAGATGATCAAGATCTACAGAACCATGTTTTTGATGTTTAAACCCAACAGGAGGAGCAGGAGAAGTAGAAGGTGAGGAATGAAGAGAAGAAGCAGCTAAAGCCAAATTTCCTTCACTCCAAGCCCTTCTCATAGGATATGACACATTGCCACACTTTGGCAACTTGGGTGTGGATAGTTTTTTTGACTTGCTATGAAGTGCACATCCACAGTTGCGATGATAAGGCCTTCGTTCAACGCAGTGGTCGTATCCAGAAATGCAACCCTCATAAATTGGCCGGAAAAACCCATCTGCGGCGCCGGTGGCCATGCCGATCGCCAAGAGTTTTTTTACAACTTCTTAGCTATGATTACAATGTGCACCCACCTTTTTTGTTGTTTGTTACCCCCTTAGGTGTGTTTGGTGGGCATTTATAAGAGGAATTGGCACCGTTTGTTTAATAGTGTTAAGAAGAGGCACAAAAAAAGGGGAAGTTTGTTGTCGGTTGCGGCACATGTGCGCGGTTGAAGCGCTGTGTGATGCGTGTCTTGTGGGTCAGTTCTAAGACCAGGTATAACACAACACATCACAACATATGATGCTTGTATTCTAGTTTCGAACTATCGTAATTCGTAACTGTTTCGTGTTGAGTCAACTTTTGAGAACTCTAAAACGGAACATGTGCTATTTTTGCGTTTTTTTATTACGAAATATATTTTTTAGTGAAATTTTCATTAGAGATGTACAAATAAATGGGATTCAATGAGTCCACCTGAATGAAAGTGTGGTTATTTTAGAAAAAGAAACGTTAGATAGTAAGAAAAAAATGTAAGAAAAGTAAATATAATAAAACAACTTGGTGTGTAGTGTTAGTTTTTTTTTTTTGATACATTTCATATTTTTTTGGTACATTGTTGTGTGTATTGTTAGTTGGTACCTACAATTTAGCTTCAAGTGTATTTCTTACAAAAACTATTCTTACTAAATAGCAGTGCTCTTTTAAAAAACACTTTTTTTTGACCAAAAACACTTTTATATAGGCTAAAAAACAATTTTTGCTAGTCTTCCAACTGATTTTGCCCATAACTTTTGATCTGGAACTCTGATTTATGTGTTCCGGAATGCGTTGGAAAGCTAACGAAATTGTCTACACATACCAATGGATTTTGGACTATGTTTTATCCTAGTTCCAAAAAGTATTCCTACACTACCCAAGCCTTAGGTTCTAGTGCTAGTAGAATGGAAACCCGAGTTTGTCATACGAAGAATGTAGTGAATCCTCAAAGAGTAAGACTAAACATTTAAGACCCAGGTTAGGACAATTCCTTTTGGTGTCCTAAGGAAGGCTATTTCTCGGAAATGGCCATTAGCAAGGATATATTTCCTTAAGAAAATCTTATGACATAGTGAAAGTCCTATACGATTAGGCACACAGCTTCCATGTTGAAAAAGGGAAGAGATTGGTTTATCCAAGTGCCAAATGTTGTTGATAATCTATGTGAAGGACAAGTTTCGGATTTGGTTGATTACGACAGTTGTAATGATTCCGTCTGTATTGTGTATGCAATTCGGAAAGATGAAGGACCTAAGGAATGTTCAAAGTAGTTAGAATTCGTTTTCTGAATCAACACAGGATGCACTACTCGTGCGCCCGTTTGATTCCTTAAAAGAATTCTTCTATTTTTTCGTTTATTTGATGCTACAACTATCCCAATACCGTACATAATCCAAATGTAAATCATTACACCTAGACTAGTCGACAATCCATCATGATAAGATTAAGTTCATTGGATTCTAGTAAACCCTACTCTTAGGGTAGCCGTTATGCCTCACCAGTGAGATCCCTATCGTATAGAGATTCTCGTATCTTAGTGTGTGGGTAGTTGAGGCCCTAAAAGGGCTATTGGTCCGAAAGGATGAGTGATAGATTTTCAGACAAGTTCTATCAAGAAGGATAACCAGTCTTGTAGGATTTCATCAGGCTAGAAGTTTTTCCCCAAACGTGTTTGCACTAGTGCTATGATCGCGGATTTTATAGTCATTGAGTTTAAAGCTCAATTCATGAGTTATGGAGATTCACTTGCACTAGTAAATTTGGGTTAGTCGGTAGAGTGACTCCGATAGGTCATGGCAAAAACTATTTTTATAAAATCCTATTAATATGTGAGTCATTGAGACATTATAGTCGACTCCGATAGGTCATGGAAAACTTATTTTATAAAATCGTATCACTATACGAGTCACTGAGAACAGTGGTGGTTCCCGAGTCTAGCCCAAAGTACTAGATGTATCTCCAATAGGACCGAAAGGTAATGTCCCAAAATTTTCTGTTGCGAAGAAAATTTTGTTAGTGCATTGACTAATAAAGGAAAAGTAGAGGTTTTAAGCATTGAGTTGGGCATTAGCCCTAAGCCATGGTGCCTACACAAGTCTCCACTTTGGTGGCGAGGTTTTAGTTTGTTAACCTCTCATTGTGAAGGTTAACAATTAGATTGTATTTATGTAACTTCCGTTTGACAAGTCAAACGTGATTATTATTATTATGAAAAGTGACGTGACTACTGACACTGAGTTATACTATGAATATCCATCAAAAGATAAATTGATTGAACTACTTGCACTTGACAGAAATAGGGTACATGCAATTGTGAAATAATGACATGAGGTATGCTTTTGTGAAATGGCATTATGTTTATGGATAAGCGGAGTGTGATTGAAATTTTTTTTTTGTAAGAATTAATATCGCACATTGTTTGAATGTTGTTAGGATTGCATGTTGAAAGTGAGAATGCATTCAAAGCTTATATCACTTGAATGGGGTTGTTTGAGGATTTCATTTTTATGAAATGATAACACAACTCATGTGATTTTGAAAATTTAGGTTCATTGATTGTGTTGTTGAATTCTGATTTATATGTGTTATGACAAGAGATAGAAAGACGGTGTTTAGCGTGTTAGAAGTTAAGGTATGGATTGGGATAAGTGTGGTAACAAACGGAATGCATAATTTCGAAGTAAAAATTTGATTTGGTGAATTAATCAAAGAGCCCGATCCGTGCGCCTGAAAGGCACGGACCGTGCGAGATTTTCTGTCTCATCTTTTCAAATTGAGTCCAAATCATTCCGTTCTGATACCATTGCTTGGCTAACCCTATCCTTAACCTAAGTTGAGGTAATTCCCATAGAAATCGACTGATTGAATTCATGTTTAGTGTCATGAGATTCTTAGATGGTTTAAGGGTACGTGTAAAGATAAAGTTATGTAGTGAGAACCAATTAGGTCATAAGGTTATAAGGTACCTTCGCATGAAGTAGAAATGTCCTTCAGTTTAACTAAGCTGAGGAGTATATTTTGGTTGCACTACGAAGAGGAAATGTAATTTTTGAAAACAACTTTATTGTGAAGTTGATTGTTTTTCAAAAACTATTTAGTGCCATCATGTCCTATTTCTCTGTTTAAGGGAAAGGTTTTTAATAAACCCTCATCTCATCTTTTTGAAATATTTCTATTTTGAAAACTTGGGAACGAATTAAGAAGTTCCTGCATTGTTAGACACCCCATGAGTTAAGAGAATTCCGAGTCGAATTTTCCGTCACATATTTTCCATTGTGAATAAGAACTGTTATGGATTCTAAAGGTTTGGTTGAAAATGTGTTCACCGGAAATTCCTCTTCAAGAAAATCATTTTGCTCTTACCTCTATCGAGGAGTTCAAATATGTGGACTGTATTTTCGAACTTGTATTTCTAACTAGTGTCACATGTTACATGTTTTGATTAAGATTAATCAAAGTTGGGGTGTGAATCAAACTAATTGGAATAAAGTTTCAAGTTGTTTTACTACAAATTCAAAGTTTTAAGCAGAATAAAGTACGAAAGTGTTTTTAAACACGGTATCAAGCCTAAGTGGGCATATGATAAGTTTCTCGCTTTGATTAGTAGCAAGAGAGTGCGGATTATAGCCTTAGACCATTCTAGGGTAGTAGTGGCACATACCTAAAGTTTGACATAAGTTAACAAAACTGTTTTCTTTTAGTAAGGATCCTTTTGAGAATGTATATTCTCGGTTATCCAAGCGGTAAAGCTTAAACAATTTTTGAGGACAAATTTTTTTCCAAGTTGGGGTGTAATTTAACATCCCCAAAATAATTAAGTTAATTATTTTGATGTTTAACCCAATTAATTTAATTTAGTTCTTGACTGATAATTTTGTTAATTGAATGCTAAATTAATTAGTGATAGGTGTGGAGTTTTGAGAGAATAATAGATAGAAAGGGGTATTGTTGAGGAATTAGAATAGATTGAGGGTATAATTGTCTTTTTAACCACATGAGATATTTTAGTTTAAGTTTAAAATAAAAAGAAAAGAAAGGGATAGAAGAGAAAGAGAGATTCGAGAGAATGAAAGAAAGAAAGAAAAGAGAAGAAAAGAGAGAAGAGGGAGGAGGAAACTTTCATGGTAAATTCTTCTTATTTCTTCCATTAAGCTTAATTTTCAATTTCCTTTCCATTGATACAAAAATCAACACCTATAGTTCACTTTCTCACTTTCTACCATTTTCGAATTTAGTGAAGAAGTTGAGGGAATCTTGAGTTTTCTTCTTCTTTCAAGTGTTTTGGAGGTTTGGGAAGTTCAATTAAGAGTTTGATTGCTAACTTGAAGTGAGGAAATCAAGTTTGAAGGATTAGGGTTTTTGGAAGCTCAAAATTAGGGATTGGAAGGTGGAAGCTCAAATTGGAGCTTAGGAAGAGTGGTTAGAGGTTCATAGATGTTTATGGGTGGTGGTGAAGTTCTTAGTAGAAGTTCAACTCTTTGGAAATCAAGTTTGGTGTTTTGGGATGAGCCATAGGAGCATATTGTTGGTGTCTTGGGTTGCGAAATTGATGCTTCGAGTTGAGATTTCTCGCGTCTTCGTGTATTAAAATCGACAATCAGTGTGAGTTCTTCGATTTAGTTGAGGTTTCGTTTGATTTTTGAAAATTCTGAATATTATGATTTGTGGAATTGGTTTCCAATTTGTGATTGATTGATGAAGTAATGTTTGATTGATTGAATGTTATGAGTTGATGTGATTCGGTTGCCAAGATTGATGTTTGAACGGTTGAATGTGATTGTTTCGGTTTGATGTGTGATTTTATAGCGATTTGGTTGAAAAATCGTTAAACCAAACTAGTGACGGATTTTGATGAAAACTAGCCCAATCTTGTTTAATTGAAATGTTGATTTTGTGCATCTTAAAAGTCATGTTTAGAGTGGTTAAAAATCTGTTTTTGATTGTGGTTTTAATTGGGAAAAGGGTTGAGCTAGTAATAAGTGGTTGAGGTTGGAAGAACAAAAGAACAAAATTTTTTTCAGGGCCAAAAACATGCCCATGTTTTGAAAACACGGGTGGCCGTGTTTCCTTCAAATGCATTGTTTAACGATTCTAACTCAATCTCTTGTGAATTCTATGATGTGTGTATACATATGATGGTTAATATTACGGTTTATAAAATGAACCGAGTAATTGTTGTATCGAGAGAGAATATGACCAAGTATCAAGAATATACCTAAAAGTCTAAGTTCATGTAATAATGAAAGAATACGACTTCATGTCGAGTAACAGACTTAATGTCCAAGAGGATAAGAATACGACTTTGTGTCGAGTAACGGACTTGATGTCCGAGATGATATTAAAATATATCAAGGATAAGGTGACGACCCTAGAGATTAGCATACTAGGGCAGGGAAGTCACGAGCCCAAACCCTAGGCCCCGTTCATGTTTGCTCGCTAGCGCAAGGTTAGCGGATTGGGTGCACTAAGAACCGAAGAAAAGAAAAAAGGTTCAAGGTGACGTGCTAAGTTAAAAGACATTGTACGTAGCTATCAAGAATCAGGCTACGAGTGAATGAAGCATAATGAACCGTGAGAGTAGTGACAAGATAAGATATGAGCAAGAACAACTCATAAGACAAGGGAAACACCGAAAGAGGAAATGTGAGGGGGTGCGAAAGAACTTACTGAGATTTATAATCTCACTGTTTATGTTGTGGTGTTTTCAGATGTGCAGGGAAAGCAAAGCAGATTGAGGAGAAGTGGCGTATGCGGAAGCTACTTAGTTAGAGGGAAGATACTTTGGTGATCTTTAGGTTGTAATTGATTTTTCCTTCTCATGTATTATCAGGTTTAAATCCTTGATTTGTAATCAAGGTCATGTAGCGTTTTATAACCGTGTCTTGTAGATGGACCATAGTTGTGTATATTTTATCGAATATGTACCTCTGAGTACATAGTTCGGAATTGTATTTGAAAGATTTTCATCTCAAAATTATGTAAGTGGTTTTAATCCGCTTTAGTTTTTATTTGGTCCATTATTATGAGCAGGTTATACTCTGATTGTTTATGATTATGTTAATACTTTTGATTCACCTAATAGTGAATTTAAGGTGTTACACTGGGCATTTATTCAGGGAGGATGCTCTTCTACTAGGTGCTTGGTTTGGGAGAGTCTTCTGCAAAACAAGAAAACAGAGGTCTCGGCAACGACTCGGTGGGGGACCGGCCGACCTCAGGACTAGAATACATACACATATATGTTGGTGTAATTGTATTTTATTTTTATAATGTACATCCTAACTTTTGTAAGTAAGTTATCATGGTAAATAGCATTTTGGATGGAGTTATACCTTGTTTGTTGTTTTCCGCCTTTGCCGCTCGGTTTATTTGACGTTGCTCGAACCGTTCGGTATTTTAATGGTTTCTGACCTGACACTTCAATTTGACTGATGTGGCGTGACATTTGTGAGGTGTGATTATCGCGCATGTTTCCAAGGAGAGTCATGTCAAGACTCCCCCACTCGCGAATCGACGCGTGTCTTCATCTAACGGTGGGATGCGAAAAGGTGTGTCGATCCGTGCCGCTCATTCCATGCCCCCCATTCACCATTAGATGGAGCGCGGTTTGGCAGAATTAGAGTCGTTCATTCGATTTTTAAAAAACCTATGTGTATGCCTTCGTGTGTGCCGTTACCACTTTCGTTACTTCGCCTTCTTGTTTTATCACTTTGCATTCTCGCTTCATCTTCCCTGGTTTTCTCTGGTTTTCTGCGCTACTCCAAGTGTTCATCGTTCTTTTCGTTTGGTGTATTACAGGGCCAATCCGTACTGCCATCTTCTCGCGTTTCTCCATTTGGTCGAATCAAGGTACATACTTGATTCGGATTTCTCCTTCGTTTTTTTATCGCTTGGATGTTGCATGTGTTTGTTTTTTCGTTTTCCTCCCCTTGCCTCGTTGCCAAAACTTTGTTTCTGTTTAAACAATGTCAGTAATATTGATAAGTAGCGATAGTGACACAGAGGTTACCTCTACCATTAGACTTTGTAAGAAGGATAGTTGTTCTTGTAGGTGTGTTGATTGCTTGGTGGGTAAGGGGAAACACTTGATTTCTGCGCTTAAGCAACTTGTAGATTCTGATAGTGGGTTTCATCTTCCTCTTTAGGGATGTCTGACGATTCGGGCTCGGATCAAGATGAGGTTTTTGACCCAGCAGTGCCCTACAGTTGGGTGAAGGATGAAGTGGGCGATGCCCGCTCGGATCTCAATATCGATGAGGAGGTAGGGGAGGTTCAAGAGCTCTTATGCCACCCGGTTGATGTTGGTTCTGCCACCGCTCGTCTGGTTGGCTTTGACGAGCGTCTTTGTCATGTCTCCACGTTGTTGCTTAATGAACAAGGTGAGGAGCTGTTTCCCTTGTTATGGACCCACAAACCCCGGAAGGGGCGGTTGATAGATGAGTGGGATCTTTCTTCTTCCGTCCGGGCGGATATTGAGTGTCTTTGGGAGGGAGCGCCGACCAAGTCTACTCTTTTGCTGAGTACCGAAATTTGGAAACAACTTTAATTTCATACCTGATTAGTTTCTTTCTCTTCACCATTGTGTTCTGATTTGATAATGTTTTTGTGCTGACCGGTGTTTCTTCTCTTTACAGGATCTCTAGGCATGTCTCCCATGAGTGTGGAGGAACGCAAGTGCCTTCGCGCCGAGGAAAGAAAAAGGTAGGGGTATACTGAGGATGCTTCCCCTGCTAATGCTTCCTGCTGCTGCTGTTGTTGTTGAAGCTTCGGACGGTGCTCCGTCGAAAGAAGCTTCTCCTTCCTAGCAACCTGCGAAAAAGGGGAAGTCAGAGACTTCTGGTGTCGCTGCTTTGGCTCAGGATGGCGAGTGGTGATCCTCCCGGCGATCTCATGGCGCAAACATCTGAAGGTGGTGACGACTGCTACTGCCGAGGTAACATTAAGAAGGACTCTGCTATGGGGTTTGGACATGCAATGGCATCCATTAAGACATATGGAATTTGGAGCTCTTTTATGGTTCACTTTGTCGAAACCTCCTTCAGGCGGTCGGTGGAGGAGTATGGCCGGCTGGAGGAGGAGCTGAACCGGTCAAAGAGAAAGATAGCTGATCTTCAGGCTGACGTGCAGAAACTTGATGGTTATAAGAGCATGCTGGAGGGTAAGTTGTCGAAGATGGCTAGGAAAGTGAAGGAGTCTTCGGCTAAGCTAAAAATTATGGAGAGTGATTTGCGGTCAGCTCGGGAAAAGTTGGAGGCTGCTGAGGGGAAGTTGAAGGAGGCTGAAGCTGCTATAGTTCCAGAGTCAGAGAGGATACAGACCCTGCGGGCTACCTTGGAGGAGTGCAAGTTGGAGTGCGTCACCAATTTCGACAGTGGATTTAACACTACTGTTGCTCAAAATTCAAGTCTTGCACTCGGGTCTTGACATTTCTGGCATGGACTTGGATAAAATTGTGGTGGACGGTCAGTTGGTCGATGCGCCAACTAAGGAAGAGGACTTGAAAAAAGGAAAGCAACAGGCCTTGGAGGATTCTTCCTTTGATCTAGTCGTCGGCCCTCAGGAGCCTCAGGCAGAAGGTGACGACCCGAGCATTTTAGTCAGGGAGCCGGAGACGGAACTGCTGAATGCTAATGCCAGTCGTCAGGACGTGGTGATGGACTCTCTTGATTTTGAGGCCACCCCTTGATTTGTCTTGTTTTTATATGGTCGGCTTTCGAGGCAGTTTGGACCTGTTGGGCCTGCGTGCCACCTTGCTTGAATTGGCTTTTGAGCCTTCTTTCTGAACATCGCTGTAAAGCACTTTTGATTTGTAATATAATGACTTGGCTTGTTTTTGTTTTTGGGTCTGTTTAGACCGATTTTGTTTGTGACCGAGGCCACACGGGCTCCACCCTGGCACCTCTTTCGTCGCTTTACACTGTTAATTCATAGAATAGCCGGTGTCCAAGGGTGTATGTCGGCTTTCGCTAGTCTTCACCTGTCAGGACTTAGGTCTTTAATGGGAGCGTTGTAATGCCCAAATGTTTAATTAAATTATTTAATTAAATTATTTAATTAAATATTTAGGTATTCAATTATTTTTATTATTTATTTTAATTGGTGTAATTATAATAGCATTTGACTAAGAGGTGTATAATCGAATATTAGGGGATGGTGTTAGTGATCGGGCTTAAGCTGGAGAAAAGCCCGTGATCCAAGCCCACTAGCTAGGCGCATAGGAGAAGCGCCTAGGCTAGGGTTAGGTGTCATTTGCGAATTGGCTTGAGAAAGAGAGAAAGAAAGTTGCGAAATAGAGAGAGGAGAAGAGAGAAAGAGTACGGCGGGAATCCCAAGGGAGGAGAAGAAGAGGAGTTCGCATAGTCCAAGGGAGAAGAGAGGAGCTGTGTTGCTGAGGTTCTGTTGGTGACTCGATCAAGAGAATTGGTGCTCCTACTATAAGGTAAGGGTGGGGTTCTTCCTTATAATAGGGTTTTATGATGGGGTTATGTGGGAATAGGTCCTAGGATGCCTAGGGTTCGATTTTGATGTTGAATTGATGATAGTTATATCATGATGTTGTTAATTGAAATGTTGGCTTGATTTGGTGGTTGTGGCGACTCAAAGAAATTGGTGATTCATTGTTGTTAGCCCTAATTGCATGTTAGGTGTTCGATAAAATGTTTGTTTGATGTTGTGATTCCCAAATTATGGTGATTGGCATTGGTGATTAAAAATTTATGAGCTAAATTGGTGATATGATTTGCATATGTGGTGTTTTGGTGAGTTTGGGTGATGCTGTTTTTGGCGCCCAGTGCATGGGCGCCGTGTTTGGGTCATGTTGTGTTCGGTCATGTTGCTGTTTTTGGCGCCCTGGGTGTGGGCGCCGTGTTCCAGTGTGTGTTGTGTTGCGCGCTGTTGGCGCAGGGGCGCCATGGGCGCCGTGTCTGGTGGGTGTGTGCGTGTGTCAGTGTGTGTTGCGCGCTGAGTCTTGGCGCAGGGGCGCCATGGGCGCCTGTGTCTGGGTGTGTTGCGCGCGGTGGCTTGGCGCAGGGGCGCCAACGGCGCCATATCCTGTGCCATGTTGCGTTTTTGGGTTGCCTGGGCGCCAAGGGCGCCAGTTTCTGTTGCTGGCCAGTGTCTGTTGCGTTTAACATATCTTTTGACTCGGGAGTCCGATTTAGACGTTTCAAAATGTTTTGGAAAGCTTATTCAGAGGCCTAGCTGAATATTCTAATTTGAGGCAAAGTAGTCCATTTTTCTGGAAAAGTTGTTAACCGTTGGTGTAGTCGTTAAATGGTGATCACTACAAGAAAATCGACGATTTCCGACGGCAATTTTCGTCGCAAATGCAGCGATTTTCGTCGGAAATTGACATTTCCGACGAACTTTCCGACGGACAAAAAGTCGTCGCAAAATCGCTCGTCACAAATAGTTTCCGACGGATTTTTTCGTCGCAAATGTATCCGTCGCAAAGTCGTCGGAAACCCGTCGCAAATATCCGTGGCAAAGTCGTCGCAAACACTGACACATTGTCATCGCAAATCCATCGGAAATCCGTCGGAAATTTTTTAAAAAAATTAAAAAAAAATTAAATCCAACAGTCGTCCTTATACCCTCACTAAACCAAACTTCTATTGTAATTCCTTCTCTTATACACTAGTAATTATCATAAAATCAAAATCCTTTATGCAAACTTTTTTCAACCACAATGAACTATTAACTAAAGCTCAATTGCTAAATAAGCATTTCATTGGATTAAAGGAATTATATACTGGCAGGCATCAAAATGAAGCAATTAAAAGAAGTCAACAGTAAAAAGAGAATTACAAAGACAATTATAGAATCACTACTGATGATCAATTTTACAAATGAGTTTAACAACTAATAAAACCAGACTAATTTCAAGGCCTAATGGTGTGATATTTTTCATCAACAGTTCAATTCAAACAACTATAACATCATTCAAATATAATAAACATGTGCTAATACTGTATTAAATTGAAAAGGGATTTTCATAATGCATGTTGCTTATCAATCCTATCTGTTACATCTTTTCTGCTCATAGCTTCATCTTTTGCCTTCACTATTTGTGATTCAATGTTAGCTAGTAGTTCAGAAGGATCAACCAAACCTGTAACAAAAACAGTAGAGCTCAATAGTATCATGTGAGTAAAGATAACATGAAAACAACTTAGCATCATTATATTGCTATGACATTGTGAAAGATGGTGTTTCACATCAAATGTGAAATCATTCAATCCAGATATTGCTACAACATCATTCTTGTTTCAATTTTTAAATATACTAATTTGTATTCCATGACAATGCTAGAGCCAAGTATTTAATGCCAAAATCTCACTGTTCTCATTAGTGCAAAACAATCAGAACAATAAATCCTAACATATCAATGTAAATACTGAAACTCTAGTTATAGTAATGATCCAAGTGAAGGGAACAAACCAGAAGAACAGAACTTCTTGCAACAAGAGCAAGTATGTCAGCACGAGACACAACTCCAGGACATGTTTGTTCCACATCCTCCTTAATCATGTCAATTTTGTCAAAACCTCTCAAGGTTTGATTTGGAATAGCCTGCTTCTCAACTGAACTGCTGTTATCACCATTCTCATCCAACAGCAATGAAGCATCACACCCCTGATTCAACAGCATTCCAAGCAATTATAACAGAGATTTTTGTAGTAAATATAAGATAATGATCAAAATTTAGGATATCCATTATTCACTATTCCATAAAATTGAAACAATTACCCAATTCCAAGTCCATATAGTCTGTAAAATTTAACAAGAACACCCTATTTCCAGAAAATTGAAAGAAAAGTTGAAAACTTCAAAAAGAAATCAAGAAAGGAAGAATGACCCAAATGAAAACAACACGAAGCAAAAGCAATAAAGACCCATTTGGACTAAGATAGTAAAAAGACAACTTTACAATCTCAGAAGCAAAAGAGAGGAAAACAAAAACACCCCATTTCAGGAGAACTGAAGAAAACGTTTCAAAATTCAATATGATAATAATAATAATAAGATTGTGCTAATGAAGAAAATAACAAGGGTGAGTGAGTGAGTGATTTACTAACATAGGGAGGGAGATAGGGAGGAAGACCAAATAATCATTTCATAATTTAATGATAAACAATCTTATAGTAGTAGGTTTACTAATTTATGAACACATCCTTAATTCAGCAATGCACATTAATTTTAACTAAGGATAAAATCTTGAAGGCCGAACATGTTAAAAATAGATTAGATACCTACTGTGATGAGTTCAGAGGGTCTAAAACCACCTAGCAACAAGAAATGCTCCACTTTGTTAATTACTTATTACTTGTTAGTTCCCGGCTAACTTGTCAAAGAAAAAACAATAACCAGTGTGTTCAACAAAAAAGAGTAGTACAATACAGTACAACACTCACCAGAGCTTATATTACCACCCGCAACACCACAACCCATGAATGCTCCCTATTAAATTAAACAGCACAAGTGATAGTCAACATTGTTAAGCCATTCAGCAAGTTGCTGAGTTTTTAGTTAATTCGAATTGAAAGTGCATATTATAGAGAAATAAGCATACTTATCAAATGGCAGATCAGAACATTTCCAATTTGAATCTGTCACAGCATCATGATGAATGCGGCAATCCTCTAACAATGACACATTAATAATGCAAAATAAAAACGGAGACATATATGAACACAGAACAACAGACAGGGAAACCCAACTGAACAAATATGATGAATACAAAACCCAGCTGAACAAATAATTTATCCATTATCAACACAGAACACAGCATAATTTATCCAGTATTAACACAAAACCAACAACATAGGGAAAATCAATTTAGAACATCAATTAGGGACCCTTTAGTATTGATTGATAATTGATTTTGAGTTACAGATTTGGGGGGAAATCAATTCAGCTCGTAGAAGTTAGAACTAAAAAAGTAAATCAACAATTAGAGACCCTTACATATAACTCCATGCATCAAATCTATTCCTTAAACATAAATTAAAAATGTAACAAAGACTAGTAAAGATAAACCAGATTTGAAAACCAGATTAAGCCAAATAATAAAGCCGAAGATATTCTTCTATACATTGCAAAATAAACCAGTTCTTGATGATGACATCTTACATGCTTAAAGGAATAGTAGACTAGTAGTAGCTGCCATGCTTACATCTTTGTTCTTGATGATGACATCTTTCCGATCTTCGCGTTCTTGTCAACAATGCAGTTCCTTCAACAAAGATGACAAAATATTAGTATTTGACAATGACAAATAAATACACTGATTTAATATATACTGTTAATTAGCATTTTAGAAACACAAAATGACTTGGATAATCTAGTGTTCAGTAACCGTGAGTGAGCAACAAGGTACCTAATTTTAGCATTACTTCCAATCCCAATAGGGACCTTCCCTTCTTCTAGTAGAGAAGCAATTTCAGATTCAGTTTGGTAATAGTCTGCTCCCATCATTACAGTGTCCTGTAAGGCTTGATTTTAGTTAGGAGGAAAGAAAAGAAAATGTTTAATGGAGTCAGTGTTTTAGCATATATGCTAATTTTGTTTACCTGAAGCTCAACACCATAATCTAAACGCAATCTTTCACCAACAATGGAATGTTGGACTGTACATTCTCGCAGAAGAAAAATAAAGCATATGAAATACTTAAAAAAATGCTATAAAAATCATGGACACTCTGGAAATAAAGTGAAGTCACAAGTCTTCAAATTTAGCCACTCGTCAAAGCTTTTGTAACATCTGCACAAAAAAATCATGGAACATAAGAGAAACAGAAGCAGAAAGAGGGTGGGTGTGCGTTGTATAATCCAAAAAAATTAAGGAGTAGTGCTGCTTCTTGGAGGAGTATATATTGGTTTTCATTACTTTTTTCTCGTTTTGAATAAGGAACGAGCCATGTTAAAGTGGTCATCAATAAGTCCATATTCCTTTTCTCACAAACAACTCAAAGTCAGGTACATGAAGGGACTCCTTTGCTTTTCAATCTATCCCTTCTTGCCATCAAACAATTATGCTATCTTCTGCACCCAAAACGGCAAAATAAAAGTATAAAACTGATTAATGTTGCAAAAGAAAACCAACAAAAATGTGTTATCTGATTACATATATTGTACCAAATTGCAACCTTCAAAAAATTAGGAAACTAATAATGGGGTGCAATGTATCAAAAAAAATACATACCATTTCGATTGACAAAATCACCACCCTGTACAAGTAAAATTAGTTGTTAGTACACATTATAAAACTACAATAATGGATACAAAGTGTCCTGAGGCACCGAAAAGCTTATTAAAGTTATGATGATGGACCGCATTGCAAGTGCAATGAACAATTTTGTAAGTGCAACGAACAACTTAGTAAGTACAACCTTAAAACTATATCACAAGAAAACCTGTCGTGACCATCAGGCATCAGACCTGTGTATCCTACAGCATAAACAAGGGTAATGGGGAACACTACTAAGCCATGTTCAACCACAATGAGAAGATAAATATAAAACAACTGTAAAACAATTTATATAAGAGCAGATAAAACAACATACCTTCACAATGGATCCTCCCATAATATGATGGAAGAAAGAACCCTTATAGTGCAGTGGTTTTCCGGTATTTGGACTGATACCCCTTTCACCTGAACACAACGAAAAATTCACAGAAAAAAGGAGGAATCAGTGCATCAACCATTAAGTAGACAATATTTAAACAAAAATTCAACTGCAATCTGAAACATAAGCCGCAACTTTGATGGTAGAAATTGCAACTTTTGAAAGGGAAAAGGAAAGGCCCAGTTAACAAGTTGAAATAGAACACATTCTTAATCCAAATCAAATTTTATATACCTGGACATAAGGCACGGAAATTTTCTGCAGTCTTGGAAGCAATATCATAGAAAAGCTGTGACATCACAATGATCACTCATAAGATTGAATATTGCAAAAGTTGCAGAACCCAAAAGTTGCAGAACCTCTAACAGTAAGTGAACTGAGGCAATCTAGTTAGTTAACTTATTTCAATCTAAGTTATTATCAATTTAAGTAGATTTTATAGACAGCAATGCATAAGCACAATACGCACAATACATAGATTAAACATAGATTGAAAATCAAAGCACAATCTAATATCAAATGGAAACAATCGATGACGCAAAGAAATTACCTACAAATATAACACCAAAATCAATAAATTAAGTAGAAATGTTTCAACTTTTAAACAATTAAAAAACAATTCATATATGCCAGTACTTATAGATGGAAACCAAAAAGTGATTAAACAAGTAATTACCTTTAGTGAAGCAACATTGGTTCTATGTCATTCTTCAATTTGATCTCTGGTCATGTGCTGAGGAAGAAGACATACATCCAGCAAGTAACCAACTCAAATTTCATCTTGCAATTAGACTGCAATAGCTAAGCCAATCATACAAGAACATGAGCTTGGCATTATTTTGACACAGAATCATATCAAATCCTCAAAAAAATTAAAAATCGTACCTCAAGGGATAAATAAATTCAAGCCTTTCTTCAAATCTTCAAATCAATCTAACCCAACCAAACTTGGAAACACTTAAACCCTATATACATTAAAAGGAATGACAAACATTAAACAAACACCAAAATAGCAATTAGAAAATAGCTTCATATATACAGGTTTGTTCCAAAACAAAAACCCTACATACAGAGAGAGACATAATCCCATATTAAGTTTGATTCAGAGAGAGAGAGAGAGTGGTGCTTACCGTAAATGGAAGAAGAGATGCGAATGGAGCTAGAGAGATCCTAGTTCACTTTGATTCAGCGATGGACTTCTAAGGGAAACATGTGAACCTCGAGCGATATAGAGATTGTGGAGCGAGAGAGCGAATGGACTTCTCAAAGGTTAGGGTTTTTGATTCAGAAATCGTGGTGAGCGAGAGAGCAATCAGAGATTCAAAAGATTCAACATTGGGGATTTAGGGTTTTGGGGGAAAATCAATTTCTCGAAGGAGGGAGGCATGGAGAAGAAAGTAACGCTCACCAGAAGGTAGAGGCGTGGAGCAGAGACGGAGGATGGCGTGGTAGCTTTGCGACTTCGCGTTGTGCTGAGATGAGAGAGAAGAGGATGTGGGTCGTGGCTGATGGGTCGGTCGTAGAGTGAAGAGGGAAGAGGAGAACAGCGTGAAGAGGAGAACAACGTGGCTGATGGTGAGATGAAGATGTTGGGTCGTAGAGATGAAGAGGGAAGAGGAGAACAGCGTGAAGAGGAGAGGAGAACAGCGGCTGAATGGAGGAGAACAGCGTGAAGAGAACCGAGAGAACACAGCGTGAGTAGAGAGAAGAAAGAATAGGTTTAGTGTGGATCGGGTATGAGAAGGCATATTAAAATTTTAATTGAGGTTTCCGACGGACTACCGACGAAACCAGCCGTCGCAAATTACCGACCGAACCAAATTTCGTCGGAAACGAAGCGGAAAAAGCCTTAAAATATGTGCACATACTTACCGATGAACAATTCGTCGGAAATTCGTCGGAAATTTGCGACGAGAATGGGTCCATCGGAAATTCTGGTGGGAAAAGAAAGGTTTTCTTGTAGTGGATGTTTTAAAAAGAAAGTTGTCATGTCTCCAATACTTTGGAAAAATTGTCGTTTGTCTCCGGTGTTGTGAAAAACCCTCGTGTCTCAAATGTTTTAGAAAATTGTTGTCATCTTGGTGTATTGGCGCTGTTTTAGAAGATTGTTGTCCTCTAGGTGTCTTGGTGCGGTTTGATGCTAGGTGTGAAGGCTCAAACCTTGGTGTTGTTGGAACTAGGTGTGAAGGTTCCAAGTCTTGTTGTTCCGTTGTGTCAGGTGGTTGGTGTTTTCGGTGTCGTTGTGGCTAGGTGTGAAAGCCCAACTTTGGTGATATTTGGTGATTGTTGTTGGTGTGTCACATTGTGACTAATTTGGTGATTGTCTGTGTGCATTCATGGTGTCGCATACAGCATATGCATTATTTTGGTGAAGGCCTTTGGTCTTGGAGCTAGGTGTGAAAGCTCAAATTTTCTAAAAACTAGTGAGCCTGGTGTGAAAGCTCAATTTTTGGTGAATTTGTGAGCCTGGTGTGAAAGCTCTCAATTTTGGTGACGCCCCTATTTACGGGCAAGACTTTTGGTGATTTGGTACCACATGCATATGCCCGTTGGTGTGGGTTGCATTCATGCATCGTCATGACATCTGGTGACTGGTTGTAATATGTATAATTTGATGTAATGTTTATGGTTGGACGTATGTTTATAAATTGATGTGTGTAGTGGAGTGGTAGACATAGTATCATATTCTAGCATATTTCCTATCATTTTATGCTATTATATTGAAGATATCTCACCCCTTCTGTTTGAATGTTACCCCTATGAGGTAACGTGCAGGTGATTGCGAGTGAAGGCTTAGGTACCTTCACTATTCTGTGTCGGTGTCGTCGGTGTCATTTGCTTTCATGTGTAACACTCAAGGGGGGGATAAACGCTAAACTTTGGTTGTTATATTTTGGTTATTTGGAGTCCATTCAGGACGTTGTTATTTTATGTTTTAAAACTTACATTTTATTCGGCTGCGTGGTGATGTATTTTTGACCAATGTTATTTATGTCGTATGAGACATTTTGTTCATCGATGAATGTGTGACATCTCTTTTCAAAATATGAAATAAATTTTTGTAACTCTGATTTTATTAAATAATTACCGGGTAGAAAAGGGGTGTTACATTAGTGGTATCAGAGCAAAAGTTCGGTCTGTCCGGCCAAGTTGTCCAGTCGTAGTGTCAATTGACAATGGTGTGTTGTCAATTATATCTAACTGTTGGTTGTTTTTGTAGCAAGTGAGTTGAAATGGCAGGGAGGAACGACACTGCAATTGTTGCTGCTCTAGCTGCTATGGCACAAGCTGTGCAGAATCAACAGAATGCTGGTGAGAATGCTGGGGCTCGGAGTTTGGCTATATTTCAGAGAGAGAATCCGCCTACGTTCAAGGGCAAGTATGATCCTGATGGTGCTTTAGCTTGGTTGAAAGAAATGGAGAGAATTTTTCGAGTGATGGATTGTACCCAAGCACAGAAGGTCCGCTATGGTACGCATATGCTAGCTGAGGAAGCTGATGATTGGTGGTTAGAGACGAGGCAGAGGTTGGAGGCTGCTAATGAAGAGATTACCTGGGAAGTGTTCAGCAGAGAGTTTAACCGTAAGTATTATCCGGAAGATGTCTGAGGGAAGAAAGAGATTGAGTTTCTGGAGCTGAAACAAGGGAATATGTCCGTATCAGAGTATGCCGCTAAGTTTGTGGAGCTGGCAAAGTTCTATCCGCATTACACTGGAGCTAATGCTGAGTTTTCTAAGTGTATCAAGTTTGAGAATGGTTTGAGGCCCGAGATCAAGAAGGCAATCGTATATCAGAAGATCCGTGTTTTTGCTGACTTGATTGATAGTTGCAGGATTTTTGAGGAGGATAGTAATGCTCACTACAAGATTGTGAATGATAAGAGGAGCAAGTTTCAAGGCCGTAGTAAGCCGTATGAGGTCCCTGCGGGCAAGGGTAAGCAGAGAGCTGATGTTGGCAAGAGGACTAGTGGGGGAGATGCCCCTGCTAGCATTGTGTGTTTTAAGTGTGGCAAGCCTGGCCACAAGAGTGTCATGTGCAGAAGCGACGTGAAGAAGTGTTTCAAGTGCGGTAAGGATGGTCTTGTGGTGGCTGAATGTGAGCGCAAGGCAGTGGTCTGCTACAACTGTGGTGAAGAGGGGCACATTAGTACTCAGTGTCCGAAGCCGAAGAAAGAAAGGTCCAATGGAAAAGTGTTCGCTTTGGCAGGTGAAGAGCCTACTGCAGATGATGGACTCATTAGAGGTACGTGCTTCATTAATGGTACTCCTTTAAAGTCTATTGTTGATACTGGTGCCACTCATTGTTTTATTGCTGCTGATTGTTGTAAGAGGTTGAATCTTGTATTGTCTGCTATGAATGGAGAGATGGTTGTCGACACTCCAGCTAAGGGGTCGGTAACTACCTCTCTAGTATGTTCTCAGTGTCCCCTGTCGATCTTCGACAGAGACTTTGTTGTGGACTTTGTTTGTTTGCCGCTGAATGGATTAGATGTAATTTTGGGCATGAACTGGTTGGAGCATAACCATGTTCACATTGATTGTCGTCGCAAGTGTGTGAGCTTTGGAGAGGAAGAGTCTGGTTTGTTATCTGCTAGTCAGTTGCGGAAGTTAGCAAAGGAGGGAGTTCAGTTATTCTCACTGATGGCATCGCTGTTGGTTGAGAATCAAGCTATCATTGAAGAGTTGCAGGTGGTGCGCGAATTTCCTGAAGTCTTTCCTGATGAGATTCCTAGTGTACCGCCTGAGAGGGAAGTGGAGTTTTCTATTGACCTTTTACCCGGTACGAGGCCTGTGTCTATGGCACCGTACAGGATGTCTGCGTCAGAATTGTCTGAGTTGAAGAAGCAACTTGAAGATCTGCTTGAGAAGAAGTTTATTAGGCCGAGTGTATCGTCGTGGGGAGCTCCTGTGTTGCTAGTGAAGAAGAAGGATGAGAGCATGAGGTTGTGTGTTGATTATAGACAGTTGAATAAGGTGACCATTAAGAACAAGTATCCACTGCTGAGGATAGACGATTTGATGGATCAGTTGGTGGGTGCTCGAGTGTTCAGCAAGATTGATTTGAGATCAGGTTATCATCAGATCAAGGTGAAGGATGGAGATGTTCAGAAGACTGCTTTCAGGACGCGGTATGGGCATTATGAGTATTCGGTGATGCCATTCGGTGTCACTAACGCGCCGGGTGTATTTATGGAGTACATGAATCGTATATTCCATACTTACTTGGATCGGTTCGTGGTTGTGTTCATTGACGACATCCTGATTTATTCAAAGTCGGAAGAAGAGCATGCGGAGCATTTGAGATTAGTATTGGAGATCCTGAAAGAGAAAAAGCTGTATGCAAAGTTGTCTAAGTGTGAGTTCTGGTTGTCAGAAGTAAGTTTTCTGGGTCATATCATTTCTGGTAATGGTATTGCTGTGGATCCGTCTAAGGTTGATGCCGTGATGCAGTGGGAGAGTCCGAAGTCGGCTATGGAGATTCGAAGCTTCTTAGGGTTGGCTGGTTACTACAGAAGGTTCATCGAAGGTTTTTCTAAGTTGGCCCTTCTGTTGACTCAGTTGACTTGTAAGGGTAAGGCTTTTGTGTGGGATGCTCGTTGTGAAGAAAGCTTCCTTGAGTTGAAGAAGAGATTGACGACGTCTCCTGTTTTGACGTTGCCAAATCCGGGAGAGCCGTTCGTAGTGTATTGTGATGCTTCGAAGATGGGTCTAGGTGGCGTGCTTATGCAAAATGGGAAGGTGATTGCTTATGCGTCGAGGCAGTTAAGGATTCATGAGAAGAATTATCCAACGCATGATTTGGAGTTGGCTGCAGTAGTCTTTGTGTTGAAGATTTGGAGGCACTATTTGTATGGTTCCAGATTTGAGGTGTTCAGTGATCATAAGAGTTTGAAGTATTTGTTTGACCAGAAGGAGCTGAATATGAGGCAGCGAAGGTGGTTAGAATTGTTGAAAGACTATGATTTCGGTTTGAACTATCATCCAGGCAAAGCTAATGTCGTGGCTGATGCTTTAAGTCGAAAGTCCTTGCATATGATCGAGGAATTCAGGGATTTGAGTTTGGTTTGTGAAGTGTCGTCTCAGAGTGTTAAGTTGGGTATGTTGAAGATTAACAATGAGTTCCTTGACAGTATCAGAGAAGCCCAGAAGTTGGATATCAAGTTGGTGGATTCGATGGTCGGGGATGATCAGCCTGAGGGTAGTGATTTTAAGTTGGATGCCCATGGTGTTTTGAGATTTCGTAATAGGATTTGTATTCCTGAAGGCGCAGAGCTGAAGAGAGCAATTTTAGAAGAGGGTCATCGAAGTAAGTTGAGTATTCATCCGGGGGCTACAAAGATGTATCAAGACCTCAAGATGTTGTTTTGGTGGCCTGGTATGAAGCGAGATGTGGCGCAGTTCGTTTATGCATGTTTGATTTGCCAGAAGTCAAAGGTCGAGCATCAGAAGCCTGCTGGGTTGATGCAACCGTTGGAAATTCCAGAGTGGAAATGGGATGGCATCTCGATGGATTTTGTAACGGGATTGCCGAATACCGCGAAAGGGTATGATGCAATTTGGGTGATTGTTGACAGATTGACAAAATCGTCTCATTTTGTTCCTATCAGCATCACGTATCCGGTGTCGAAGTTGGCAGAGATTTATATCCGGGAGATTGTGAAGCTTCACGAGGTTCCTAAGAGTATTGTTTCGGATAGAGATCCGAGGTTCACTTCAAATTTTTGGAAGAGTTTGCAAGAGAAGTTGGGGTCTAAGCTGAGGTTGAGTTCGGCATATCATCCTCAAACAGATGGTCAGTCAGAGAGGACGATTCAGTCATTAGAAGATTTGTCGAGGGCTTGTGTTTTGGAACAGGGAGGTTCGTGGGACTCCTACCTTCCACTGATAGAGTTCACGTATAACAATAGTTACCATTCTAGTATTGGGATGGCACCTTTTGAAGCATTATATGGTCGGAAGTGTAGAACCCCGCTGTGTTGGTATGAGTCCGGAGAGAGTGTGGTGCTTGGACCGGAGATTGTTCGAGAGACAACCGAGAAGATAAAGTTGTTCCGTGAGAAGATGAAGGCTTCGCAGAGTCGTCAGAAGAGTTATCACGACAAGAGGAGAAAAGATTTAGTGTTCCAGGAAGGTGAGCATGTATTTTTGAGAGTCACTCCAGTGACCGGTGTTGGCCGTGCTTTGAAGTCGAAGAAGCTCACTCCTCGATTCATTGGTCCTTATCAGATTTCCGGGAGAGTTGGGAATGTGGCGTATAGAGTGGCTTTACCGCCAAATCTTTCGAATTTGCACGACGTGTTTCACGTGTCGCAACTTCGGAAGTACATTTCGGATCCGTCTCATGTGATCCACATGGATGACGTGGAGGTGCGGGAAAATCTCACGGTGGAGACTATGCCCGTGCGGATTGAAGATCATGAGGTGAAGGTGTTGAGAGGCAAGAAAATTGCATTGGTGAAGGTGGTCTGGTTAGGAGCTGCCGGTGAGAGCATGACTTGGGAGTTGGAGAGTAAGATGCGGGAGTCCTACCCAGAGCTGTTTGATTCAGGTGAGTTTTCGAGGACGAAAACATTCTAAGTGGGG
The DNA here is from genome assembly GCA_039519185.1 of Astragalus membranaceus. Lineage (NCBI taxonomy): Eukaryota > Viridiplantae > Streptophyta > Magnoliopsida > Fabales > Fabaceae > Astragalus > Astragalus membranaceus. Next base: position 82,163,201 of record CM076851.1, on the reverse strand, counting down.
GAGAGTTGTAACGCCCAAATGTTTAATTAAATTATTTAATTAAATATTTAGGTATTCAATTATTTTTATTATTTATTTTAATTGGTGTAATTATAATAGCATTTGACTAAGAGGTGTATAATCGAATATTAGGGGATGGTGTTAGTGATCGGGCTTAAGCTGGAGGAAAGCCCGTGATCCAAGCCCACTAGCTAGGCGCATAGGAGAAGCGCCTAGGCTAGGGTTAGGTGTCATTTGCGAATTGGCTTGAGAAAGAGAGAAAGAAAGTTGCGAAATAGAGAGAGGAGAAGAGAGAAAGAGTACGGCGCGAATCCCAAGGGAGGAGAAGAAGAGGAGTTCGCATAGTCCAAGGGAGCAGAGAGGAGCTGTGTTGCTGAGGTTCAGTTGGTGACTCGATCAAGAGAATTGGTGCTCTCCTACTATAAGGTAAGGGTGGGGTTCTTCCTTATAATAGGGTTTTATGATGAGGTTATGTGGGAATAGGTCCTAGGATGCCTAGGGTTCGATTTTGATGTTGAATTGATGATAGTTATATCATGATGCTGTTAATTGAAATGTTGGCTTGATTTGGTAGTTGTGGTGACTCAAAGAAATTGGTGATTCATTGTTGTTAGCCCAAATTGCATGTTAGGTGTTCGATAAAATGTTTGTTTGATGTTGTGATTCCCAAATTATGGTGATTGGCATTGGTGATTAAAAATTTATGAGCTAAATTGGTGATATGATTTGCATATGTGGTGTTTTGGTGAGTTTGGGTGATGCTGTTTTTGGCGCCCAGTGCATGGGCGCCGTGTTTGGGTCATGTTGCGTTCGGTCATGTTGCTGTTTTTGGCGCCCTGGCTGTGGGCGCCGTGTTCCAGTGTGTGTTGTGTTGCGCGTTGTTGGCGCAGGGGCGCCATGGGTGCCATTGGCGCCATGGGCGCCGTGTCTGGTGGGTGTGTGCGTGTGTCAGTGTATGTTGTGCGATGAGTCTTGGCGCAGGGGCGCCATTGGCGCCTGTGTCTGGGTGTGTCTGGGTGTGTTGCGCGCGTTGTCTTGGCGCAGGGGCGCCAAGGGCGCCATATCCTGTGCCATGTTGCGTTTTTGGGTTGCCTGGGCGCCAAGGGCGCCAGTTTCTGTTGCTGGCCAGTTTCCAGCGTGTTCCCTGCTAGGCGCCCAGTGCCTGGGCGCCATTTTCACGATGTTCCTCAATTTTTCCCCGGTTTTGTTTTTAACATATCTTTTGACTCGGGAGTCCGATTTAGACGTTTCAAAATGTTTTGGAAAGCTTATTCAGAGGCCTAGCTGAATATTCTAATTTGAGGCAAAGTAGTCCATTTTTCTGGAAAAGTTGTTAACCGTTGGTGTAGTCGTTAAATGGTGATGTTTTAAAAAGAAAGTTGTCATGTCTCCAATACTTTGGAAAATTTGTCGTTTGTCTCCGGTGTTGTGAAAAACCCCCGTGTCCCAAATGTTTTAGAAAATTGTTGTCATCTTGGTGTATTGGCGCTGTTTTAGAAGATTGTTGTCCTCTAGGTGTCTTGGTGCGGTTTGATGCTAGGTGTGAAGGCTCAAACCTTGGTGTTGTTGGAACTAGGTGTGAAGGTTCCAAGTCTTGTTGTTCCGTTGTGTCAGGTGGTTGGTGTTTTCGGTGTCGTTGTGGCTAGGTGTGAAAGCCCAACTTTGGTGATATTTGGTGATTGTTGTTGGTGTGTCACATTGTGACTAATTTGGTGATTGTCTGTGTGCATTCATGGTGTCGAATACAACATATGCATTATTTTGGGGAAGGCCTTTGGTCTTGGAGCTAGGTGTGAAAGCTCAAATTTTCTAAAAACTAGTGAGCCTGGTGTGAAAGCTCAATTTTTGGTGAATTGGTGAGCCTGGTGTGAAAGCTCTCAATTTTGGTGACGCCCCTATTTACGGGCAAGACTTTTGGTGATTTGGTACCACATGCATATGCCCGTTGGTGTGGGTTGCATTCATGCATCGTCATGACATCTGGTGACTGGTTGTAATATGTATAATTTGATGTAATGTTTATGGTTGGACGTATGTTTATAAATTGATGTGTGTAGTGGAGTGGTAGACATAGTATCATATTCTAGCATATTTCCTATCATTTTATGCTATTATATTGAAGATATCTCACCCCTTCTGTTTGAATGTTACCCCTATGCGGTAACATGCAGGTGATTGCGAGTGAAGGCTTAGGTACCTTCGCTATTTTGTGTCGGCGTCGTCAGTGTCCTTTGCTTTGATGTGTAACACTCAAGGGGGGGATAAATGCTAAACTTTGGTTGTTATATTTTGGTTATTTGGAGTCCATTCAGGACGTTGTTATTTTATGTTTTAAAACTTACATTTTATTCCGCTGCGTGGTGATGTATTTTTGACCAGTGTTATTTATGTCGTATGAGACATTTTGTTTATCGATGAATGTGTGACATCTCTTTTCGAAATATGAAATAAATTTTTGTAACTCTGATTTTATTAAATAATTACCGGGTAGAAAAGGGGTGTTACAAGCGTACTCGCTCCATATTTTTTCTCAAGGGTGTATGTCGACTTCCGCCAGTCTCCACCTGTCGGGACTTCATTCATTTCCTCAATAGATCAACACGACTTCCCGGTCACGTTGCGGCATTTGGTTGTGCTAGTTTTCTAGAGAGATTCCTTATGGTGCGACGAGCTTTCCAGGCTCGCTTTTTTCCCATAAGGTTCGCCCAAGGGTGGGGCAAGGACTCGTCTGCCCTGCCTATTGCCTGTCGGGACTTGATTTTTTTGCCCAAGGGTAACGTCGAGACGTTGCTCGGATCTTACCTGTCGAGACTTACGTTTGGAGTTATTGTGGTCCATTCTAGATGTTGCAAGAGAAAGATAAAATAATCCAGTCCTTTTATTTATTTTTGGTACAATTGGGGGCCTATATGGCTGTTCTACAAAAGTACATTTATTTGTTCTTCTTGTCTTCCTTTTTTTTTGGAGGGTCGGGTTAGTGCCTTTCCGGCTCGGCCCTCTTCTTCATCCCGGCTTTTTGGAGTTTTCATGCTCCGTGGCCGGTTTCTTCTTTTTGTCTTTCTTGCTTGCAGTTGCGGTTTTGTTTTGCTTGCTGTAGTTGGTGTCGTTCGTTCTTTGGACCAGCTTAACTTTCATGCTTTCGACATAACATTTCCTCGACATTTCTTGGTCTCCTTTCACTGTTCCGACCTACCGTTCGGCAGAGGATATTTTACACATAGGTGCGGGTAGGAGACCGCTGCGAAGAGAGCATTGAGGGCTGGTCTTCCCATGATCATGTTGTAGGAGGACAAAGCTTGGATTACCATGTACTGCAGCACCACAGTTTTTGCATCCTCTTTTTCTCTGAACGTTGTGCAGAGATCCAGATACCCACGAACTGCTACCTGTTCTCCTGGGAATCTCACCAAGGTGCCAGGATAGTTTTTTAACATGCTGGACGGGAGTTTGAGCTTCCCCCATTAATTAGGACCCTTGCCACTTTAAGGCCGCTGGTGGGGATTGAGATCACAACTGGGGTGTCCGCCCGGGGCCGGACACCGTTGAAATCTTGGACCTCGAAGGAGATACCTAGATATTCCTGCACAACGTATCCTTCATTACTACCAACTTACATTATTAATTGACTTCACATACCTTTTTCTTGCCGATGCGGTGGCTCCTCCTCCCGAGAACCCTCCGACAATGGAGTTGATCCCCCCTTTGTTGCCCTTTCATGCTCGGTCTCTCCCCGAGTGTCTTTTTGTACTTTTTCTCCGCCTGTTACTTGCATGCGGCTTGTATTGCTCTTCCGACGCTTTCCATCTCCGGTTTCACCTTCTTTCACGATCTTCTTCAAATTCCCTCTCTGGAACAGCTGCTCTATCTGTTGCTTTAGTGTCCAGCAAACGTCTGTTGTGTGACCGTCCGCGCGGTGGTACTTGCAATATGAGTCTGGGTTTCTGCCCATTGTTCCGACAAATGGGGCCGGTCTCCGCATAGTGTCGTCCTGCAAAGACTTGTCCAGAATGTCCGAGGGTCTTGCATTTAGCAGGGTGTACCCTTCTTCTGCCCCTAGCCTGGTTGACCGATTCCTGTTCTGATTTCCTTTGTCTCCTCTGTCTCTTCCTTGAGACCAAGCGCAATATTGTTCTACTCGCTCGGCTGTTGGTGCTTGCTTTCCTGCTTCTTTTTCCCTCTTCCCAGCATTGGACTCCTCGGCTTCTATGTGTTTCTCCGCTCTGATCCGCACTTCATCCATTGTTCGAGGCTTCCAGACGATCAGCGCTTCACTGAAGGTTACGCTCCACAGACCCTTTATGAAAGAGGTTACGAAGAACTTCTCGTCCGGCTCCTCAACAGGACGGTGGTCTGTTGAACCAATCAAGATAGCTTTTGAGTGGCTCGGACTGTCCTTGGCGCACGTCAAATAGGTCACCAAGGCCTACCTCTTTCTTCTTATTCGCCAAGAATTGCTACACGAACCTGCTTGCTAGGTCTTCAAATTCTGTCACGGATCGCACTGGGAGCCCCTTAAACCATTTCAGGGCAACTTCTGCCAAGGTCCCCGCAAACATTTTATAGTTGATGGCATCGTTGCCACCGCTGGTGAACATCTGGGTTTGAAAGGAATCCACATGGCTCTGGGAGTCCCCGAAGCCGTTGTAGCTTCCGAGGTAGGCTCCCTGAACCTGGGTGATATTTCCACCGCCTGAATTTCTGTCGTGAATGGCTGAAATGCACGAAGCGGAGTCCTGGTGGCCTCCATCTAGTTGCTAGTTGTTGCTGCAACTGTACATCCCTTGCTTCTAAAGCCTGGGAGCGGAGTTGTTGTTCCTCATTCCGGTGCTGTTGATCAACATTTTGGTCTGGAGGAACTGTACTGCAACCATCAGTTCCTCCAGCCTTGGATCCGCATTAGGCTGATGGCCATTGGATTCGCTAGGATCGCTGGTTCCGTTTCTGGTGGTTACCATTGTGTGATAGTGGTGGTTTTTTTGATTTGGTTTCAGTGTGGGACATGGAAAAAGTTTTACTCCGGCCCCACGGTTCGCGCCAATGTTACGATCGGTTTCTCTGGATAAGAAAGGACCGAACACAAGCTATGTTGTATTCTGCGTAAAGTGCCTAAGAACAAGTATTTGAGTGATGAATCAAAGTTGGGACCGAACAAATATTTATAGTACAATCGTGTTTAAATGCTCATAATTACAATCAATGGCCGAGTTGACCGTTACATACAGATTGGCCTCAATCCAGTGTTGTCAATTGCAAATCTCGAAAAATAGCGAAACACCAAAAAACCGATATGTGAAAAAATGAATAGCGTTGTGGGCAAATAGCGGAAGCCGCACATAGCTGTTGAAATAAATTAATTCTCTATGAAAAAGTAGTAGATAAATATAATAAAATTAAGAAGAGTGACGATAGGGACCAATATCAAGTGATGTTTAGGCACCGGTCCTCCCTCCATTGTCATCTCACTAAAGTTACATATACAACCACTAGTATTTTTTTGTTCACCAGAACAACGGCAAAAATTTGTAAAAACTAATCATGTAATTATTAAATGTAATTTTTTTATGCAACTTAGGTATTAATAAGTGCTTATATATTACTGGTAAAATATTGTTAATATATAAAGGAATTGTAAATGAAAGGAGTGAAATATCAACTATATATATATATATATATATATATATATATATATATATATATATATATATATATATTAGTTTATGCTCATGAGTATTGGTCTAGTCCCCCATGTATTTTGTTTATTTTCCTTTTTTTTATCAATAAATCTTAGGGGAATACTCTTTTTCCTTCTTGATGTTTTTTCCCTAAGGAGGGTTTTGCATCCGAAAGTTTTAACGAGGCTCCACATCCCTTTCTTGTGCTAAAAAAAATCTTTTCAAATTTTAATATAATTTTATTTTTTTTAATATACATATATATATGTATATATATATATATATATATATATATATATATCGTATTTTATACTTTATTGCGGTCTAAAATAATTGAATTGGGCTGAGGTCCTGTGCTAATGCACAGGCTACACAGTTCAGTAAGTCCCTGTTGATGAAGTTAGTCACGAAAGAGGAAGTCATTGGTGCTCTTATGAGTATGAGGTCTTATAAGGTTGGTGTAGATGGTTTCCAAGCTGTCGTTTTCAAAACTTTTTGGAATGAAGTGGGGGATGATTGATGATGTTTGAGAGTTTGTGAAGAGTGTTTATGCTACATGTACCAATGATGTGGCAGTTACTGAGACTCTATTGGTCCTTATTCCAAAAGGGGACCATCCTATATCCTTTAGAGTGTGTTTGGGAGTCCGGAGGGGAGGGGAGGGCATGGGACTAACTAATAGTGTAAATTCTTTAGTGATTGAAAGAAAAATTATCTTCCTAGACCCCCCCACCCCCAAACCCCTCTTCTAGTTTATTTTTGGAGCCCCTCCAAAACCATCCAAATTTGGGGGATTTAGGAGGGGCATCAAATATGAACTAGGAGAGGGGTTTGGGCTCCTCCCGAGAACCCTCCGATAATGGACTGTATTCCCCCTTTGTTGCCCTTCCATGCTCTCTCTCTCCCCGAGTGTCTTTTTATACTTTTTCACCGCCTGTTTCTTGCGTGCGGCTTGTATTGCTCTTCCGAAGCTTTCAATCTCCGGTTTCACCTTCTTTCACGTACTTCTTCAAATTCCCTCTCTGGATCAGCTGCTCTATCTACTGCTTTAGTGTCCAGCAAACGCCTGTTGTGTGACCGTCCGTGCGGTGGTACTTGCAATATGAGTCTGGGTTTCTGCCCATTGTTCCGACAAATGCGGCCGGTCTCCCCATAGTGCCGTCCTGCAAAGACTTGTGCAGAATGTCCGAGGGTCTTGCATTTAGCAGGGTGTGCCCTTCTTCTTCCCCTAGCCTAGTTGACCGATTCCTGTTCTGATTTCCTTTGTCTCCTCTGTCTCTTCCTTGAGACCAGGCGCAATATTGTTCTACTCGCTCGGCTGTTGGTGCTTGCTTTCCTGCTTCTTTTTCCCTCTTCCCAGCATTGGACTCCTCGGCTTCTATTAGTTTCTCCGCTCTGATCCGGACTTCATCCATTGTTCGAGACTTCCAGACGATCAGCGCTTCGCTAAAGGTTACGCTATGCGGACCCTTTATGAAAGCGGTTACAAAAACTTCTCGCCCGACTCCTCAACAGGACGGTGGTCTTGTTGAACCGATCAAGATAGCTCTTGAGTGGCTTGGACTGTCCTTGGCGCACATCAAATAGGTCGCCAAGGCCTACCTCTTTCTTCTTGTTCGCCAAGAATTGCTGCACGAACCTGCTTGCTAGGTCTTCAAATCCTGTCACGGATCGCACTGGGAGCCCCTTAAACCATTTCAGGGCAACTTCTGCCAAGGTCCCCGCAAACATTTTACAGCTGATGGCATCGTTGCCACCGCTGGTGAACATCTGAGTTTGAAAGGAATTCACATGGCTCTGGGAGTCCCCGGAGCCGTTGTAGCTTCCGATGGTAGGCTCCCTGAACCTGGGTGGTATCTCCACCGCCTGAATTTCTGCCGTGAATGACTGAAATGCACGAAGCAGAGTCCTGGTGGCCTCCAGCACCTGGGTGAATCTCCTCATGTCTGCTAGTTGCTGCTGCAACTGCACTTCTCTTGCTTCAAAAGCCTGGGAGCGGAGTTGTTGTTCCTCATTCCGGTGCTGTTGATCAGCATTTTGGTCTGGAGGAACTGTACTGCAGTCATCAGTTCCTCCAGCCTTGGATCCGCATTAGGCTGATGGCCATTGGGGTCGCTAGGATCACTGGTTCCGTTTCTGGTGGTTACCATTGTGTGATAGTGGTGGTTTTTTTATTTGGTTTCAGTGTGGGACGTGGAAAAATATTTACTCCGGCCCCACAGTTCGCGCCAATGTTACGATCGGTTTCTCTGGATGAGAAAGGACCGAACACAAGCTGTTGTATTCTGCGTAAAGTGCCTAAGAACAAGTATTTGAGTGATGAATCAAAGTTGGGACCGAACAAATATTTATAGTACAATGGTGTTTAAATGCTCATAATTACAATCAATGGCCGAGTTGACCGTTACATACAGATTGGCCTCAATCCAGTGTTGTCAATCGCAAATCGCAAAAAATAGCGAAACACCAAAAAACCGATATGTGAAAAATGAATAGCGTTGCGGGCAAATAGCGGAAGCCCCACATAGCGGTTGAAATAAATTAATTCTCTAGGAAAAAGTAGTAGATAAATATAATAAAAATAAGAAGAGTGATGATAGGGACCAATATCAAGTGATGTTTAGGCACTGGTCCTCCCTCCATTGTCTTCTCACAAAAGTTACATATACAACCACTAGTATTTTTTCGTTCACCAGAACAACGGCGAATCGTAACAAATTTGAAGAGAGGGCAAAAATTTGTGCGGTACCCATTTGAAAATTTAGTCTAAAAACTAATCAAGTAATTATTAAATGTAATTTTTTTATGCAACTTAGGTATTAATAAGTGCTTATATATTACTAGTAAAATATTGTGAATATATAAAGTAATTGTAAATGAAAGGAGTGAAATATCAAATATATATATATATATATATATATATATATATATATATATATATATATATATATATATTAGTTTATGCTCATGGGTATTGGTCTAGTCCCCCATGTATTTTGTTTATTTTCCTTTTTTTATCAATAAATCTTAGGGGAATACTCTTTTTTCTTCTTAATATTTTTCCCTAAGGAGTGTTTTCCATCCGAAAGTTTTAATTAGGCTCCACATCCCTTTCTTTAGCTAAAAAAAAAATCTTTTGAATATTTAATATAATTTTATTTTTTTAATATATATATATATCGTATTCTATACTTTATTGCGGCCTAAAATAATTGAATTGAGCTGAGGCCCTATGCTAATGCAAAGGCTACACAGTTCAATAAGTCCCTCACTAGTGCAAAATCTGTTTTAAAAAGCACTATTTGAAATCAGTTGTTTGGATAACCGATTCCAAATGTAGGCACGGTGGCAATTTTGCAATTAAATTGATGTTGGAGAGACTTTTTTAGACATTTGGAATCGGTTGTGTAAACAACCGATTCAAAAACAGTTAATTTGGAATCGGTAGCCTAAACAACCAATTGTTAAAGTCTGTTTTTCACTAAAAAAACCCTAAAATTTCAGTTCCCTCTATTCACGCCTCTCTCTCACCAACATTCCATTCAGTCCCCCACTCCCACTGTAACACCCCAACTTTCCTAGGTCACTAGTTAGGTTAAACCTCTAAGGTTAAAAAGAATATGAATCACTTTGTACAAGACAATTTTCCTTCAAAATACTTTACAAAATGTGAATCAGAATAGCACCAGCATTTGAAAGGTATAATGCAAACCATGGTGTACTAACTTCATAAGGGTAGTGATATCTCACATACATAGATACGTAACATAAACATCCCTGTGATAAGTCACGACTGCACCCAATAACAACAACAAAAACAGAATACTCTGGAGTTGTGAATTGCCTTCATCAAGGACCACTCATAACTCGGGAGTAGTTCTGGCAATCCCCTGCATAGAGACATGCCCCAAGAACGGGTCCAAGAAGGCCCTACTGTCAAAGTATGCACATACAAAACGTATACAGTCATCCAATACCAGAAAATAAGTAATACTAAATGCAAAATACATAAACCTTAAGCTGATCACTAGACTCTAAACCAACAACACACTAGTGCACGCGCCCACTGGAAACACCTGTATCCCGACCGGCTCCTCCTCCTCGCTACTGACCATGCACTCGATCATCGGCTGGTGGTGGCGATCAGCCCAAAATAACAACAACAAGGGTCATCAACCAAAAACAACATATATACATATATGTGTATACCGTTACATATTCAAGTCAGATATACATAAGAAAAACAATCTCAGTTAAAAATCAACAGATGAACACCATCACACACCACTCATACTCCACACATCCTAATGCAATGGCTACATGCAAGTGCAAATGATTCCGGAATATCACCTCCCCCGAAGGGGTTTGTGAGGTCCAATAGAGAACAACACCGCCATTTGTGAGGTCCAATAAAGAACAACACCATCATTTGTGAGGTCCAATAAAGAACAACACCACCTATGTATGCATGAATATACACAACAACTCATGCATATTCCCACCACACAATGCATTATTCAACCAAGCATCACATGCAATCAAGAATAATGACATACACATCGATAGCCACATAACCTCAAACACACACATCAATTCATACAATGATTTTCACCACTTACAACTTAATTCAGTAAATGCTTTAAAGGAGTTAGAAGATGCCCTTACCGCTTCGCTGGCTCTTACTGCTCCCTTCTGACACGGTTCCAACTCTGTCTCTCCTCTCAACACCTTTAAATCATAAAGATTTTAGTCTTAGTCAACAAAATCTTCAGAATCTATGTCTACTACCATTCACCCAACTCACATACTACCCTTAGAGTTTTCTTTCCCCCCAACAACTAGGCACACAACTTCTAGAGCATATAAGTTAGATTTGATTTCAAACACTAATCAAAACTCCATGTTTTCAAATTTCCCCATTGAAATATCAACACTATAACAAAATAGTTTTTCCTCAAAGGTACGCTACTGAATACAATTCCATCTCTTTTGACTTCACCAAATTTTAATTCTCCCAAACTTTCTTCACATAGTCATTGTTAAATCTCATAAAAGTTACACTTTAACATATAAGGATTTGATAGTATCATACCATATTTTCTTCAACCTAAGGAACATCAAGGAAACTTAAAATTTCAACACTTTGTTAATTCAACTCATAAGTTTAACAACTTCCTACCCCAAAAATTTTCCATTCTTTTGAAGTTTCATTCGAAGCAATACTACTATAAACTAGTTTGTGAAATTTCAAAATATCTCCTTTTCTTTAAAACCAAAAATAAGTAAATAAATAGATCATCAATAGACTAATAATTTGTTGAAGTTCAAGTACTCCAACAGTGTGACTAATCTAAGTGAAACACTCCAGTAGCCATAACACAAACATGATACACAAAAGTAATACTAATAAAATAATGGTTACCATTATAACCAAACAATGGACAAGCAACTACAATCACTCATTCCCAAACCCAAAACTCACTCTTCCTGTACACGTTGCTTTTTAGAAAGTGGGAGAATCAAGTTTTGTTCTTTTTCTTATATCCCTATTTTCTTACCTTCATCAAAAACAACTACCATAACTAAGTGAAATTTCTAAATCCCTATCACAATCAGTTCGGCAGTAAGAAGACAAGAGAGAAGAGGAAAAATAACTTACTATTGAGGCACACCACAAGCTTCCCCAAGGAAATCCCCAAACTTTCTCTCTTGGAAGCTCTCCTAAAATCCTAGTCGATCTCACTTGAACCCCCAAAGTTTGATCAACAATGGAGCACCAACACTTTTTCTCTTTTCAAACTTAGGAAAGAAGAAGATATACTAAAGTGTGGGGTGTGGACTTCTCTCGGCAGTCCACTTGCAAGGAGTAGATATTTTTTTCTCACTTTGTGGAATTACCCTATGAACCTTTGTTAGCTAACTAATTAGTTAGTAAACAAACTATTCAATCCTTCCACTTTTCTAAGATTAGTTACTTGATTAATTCCCTAAAAATATTAGTTAAATTAAATTATGCTACTCCCTAAATATACAACTAATCAATCACATTCTCTTACACATTTTTTTTTAAAACCAGTTAGTCACCTCACTAAACTCTCAGAAAATATCTACCCCGATATTTTTAGTTAACTGATAAATCCTAAGCTCAACAAATGAATTTTCTCATAATAATAGTATATCACTGTAACGTGACTAGATAATTTAAGTTACCGAAACCTAGGGTCATACACCCACGCACTCTGTTCACTCCCCCATTGTTTTCTCTATCTCTGTATCCCTTCCCTCTAACATTCTCTTTCTCTGTATCTCTTCACTCTCTTGCATCTCTTCCATAACTGCCTTCAGGTACTGAGAGGAAGAACGTTTCCGTCACCGGACCTTCAAGTTCCTCAGGTTCCTCTCGCTGCCTTCAGATTCAGCTTTGCCTTTCTCTTCTTTCCAGGGTTTACTTCAAAGGTGAGTTCTTTCTCTGTACTTTCTTTCCCTTTGGTTAGGGTTTTCTTCAAATCCATTATGTTGCCTTCAGATTCAGTTTGCGATCTCTCATTCTCTCACTCCATCAGCCTCGCGTTCCTCTCGTTTCTTCTCCCCCGGCGATCGCTCCATCTCTCCGTTCGCTCCATCTCTCCGTTTCTTCTCCCCAGAAAATCAACAAGAACAAGAAGAAGAAGAATAGAAGAACAAGGGTGAGGATGAGGTGTTCGTTCATCAGGCATCCGAAGATGACGAGAGGCTCGTCACGGAGGAAATAGAGAAAGACCCAAGCTTCCTAGTTCCTAGTTTAAATCTTTGGTGTTGTCCACTTCAAAAATGCTTTAAGTCAGTAGCAATGATGGGTAGTTGTAGCGCTGTGTAGCATTGTTTTGAAGTTATTTTATCATGTTTATCTATAGGAAGAAGACTGTCATGTGGATGGACGCCATCTAACAATCCGCTCACGGCTCATCTCCTAGTGGTAAATATGATCTTGAAATTGTTATTGAGATTTACCCACAGAAAAACACATCATTAGAGGTAAATGTGTTGTATTTTATTGAAAATAAAAAGATATTTCAAAAGTGAGAAGTCCCACATTGCTTGGCTTTGGATTCACCTAAGTCTTCATATACTAAAGCTTAATGAGAGCTAGTAAACAAGCAACTAGAAGGGACTCCCTCGCGCGCACAAGCAGGACCAACATGGCTTGGATCAGTGCGAATCTTTCGATTCCCCCCTGTGCGCTCGACTGGCTTGGATCAGTGAAAAGATTTGGTGGAAAACTGGCAAAACAACCCATTTATTCCGTAACCGCAGAGTTAAACATTTTGATTACAATTGATTTTCGAAACTGGCTATTGATTGCTGGAGCCTATCCGATTTTCGAAACCCATTTATTCCGTACCTCGGTTCTTTATCTAACATTTCTGTTCTTTATCCGATTTTCGAAACCCATTGATTACATTTTGATTACAATTCTTCAGGGCAGTCGCAAGATGCCTCCGGTTCTTTATCTAACATTTCTGTGTTTGCAGGTTCATTTTCGACAGCAGCTACTTCGACTTCGACAGCTTCTGTTTCTGCACACTTGGTTCGCAGCGGTACTTACTATGAATTTGATTTCCTGTAGGGATTTTATAAGTCATCCGGTAATTTCTGTACTCAATGTGAGGCTGAAGGCTTCCGAAAAATTACATTTTATCAGGTTGGCATCTTAGAGCAGTTAATATAATGGGCAGCTCTTTATTTTTATGTAAATTAATTTCCAAATCAAATTAATGGATCCCATTCACCTATCATCCAACAGGATCGGCCTGATATAATGGCAAAATATACAGTTCGCATTGAGGCAGATAAATCAATGTATCCAGTGTTATTGTCTAATGGAAACCTAGCTGAACAGGGTGACTTGGGGGTAATTCTTCACTGAGATGCTTTGCAATGTAAACTACCTAGATGGTTACTTTGCTATTCATGGGCGTTATTTATGCTTTCCTGTAGGATGGCAAACATTTTGCTGTTTGGGAGGACTCCTTCAAGAAACCTTGTTATCTGTTTGCCTTGGTTGCTAGCCAATTGCAGAGCAGAGATGACACATTTACTACCCGCTCAGGACGGAAGGTGTCCCTTAGAATCTATCTGGACACCTGCTGATGATGTACCTAAGACTGCACATGCTATGTATTCTCTGAAAGCAGCTATGAAGTGGAATGAGGATGTCAGTCTTTATTTAATTTTGAATTTATTCGATCAGAGGAACTATCTTGATTTCAAATATATGCTGTTTTGATTTGCTGTCTTGTTATGTGCTTTGCAAACAGGTTTTTGGACTTGAATATGACCTTGATCTCTACAATATTGTTTCTGTCCCAGATTTTAATATGTAATTTCCATCTACCTTTTTTTCCTACAAAATTTGAATGACCCTATATGTATCACACCTTTGTATATTATAGATATGAGATGAGATAGCATAAAAAGATTAGAATGCAGAAAGTAATATTGTGTTCTTGTTTTTCTGATGCTCAGGGGAGGCATGGAAAACAAAAGCTTGAATGTGCGTCTCCTTTTTGGCAGCTTGTCTAGGTTGGTTGATTGTGTTCACTTTTGACATTTATTTGACTGTTTGTAGATTTTCAATTCCGAGTGTCTATTGGCTTCTCCAGAGACTGCCACAGATATTGATTATGCTCAAATATTGGGAGTTGTTGGCCACGAGGTTTGTAACTATCACATATTAGCAGTACTGAAAATCATTTACTTTTCTAGAAGTAAGTTCCTTAGCTTTTGTTGACTTTGACTAAAGCTTATTTAATGTCTATTATGCAGTATTTCCACAACTGGACTGGCAACAGGTGGTGTTTCTTACTATCTTGCTATCTCTTCATCTAAGGGTTTTATATGCTCTTATTACCCTTTCAAATCATTTTATAATGCTTTTTCATTCATACTCAGTTCCATTTTGGATTCATATTTGAGATATTAGAAACCTGAGTTTTCATGTGAGAATATGACACATACAAGAAACAAAAATCATCTTGATAAGCTAATTTCTGTACAAGTTGTTTTTTTGACAGATTCTTATTAGCTGTTTTTAGTTTTTCTTTCATCAACTACATACATCAGCCATTGACAGGACAAAAACTTGGTTATGACGGTTTTCAAGAGAAAGCACTCATTTTCAAAAACTTGGAACCTCACTATTAAGTGAGTTGTCTAAGAGTTTAGTTTTTGGGTCTTAAATCTTAATTCTCTTCTGGCAGGAACTGACCATGGCCAGAAAGCACAGAGTGATGGATGGGTTGTTACTGTTGCTTTAATTGAGGGTGTTGACTTGACCTCCTTGGAGTCAACAGGGTTATCAGATCCCTATGTGGTTCTCACATGTACGTAATGGACAAACAAGGTCAAGTTCTGTCAAGCTTGAAACCTCCAATCCTCAATGGAATGGTTTTCCCTTCTAACTTGTTACTTATTTCAAAAAAAACAAATTGTTCTGATATGCTTATATACTTTATATATTTTACTGATACTTTAGGAAGAAAAGTATATAAGAGCAATGAAATGCTTTATATACTTTATATTTCGGCTTCTTTCAATGCTTATCAACAGAATTGGCAGACATGTGGGTTATGCTTGAAGGAAAGCTAGCTCAGTCTTCTCAATCAAAGTTGCATTTGAGAGTTTTCTTGGATAACAACAAAGGAGTTGAAATTATCAAGGATTATTTGGAGAAGAAGGAAAAGGAAGTACGCAAAAAGGTGAGCACTTGTCTATGTAATATGTACTTTTCTCCATCTATTTTGATCTATTTATTGTTTTTGACTATTAGTGGTTGGATTGCAGTTGAATCTTAGACCACCTTAAAGCAATTCTACATTCCAGAAATTGTTTGGCCTGCCTCCAGAAGAGTTTCAATGCCAACTTCTTTGGACATAAAACCAAGTTTTTCTTTCTTTGGGAAGACATTGAAAACATTCAAGTGCTTCCTCCATCACTGCAATCCTTAGGAAGTCCTACATTGGTCATAATTCTACGAAGTGGTGAGATTTGCCTACTGCAAAGGTCCTACACTGCAAAGGTCTGTGACAGCAGCAAAACTGTGGTAAAAGATGGTAGAGAGGGCATTAAGGAAGTGGTGAGATTTGCCTACTGTAGTTTGATATTTATTATGAAAATCTAGGTAGTTTTAAGAAATGTCTAACATGTGACAACGTTGATCTTGGTATTTTGATCACTAGACTATGTAACCGCGGGCTGATTTAAGCTAATAGTTTTATGCATACTGATTCTTACCTTTTCCATTCAGATTCTGACCTATTATTGTATTTAATCTGTCATCATCCTCTATATCATCTTTAGAGTTTGCTTAAGTTGAGTCCATTGCTGTAATTGTTATAATCTGATCTGATTTGGAAGTGAAATCAGATCTGAAAAATCAAGAACAATGTCAAAAAACAGGGTCAAGAGTGGAGAAAACCATGATCTTGAGTGGTTGACATTTAATTTTTTTTTTAAAAAAAGGTGACATTTCGAATCGGTTATCTAAAGAACCGATTTTAAATGTATTTTTGGGTACATTTAAAATCGGTTGTTTATATAACCGATTCAAAATGTCCCTACATTTAGAATCGGCACATTTGGAATCGGCCAATAACCGATTCCAAATGTGCCAAACAACCGATTCTAAAAGCCTTTTCTGCACTAGTGTCTGTTGATGAAGTTAGTCACGAAAGAGGAAGTCAATGGTGCTCTTATGAGTATGAGGTCTTACAAGGCTCTTGGTCTAGATGGTTTCCAAGCTGTCGTTTTCAAAACTTTTTGGAATGAAGTGGGGGATGATTGATGATGTTTGAGAGTTTGTCAAGAGTGTTTATGCTACATGTACCAATGATGTGGCAGTTACTGAGACTCTATTGGTCCTTAATCCAAAAGGGGACCATCCTATATCCTTTAGAGTGTGTTTGGGAGTTTGAAGGGCATGGGAGGGCATGGGACTAATAGTGTCAATTCTTTAGTGATGGAAAGAAAAATTATCTTCCTAAACCCCCCAACCCCTCTTCTAGTTTATTTTTGATCCCCTCCAAAACCATCCAAATTTGGGGGATTTAGGAGGGGCATCAAATATAAACTAGGAGAGGGGCTTGGGGGGGGGGGGGGGGGAGTTAGGGGGAAAATTTTTCTACCCATCACTGAAAGTTTACATTATTAGTCTCATCCCCTCCCCTCCCCTTCAAACTCCCAAAAAAAAGGAGATCCTATTTTCCGTTGTGTTTGTCCTTTGTATGGAAAGATTGTGAGAGATTATTTCTTAAGCAGTTCAAGGAGGAGAGTGGATGCCTATTCACTTAAGCGACAGTGTCTCAAGTTAAGGTGGTTAGGAAGGTGTTGGACTTCCTTCCTTTTGCACTAAAGCGACAGTGTCTCATTGGAAAAGATTCCAACAAATGGTCAAATTTTCACTTGGCAGGTATGCTGAAACTAGAGATGTCAATTCGAGCGGGGCGGGCCCATTCGGGCCAAAGACAATTTCAGGCTCGGGCGGGCTGGGCCAAATTTACTTCAGGCTAAAAAATAACCAGCTCATGCGGGCTATGGGCCATTCGGGCTGGCCCATGGGCTCTTTAATTCATTTTTTAGCTAAAAACTGATTTATCAATTTGAAATTCTTAGTTAAATACATCATATTCTGAGTACACTCTGTTATAAAATATGTCTTAGTATAATATATCTTGTTAGACTCAATATATATTATGAGTACACTCGGTTACAAAATATCCGTTTGAACATGCTATTTTGTAACTTAACAAGCATGCTATTTTGTAACTGAATGGGCCAAGCATGCTAACTCATAATACTCATAATTAGTTTGAACATCTCTTAAACTTTAACAATTAGCATAATTACTTCAAAATAGGCAACAAGGCCACTAGTACACAAGGTCCAAAATAAGCAACATGGCCACTAGTACACAAGGTCCAAAAGATACACAATGCCACTACATTCATTATCCAGCAATAGCAATGTTCATTAACCAAAATGGTCCTATATTACAAAAACAAGTTCCTTCTCAAAATAAGATTAGTCACCACATCATTCTTGCTCATCCAAAATAATGATATTCGGATGATTCTTGTCTTCATCAATTTGGGCTGTCCTTTCATTCACACCATCAATAGCAACATCAGTAGAACCAAATTCTCCTAACACATTAAAATAAACAATTAACAATAACAATGTCAAATAGATAGCACATAATTGTAAGAGTATAAAAAGAATAACATTAAATAAAAGTCTAAGTATTAACTTACCGTCTTGTGAGAACCCAAGTAACCAATCGCGAGTGCAAATGAGAGCTTCCAAATTTGTTGAAAGTAGAGAGCTTCTATACTTGTTCAAAATGCGACCTCCAATGCTAAAAGTGGACTCAGATGCCACTGTGTTTATTGGAATACTCTATATCTCTAGCCATTCTTCCTAAATGACCATGTTGCTAAGAGAGACCCCTCCAATATTCCAAAACATCTAAACTCTTCTGACCCACAAGTTTTGGCTTTGCTAAGTAGA
Source organism: Astragalus membranaceus (assembly GCA_039519185.1). NCBI lineage: Eukaryota > Viridiplantae > Streptophyta > Magnoliopsida > Fabales > Fabaceae > Astragalus > Astragalus membranaceus. The sequence continues at coordinate 82,144,986 of CM076851.1, read as the reverse complement.
GGTCAAGTTCAGATTTTCCTTTGAACGTTGTTTCTTTCATCTCTTGCTCTTCAAAAGCCTATAATAATTCAAACAAAAATATAAAGTCAAAGTAGAATGATATATCATTAATACAAGTGATCTAATCAAATAACAAACTAAGACTTACATCATATTCTTTTGACCAATTTGTGTTTGTCGTTTCTTTGCTAGTTGGATTTGAAGGATGAGAGTCGGTGGGAGTAGCTTCCACGTTGTTGACATATTCATTGAAAAGTTTATATAAAGCATTCTTCACGATGCCCAACTTCTCATCAACAATGAGGTTGTTGGAATAAAGTTTAGAGTAAGCATACTTTAAAAATTGAAACTTCATTCTAGGATCAAGAACACGTCCAAAAGCACGAACAAAATTATTAGTACTAGGGCTTCTTTCTGGTGAAGCACAAAATGTTTCTTTCTCGTTTGTTCTTTGGAAGTTTGGACTTTGGAAGCCAACAACAAAATTATTAGTACTAGGGTTAGGATAAGTTGGGCTAGGCAAGTGAAACTGGGCCTAAAAAATACACTGGGTCAGATTTTATTTTTTAGACCTAAACTGGATCATTTTTTTGGACTCAAACTGGGTCAGATTTTAAAAAAAAATGTAATTACACTCTTTTTTTTAAATTGTCGGGCCAGCGGGCTGGCCCATGACGAGCTGATAAATTTTCGGGCGGGCCCGGGGCAGGCCAAATTTTTTTATAACTCCTTTTTTTGGCCCATATCACTTTGTTTGTCGGGCGGGTTTGGCAGGCCCGTCGGGTTGGGCTCACTTTGACGGCTCTAGTTGAAACACCCTTTCCCGTCTCACCTTAGTAACCCAATAAATCATTTAATATTTAAAAAGGTTTCTTTCTACGTTTTATAGTTGTGGATACACACAATATATTGCACAGCAGAAAATATAGAAATATTACTTTGGAAAGGGTTCTTGTTATGTTTTATAGTTGTTCCACAAAGAGACAAAATGGTGTAGCAAACCAACTTTTACAAAAAAAAATCGTGACATCTCTAGTCATCTTTTTAGCTGACCCAAAACTTGATGACTCACACGATTCTTTTTCAAAACATAACTTACACCAACCTCTCATCTCACTAAGTGACCGACTTACTGGCTGACAAACTAGCAAAAACTGTACAAGAGTCCATGGCTCCAAGCCCTACAATTCTAGAAGTGTGCTGGCTCGTAGGAACTCGAAGAGTTACTCCCACTATCGTTTGTAAGATCACTAGACTCAGCAAATGGCAGTGCTTTTGGAAATCCCTGAGAAAACTGACGTTGATACATGTTTATATCTCTGACTCTACGTCAGAGAGGCTCTACCTATATGTGGTCATGGTGCTCCACTTTGTGTGCCTCCCAAATACGATGGAAGGGCAACCACTGTGCTATGAGCACATCTCCTGTACATCTTGTTTCAGAGAACCTCGATGAACCATACACATGTAGCCCTTCCTGTATAGATCGTCATTCCCAGTTGCGCGTCAATCTCCCAGCCAGCATGACTGCGGTCATCATACAGTATCTAAAGATTGTACCATCACTGGGGAAGTGGTACATACTCTATTTTGTACAAACATATAGAAAAACAAGGGCTAAGACACATGTATAAATCAGAAAGTTGGGCTGAGAGCAATAAATAACATTTAAACATGTCATGAAAACAATCAATCATCCTTTCCTAATGACTTGAAATATGTCCTCGTACTATATCATATGTCATGTCTTTTCCTGGACTCATCACTTCTAGAACCATGCTCTATAATCAGATTATTTACTCTGATAATCCATTGTGTCTTTCCCCGTGAATGTTCACACTATCCAAATGCCTAAGATAATGTCTATCTCTTGAAGAGGTAGAGCAACTAAATCTACAACAAAACGCTTCTTTTATAGGATCATGCGACATTTTAAACATACATAATTATTAGCAAGCGATCTACTGATATGAGTAGATACTACTAATGGATTTGATAACTCTAATATAGATAACCTTAAATAGTCTACGCATACATTAGAGATGAAAGAATGAGTATCTTTTGAGTCAAACAACATAGATAGGACACTATTAGAAACTAAGAACATACCTTGCACGAGCCCGATTGGCTATAAAGCTTCATTGCCCCGTGTAGTGAATACACAACCCATAGCTGGAGGCCTAACAGCTGACATTCCTGTAGCTGAGTTCTTCTGCTTTCCTCCCCCGCCTACAATATGGTTGACAGTCGTTCCAATTCCACGACCTGCTCAACTTGTCGATCCTTGCTTTTTAATCAATCCTTAGCCATGTGACCAACTTGTCCGTAGTGGTAGCACATTCCTCTAAATCTTTTAGGGCATTACCTTCTGAAATGATTTCCTCCACACGTATAGCAGCGCAGTGCCAACCTTCCATCTCCTACTGTTCTAGATGTAGTAACTTGTTGCGCTGATCAAACGTAAGGTCCTCCTTTTCCTTGTGGGAACCTTACTCCTATATTCCTCACAGGCCCTTCCCTTTGAAAACTTGTGGATTTAGCTGGTCCTCCCACAGATTGATTCTTATGAGAATCAATACTCTCCACTTATCTGCATATGTGCACCAGTTCTACCAATCCCTTTAGATGCAATGCACCATCCTAAAACTTTTGACACTTCTAGTCCTCACGTGGTCGTTCTTGGTATAATTCAGAATATTTGATAATACTCTTAAACTTCTGTATATACTCCCCTACTGACATGTTTCCTTGTTTGAGAGTATCAAATTACCTTTCTTTTTCCTTTCTTGTCTTCATGGGGAAATACTTACCTAAAAAGCAATTCTTGAACAGAGTCCATGTAAGGATACAACCATCTTCATCCAGCAGTCTTAATTGTCCCATCCACCAAGACTCAACATCTCCAATTAACATAAACGTTGTGTACCGTACACGGCAATCTTCTCTACAATGCATTACATGATAAAAGATCTTCTCTAACTCTTGTACGCAGTGCTTTGTGCCTTCTGGGTCAAAAGCTCCCTTAAGCTGGGGTGGCTTCCCTTTCAGAAAAGAGATGAGTCTTCCATCATCCTGATCAGCCTCATGAGTTTGTTGTTGTAGGATCTGTTGCTCTCTAGTCAACTGCAGAATTTGAGCATTCTGCTAGGTTTGCTAGAGCACAACAACAGCTAAGTCCCGAACAAACTTTAAGATTTAAGTGCTCTCGAACTCTCCTTCATTTTGGGAGTGATCAGTGGGTTTTTCTCTCCTAGTGTTGGCTCTCAAGCCTCTACCTTGGTATCTCCTAGATTGAGGCATACTTTCATTCTCCTAAAAGAAACTAATGGTTCAACATTCATAATACATAAGGATTTATTTTTGACAAAATAAACATACATCTTAAGAATGATTCTCATACAATCATAGCCCTTTTAAATTCTCACACAGACTCTCCAAGCTTTTCTATGCATAATTTAGTATCTGATGTGGATCTAACTTGACAGACTCTCCAAGCTTTTCTATACATAATTTAGTATCTGATGTGGATCTAACTTGACTCTGCTAGTACAACCCTACTTCATAGTTTGATCCATGAATCAAACTGCTTTGATACCACCAAATGGTACATCCCTTCCCATCTCATCTTAGTAACCCAATATATATATATATATATATATATATATATATATATATATATATATATATATATATATATCCTAATAAATTGTGCGGAATGAATACTATTTTTAGATATACACAGTATATTGCACATCACAAAATATAGAAATATTACTTTCAAAACGGTTCTTGCTACGTTTTTTAGTTGTTCCACAAAAGGACAAAATGGTGTAACAAACAAACTTTTATGAAAAAACCCGTGACATCTCTCGTCACCATTTTAGCTGAACCAAATATCATGACTCACATGATTCTTTTTCAAAACATAACTTACATCAACCCTCTCACTACTAACTGCCCGACTAACTAACTGACGAATTGGCGAAATTGTACAAGTGTCCAAGGCTCCGAGTCCTCAAATTCTAGAAGTCTGTCAGCTCATAGGAACTCGAAGAGTTACTACTCCCACTATCGTTTGTATGCTCAATAGACTAAGAAGATGGCAGTGCTTATGGCAGTCTCTCGGCGAACTAATGTTGATACATCCTTGCATTCAATACTCTACGTCTAAGCGGCTCCACCTGTATGTGGTCTTGGTTCTCCAATATGTGTGCCTCCCAAATATGATGAAAGGGTAACCATTGCCTCTAGGCACATACCCTATCCACCTTGTCTCGGAGATCCTCAATGAACTATACACATACGTAGCCCTTCCTCTGTAGATTGTCATTCCAAGTTCCACATCATTCTCCCAGTCAGCACGACTGCAGTCATCATACATGATCTGAAGATCGTACTATCTCTAAGAAAGTTGTACATACTCCGCGACTACGCCTCTCCTCATCATACTCTAGAGAATCTAATCCCAAACCATTTTGTACAAACATATAGAAAAATACGGGCTAAGACACATGCATTAATCAGAAAGTTGGGATGAGAGTAATAAATAACATTTACACATGTCATATCTCATGTCTTTCCTATTTACTCAATGTGTCCTTGTGCTTTCCCATATCTCATGTCTTTTCTAGACTCATCACTTCCTCAGCCTTTCTCTATAATCAAATTCTTTACTTTAATAATCCGTTGTGTCATTTCCTGTGTATGTTAACACTATCCAATAATCACACTATCCTAAAATGCTCTTAGATTCTAGACTCTGGTCATAATCTTGATACCACAAACGTTCCCAGAACGCCCATTAGTCTGTCCCCAAAGGAAGCTTGATGTTATAAGTCCCACCCACAATTGACTCATAATAATAATAATAATATAATAAAGTGTGTTCTTAAAAACATTAATGTAGGTTGATCTCACATGCTCATACATACGGTTATAGACCTTACAAACAATGCAATCTACATGAATCTTTTTGCCTAGTAAGGTTTCATTCTTATACAATATACTAACACTCCAAATCACCTTTTAAATCCATAATATCCTTCTATATGCATCTTCTACAAATCTAACCTCGATAACCAAGATTTGTAACTTAATTCTAATGCATATAATCAGATCTCAAGCTGTCAATCATACAAATAAACAGAGAATGATAACAAAACAATCCTATGTGGTAACTAGCCATCGACGATCTAAACTTCACGTAACCTTAACACCATGGGTCACTTCTAACAATAAGAGGTAGATAGCTGCTTTACTCGCTCAGAGAGTAACAGTCACTCAACGACTCCCAAAACCCTAATATTCCTAACTTGGCCTAAAAATACTAAACAAAACTTATTTAACATCCAAATGAAAATACCTTTTATTAAAAGATGATGATGATGATGATGATGATGATGATGATGATGATGATGATGATGATGATAATAATAAGGTGCCAAAATTTGGGATGTTACATATGCCACTACTCTCGCTCCTTACTAGAGACATCTTAGCCGATAGAGGAATCCCCTTGCATTCATCATGTCCTTTTTGTCATGCTCCTCAGGAGTCATTGTACCATTTTTGTTTTCTTTCCCACAGTTGGTTGATATTTGGAGGCAATGTCATATTTTAATCCCTAAAACTATTACAGAAGACCATCATATGTAGGATTGGTTTCGGAAAAAGATGAATTTGCATGGTGTGCTCTTTTATTTTGCATAATGTAGAAAATTTAGTGTAGTAGGAATGCCCTTATTTTCGATGGTGAGTGTGTTAACGGCCTCGCTGTAGCTTTGCAATATAAACACTTGTGTAGGGAAATTGGCTTAGCTTATGGAGTTGATGCTCATTTCCAGAAGTTGCCTCGTACTGTTAGTTGGAACAAGCCACCAGAGGGATCTGGTTGCCTTAATGTGGATGGTAGCGCTGTGTCAAATCAAGGAAGAGCTGGTTTTGTAGGATTGTTTCATGATAATATGTGTCAGTTATTTCTGGCTTTTATGGTTTTGCGGGCCATTCTAATATTATGCAAGCTGAGATAATAGGGTTACTCCATGGCATTGAATGGTTTTGGGAGAAGGGAATCACTAAGCTTGTTTTCTACTCAAACTCTCTTCATGCTCTTCATCTAATTGAGGATTGCAATCAAGACTTTCATGTGTTAGGTGATGAAATTGATACTATCAGAAACCTCCTTTGCGGGAATTGGGAGATTCATCTTCTACATACTTTGAGAGAGTGTAATCAAAGTTCCAATCATTTGGCTACGTTAGTTTCTCATGGTGATGAGGAGCTGCTAGTCTTGTCCTCCCATCCTTTAGAATTAAGAACTCTTTTGCCAGTAGATGCTTCTAGAGAGTCTTTTGTAAGAAACTAGTCTAGTCTAGTTTCTTGTTTTTGGTTTCCCTCTTTTTGCATTTGTAACTTGATAAGTGCATTTTAATTTAGAGATATTTTTGGGTTATTTTAAGAGCAATTATTACTAATTATATAAATTGTTGACTTAATTTGCTCTGTAATTTGCAGGAAAAAATTAAATATAAAAGAGAATTCAAAAGCATTTTAAATTATATATATATACATGCTATTGTTGAATTGTGGAGAATTAAAAAGGCCCAAGCCAATGCCTAAGGGACATCTTTATATATACATCCAAATGGTGTATGACATCATCAATGAGGTGGGCACTTGATGAGTCCTCATCATATGTTTATTTTTATTCAGTTTGCAACCAATTTGTTAGTCATTTAAGTTTATTTCAGTCAATCGTTAAGGGATTTGGCATAGTTTTAGATAATTGTAGTAGGAAGTCCTGTTGTAAGCAATTCCTTCACCTTTGGAGCTAAATTGTACTTGAAGACCTCCAATTTGTGTGTTATCATTCGGCGAACCAGACACTTGCCCGGAGATGCAGCACAATTGGGAAGATTTGAGTTTCTGAGCAATTTCGCGTCGCGACCAGGAGGGTTCGCGTCGCGAAGGAAGCATAAAACAGGAGGATTGTTGATTCTGTGCAATATCGCGTCGCGATGGCTACGGGCCGCGTCGCGATGGACTTCAGAAAGTTAGGTTAAATATCAGTTTTCAGCGAATTGTTCAGGGACTTCGTCTGGAGAGCAGTGCTACGGTTTGGAGCAGCAGCTGGGGGCGAATTTGGAGGCCTTCCTTCACCTTGGGAACAAGGGTTTGAAGGTTCTAATGGATCCTTACTTGTGTAGTCTTCTCCTACTCTTGATTTCTACTCTTATGATGTTGTCTACTTAGTTTCTTTTGATTAGGGAGAGATGACTCTTCCCAAAACTATCCTATGAATGCTTTGTTATGGTTAATACGATTAGTAGTTTGAATTATCATAAGTCTATGCCTCTGAGTTTAATGCTTTATAATTACATATGATAATTATAATGATCTAGGTTATGTGATTGCATAGGAATATGGGTTGCATGCTGGATATGGGGTATTAGATCATGTACTTGTGATCACCACAGGAATATGGGGTTGGATGCATTAATTCTTTATTTCTTGAGTTTATTGCTTTACTGATTGACATGATTCACCTAAAGAATTAGGGTAACTCAATTAGGTAAAAGGGGTTCTGAGGCAAGGAATTGCTCTTAACCTATCATAGTGAATTGAATCTGGTAGTTCGAACAACTAATCTGTAATTAGCTGAAGGTCATAGGATAGCGTAGGGAAGATGAATCAATCCTTAATCGCTTGTATCTTGCTTTATTTTCAAACACTATCTCGCATTTAATTTACAAAATCCCAAAAAGATTATCTTTCCGTTTCTACCGCTAAGAATTAGTAAACTTGCCTAATTGATAATAAAACGCAATCCCTGTGGATACGACCGGTTACTTACCGTATTTTATTACTTGCGACGACATTTGGTACACTTGCCAAAGTCCTAACAAGTTTTTGGCGCCGTTGCCGGGGATTGTTGATTTCATTGTCAATAAGGCAATTGAGTTAATTCTTAGTTGTTTTATTTTATTTTAGTATTTATTTTTTTGTTTTATTTATTTAGATACTTAGTTAGTGTGTTGGACTTGTTAACGGTTTGTTGAAGTGTTTCAGTGAACTGTGTAGCAGGGGCAAAGTTCGAAAGAATTACTGTTTGTTCCGAAAAAAAAATCATGGAATCCACTTCTCGGTTGGAAGATGCTTTGGCCCAGTTTAGGCAAATGACTGAGACTATCTTCCAGCCTAAAGAGCAAGCTTCTCGGTTGGAAGATGCTTTGTCCGAGTTTATGCGAATGTCCGAGACCCTCTTCCAACCCCAAGAGCAAGTGATGATAGAGTCCTCGCCACCCTCACTTAGCGGTAATTTTTGTGAAGAACCCCACTTGAATGGAAAATGTGTGACACGCACCTTTTGCGATTCTTGTGGGGAGTATCTTGTGGAGTGCAACTGTGAGGATGAGTGGGTAACTATATCAGAAAATTACCCATGGTTATGCACTACCAATGAGGAACAAGAAGAACAAGCCCCAACAAAAGAAGAATCTGGGGAGGATAAGGAAGATGAGGAAGATGAAAAGATTGAAATGGAGGAGCATGTAGTTTGGAGGGAAGATCAAAACTCCCAATGTGGGGAAGGGGTGAAAACCCAACAAGAAAAAACCCAACAAATCATGGTTCCTATTATTCTTCCAAGTAGCAAGGAGTATAGAAGTGAGGAGATTGACATATACTTAGACTCCTTCTATGCCTTATTCATCACCCTTCACCTCAAAAGGGTATGGAAGCATCTACAACTATGTTTCAAATTCATGATGTTCCTGCCCCAGAAGCGAAAGAAGAAGGATGATGTGTTCTTTGTGTCATATCAGCCACCTTAATAGTGGGATGACAAACGTCAAGCTAGTGACGTTAAAGAAGCGCTTGGTGGGAGGCAACCCATTGGTTCACTATTTACTGTTTTGAGTCTTTATTTTTCATTCCTTTTTTTTCAGTTTGTTTTGCATTTTGGTTGTACTGCTGTCTAACTTTTACATTGATGATGATGCACCACAATTTTGAACTAGTTCACTATGGTGGTTGTTCAGTCTAACATTTTTGCAGCTACCATGTGATTTCTTCCATTTCAGATTTTTTTCATCAGATAATGTCAGTGGCCAAGTCAAAGGTTGAGGAAGACCTGGATCATCTTTGGGCAAGCTCTCAAAAGTTCATCTCTTATCCCAGCTGTGAGGTTTAAGCCCAAACACTTCCTATATTCATTGTGTGATTATTCATTGCCTGTATTAGTCTGCAGAACTTGAGCTTGTACTTAACTGTCATACATGTGATTTATACACACACTGAGGCAAAATTTTTTGGCACCCCTGAGCCTTTCAAGCCAACCCATTAATGTTTATCCTTTGCTAGCCCCTCTGAGCCTTTTTGTTGTTTTTGTATTTTTTTTCTACATATCATTGCCTAGTTTTCTTAACTTGGAGTTAGGTAGACAAAAGCAGTAGGGTGGGGAAAAATTCTAAGTTTGGGGTTGCTCATGGAATAGCAACAATCTAAGTTTGGGGTGGTATACAAGAGAATGGAACATACAAAGAAAAAAAAAGAAAAGAAAAGAAAAATGTTTCAGTTCTGGTTTCTGTCTGTTTTCGCTTCGCAACAGCATGCCTTCGCGTCGCGATGCTATATAAAAATATATATATATATATATATATATATATATATATATATATATATATATATATATATATTTTGTATGAAATTCCTTCTCTTGTGAAATGCTTTGGGAAAATGGTAAGTGAGTGAGAATGTTAAAAATTGACAAGTGAGAGGTAGGCCTAACTCCAAGTTTTAACCACCCTTACCTAAGCCCCACCATTATAACCTTCAAAGTCCTCAAATAGTGTGTGTGAAATTCATGTGTATTGATTGGTATAGTACTTGTTCAAGCCTATGAAACGATGATACAGGTACTGTGAATTGAGTGAAACACCTAAAACACCTCAAAGAGCGAAACAGTAGTGAGATGTGTGAAAAAGAGAGGACTTGAGATTGCTTGCCTGCTTATGATCTTGTGTTTTCCAATTCAATTGTTTTGTCACTATATTATGTTGGATGATACTTTCTGATGTGCTGAATGATCTATTGGCCTGTGAATTATGTAAAAGCCGAATGTCAAATTGCCACAGTGAATGGAGTGATTGCTTGAGGACAAGCAAAAGTTCAAGTTTGGGGTTGTGATGAGTCCTCATCATATGTTTATTTTTATTCAGTTTGCAACCAATTTGTTAGTCATTTAAGTTTATTTCAGTCAATCGTTAAGGGATTTGGCATAGTTTTAGATAATTGTAGTAGGAAGTCCTGTTGTAAGCAATTCCTTCACCTTTGGAGCTAAATTGTACTTGAAGACCTCCAATTTGTGTGTTATCATTCGGCGAACCAGACACTTGCCCGGAGATGCAGCACAATTGGGAAGATTTGAGTTTCTGAGCAATTTCGCGTCGCGACCAGGAGGGTTCGCGTCGCGAAGGAAGCATAAAACAGGAGGATTGTTGATTCTATGCAATATCGCGTCGCGATGGCTACGGGCCGCGTCGCGATGGACTTCAGAAAGTTAGGTTAAATATCAGTTTTCAGCGAATTGTTCAGGGACTTCGTCTGGAGAGCAGTGCTACGGTTTGGAGCAGCAGCTGGGGGCGAATTTGGAGGCCTTCCTTCACCTTGGGAACAAGGGTTTGAAGGTTCTAATGGATCCTTACTTGTGTAATCTTCTCCTACTCTTGATTTCTACTCTTATGATGTTGTCTACTTAGTTTCTTTTGATTAGGGAGAGATGACTCTTCCCAAAACTATCCTATGAATGCTTTGTTATGGTTAATACGATTAGTAGTTTGAATTATCATAAGTCTATGCCTCTGAGTTTAATGCTTTATAATTACATATGATAATTATAATGATCTAGGTTATGTGATTGCATAGGAATATGGGTTGCATGCTGGATATGGGGTATTAGATCATGTACTTGTGATCACCATAGGAATATGGGGTTGGATGCATGAATTCTTTATTTCTTGAGTTTATTGCTTTACTGATTGACATGATTCACCTAAGGAATTAGGGTAACTCAATTAGGTAAAAGGGGTTCTGAGGCAAGGAATTGCTCTTAACCTATCATAGTGAATTGAATCTGGTAGTTCGAACAACGAATCTGTAATTAGCTGAAGGTCATAGGATAGCGTAGGGAAGATGAATCAATCCTTAATCGCTTGTATCTTGCTTTATTTTCAAACACTATCTCGCATTTAATTTACAAAATCCCAAAAAGATTATCTTTCCGTTTCTACCGCTAAGAATTAGTAAACTTGCCTAATTGATAATAAAACGCAATCCCTGTGGATACGACCGGTTACTTACCGTATTTTATTACTTGCGACGACATTTGGTACACTTGCCAAAGTCCTAACAGCACTCCACCCCATTTTGGCGCCAACATTCCCCCTCACTCCCCACTTTGGCGCCAAACACACCCCCCTCCCCCTACCTCCCCCCCACCCACCCCCTCCCCTCTCTTTTTTTTTTCTTCTCATTTTTTATATTTTCATTTTTTAAGAATAATTTAAATTTAAGAAAAAAGAATTAGATCTATAAATAGATGAAGTTTGTTCCTCAATAATCGGATTGGTGAAAAATGAAAATTAATTTCCCGATAAATTATGTAAAGTGTGATGCTAGCCACTGTGTCTTAAGGTAATTTAGAGTCTAAAAAAATTAGTTGTTCAAAGGAAATAGTAATGCAAAACAGTGTGTTTTGGGGTTCTTAAGCGGTCGGAAAAAAATTAACTATTCAAATATGCAGAGTTTGTTCCTTAGTAACCTGTTTGTTGAAAAAAGGAACTTTTATGTAATGTGATAATGACTTACTTGATTATCATTTGTTGTCTATATAATTTTAATGGACCAATTTCATTTCTGTCACTAACTACTTTCTTTTCATTCTATACAACATTCGTAATTTTATATTTTAAGGATTCTTTATGGTTCACTAGAAATTTTAACTGTTCAAATAGCGGAAATTGATTCCTCCGTAATCAGATTATGAAAATGAAAAATAATTTCGCAACAAATATGTTCTATCTTATAGTTTTCTCTTATTGGCTAAACATAACTTAGTTGTTAAAATTTGACTTCAATTACTATTAATCTAATGTTGGTCTTATAATGCTTCAGTAGACCCTAAAGCTTTGGCCCCGTGCATCGTACGGGTCACGGCGCTAGTGGGTAGAAATTGATGCAGCTCATTATCCTCATCATCAAGAAGCCAACGCATGAGTAGAAGAGGAGGCCCACAATTGAATTCCTCTAATTTCCAGGTTATCTCTGTAGTTCATGACTCTAATTTCTATTTGATTGTTCTTTATGACTTTGGATAGATAAATCCTCATCTAGGGTCTTAGGTGGATCTTGTATGTTTTGACACATTTTTATGTTCTAATTTCTTATTTAAATTCCTATTTTTATTTAGATTAATATTGTCCTATTGTTCTTAATCACATACTTAGGATTGATCACCCTTTGCATGTTCATAATCAATTAGTTACCAGCGACTATACTGCAATTATTTGGTAGACCTATAGGATAATTGAGGCTATAACTAATGCATGACCAAACTTTAATTTAGTCTTCCAAACTCAACCTTTTTGTTCTTTATGCTTTTCTTGAATTTAAATTCTTACATGACCAAACAAGGGTTAATTTAGGAAAAATAATATTAATCGCGAATGACCAAACAAATTAATAGTTTTAGTAAATGGGTTGGTAATTGAATAAAATAAGGGAATTAAGGTAGAATTAGACATAGGGGGTTCGAAGCTCGCAAGTGAAACCGTGACCCTAGACCTTTCTCTAGTTAATTATATCTTGCATTGTAATTCTTGTTGTTTATTTCTTTTAATTTTGTTTCTATAACCATCCAAGTATTTGTTCGTCAAAGCACTATATATCTTGACTAGTTTGGTACTTGCTAATTAATTCCTGTGGATATGATAATCTTTTATACTACTTCTGCGAAAAAGTACACTTGCTCTAAATGTGTTTTTAACGCAACATAACTCCAAAAAAAAATATTTTAGTTTTTAAATGATTATTCGAATACAAAACGTGTATGGTAATTCTTCACATGTACAACAGAGGAGATACCTCAGGCATGATGATGAAGATGACTCTGCCAATCTGTGGTGCTCTGTCGCTGGGTGTACCTACAAAGCCACTTCGATGCTAAAGCCAGGTTTCCCTCTAGTGTAATAAAAAGGTTTTAGACATACCTCATATGTGTTGAGCCTACAAAACATAAATAGTTAGTAACTAGGATAACTGATAGTCGCCGCTCTCAGTCCTTCAAGTGCTCGCTTGAAATCTCTTGGAGTCGTTTCCTTGTTTGATTCCTCACTTAAGAGTCGAATTGGTGTTGCATCTGCTAATAACCATGTGTTGTTTATGTTTACAGATGGCTAGACCAACTCCTTCCAACGTCCGGAACCCAGTGGAGAACTTTTGCTATTTTAGATACCTCCTTTCTAAGAAAAAGGCCGAAGATATAGAAATCCCTTTCTACTGCCCGAGAATCTAGGGCTTTTAATGTAATTGCGCTAGAGGATGATGATGAGCATTTCCTTGTTATGCAAGTACTTAAGTAAAGCATGGCACCTACGTTAGTCTCCTTTTGTAGATGATAGGGGCATGGCGCCTACGTTGGTGGAAGAGTGTCAAGGGTGAAGAACTCCACCCAGAGGGACAACAGGGTTGAGTCGGCCCATTTGAATCAGTCGGCTCCTAAGAAGCTCAGGGTGGAGACAACATATCATGTTGGAGAGGATATGAAGGGAAATTCCCCCACACTGCCTCCAGTTGGCCATTCTTCTCTCTAATCGATTACCATAGAGGGCGACACGCCAAGTTCTCTGTTTTTTGGTTCGACCTTTCGTCTATTATTCAAGATTTTGAATCTCGGCAGTGTCATTCAATCTCTCTAGGATTCTGCTTTCCTTATTATAAGGTTATCGATGCCCATACTGGAAAGCGTGATCTAGAGAAATTTAAGCTGTTGAATTTTGATCAGGTTATGCAGGCCATAGAGTTATAATCTGTTTGGTAGAGGGCTTAGGAGATTATTGTGGAGTTTGGCTATAGCTAGGTCGTTGCCGAGAATACTTAGTCGGCTGAGGAGGTAGGGAAATAGAAGGAGGAAGTGACGAAATTGTTGAATTCCAAAAAGTGTGTGTTGGTTGCTTAAAAATATGTGGATTTTCAAATGACCAGTTGGAAGGGGGATAATTGGAAGGCCAAGGATGTGTAGGAAAAGGTTCGCGATGAGCTGATGCAAGAGAAGGAGTAGGCCAACGAGCTAGAGAAGCAACTGAGTGAGGTCCGTAATCACGTGGAGGCTCGTGTGTCTCAGTTGGACGTGGACTCGGTTGTCGAGAAGCTTTTCCCTGCTCCTCTGCCACCCGACCGTGCTGAGAGGGGATCTCACGATGACGTTGCTAATCAAGTCGGGGAAAAAGCTGAGCTTTTATTTCTTTGTTTTCCCTAAGTTTCCTATGCTAGTTTTTACTTTTTTTCCTTTTAAGTGTTGTCCCACGTTCCCTTCATATGAACTTGTTATTTAAGTGAGTTGCATTTGGCCCCTCTTTAACGTATGTGATGCTTGCGTTTTGCATGATTGGTTGGCCCCAACTTTTTAGGTTTTTTATCCCTTATCCCTTTGATGATCTTTTTTTTTTGTTTTTTTGGTAGATGGAACCTTCCCCGAGATGAGCCTCAGTCGGGTTGGCCAAAGTATAATTGTGCTCCTAAATAAGATCAGGCTAAACCCAACACTCTGCTTGGCCACAAAGGGGAATATTTCCCGAGACGAGGCTCAATCGAGTCACTGCTTTATTGCAGAGGGGGAACATTTTTCGAGACGAGGCTTGGTCGGGTCGGTCGTAGCGCGACTGTCCTCATGAATAAGATAAGGGTAAACCCTCCACATTGCTTGATTGTAGAGGGAGAACATTTGACATATCTCTTCTCGTCTCATCATAGTAACCCAAAAATATCCTAATAAATTCTGGGATTTAATTAAACTTTAATACACACAATTGCATGGCCAAAAACATTTTCATATATATATATATATATATATATATCAAAAGGTTTTGTTTGGTGATTACTGTAACGCCCCGAATAATTAATTAATTATTTAATTGAATTGTTTAGGAAATTAAGTTGTAAGAAAATATTAGAGTAAAAATATATTTTCGTATGTGGGCCTAATTGTTGGTGTTAGGAGTAGTAAAAATAAGGGGGTGTAATGAGAAAGACCATAAGACCAAAGAAATTATAAATAGGTATTATTTTAGAGTTTGCTCATTTTAGAAGAAAAAAATAAGAAGTTGGAGAGAAGATCAAGGAGGGGGCGGCGAAGAGAGCTAGGGCAAGGCCAATGAGAGCTTCGAATTCTTCAATCCAAGGTAGGGGTGGGGTTCTAACTCTATAATCGGGTGTATGAAGGGCTTTATGTAGGGAGGTTAAGGAACCCTAGGTATTGTTGATTCTTGAAAACCCTAGTTGTAGGTATTGAACTCTATTGATGATGTATTGCATATGTTTGTTGATGATTGAGAATCAAAAATCTGTCTTGGGCGCCCTCCTGGGCGCCATCTTGTTGTTCGCAGGTTGCTGCTGGTGCGCTGGGCGCCATGGGCGCCGTTTAGATGTCTGTTGTGGTTCTGGCCACTGGGCGCCAAGGGCGCCAATGTCTGGCTGCCCTGTTGCTGTTCTGGCGCACTGGGCTTCAAGGGCGTCAATGTCTGGCTGCCCTGTCGTTGTTTCTGGCGCATGGGCGCCAAGGGCGCCAATGTTGTGGCTGCCCTATTGCTGTTGCTGTGTTGTTTCTGGCGCATGGGCGCCGAGGGCGCCAATGTTGTGGCTGCCCTGTTGCTGTTGCTGTGTTGTTCTGGCGCATGGGCGCCAAGGGCACCAATGTTGTGGCTGCCCTGTTGCTGTTGCTGTGTTGTTCTGGTGCACTGGGCGCCAAGGGCGCCAATGTCTGGCTGCCCTGTTGCTGTTTTGGCGCACTCGGCGCCAAGGGCGCCAATGTCTGGCTGCCCTGTTGCTGTTCTGGCGCACTGGGCGCCAAGGGCGCCAATGTCTGGCTGCCCTATTGCTGTTCTGGCGCCTTGGGCGCCAAGGGCGCTAAGTGTGGCTGCCCTGTTGTTGCTGGGCGCCATGCTGGCTGCCCTGTTCTGTTGCTAGGCGCCATGGGCGCCGTGTCTGTTGTTGCTGGGCGCCAAGTGTGGCTGGCTCTGAGGTTGCTAGGCGCCATCCTGGGCGCCGTTTTCTGTTTTGTGGCACTGGGCGCCATGGGCGCCATTTCCTGGTGTCTGGGCGCCATGGGCGCCATTCCCTGATGTGCTGGGCGCGTAGGGCGCCAGTTCCTGTTTCTTGCTGGGCGCTTAGTAGGGCGCCATTTCCTGCTGTCTCATGGGCGCCAATGTGTGGCTGCCCTGAATTTTTGGAAAGGTTGTTAAAATTGGCCAATTGACATTTGTTGGTTGTTAAAGTTGTTAGAAGTGGCTATTTGATAATTGTTGATAATGTTGCCATAGTCGAATTGCCCCATTCATTGGTAATATATTCTGTTGTAGGCCTATGGCCAACGTTGTTTCCTTTTGTCGTTGGATTGCGTCTATTTATTGGCAAGGATACTATGTCATGGGCCTAAGGCCAATTGTCATTTCCTGTTGTCGTGATGCTATGTAACCATTGTTATTGATAGTTGAGCATTTATCATCGCGTCGCATGGCATTTGCATTTTGTCGAGGGCTGATGGCCCTGGAGCTTCGTCTCACACGTCGGCCTGGATTGGCAAATTTTAGTCGTTGATGCCTCTATTTATTGGCAGGTTTTTAGTCGGGAGCTCTGCTCCAAACGGTACCGCATGCATGTGCATAGTATTGAGTCGCACTCCGCATTACATACTGTATTGCATATTTGAGTGGTTATGTTGTTGACTGTTGATGATTGAGATTACCTGATTGATGTGAAGTAATGTAGTTAGATGTCCTGATTCCATATATATTGTTTTTCTTACCTCTTATTATATGGTTCGATATCTCACCCCTTCTGTTTGAATGTTACCCATATGTTGGTAACGTGCAGGTAACCATGACTGAAGGCCATGTACCTTCGTTAGTTCGAGTCGGTGTCGTCGCTCTGATACGTAGCACTCGGGGGGATGGACGCATATTATTACTACTTTATTTTGTTATTCTATTGTCTGATTTCGAGTTAAAACCCGTTTGAATCCGCTGCGTTGTAATTGCAAGTTGACTCGTTTCGTTATTGATTCCTCCTATTTTATGTGCTATGTATCTGATGCTATAAATGACCTAGTTATGCTCGTTTGTGGATTTTAGTTGGAAAAATGTAGCATCCGTTTAATTGTTGAAATTTTTGGAACTCTGATTTTTACTATTAAATCGCCGGGTAGAAATGGGTGTTACATTAGTGGTATCAGAGCAGTTTCGGTCTGTCCGGCCAAGTCGTCCAGTTATTGTGTCAACCGACGATAGAGTATTGTCATTGATTCTAACTATTGTTTGTGTTGTAGTGATAAGTTAAGATGGCTGGAAGGAATGATGCTGCTATCGCTGCTGCTTTGGCGGCTATGGCTCAGGCCGTGGAGAGTCAACAGAACGTTGGTGAAAATGCTGGGTCTCGTAGTTTGGCGACCTTTCAAAGGGAGAATCCGCCTACCTTCAAAGGCAAGTACAATCCTGATGGAGCGTTGGCTTGGCTGAAGGAGATAGAGAGGATCTTCTGTGTGATGGACTGCACTCCAGCGCAGAAGGTTCGTTATGGTACTCATATGTTGGCAGAAGAGGCTGATGACTGGTGGCTAGAGACTAGTCAAAGATTGGTAGCTGCAGGTGAAGAGATCACTTGGGTGGTGTTCCGTAGGGAATTTATGAGGAAGTATTACCCTGAGGATGTCCGGGGCAAGAAGGAAATCGAATTCCTTGAGCTGAAGCAGGGAAACCTGTCAGTTACTGAGTATGCTGCTAAGTTTGTGGAGTTAGCCAAGTTTTATCCGCACTATAGTGAAGCCACTGCTGAATTTTCGAAGTGCATCAAGTTTGAGAACGGGTTGCGGCCAGATATCAAGAAGGCCATTGGATATCAGAAGATCCGTGTCTTTGCTGATTTGATTGATAGCTGTAGAATCTATGAAGAGGATAACAATGCGCATTATAAGATTATTAATGAGAAGAGGAGCAATCCCCAGAATCGTGGTAAGCCGTATGATGCTCCTGCTGGTAAAGGTAAGTCGAGAGTTGCTGATGGTAAGAGAACTAGTGGGGGAGATGCTCCTGCTGGTATTGTGTGCTTCAAGTGTGGCAAAGCTGGCCATAAGAGTAACGTGTGCAAGCTTGAAGTGAGGAGGTGTTTCCGTTGTGGTAAGACCGGGCATGACGCACCTGAGTGCGAGCATAAGGAGATGATTTGCTTCAACTGTGGCGAAGGAGGACACATTAGCAGTCAGTGTCAGAAATCGAAGAAAGAGCGAGCCAGTGGAAAAGTGTTCGCTTTGGCAGGGACAGAGACTTCTGAAGAAGATGGACTTATTAGAGGTACATGCTTCATTAATAATATTCCTCTAACTTCTATTGTTGATACCGGTGCCACTCACTATTTTATTGCTGCTGATTGTGTTGAAAGATTGGGTCTTGCGTTGTCTTCTATGAATGGAAAGATGGTCGTCGATACTCCAGCTAAAGGGTCGGTGACTACTTCTCTTGTGTGTTCTCAATGTCCTTTGTCGATTTTCGACAGAGACTTTGTTGTTGATTTGGTTTGTTTGCCGTTACGTGGATTGGATTGATCTTGGGTATGAACTAGTTAGAGTATAACCATGTGCATATTAACTGTAGTAGTAAGTCTGTGAGTTTTTCTACCCCTGAAGAGGAGGAAGCTAGTTTGTTGTCTGCTAAGCAGTTACGGAAGTTGATGCAGGAGGAAGTCCAGTTATTCTCGCTGATGGGATCAATGTCTGTCGAGAACCGAGCCGTAATTGAGGAGTTGCAGGTAGTGTGTGAATTTCCTGAAGTTTTCCCTGATGAGATTCCAGGTGTCCCGCCAGAGAGAGAAGTGGAATTCGCTATTGATCTTGTACCTGGTACCAGACCTGTTTCCATGGCACCGTACAGGATGTCAGCATCTGAATTGTCCGAATTGAAGAAGCAACTGGAAAATTTGCTCGAAAAGAAGTTTGTGAGACCAAGTGTGTCGCCGTGGGGAGCTCCTGTGTTGCTAGTAAAGAAGAAAGATGGAAGTATGAGGCTCTGTGTTGATTATAGACAGTTGAATAAGGTAACGGTTAAGAACAAGTATCCACTCCGAAGGATAGATGATTTGATGGATCAGCTGGTGGGTTCTCAAGTGTTTAGTAAGATCGATTTGTGATCGGGTTACCATCAGATTAAAGTGAAAGATGAGGATATTCAGAAGACGGCCTTTAGAACTCGTTACAGGCATTATGAATATTCGGTGATGCCTTTTAGTGTTACCAACGCGCCGGGAGTATTTATGGAATACATGAACCGTATCTTTCATACCTACTTGGATCAGTTTGTAGTGGTATTCATCGATGACATTCTGGTCTACTCTAAGTCAGAAGAAGAGCATGCAGAACATTTGAGCTTAGTGTTGGAAGTCCTGAAAGAGAAGAAGTTATATGCAGAACTGTCTAAATGTGAATTCTGGTTGAAGAAAGTGAGTTTCCTTGGTCACGTCATTTCAGGTAGTGGCATTGCGGTGGATCCGTCTAAAGTAGATGCTGTGTTGCAGTGGGAAGCCCCGAAGTCGGCTACCGAGATTAGAAGCTTTTTAGGGTTAGCTGGTTATTATAGAAGGTTCATCGAGGGTTTTTCGAAGCTAGCACTTCCGTTAACTCAGCTGACTTGCAAAGGTAAAGCCTTTATATGGGACACTCGTTGTGAAGAAAGTTTCGCCGAATTGAAGAAGAGATTGACGACGTCTCCTATTTTGACGTTGCCCAATCCGGGAGAGTCTTTTGTGGTGTATTGTGATGCTTCCAAGATGGGTTTAGGAGGTGTGCTTATGCAGAATGGAAAGGTAGTTGCTTATGCGTCGAGACAGTTGAGGACTCATGAAAAGAATTATCCTACGCATGACTTAGAGCTTGCTGCGGTTGTTTTTGTGCTGAAAATTTGGAGGCATTATCTTTATGGTTCTAGATTTGAAGTATTTAGTGACCATAAGAGTTTGAAGTATTTATTTGATCAGAAGGAATTGAATATGAGGCAACGACGGTGGTTGGAGTTATTAAAGGATTATGATTTCGGATTGAATTATCATCCAGGAAAAGCTAATGTCGTGGCTGATGCGTTAAGCCGAAAGACCTTACACATGTCAGCAATGATGGTTAAGGAGTTGGAATTAATTGAGCAGTTCAGAGATATGAGTTTGGTCTGTGAACTGACACCGCAGAGTGTCAGGTTGGGAATGTTAAAGATTACTAATGACTTTTTGGACAGTATCAGAGAAGCTCAGAAGTTAGATGTTAAACTGGTGGATTCGATGGTCGGAATCGATCAGTCTGAGAATAATGATTTCAAGCTGGATGCGCAAGGTGTGTTGAGGTTCCGTAATAGAATTTGTATTCCTGATGACGTAGAGATGAAGAAAGCGATTCTTGAAGAGAGTCATAGGAGTAAGTTGAGTATTCATCCGGGAGCTACTAAGATGTATCAAGACTTGAAGAATTTGTTTTGGTGGCAAGGGATGAAGCGTGATGTAGCGCAGTTTGTTTATGCATGTTTAACTTGTCAAAAGTCAAAAGTTGAACATCAGAAGCCTGCAGGGTTGATGCAACCGTTAGAAATTCCAGAATGGAAATGGGATAGTATTTCAATGGACTTTGTGACGGGATTGCCTAATACTGCAAGAGGGTATGATGCGATTTGGGTGATTGTTGACAGGCTAACGAAATCGGCTCATTTTGTTCCTATTAACATCACATATCCAGTATCGAAGTTGGCAGAGATTTATATCCGAGAGATTGTGAAGCTGCATGGTGTTCCTATGTGTATCGTTTCGGATAGAGATCCGGGGTTCACTTCTGAATTTTGGAAGAGCTTGCAAGGAAAGTTGGGTTCTAACTTGAGATTGAGTTTGGCATATCACCCTCAGACGGATGGTCAGTCGGAGAGGACTATTCAGTCATTGGAGGATTTGCTGAGAGCGTGTGTTCTGGAGGAAGGAGGTTCGTGGGATTCCTATCTCCCATTGATAGAGTTCACTTATAACAATAGTTACCATTCTAGTATTGGGATGGCACCTTTTGAAGCGTTGTATGGTCGGAAGTGTAGAACTCTTTTGTGTTGGTATGAATCCAGAGAGAGTGTAGTACTTGGACCGGAAATTATCCGAGAGACCACTGAGAAGGTGAAGTTTATTCGGGAGAAGATGAGGGCTTCGCAGAGTAGACAGAAGAGTTATCATGATAAGCGAAGGAAAGATCTAGAATTTCAAGCAGGTGAGCATGTGTTTTTGAGAGTCACTCCGGTGACCGGTGTTGGACGCGCTTTGAAGTCTAAGAAGCTCACGCCTCGTTTTATCGGTCCGTATCAGATTTCGGAAAGAGTTGGAAATGTTGCTTATAGGGTGGCCTTACCGCCCAATCTTTCCAATTTGCATGATGTGTTTCATGTGTCGCAACTTCGAAGGTATATTTCAGATCCATCTCATGTAATTCATATAGATGATGTGCAAGTACGGGATAATCTCACTGTTGAGACGATGCTTGTACGAATCGAGGATCATGAGGTGAAGACTCTAAGAGGCAAGGAGATCGCTTTGGTGAAAGTAGTCTGGTTGGGAACTGCCGGAGAAAGCATGACGTGGGAGCTGGAAAGCAAGATGCGGGAATCTTATCCCGAATTTTTCGAGTCAGGTAAATTTTCGAGGACGAAAATATTCTAAGTGGGGGAGAGTTGTAACGCCCCGAATAATTAATTAATTATTTAATTGAATTGTTTAGGAAATTAAGTTGTAAGAAAATATTAGAGTAAAAATATATTTTCGTATGTGGGCCTAATTGTTGGTGTTAGGAGTAGTAAAAATAAGGGGGTGTAAAGAAGGCCCATGAAGCCAAATCGCATAAGTGAATGAGAAAGCCCATAAGACCAAAGAAATTATAAATAGGTATTATTTTAGAGTTTTCTCATTTTAGAAGAAAAAAATAAGAAGTTGGAGAGAAGAGCAAGGAGGGGGCGGCGAAGAGAGCTAGGGCAAGGCCAAGGAGAGCTTCGAATTCTTCAATCCAAGGTAAGGGTGGGGTTCTAACTCTATAATCGGGTGTATGAAGGGCTTTATGTAGGGAGGTTAAGGAACCCTAGGTATTGTTGATTCTTGAAAACCCTAGTTGTAGGTATTGAACTCTAAATGTTGATGTTGAATCCTATTGATGAGATTTGTTACCTATTGATGATGTATGCATATGTTTGTTGATGATTGAGAATCAAAAATCTGTCTTGGGCGCCCTCCTGGGCGCCATCTTGTTGTTCGCAGGTTGCTGCTGGTGCGCTGGGCGCCATGGGCGCCGTTTTGATGTCTGTTGTTGTTCTGGCGTACTGGGCGCCAAGGGCGCCAATGTCTGGCTACCCTGTTGCTGTTCTGGCGCACTGGGCGCCAAGGGCGCCAATGTCTGGCTGTCCTGTCATTTTTTCTGGCGCATGGGCGCCAAGGGCGCCAATTTTGTGGCTGCCCTGTTGCTGATGCTGTGTTGTTTCTGGCGCAGGGGAGCCAATGTTGTGGCTGCCCTGTTGCTGTTGCTGTGTTGTTTCTAGCGCATGGGCGCCGAGGGCGCCAATGTTGTGGCTGCCCTGTTGCTGTGTTGTTCTGGCGCATGGGTGCCAAGGGCGCCAATGTTGTGGCTGCCCTGTTGCTGTTGCTGTGTTGTTCTGGCGCACTGGGCGCCAATGTCTGGCTGCCCTGTTGCTGTTCTGGCACACTGGGCGCCAAGGGCGCCAATGTCTGGCTGCCCTGTTGCTGTTCTAGCGCCTTGGGCGCCAAGGGCGCCAAGTGTGGCTGCCCTGTTGTTGCTGGGCGCCATGCTGGCTGCCCTGTTCTGTTGCTGGGCGCCATGGGCGCCGTGTCTGTTGTTGCTGGGCGCCAAGTGTGGCTGCCCCTGAGGTTGCTAGGCGCCATCCTGGGCGTCGTTTTCTGTTCTGTGGCACTGGGCGCCTTGGGTGTAACACCCCCTTTTACTAATTATAAATAAACACGCAATTATCAGACTCACCACGAGGGCGCTACATTTTTCACCACATAAAAACTCCAAATTTATTTAAATCAAATCCTCAAAAATATAGTTAATAAATCTCTAAGCAGCGGAATCATAAACTCATTTAACATCTTCAAAAATAATTAAACATTAAACCAAAACTCCAAAAATAAATAATAATAGTTTGACAACGGTAACTAAGACCCTCCCCGGTGCTACGCATCAGAGCTGACACAGACCCAACGAGAAGGAAACTACACCTAGCAATCCTCCACGAGTGCTAACGATCACCTGCAGCGTTGCCACATAAGAGCAACATTCCAACCAGAAGGGGTGAGCTTAACAGAAATAATAAGTTAATGATAGCAGTATATAAGCAGCGGGTAAATCACGGAAACACAAAAAGTCAACACATCATAGCTATACCATCATATCTCATTACAAATCATTTCATAAATATACCACGTGTTGTAGCATCATAGCTACCTCGAAAATCAATACATCATAGCACCACACAAGACACAAATTCCATCAGAACGGAACACCAAAACACGTTATATATATATATATATATATATATATATATATATATATATATATATATATATATATATATATATATATGGACTATGCAACAATGCAACCCCTCTGGGCATATGCATGCGGTACCGATCTCGTAAAAGGCCACGACGGGCATACCACCAAAATAATCACGTGTTGTAGCATCACAGCTACCTCGAAGATGCATATGACAATGCGACTCATGATTCATGCATAGATACACATACTCGGAGCATTTAATTAATAAATACCATACCACCAAAATTATTATCACACAGAAATACCACGTGTCGTAGCATCACAGCTACCTCGTAACTCTCACCTGTTTACAGCATCACAGCTGCCACATATCACCTGTACACATCACGCCAAACAGCGCGCACAACCAAAACACACACACAGCACAGAAATTGGCGCACAGCACCACCAGACAACACCAGCACGAAAGACACACGCAACACCACAAATTGTTGCACAGCACCACTAGACAATGCCTGAACTTACGCACTAGGCGCGCCCACACACAGGACACAAGGGCAGCGACAATAACCAGCACAACATCCTATTCGTTCGACCATTTTACTAAACAGCTAAGGAGCAGTATTTTTCAGCAACTGTGCACGAACTCCGACAATTAATTTAGCATATCAAACGATGTCGGAATTTTGCAAACGAATATCCTCTGGAAAGCCTGAGATGTCTAGTTTCTAGAAATAATTTTTATTTATTTGTTTAGGTACCCAAATAGTACAGTTTTGCAAAATACCTCTCAGGGTACAGAAGTTCGACAGCTTCTGTTAGCTAAATTGTAACCCAGTTTTCTCTTTGAATTCTCAACCAAATGAAACGAAATCCGTGTCTAAATTGAAGCCCCGTGAGTCTGGTTTACAATGAGATAAAAATCATCCAAAACCGAGTTCGGTGGAAAGAGTTATGAACAAAACATTGAACCTATACCCATACGGTTTCATGCAGATTTTCATATTCTTTTACCCATTTTGTAAAAATGTTTTCTCCAGTTATACTGACTCAAATTTAGCGAAACCAGTGCCTAAAGTGAAGGAAATCGTGTCTACTTCCCAATGAAACAAGCCCCACGCAATTCGGGCCAATAATGAAGTCACAATCACAGAAATACTGGACACCTATCAAAACGGCTTCAAAACGAAATTTCAGCACATCAATTCCCTCTTTGCACAACAACCACTAGAAACCAGATTTTTAACGAATCCACATCACGATATGATCGACAACCACAACCCACCCGCCATTATCAAGAATCATCATCAACATCATATATCATCAAAATCAATCATCACATAAAGACAAACACCATTGAAGACTCAATAACAACACATCATGCGAAATAACAACAATAGCAACATCGCACCATCATCAATTTCAATCCAACATCGCAAATAATCCAACCAAATCCTAACTACCCATATACCCCCATCATAACCCATTATTAGTGTTAAAACCCACCCTTACCTTAAATTTTGATGAACACCAACGCCTCCTTGAGCAAGTCACCAACAAAATTCAACAACAAGGCTCCTCCCTCCTCTTGAACTCGCGAACCTTCTTCTCTTTTTCCTCTTGGGAGGCGCTGAATTCTTCCCTCTTTTCTCTTCTCTCTATTCGCAACTCCCTTCTATTTTTGCCTTAGAGTTTGTGCTAATGACAAGCCAACCCTAACTCTCATCTAGTCTAGGCGCCTAACCCATGGACATGGGCCATGGGCTCTCCTCCAACTTAAGCCCTATTACTATTCTCCACACCCCTCTCTAATATTATTATTCCTATTAATTCCAACATTAGGATAGGTCCATAAAATAATATATTTTCATTCCGATATTATTTTCTACACTTATTCCCCAATTAATTAAATCCATTAATTAATTAATTAAACAAATGACTAAATAAATATCTAATCATTTTTGGGGTGTTACAACTCTCCCCCACTTAAAAGAATTTCGCCCTCGAAATTTTACCCACCAATTCTAAGACCTTCCCACTAGCAAGCTACACACAAGTTCACACAACAAGAAAACATGTCCTAGCACATCAACAATAAAGACTACTAACAAAAGAAACACACAGAAAATACAATAAGGCACACCATGCTAGTAGGGACATCTCCCCCACTAGTCCACTTACCATTGGCAACTCTTGGTTTACCTGCAACGCAAACAATGGTCAGCACGAAAAGACAACAGTTGGTCGTACACTGACACAACGACTCGACGACTTGGCCGGACGGACCAACCATTGCTCTGATACCACTAATGTAACACCCCATTTTACTAATTATAAATAAACACGCAATTATCAGAGTCACCACGAGGGCGCTACATTTTTCACCACATAAAAACTCCAAATTGATTTAAATCAAATCCTCAAAAATATAGTTAATAAATCTCTAAGCAGCGGAATCATAAACTCATTTAACATCTTCAAAAATAATTAAACATTAAACCAAAACTCCAAAAATAAATAATAATAGTTTGACAACGGTAACTAAGACCCTCCCCGGTGCTACGCATCAAAGCTGACACAGACCCAACGAGAAGGAAACTACACCTAGCAATCCTCCACGAGTGCTAACGATCACCTGCAGTGTTGCCACATAAGAGCAACATTCCAAGCAGAAGGGGTGAGCTTAACAGAAATAATAAGTTAATGATAGCAGTATATAAGCAGCGGGTAAATCACGGGAACACAGAAAGTCAACACATCATAGCTATACCATCATATCTCATTACAAATCATTTCATAAATATACCACGTGTTGTAGCATCACAGCTACCTCGAAAATCAATACATCATAGCACCACACAAGACACAAATTCCATCAGAACGGAACACCAAAACACGTTATATATATATATATATATATATATATATATATATATATATATATATATATATATATATGGACTATGCAACAATGCAACCCCTCTGGGCATATGCATGTGGTACCGATCTCGTAAAAGGCCACGACGGGCATACCACCAAAATAATCACGTGTTGTAGCATCACAGCTACCTTGAAGATGCATATGACAATGCGACTCATGATTCATGCATAGATACACATACTCGGAGCATTTAATTAATAAATACCATACCACCAAAATTATTATCACACAGAAATACCACGTGTCGTAGCATCACAGCTACCTCGTAACTCTCACCTGTTTACAGCATCACAGCTGCCACATATCACCTGTACACATCACGCCAAACAGCGCGCACAACCAAAACACACACACAGCACAGAAATTGGCGCACAGCACCACCAGACAACACCAGCACGAAAGACACACGCAACACCACAAATTGTTGCACAGCACCACTAGACAATGCCTGAACTTACGCACTAGGCGCGCCCACACACAGGACACAAGGGCAGCGACAATAACCAGCACAACATCCTATTCGTTCGACCATTTTACTAAACAGCTAAGGAGCAGTATTTTTCAGCAACTGTGCACGAACTCCGACAATTAATTTAGCATATCAAACGATGTCGGAATTTTGCAAACGAATATCCTCTGGAAAGCCTGAGATGTCTAGTTTCTAGAAATAATTTTTATTTATTTGTTTAGGTACCCAAATAGTACAGTTTTGCAAAATACCTCTCAGGGTACAGAAGTTCGACAGCTTCTGTTAGCTAAATTGTAACCCAGTTTTCTCTTTGAATTCTCAACCAAATGAAACGAAATCCGTGTCTAAATTGAAGCCCCGTGAGTCTGGTTTACAATGAGATAAAAATCATCCAAAACCGAGTTCGGTGGAAAGAGTTATGAACAAAACATTGAACCTATACCCATACGGTTTCATGCAGATTTTCATATTCTTTTACCCATTTTGTAAAAATGTTTTCTCCAGTTATACTGACTCAAATTTAGCGAAACCAGTGCCTAAAGTGAAGGAAATCGTGTCTACTTCCCAATGAAACAAGCCCCACGCAATTCGGGCCAATAATGAAGTCACAATCACAGAAATACTGGACACCTATCAAAACGGCTTCAAAACGAAATTTCAGCACATCAATTCCCTCTTTGCACAACAACCACTAGAAACCAGATTTTTAACGAATCCACATCACGATATGATCGACAACCACAACCCACCCGCCATTATCAAGAATCATCATCAACATCATATATCATCAAAATCAATCATCACATAAAGACAAACACCATTGAAGACTCAATAACAACACATCATGCGAAATAACAACAATAGCAACATCGCACCATCATCAATTTCAATCCAACATCGCAAATAATCCAACCAAATCCTAACTACCCATATACCCCCATCATAACCCATTATTAGTGTTAAAACCCACCCTTACCTTAAATTTTGATGAACACCAACGCCTCCTTGAGCAAGTCACCAACAAAATTCAACAACAAGGCTCCTCCCTCCTCTTGAACTCGCGAACCTTCTTCTCTTTTTCCTCTTGGGAGGCGCTGAATTCTTCCCTCTTTTCTCTTCTCTCTATTCGCAACTCCCTTCTATTTTTGCCTTAGAGTTTGTGCTAATGACAAGCCAACCCTAACTCTCATCTAGTCTAGGTGCCTAACCCATGGACATGGGTCATGGGCTCTCCTCCAACTTAAGCCCTATTACTATTCTCCACACCCCTCTCTAATATTATTATTCCTATTAATTCCAACATTAGGATAGGTCCATAAAATAATATATTTTCATTCCGATATTATTTTCTACACTTATTCCCCAATTAATTAAATCCATTAATTAATTAATTAAACAAATGACTAAATAAATATCTAATTATTTTTGGGGTGTTACAACTCTCCCCCACTTAAAAGAATTTCGCCCTCGAAATTTTACCCACCAATTCTAAGACCTTCCCACTAGCAAGCTACACACAAGTTCACACAACAAGAAAACATGTCCTAGCACATCAACAATAAGGACTACTAACAAAAGAAACACACAGAAAATACAATAAGGCACACCATGCTAGTAGGGACATCTCCCCCACTAGTCCACTTACCATTGGCAACTCTTGGTTTACCTGCAACACAAACAATGGTCAGCACGAAAAGACAACAGTTGGTCGTACACTGACACAACGACTCGACGACTTGGCCGGACGGACCAACCATTGCTCTGATACCACTAATGTAACACCCCATTTTACTAATTATAAATAAACACGCAATTATCAGAGTCACCACGAGGGCGCTACATTTTTCACCACATAAAAACTCCAAATTGATTTAAATCAAATCCTCAAAAATATAGTTAATAAATCTCTAAGCAGCGGAATCATAAACTCATTTAACATCTTCAAAAATAATTAAACATTAAACCAAAACTCCAAAAATAAATAATAATAGTTTGACAACGGTAACTAAGACCCTCCCCGGTGCTACGCATCAAAGCTGACACAGACCCAACGAGAAGGAAACTACACCTAGCAATCCTCCACGAGTGCTAACGATCACCTGCAGTGTTGCCACATAAGAGCAACATTCCAAGCAGAAGGGGTGAGCTTAACAGAAATAATAAGTTAATGATAGCAGTATATAAGCAGCGGGTAAATCACGGGAACACAGAAAGTCAACACATCATAGCTATACCATCATATCTCATTACAAATCATTTCATAAATATACCACGTGTTGTAGCATCACAGCTACCTCGAAAATCAATACATCATAGCACCACACAAGACACAAATTCCATCAGAACGGAACACCAAAACACGTTATATATATATATATATGGACTATGCAACAATGCAACCCCTCTGGGCATATGCATGTGGTACCGATCTCGTAAAAGGCCACGACGGGCATACCACCAAAATAATCACGTGTTGTAGCATCACAGCTACCTTGAAGATGCATATGACAATGCGACTCATGATTCATGCATAGATACACATACTCGGAGCATTTAATTAATAAATACCATACCACCAAAATTATTATCACACAGAAATACCACGTGTCGTAGCATCACAGCTACCTCGTAACTCTCACCTGTTTACAGCATCACAGCTGCCACATATCACCTGTACACATCACGCCAAACAGCGCGCACAACCAAAACACACACACAGCACAGAAATTGGCGGACAGCACCACCGGACAACACCAGCACGACAGACACACGCAACACCACAAATTGGTGCACAACACCACTAGACAATGCCTGAACTTACGCACTAGGCGCGCCCACACACAGGACACAAGGGCAGTGACAATAACCAGCACAACATCCTATTCGTTCGACCATTTTACTAAACAGCTAAGGAGCAGTATTTCTCAGCAACTGTGCACGAACTCCGACAATTAATTTAGCATAACAAACGATGTCGGAATTTTGTAAACGAATATCCTCTGGAAAGCTTGAGATATCTAGTTTCTAGAAATAATTTTTATTTATTTGTTTAGGTACCCAAATAGTAAAGTTTTGCAAAATACCTCTCAGGGTACAGAAGTTCGACAGCTTCTGTTAGCTAAATTGTAACCCAGTTTTCTCTTTGAATTCTCAACCAAATGAAACGAAATCTGTGTCTAGATTGAAGCCCCGTGAGTCTGGTTTACAATGAGATAAAAATCATCCGAAACCGAGTTCGGTGGAAAGAGTTATGAACAAAACATTGAACTTATACCCATACGGTTTCATGCAGTTTTTCATATTCTTTTACCCATTTTGTAAAAATGTTTTCTCCAGTTATACTGACTCAAATTTAGCGAAACCAGTGCCTAAAGTGAAGGAAATCGTGTCTACTTCCCAATGAAACAAGCCCCACGCAATTCGGGCCAATAATGAAGTCACAATCACAGAAATACTGGACACCTATCAAAACGGCTTCAAAACGAAATTTCAGCACATCAATTCTCTCTTTGCACAACAACCACTAGAAACCAGATTTTTAACGAATCCACATCACGATATGATCGACAACCACAACCCACCCGCCATTATCAAGAATCATCATCAACATCATATATCATCAAAATCAATCATCACATAAAGACAAACACCATTGAAGACTCAATAACAACACATCATGCGAAATAACAACAATAGCAACATCGCACCATCATCAATTTCAATCCAACATCGCAAATAATACAACCAAACCCTAACTACCCATATACCCCCATCATAACCCATTATTAGTGTTAAAACCCACCCTTACCTTAAATTTTGATGAACACCAACGCCTCCTTGAGCAAGTCACCAACAAAATTCAGCAATAAGGCTCCTCCCTCCTCTTGAACTCGCGAACCTTCTTCTCTTTTTCCTCTTGGGAGGCGTTGAATTCTTCCCTCTTTTCTCTTCTCTCTATTCGCAACTCCCTTCTATTTTTGCCTTAGGGTTTGTGCTAATGACAAGCCAACCCTAACTCCCATCTAGTCTAGGCGCCTAACCCATGGACATGGGTCATGGGCTCTCCTCCAACTTAAGCCCTATTACTATTCTCCACACCCCTCTCTAATATTATTATTCCTATTAATTCCAACATTAGGATAGGTTTTTCATTCCAATATTATTTTCTACACTTATTCCCCAATTAATTAAATCCATTAATTAATTAATTAAACAAATGACTAAATAAATATCTAATCATTTTTGGGGTGTTACAATGGGCGCCATTTCCTGGTGTCTGGGCGCCATGGGCGCCATTCCCTGATGTGCTGGGCGCGTAGGGCGCCAGTTCCTGTTTCTTGCTGGGCGCCTAGTAGGGCGCCATTTCCTGCTGTCTCATGGGCGCCAATGTGTGGCTGCCCTGAATTTTTGGAAAGGTTGTTAAAATTGGCCAATTGACATTTGTTGGTTGTTAAAGTTGTTAGAAGTGGCTATTTGATAATTGTTGATAATGTTGCCATAGTCGAATTGCCCCATTCATTGGTAATATATTCTGTTGTAGGCCTTAGGCCAACGTTGTTTCCTTTTGTCGTTGGATTGCCTCTATTTATTGGCAAGGATACTATGTAATGGGCCTAAGGCCAATTGTCGTTTCCTGTTGTCGTGGTTGTCGTGATGCTATGTAACCATTGTTATTGATAGTTGAGCATTTATCATCGCGTCGCATGGCATTTGCATTTTGTCGAGGGCTGATGGCCCTGGAGCTTCGTCTCACACGTCGGCCTGGATTGGCAAATTTTAGTCGTTGATGCCTCTATTTTTTGGCAGGTTTTTAGTCGGGAGCTCTGCTCCAAACGGTACCGCATGCATGTGCATAGTATTGAGTCGCATTCCGCATTACATACCGTATTGCATATTTGAGTGGTTATGTTGTTGACTGTTGATGATTGAGATTACCTGATTGATGTGAAGTAATGTAGTTAGATGTCCTGATTCCATATATATTGTTTTTCTTACCTCTTATTATATGGTTCGATATCTCACCCCTTCTGTTTGAATGTTACCCCTATGTTGGTAACGTGCAGGTAACCATGACTGAAGGCCATGTACCTTCGTTAGTTCGAGTCGGTGTCGTTGCTCTGATACGTAGCACTCGGGGGGGGGGGGGATGGACGCATATTATTACTACTTTATTTTGTTATTCTATTGTCTGATTTCGAGTTAAAACCCGTTTGAATCTGCTGCGTTGTAATTGCAAGTTGACTCGTTTCGTTATTGATTCCTCCTATTTTATGTGCTATGTATCTGATGCTATAAATGACCTAGTTATGCTCGTTTGTGGATTTTAGATGGAAAAATGTAGCATCCGTTTAATTGTTGAAATTTTTGGAACTCTGATTTTTACTATTAAATCGCCGGGTAGAAATGGGTGTTACAATTACATAATGTTTTCTAAAGGTAAAGAAAGCAAAGGTAGGTTTTCAGAAAAACCACGTGACATCCTTTGTCACATTTTCATAGAAACACCCAAAATATCATGATTGATTTGACAAACCTTACCTAATCTGACTGACTAATTTAACGTACAAAAAGAGGTTGCGACTTCCACCTACTCCAAGATCTAGAAGTTTACCAGCTCGAAGGAACTCTATGAGTTACTCCCATTGTGTGCTGTGGGATCACTAGACTCTCGAGGTTGCGATACATCTATAAATCCCTAAACGAGTTGGCACCGGTACACACTAGGTTTTTCCTACTGTGTATCCAAGTGACGACACTTGGATGTAATCATGGCATTCCACTCCACGTGCCTCCTACATTCGATGAAAGCGTATGCATTGTACTAATCGTACCTCACTTCATCACTATAAATAGGTTCCCACCCCTAAGTTTGCTAACGTCTATTCTGACCTAAAATCTCATATTGCTTTCCTCGTGTATCCATTAAGCCTTAAGCTGACTTTGGCATCAAAGTATCTTTGCAGGGTCACCTCTCGGAATGGAGACTTGAAGCCTTCAACCACTATGAGAAAATAAGAGCCACTATTGTGCAATTTCCAGCATTAACACCTTCAATAACCACTTAACATAAACCTTATCGTTCAATCTACATTGTGTTTTCACTGCTCTTTCTCGAGTTTCTGCTTCTCACGATAGAACTCCACTGCTCATGTTCTCTCCATCGCTCACACTTTCCAGTCTCCACCTCTCTCGCCTGGGGTCACTGTCTTTGTCGCTCGCCAGTTTGCTATCGCTCTCTAGGCCCAAGATCGTGGTTCACCACACGAGACTTCTTACATAATGGGCTTTGGCCCAACACTACAACAGAACTGCTGAAAAAGGGCGCACCCTTTAAAGGCGCTTTTTAAAAAGCGCCCCTGATGCCCAAATACGGAGGGCCTTTAGGGGCGCTTTTTAAAAAGCGCCCCTAAAGGCCCTCCGTATTTTGAGCATCAGGGGCGATTTTTAAAAAGCGCCCCTGATGCTCAGGCTTTAGAGGCGCTTTCTAAAAGCGCTCCTGATGCCCAGTTTCTCTCTTTTACCCTACCTCCCTCTCATTTGCGAAAAGTAACACAGTACCGCCTCCCTCACACACACAGTACGGCCTCCCTCTCATTTGCGAACGAAGAAGCTTCCCTCCCTCCTCCGTGAACGAAGCAGCTTCTCCCTCCTTCCTTCCTTCGTGAGCGACAGCGCCTTCCCTCCTCCCTCCTCCGTGAACGAAGCAGCTTCTCCCTCCTATCTTCCTTCATGAGCGACGGCGCTGCTTCTCCCTCCTCCGTGAACGGCGCTGCTTCTCCCTCCTTCGTGAGTTCCCTCAAAGTTTCAATTTTT
Source organism: Astragalus membranaceus (assembly GCA_039519185.1). Taxonomy (NCBI): domain Eukaryota; kingdom Viridiplantae; phylum Streptophyta; class Magnoliopsida; order Fabales; family Fabaceae; genus Astragalus; species Astragalus membranaceus. The sequence continues at coordinate 82,110,930 of CM076851.1, read as the reverse complement.
TCCTCAAAGTTCAGTTGTTTTTGTTCTCTAATTTCACTCAATTTTTGTTTTTTAATTGTTGCAGGGTTCGGCTTGGCCACTGTCTTTTCTAATGAAACATTGTTCTATGCTGAGAAATCGAATGCTAGCGGACCCTTCTTTTCTCTTTAAAGTTGGAACTGAGGTACCATCGAAAAACTGTTGTTTTGGTATCATAATATTTATACTCATGTTTATGATAGAATGAAATTTAGTTCCTGCATCACCCTCTCACTTATTAAGTCCTTAAACTATGAAAACCTATTAAACCATCCCTAAAGTAAGTTTATCTCTATCTATCGATTTAGTTCCGGCAACTTTTAGGGACTAAATTGATGGACGAAGATATACTTTATAGACTATTTAATAAATTTTCATAGTTTAAGAAATAGGAGATAGAGTAATGTTTAGGGACTGAATTGAGTTAGTCTTTATGATATGAAATTGATCCTGTGATGTGTAGCTTTTGATCGTGTTTGATTTGGTACGTGCAGGTTGTTATAGATTCTTGTTGTGCAACGTTTGCGGAGGTTCAGAAAAGAGGCAAGGATTTTTGGGCTGAATTTGAGTTGTATGCTGCTGATCTACTTGTTGAAGTGGTTGTTGATATTGCTTTGGTGGGCCTGTTGGCACCTTATGCACGAATTGCCGGTCCTTCTTCTGTGTTAATAGAGAACATGGCAAAAGTGGTAAAGTCAAAGTCACAACTAGCAAGTCAACAACAAGCTAGTGACTCAACAATTGTGACAAGTCACCAACACCATCAACAAGCTGAAGAGAAGACTAAAGAAACTCTCTCCACAAAGTAGTTAGCTTGGTGCAAACTGATTCAGTTAGGTAGTTGTACACTCTTGTAACTAACTCACTCCTTACCTTTATATAAAAAGGAATTGCTTGCATGTATCAAATTCAATTCAAGAAATCAAATGAAAATCAGTTACAAATTATCTCTGAAATTACATCTATTATGTGTCAAAAGGTTTACTTGGACGCATTCAACATGCTTGTGCTGCTCTTCCTAGCAGGTTAGTGTTTGCATGCATGTCTGTCTATTAAGGATAATGTTAATGTTATTTACACTCTTTCCTTCCTTTTGGATAATATAACTAGAGAAAACATATAAATTCCATTACCTATCAAGTAACTATGAAGCTCTGCTGATCACTCTGGATTCTTTATCATTGTACATCTTAATTCTCAACCACCTGGAGCCATTAAAGCTCGTTTCAATTGATATTTTCGGTTTTTTGGTTGATTATTTGTTAGTGAATAGTGTCAATTTTTTGTAAGATACATACAATATTTCGATAGCATACTTTTGTTGCTAAAACCAGATTATCAATTCTGGTTAGGGTGGAAATATGGTGAATTCTGTAGTGTTGTCTCGACAAGTCAAAGTAGATGGTTTAACATATCAACAGTATCTGGCGTTCATGATTTGTTAATTTGCTGCATCTATGCTGAATTCATTTTCTGTTCAATGTTATAAATGTGACTTCTGTAGTGCTGCATTCATATTGGTTGATGCATCTGTGGTGAATTCTGTAGTGCTGAATTCATATTGGTTGATGCAAAATATTAGATATACCAGAAACAAAAAAAAAGTTTTTTAAAAAAAACATAGAATCAAGGGCGTTGCAGTAGAAAGCGCCCCTGTTGGTCTTAACGCACTTGATAATCAGGGGCGCTTGCAGTTAGAAGCGCCCCTGTTGGCCTGACCAACAGGGGCGATTTTTACTGCAAGCGCCCCTGATTGTCAAACACGCTAAGGCCAACAAGGGCGCTTTTTACTGCAAGCGCCCCTGATTGTCAAACACGCTAAGACCAATAGGGGCGCTTTTTACTGCGAGCGCCCCTGTTGCCTAATAATTAGAGGTGCTTGTGGGGCGCTCCTGTAGAAGGTTTGGCAACAGGAGCGCCAGATTTAGGGGCACCCGAAAGCGCCCCTAACGGATTAAAAAAAGCGCCCCTAAAGGCTTTTTTTGTTGTAGTGCAATCCAAAATGTACCGCCCAAATATTTAATTAATTATTTAATTAAATATTTAGGTATTCAATTATTTATTTTATTTATTTTAAATTGGTGTAATTATATTAATGTTGGATTGAGAGGTGTGTAATTGGATTTTAGGTGATGGCGTTAGTAATCAGGCTTAAGCTGAAGGAAAGCCCGCGATCCAGGCCCACTAACCTAGGCACATACTTAAGCCAAAAAATTAGAGTTTGGCTCATTTGTGCAACAAAGAAAGAAATTGCGAAGAGGAGAGAAAGAGAGAAGAGCAGCGGCGCGAATTCCAAGGAGAAGGAGGGGAGGTTTCGCGAACAAAGGAGAAGAGAAGGGAAGCCGTGTTGCTGTGGTTCTGTTGGTGATTCCTCTCCAGGGTCTTCTATTCCTACGAATTAAGGTAAGGGTGAGACCTCTCTTTCACTATAATGGTGGGTATGATGGGTGTTAGGGTCGGGGGGCTTAAACCTATGATGCCTATATTCGATTTTGATGTTAAATTGATGATGGATATAACATGACTTTGTTAATTGAAATGTTGGCTTGATTTGGTGATTGTTGCAACCCTAGGAATCTAGTGTCCATAGGTGTTGATATGAATTGCATGTTAGGTGTTTGACAAATTGTATTTTATGTTGCGATTGACAATTCATGGTGATTGGTATTGGTGGTTGGAAGATTGGTGATTTGAATTGGTGAGAAAATCGAAAATAATGACCCTAGGGCGCCATGGGCGCCATTTGTCTTGGTACTGTTTTTGGCGCCCTATGCCTGGGCACCGTGCCTATCTATGTTGCCTAGTTATTCCGTTGCTGTTTTTGGCGCCCAGTGCCTGGGCGCCGTGTCTGGGTGTGTTCTGTGCGCCAGTGTGCTGTGCGCTGTGTCCCTGTGTTTGGCGCCGTGTGCCAAGTTGTTGCCATTCTGTTTTTGGCGCCCAGTGCATGGGCGCCGTGTGCCAAGGTGTGTGTGAGTGTTGCTGTGTGTGTGGGTGCGTGAGTTTGTGTCTTGGCGCCCTGTGCCTGGGCGCCTGTGTCTGTGTTGCACGTTGTGTCTTGGCACAGGGGCGCCAAGGGCGCCAGTTTGTGTGGCTGCGCCAGTTTTCTGTGTTGCCTGGGCGCCAAGGGCGCCAGTTTGTGTGGCTGCGCCAATTTTCAGTGGCTGCGCCAATTTTTTGTGTTGCCTGGCCGCCAAGGGCGCCAGTTTGTGTGGCTGCGCCAGTTTTCAGTGGCTGCGCCAGTTTTCTGTGTTGCCTGGGCGCCAAGGGCGCCAGTTTCTGTTGCTGGCCAGTTCCCAGCGTGTTGCCTGGGCGCCATTTTCAGGATGTTGCCCAAATGTTCCCCGGTTTTGTTTTTGTCATATCTTTTGACTCGGGTGTCCGTTTTAAGTGTTTCAAAGTGTGTTGCGAAGCTTATTCAGTTTTCTACCTGTGTGCTCTATTTTAAGGCAAAAATTATTATTTTTCTGACAGTTTCTGGGCGCCTCAAGTGGCTGTCCCCGTTGGTCGTTGTTGTCGGTGTTGTAAAACTATTTCGGTGTTTAAAACCCCCTTTTGTGTCCTATTTGGTGTCGTGGGCTGAAGTAAAACCTTTTAATGAAATCAGTAATATTAGTGTCCCGGTGTCAATAAATATGTGTTGATGTTTTTGACGATAATGCCCCTAGTGGCTATTACTTTGATTACGATGATATTGATGATGAATAAAAGCTGTGGTTTTATAAGTGACGATGATGCCATAAAGGCTATTAGCGACGATGATGTTAATAACGATGAATGTTAGTGGCAAATATAGGTGTGACGATAACTTGACAGGTGATGTGCCTTTCATTGGCAAATTGGTAAGTGATGGGTTGTTAAGTTGACTGTGTTTGTATGGGACTGTCTCTGGTGCATGTCATGGTGTCTCATACATCTCATGTGCATAAACAAGTGACGATGATGCCATAAAGGCTATTTAGCGACGATGATTCCATAAAGGCTATTTAGTGACGATGATGACAGGTACCACATGCATACGCCCGTTGCGATGGGTTGCATTTCATACATACTCATGACATTGTGATGACTTGCTGAGATGACTGATTTGATGTTGCGATGTGGTTTATATAGCGTTGTAGCTCTATCATAATGCTTATCATATGCACTATTATATTGTTAGATGAACTCACCCCTTCTGTTTGAATGTTACCCCTATGCGGTAACGTGCATGTAATCTCGAGTGAAGGCTTAGGTACCTTCGTTAGCTGAGTCGGGTCGTCTGCTCTGATACGTAGCACTCAGTGGGGATGAACAGTTGTCTTTAGTTATTGCACAGTTGTTTTATTTTGCAAAGATGTTATGGTTGTTTCATTTGAATCCTTAAACTTTATTCCGCTGCGTGGTGATGGAGTATATTACTGTGTTGACTGAACAGGTGTTTTGGGTTCGTCCCTTTAGCAGGGTGTTATGTATCGAATTTCCTTTATACAGTGAATTTTATGATTGACACTGTTATTTGCGAGTTGTGATGTTTTAAGTTGAAATGTGACATTCCTTTAGTTGACAAAAAAAAAGAAACTCTGATTTTTAGTAATTAAATCACCGGGTAGAAACGGGGTGTTACACAAAACAGTTGCCCCATAAAAAAAATCTTCGTTTTCTTCTTACATAATGGTCATGATCGTAATTAAGGTCTTAGCAAACTTTCGGACAAAGCATCATATGGCCGACACCGGTCGACCACCCTAATGTGCTCGGTGGGCTACTAGTTCAATCCAACTTGACTTCCCTGATTGGTCGGACAACTAATCCACCATGATCAACTCTGACACACAAGTTTAACTAGCTCCTTTCATCAGTCAAAGGAAGCTTACTCAGTCAAATAAGTTTACTCAACTCTCAGCGAGAGCATGTCAACCTTCGACCAAACACCGTTTCACTAGCAACGACCTAATTGATTCTGCATGAACACCAGTATACATGGGGGGCTACCCCTCACCAGATACAAATAATTGGAACTAGATCAATCTAACATATCCTCGCCTAAGGCGCAAGAAACTGAGTGGTTGGTTAAAGGCCCCTTAACACAAGATATATGAGATCGCGACAAGACGACCACATCCATGATACGTCTCCCGCCAGCAATTTCAGATTACGTAGTTTGGGTTCCATAAGCCAACTTCAGATCGGTCCTCCAGGTAGCCTTGACATAACCATTTGGGACCTTGGGACTGATGGCATTACTTCTTTTCATGACTTAGCGTGGCAAAATCTCCTATCCGAGGTAGATCCAAACTGAGCACTTGGTAAACTGGGCTGGAGGAGTTCGATGCCACTTTCACTTGCTCCTTTTCAGGACTTAAGTGCCCAACGACTGAAATCGGCCAGAAACTCATTGTGTGGTCAAGAAGCACCATCAACAGTCACGTGTAGCTCACGTCTTCTTTCACGCATCAAGTTCCAAATGCGCTCGCGCGCGTGTGGTGGATAAATCCGAAAGATCAATCGAACTCAGATCATCTTCGCCAAGACAATGCCTGTATTGTCAAAGCTGCAGAATTAGAGTTAGTGGTTCCATTCAGCCATACGACTTTGGAGAGCTCAATCTCTTCCCTCAAGAGTTAGTGTCTCCGCTTATTGCTCATCAGGTAACACCGTGAAAAGTGGGGGTCATCGGTTTGCCCGCCAATCTCAGGTTCACCCCACACATTAGACTCTAAGCAAACAAACTTGAGATGCTACACTCTGGTCTACCCGAAACGGTCAGGACCGCTGCAAGAATGAAGACACTTCAGCCAATGTTAAAGAAAAGTGAGTCTTAAAATCGTATTGGTTAGAATTCCATGCACTCCCTTGCTTTCACAAGGATGTCAGGCTACCTTGGTGAATTTTGTCTCGTTCCACAAGGTTTTTGTCTTATTCTTCTTACTTCGACCGGAGAGAAAGACTATCAGTGTAAATTGCTTATCCCCCAGTCGAGATTCGTGACATTCATTCCACAACTTTCAATGCCCAACATCACTTATAATAGTTTACACTTTCTAGAGTCATAGTTACTCCACTCCTCACACCTATTGAGTATTTCCACTATTTTCCAAATAGTTTATACTTTACAAGCCAAGCTAGACCAAAACACTTGATAGTTTTCTTACATTGCTCTATCTATTGTCACTAGTTTTCTTCCACAGGTCTATGAATGGTAAAACCCTAAGAACCTACTTAGGCAACTTCTCTAACAATCAAGCAAACCTATGCCCTGTTAGAAAGATACTTGTACACAAAGTAAAGTTTAGGTTTTGGTTGGGAATACAATAGCTTGGGTAAAAAGTATGATTCTAACAGAACCTAACAACAAAAAGCTGTGAGCACACTCAGAAAAGTTTCCAGAGAAATGTTGTAAGCACTGAGTGTGGTTGAGAGAAGGTAAGATCTTGAGAAGCTTCTAAGAAGTTACTTAAGAAGATAGGCATATTGTAATATACTCTCACACAATATAATGAGGTTTTCCTTGAAGTATTCATAGAGTTTGAAACTCAAAATAATTGTTGGATATGGTCCCAAAGTCAATATAGCCATTGGTTCCTTTTGCATAAAAGTTGTTGTTCTTTTTTGCACTTTTGCAGGAATTATGTACTAGCAGAATGGCTAACTTCTCATTCCCGAAGCTTCTTATATTGAGATTGAAAAATTAAATGAAGCATTCAATTTGTCCCATGTCTTCTTAGGAATTTATTATCCTTCATAAATGTTTCTGACTCTTAAGAAGATATATCCTTGTGCCTTCTAATCCTGAGAGGCTTCTGATGATGTATCTTCTGATTCTTGAGAAGCTTATTGTCTTGAGTCTTCTTATGTCTTAGAAGCTTATTAACTTCTCTTTTATTCATATGAAGTTTCTTGACCCCAAGTCTTCTAATCCTATGAAGCTACTTAAAGTGGTGCTTCTCATCTTGAGAAGCTACATCTTAAGAAGATTCTTGGAATGTATCTTCTTATCCTGAGAAGCTACCATTTCTGACTTGATTTTTTAAAATCTCACCATCTGTAGGTCTGCAGAAGTTACTGTCAGTCTTCTTGTCTTTGAGTATTGTAGCGACCGAAAAATCCGAAGGAGGGATTCTTCGTTGTTTTTGAACAATAGAGTCGCCATCAATATTTATTTTTAGGGAAACATTGAAAAAACCTTTGTTTTTGGGTTCGGGGGTCGATTAAGTGCGGGGAAGGTACTAGCACCCCGCAACATCCTAAAAAGGTTACCTTTTAATTTAATGTGTAGAAAAAGTTAGTTTTAAAAGAAGATATTTTGCTTACCCATTTTGATTGTTTGCGAAAATCGGAAAGGAAGACTTAATAAAAATTTTAGTTTTTTGCGCTCGACAGGAGTGGGCCCCTGCTCCTACGTATCTCCGGGTGCGATGGAGAAATCAAAGCTACGTAGTTCTCGGGTAGAAAATATTTGTGTTGGTATTTTTTATTTATTGAAAAGTTTGCGAAAACTAGAGGCCGTTCATGGTGACCAAACAGATAAATCCAGAGTGGTTACCACTAATAGCCTATTCGAAAAAAGGTGTTTACAGCGTTCAAACGAGCTGAGCCCAGAGTGACCGCTATAAATAACCGATTTGCGATCGAGTGCTTGTTTGTTCGGAAAATGCTTACTGGAAAAACGTGATCTAAAAATGGATTTGAGATTATGTTTGTGTGTGTGCTTTTTGTTGATTGAAAGTCCCCCTTTTTTTTTGAATTAGGCGGGTGTTCATGGTGATCAAACGAGTGAACTCAGAGTGATCACTACTACCAATCCGTTTTAAAATGAAGGTTATTCCTATCGGTCAAACAAGCTAAGCTCAGAGTGACCATTAGTAACAACCAATTTTTTGCGTGAGTTTGATTATTTGAAAGAAAGAAGATAGGTTTGAAAGCAACATGGTGTAAATAAAAGTGGAATGAGTCGTAGTAAAAAGGTGGGTGCAATTAACAGGGGTGTTGTATTAAATGGAAATGGGTGGTGGGCTTAGTAGCGGCCCAAAACTGAGTATTTGGGTTTTTGGACCCTTGCGCGAAAATTGGGCTGAAAGTGGGAGTGCTGTATTACTAAAATGTGGGGGGTGCGAATAGCGGTTTGACGCTAAAAAACGATTGTTTGACCTTCTTTTTTACCATTTTATTAACTTACCCTAAAACATATAATTCTGAAGCGCTCCTTTTTTAAATACCTAGACTAATAAGCATTGGATTTGGAAAAGATTTGCTCACTTATAAAGAAATGCCCCTTCTAAATTGAAAATGATTGTCATGTTTATTGTTTTAAAAGGTGCCTTTGCTGTTTTTTTTGTTTAAATAAATATTGTTATTATTCCTCTTTTTTTTTTTTACAAAGGTAGTGGTATTAGTAACCATTTATTTTGGAAGAAAAAAAAAACATTTTTTTTTTATTTTGAAGGACTTTATTTTAATTCGAAAATTACAGCAACATTTAAAAAAAGGCAACAATTTAAATAAAAAAACAGCAATGATATGTATAAAAAAAATTACAACAATAATTTACATACAAAAATAACAGCAACAATTAAATAAAGAAAAATAGCAACAAATATATAAAAAAACGATTTAATAGAAAAACAGCAACAAATTAATAGAAAAAACAGCAACAAATAAAATGAAGAAAAACAGCAACAACTAAATGAAGAAAAACAGCAACAAATATATACAAAAAAAAACGATTTAATAGAAAAACAGCAACAAATTAATAGAAAAAAACAGCAACAAATAAATGAAGAAAAACAGCAACAAATATATACAAAAAAAAACGATTTAATAGAAAAACAGCAACAAATTAATAGAAAAAACAGCAACAAATAAATGAAGAAAAACAGCAACAAATATATACAAAAAAAAACGATTTACTAGAAAAAACAGCAACAAATTAATAGAAAAAACAGCAACAAATAAATGAAGAAAAACAGCAACAAATATATACAAAAAAAACGATTTACTAGAAAAACAACAACAAATTAATAAAGAAAAGCTACAATAATAATATCTGTAAAAATGTTACAACAACTAAAATAAATAAAAAGGCAATAACCACAATAATATATATGAAAAAAAAATATTACAGCAACTAAAAACGAATAAAAAAAAACAGCAACAACTATGTATATAAAAAAAACGCTACAGCAACAAATAAAATAAAAAAAAACAGCAAAAACAGCAACAATATATATTGAATCCGAAAATCACATTACAGTACCTTAAGAAAAAAATCTGGAAATGTTGGGAACACGAATTCCTCCTAGGATCTCTTTAATACAGCGGAATTTAAACTAAACAAAAAATTTGGGAGGAGAAGGAAGAAAAGAAAGAAAGGAAAAATAGAAAACAGTGAACAAATCTCACTGTTTTTTTTCTAAAGATCTAAACTCTCTTTTTTTTTGCTCCGAAATTTTTTCTTTTTTCCTCTAAGAACTTCTTCTTTGAAAAACTCTTTTTTTTCGAAAATCTTCTCCTCCTCCTCTAAAATCGTCGTCTCTTCAAAGTCATGGCCCCCTATTTATACAAAAAAAAGGGCTTTTTTCTTCTTCGTTTTCTTCTGACTGCCTCACCATACCTTGTACAGTGTTTTTTCTGAGTGTGGCTTGACATGGTGAAATAAAAACTTATGAGGGGTTGCGAAGGGTATGGGTGTAGCAGAGGAGAGAATGATGGTTTTTTTGCGTGTGAGAAGGGAGAGTGAATCTGTGAGTGAGAGAGAATTTAGGGTTTGGTGGGAGGGGTGTGCGTGGAGATGGGAGAGAGGAAGTGTGTGTGAGTGGGAGAGTGATGAGAAAGATGAAGTGAAGTGTGTGATGGGAGAGTGTGAGAGAGAAGGGGTCGTAGGGATGGGAGGAGAGAATGAGAAAGGGAAGGTTGAGTGTGAGTGGGAGAAAGAGAGAGAGGTAGGCGTGAGATTGAGGAGAGAGAGGGATGGGAGCCGTTGGGAAGAGAAGAGAGAGGGAAGAGGCGTGTATGGGGAAATGGAGTGTGGGGAAGTGGGGAGTTGAGAGAAAAGAGGAAAGGTGGAGTGTGGGAAAGGAAAAAAATGCAATTTCCAAGGAGGGAAAAGAGGGAGTGGGGTCGAATTTTTAGGAGGGGAGTTATGGGTGAATGTGGCCGAATTTTAGGGTTAAGGGGGGGATTGAATGTGGATGATTTTTAGGGTAAAGGGGGGAAGTTAAAATTTTTAGGGTTTTTTTTGAGTGGGGTGGCCGAATTTGGCTAGGAGAGGAGGGAATTAGGGTTTGGTGAGGAGTTGGGTCATGGGTTATGGGTTGGTTGGATGGGTTAGGGTTTGGTTGAGGAGATTTAGGGTTAGGCGAGTTGGGCTAGCCTTTTTTCTGTTGGGTTGGGTTTCTGATGGCCCAATCCTGATTGCACCTCCATTCTTTTTTGGCAGACCCCCTCCATTTCCTCCTTTGCTTATTTTTTGTTTCTTCACTTCTAATTAATATATTTTTTGGTTAAAAACTTATGGCAACTAAAATAAAATAATACATGACATGAAAATAACACTGATTATTATTTTTATTAAAAATAAAATCTCTCATTTTTGATCGAACAAAATTAGGGTATTACAAGTATTATTCCCACATAGTCTTCTTGACTATGAATCTTCTTGACATGAGTAAACTAGTCTTGAGTCTTCTTAAGTCTTCTCAACTTTAGTCTTCTCTTGACCCTTCTTTGCATGACTCTTCTTGACATGACTCTTCTTGACTGTACTCTTCTTGATTTTTGAGAAGACATTTTACATTATTGTTTGTGAGAATCTTCTCATGGCTTGTGTTCGTGCTTTCATGCCTTTCAATATTACTTCATGCTTTCTCAAAATGCTTCACTAAACATATAATCTTCTTGAGTAGTGGCTACGATTACCTATTCTTAGTAGACACTCAAGAAGACACTTTAGACATATATGAAATCATAGAACTTAAGCTTCTCATCAAAAATATTTGTTAATCATCAAAACCACTTGAGAGATTTTCCCTCAGCAAACACTATATCTGTCGAGCTTCCCTGATCTACAAGGATTCTTCTCACCTCAGAGATCACCATGGTGGCCGGGACAAGCAGTGAAATGTACTTATTTGGTTTTCCATCAAGGAGATCCCTGTCTCCAAAGGCCACTGACCTCAGCCACGGAAAAGGAGGCAACATAGTTGATCTCCTTCTATTTTATCTTCTTCGTTTTTCTGCTTTCCCTGCCTTTCGTGGGGTAGCCTCCAGAAATCACTATGGCTAGAGGTCGGCCACTCGACTTTCACTTATCTTCTTCGAAAGCAGAATTACTATCTGTTGAGGCAAAATCCCCTGGATCAATTTTGATGGAAACAAACCATTTTGATAAGTGTTTAAGGTATCTGGTTCATTAGTTATCTAATGTGTGACACCAGCTACTCCATTTGGAAGAAGTTGCATATATAAAGGAATCTATAGAAAATACGTCTTTATCAAATTTTTGAGTCAAACGAAATAACAAGTATCACAAACATATGCGAAAATACAAATGAAACAAATAACAAAGTTAAAGTAAAAAAAACCCATGAAACCCCTGTGTCACATGTCTTAGAGCTGTTACCACTTATTACAACTTTTGAGGAATAAACGATTAATCAATACATAATAACTAAAGTCTTCATCTTGCGTGAACTACTCCTCGACATCCATGTCGACAGGTTTATCACCATTACTCATCACCTAAACGTGTACAATGGCACCGAGTAGCCACAATAAACGGTAGTGGATACAACATACATAACACACATACATAAATAATCATCAACTAATCATCATCTAATCCTCAATGTCGCGACCTCACGTACGGTCCTAGGACTACAACGTCAACGTCAAAAACGGACATCGTATTTGGATTCAGAAGGTGATTTTGTATAGAAATATGAAGTTTGGTAATTTTTGGTGATCAAACGGGAAATAACAAGAACTGTGAAGAAGAACAGTATTATTGTAAGAAGAGCGGCTGCGCGCACACAGGTGGAATGGCAGCAACGAGGATTTTATCTTTTAAATCAAAGGGGTGCGCTTAGCGAATTGCATAAGGGGAGGGGGTTGCTAGTTAGAAAAAATCAATAAAAAAAGGAATGGATCACTACAAAAGCTCAACTTGCTCTTAATTATATTCTAAAGCCCAATTCTCTTATAACATTTACTTTAACCTATTTCTCTAACTCAAATATTTTCACCAAAATAAACAATAATTAAAATAATAATAATAACAACAACAACAATAAAGTACTTCACATTACTACACAATGCATCAAATAATAACAACAATATATTCTTAATACTAAAATACATTTAAATATCAATAAAATATATTTTAATACTTCAAATATATAAAATGCCTTAAACTCATTAAACTTATAATTTAAAAAATAATAATATTAACTCATGAATAATATTTATAAATAAAATAATACAATAATAACATATTATTAAAATATGCACACATAAAACTACCAATATATCTGCACATATATACACACATATTAATTAGAAATTTGGGGTGTTACAACTCTACCCCCTAAAAAGATATTTCGTCCTCAAAATTTGCATTAAGTCTAACGCAAAAAAAAATTGTAACTACTATAAAGAGATGGATACTTAAACGGATGGTCAAGGCATTTTTGGAGTTGACGAAAGAGTGAATCTCAACAACAATTACAATAAAAGGATTGGTCGGTCAATAAGAGGAAGTCCAATATTTGGGATAGGTATGTCTTTACTATATTCCTCCTCCTAAAGTTAACATCAAACTTCTCTACAAAGGCTTAGTATCTATAGGGTGGAACTAAGAAACTGGTATTTTTAACTCGCCTAGGAGGTAACTCGTGAATACCATTGGGTTCCTATGGTTGGGTTTTGCTATTGCTACTCACTCATTTATGCCTATAGGTTATCGGCGTCTACCTGCAAGCCAACTCTTACTCACACCACATCTCATTCACTCTTGAATCCCAAATGTTAAAACTACCCATCTAACATATTCATCATTGCTCAATTACCGACAAAAACTAATCGGGGTAATCAATCCCTCCTACTTTTCTAGTCAGGCGACTCAAGCAATAATAACTACAGAACTCACAAAGGGATTTATATACGAGAATTTTTTATAGTGCTTGAATGTAAGGATGTCGGTGTCACATAATTACTCCCGAGCTCTACAAAAGTTTTTCTCTTTAAGGATAAGATGTATTTGGGTTCCCACTTGGATTCTAACTGGTTTCTATCCTCTCTGACCTTGACGATTCTTTCTAATAAAAATAATACCTAACACTCATCCCATTACCTTGATGACTTAACTAACTAATTTGGTCAGCTTCACGACAATTAAGAATCAAACAAGCAATGCGTGCAACTCAATTCAGAGTTCACAAATCGGAAAGCACAATAGACCACACGTAAAGTTCGGTTAGGACCAAATGCTCTGATACCACTAAATGTGACACCCGCTACCCCGTTTGGATTAAGTTGCGTAAATAAAGGAATCTATAGAAAATACGTCTTTATAAAAGTTTTGAGTCAAACGAAATAACAAGTATCACCAACAAATGATAAAATACAAATCAAAAAAATTACAAATTTAAAGTAAAAACCCCATGGAACCCTTGTGTCACATGTTTCAGAGCTTTTACCGCTTATTACAACTTTTGAAGGAATGAATGAATAATCAATACATAATAACTAAAGTCTTCATCTTGTGTGAACTACTCCTCGGCATCCACGTCCACAGGTTCATCACCATCTGCTTGCTCATCACCTAAACGTGTATAATGGCACATGAGTAGCCACAAAAAATAGTGAGGAAATCACACAACATAGGAAATAATAAACGGTAGTGGATACAAGATACATAACACACATACACAAATAATCATCAACAAATCATCATCTAATCCTCAATTTCACAACCTCACATACGGTCCTAGGACTACAACGTCAACGCAATCCTAATACCCACTACTCCAATGTCACGCTCAAAACGTCAACTACTCTATCAATACATCTAGATCCATCTAACTCTGGGTAAGCGGATGCAAGTGCCCTCACATCCCGGGAAATAGATAGAGTCTAGTCAGGGTACCCTAGTGTTTTGTGGAACGCCCCAGTAGTGCCCCACTTAGGACCCCCCACTTGGCCTACCCGCAAGGCCAGGTCGTGGCCGACTCTATTACTACTCCCATAATCGTTGGCCGACTCTATTACTACTCTCATAATCGTTTTCTTAGCACCCCACCTATCATCATCACCATCCTTTGAGGTACGGCTCGCCCATACTGCGACGAGTCCTTGTCCATACTGCGACAATGTTCCTCCTACAACTTAAATTACTAAGGTACAACTCGCCCATACTGCGACGAGTCCTTGCCCATACTGTGACAAGGTTCCTTAAACGAGTAAACTCGTTGAACATCATCATCATCAGCGTCCCTAAGGATTCCTAAGTCCAAAGGTATCATCATCAACTAGGTGGTTACTTGTCATGTGGTTATCATTTCTAATAACATCTACATCCCAAGTCCCCACCAATTCCAATTAACGGTGTCTATCTCTATCATTCTGGTTCCATCCCTTTCTTAGTGTTTCCTAAGGCTCTCTATAGTTTCAAATCCTTTAATCATCATTTATGGTTTAAGGTCACTAAAAACTAGCTTAGGAATGGTCAATCATCATTACTTAAAACACACCTAGAATAGTCCTAATCCATTAATAGCTTAGTCCTAGTCGATTAACAAGCTCCAAATTGTCTCCTAGATGATTCTTTATTGTCCTTGTAGATTAATAATCATTTCTAGTCCATTAAAACAACTCCAAAATGTCTCTTGGGTGATCCTAACTACTCTAAAAACTTAACATTAATTTTACCTCTAATAAATTAACATGAGTCCAAAACATCTCCCGGGTAATTTACGCTACTCTAATCAATTAATAACATCTACCCAATCAAATAACAACTTCACTTGTTTCTAGAAAGCATTCAAAAAAATTCTCAAGTCGAATTAACCCATCAAAATACTTAGTAATATGAATATCATCAAATCTCCTATACTAAAGTTTAACCTTGTTACTTAACTTAGAGGCAGTCTAAACCATGAGTGCATTTTTAGTTTCAACTTATGTGCTATCTAATCATATAATTTCATTACCAACTCTTTTAAAGGTCCAATAAGGTCTATTACCCTAGAGCTCATCAATTATAAGTACCCAATTACAACAACACTAACAATCATATATCCTCTACGAAGGTTAGCCCTTAAGCCTTAACAACAAGACTCAATCCCATCAAATTGTTCTCTTATCATGATCAACAACAATTGTAGCAACAAGGGCAACGATGAAAGCAACAATCAACAACTACATATAGGCATAAGATGCTCAAAACCACACATATCATCAACATCAACACATTATAAAAGAGTCCTTGCTCCTAGAAGGACATAACCAAATTATAAATTAAGACATATAAAACCCATTGCTCATACAATGGTTTACACACATATATATTGTCAGTGTGAGACATAGGGATCATGGGACATCCCAGTTATGTCAATTGCATCCTAAACTACCATGTTCCCTAGTTATCTTTCCCATCTTCTTACCTCGAATCCAAGCGATCGCGAACGAGAGTGTCATGCGGAAACAACAACACATGTCCTCCAAACAGCATAAAATTCCTCTTATATTATTTCATTGATGATCCCGGAAGTCACGTATAACAAAAGGACAAAAGGACAAAGTTACGGTTTTAAATATTTGACCGTAGAGACTAAAAGGACAAAAAAAGCTAGGGCTCGGGGATTTACACGAAATTATGATCTAAAAGGCTGAAAACTTATTTTTATAGTGTTAAGGACTTTGCTACGAGTGTGTAGTTTCAAATGACACATGATTCTGACGTCGGTAGCAAAAGATATGTCAAAAACACGTTCTTACGATTTATAAAACTAAAATAAAGGACTTGAATATGAAGAACATGTGCTTACCACGAATTTAGACTTAAAAAAAGTAAAGGAAAAGATCTTTAGATGATTTGAATGTCCATCAAGATCAAAGGAATGAACGAACTGTGAATCCTCTTGAGTGGTGCTCAACTGTAATGAAGAACGGTGAATAATGACGAATAACAGGACCCATTTTTTAAAAGTCTTGGTTTGATAATCCAATTGGATAGAATGAAAGTATTCTTTTCATTGAGTCTAAAGAAGGTCTCGGTTTTTCAAGATGATAACCGATGTGGCCAGAAGTGAGACCGGAAGTTGCAATCACGGGTAAAACAAGTTATTTTTTAGCTTCACCAAAATAATAAAAGCAGTACCTTTTCTCGAAGGTTTCGATGAGAGGAATCCAAATCTGATGTCCGTTTTCTCAAAAGACGATTGTAGCGACTGGAATCACGAATATACACAACGAAATACGGCGTAATTTCTGAGAAGACAATCATTTAGAGATATTCTCATAAGATAATAGATCAAAGTGTGAGAGTAGTTCATAAGTCCAGTCCAATACTTCCCACACCATGGCTTCTTAAGTAGCTTCTGAAGCTTCTTAAGTTTTTTTGTGATCTCTCTCAACCATACTCAGTGAACTTACAAATTCATATGGGAATATTTCTGAGTATGTAATAGCTGTGGAAAGTGTATATTGCGTGACATCATGAAATCATCCAAGCTAGTGTAGTTCCCAAACACTACCTTATCTGTGTACCTTCTTAACTAGGCATTGATTGCCAAATAGTTAATGAATAAGCCTAAGTAAGTTTTTAGGAGTTAGTACCTTCCTAACATGGCATTGGTTACTTGATTGATAGTGAAGATGTCTAAGATGTTGTCTTAGGGGATATATTGTTGCTAGTGTTGTAGAAGAAAACTAGTGGTTTAGTTGATAGAGCTATGGAAGAAACTATCATTGTTGTAGCCTGTGATTGGCTTGTAAACTATTTGGAAAATAGTGAAATTCTCACCTGATGTGAGGAATGGATGTAGCCCATGTGATTTGGGTGAACCACTATAACTCTTAAGTGTTATTTAGGGGTGTGCAAAAATACCAATAACCTTTAACCATACCAATAACCATACTGTACTCTTAATAAAAGCCCATACCGTTTCAAAAAAATACCAAACCAATTTATTTAGTAAAAAAAATGGGACACCGGTGACCAAAGAGTCTAAATATCTTTCTTGCGATAGTAAACAAAGAGTCTTCTCAAAATTACTTTAGAAGAGTAACTAAGCCGGTTGGTCCCAAAGATTCTACCAGGACCTCAGAATGTGGCCCACTTCTTAGATTCTTTGGTACTCTGCAAAAAAGATATTCATTTAGACAACACATATACAAGAGAAAAAGACACTTGTAAATCAAAATTTCTGATACCTCGATAACCTAAGAAATAGGGTTCAAAATATGTGGTTAATAGTTATCCAACTACAAGTTATACTTTTTGATCAATCGATGATTACAAACTTGGTAAGTGACAAATATACTCATGGTTAATTAGCGACCACTCACTGAAACAATTTTGAATTGTGTGAACAAGGTGTTAAAAATTTGAAAGTTTCTGATGTTCAATCACAAGACTGTATATATAACATGGCCAAATGGCAGTAAATATGGGAATTGAAGGTTTGATATAACATCCAAAACTACACTAACAAAAAATCCAAGGTTTTTCACCTCAAGAAAAACAAAGCAAATTATATATATAAATTCAAGTTCGTAAGAGAAAACACCAATGTCAAAAGCAAGTCAAAGTTTTGTCAAAAAAAAAAAGACAAGTCAAAGTAAAAAATAAACAAATAACATGTGTCAATAAACAAACAAGCATGCAAAGAAGAAATGAAAGGAATGAAACATCCATCTGGATCCCATTAAAAGAAAGAAAACACTTGAAAGTTATGCTTTCACCATGGTAGTTTCTAATGGCCAAAGTGGGGAAGGGGAAATTTTATTCACCAAAGATACACTAATGGCCATTTTACAATTGTCTCGGAGGGGATTCGAACTCGACACATTGAGGATACAGACTTAAACTCTTACCATTTAGCTAGCACCTCAAGTGAGTAGCACACACCTCATCATCTCTTTCTAGATATGTAAACCTGCATATTTTAATAATTACATAAGCTTCAATTTCAAATACAAAATAAAAGGTTTGGTTACCATAACACAACCTAATACAATGCATATCTCAGTGCTAATAGAAAACTACAACAATTCCATACATGTTCGGTCCTGTTACTTAGACGACAATTATTCACTCGGAGGAAGATGCGGTCTGCGTTTTGTGTAGGTCTCACATTGAGGATTCTCATCACTTGTTTTTGGCTTGCGATTTTTTCTTTGAGGGTGTGGGGCGAGATTGGTCGTTGGCTGAATGCTCAAGTTCTTTCCCCATCTACTTTAATTGATCATTTTCTACACTATGGCGACATTTGTACTGGTAAGAAAGCGAAGAGGATCAAGCATATTATTTGGTTGACAACTTGTTGGTGTCTTTGGCTATCTCGTAACGGTGTTTGTTTTAAAGGGGTAGAGCCAAATGTAGACTCGATAGTGGCCCAGGTGAAGTTCTTGTCTTGGGGCTGGTTCATTTACAGGGTGGGAAGGAATTCTTGTTGTATTCCATCACTATGGTGAAATAATGCACTTTCATGTATAAACAACCTGTGATCTCATCTTTGTATTTATGGTTTTGAGCACCCTTAGTGCTCCTATTGATGCAAGATTGTTTATCGGAAAAAAAAATATAGTGCATTTGATTTACTAAGAGCTAGTTTAAATAATCATTTCATAAAGCATTTATTTAAAAAGCCTTGCAATAATCACGAGTTTTTTAAACATCAGCTTCTCGCATAAAATAAAACTAGTCTCTGCATCTCAATTATTGTGGAAGCCCTCACATCTAACTTCTCCTTATAGACATAAAAAACTTACAAAAAAAAAATTCCTCGAGTAAACAAACATAAACATGCTTTAATTTAAAAGCTTCGAAGTGAACAGTATACTTGGGGGTTTTAGATTTTGTACCCCTCTTCTACCCTATACCCCTATAATTGCCTAAATCCCCAAAATACTCTTCAAAAAATTAAAAGAAAATTAATTTTTTTAAAATTTTTCAGAATTACTTCAAAAGAGGATAATTTCGAAAGCCAATTTTTTTGAGTTTTCCGGAATCATCTCAAAAGAGGTATTTCTGGAAGCAAAATTGGCTTCCGGAATTATCCTCTTTGGAGGTAATTCCGGAAAATGGGGTATAAAAGATTTCCGGAATTATGCCAAAACATATAATTCCGAAAGTCAAAAAATTGGCTTCCGGAATTATGTGTTTTGGCATAATTCCGGAAGTATCATGTTTCACTACATTATTTACATAGTTTTAACTGATCTATAACTGAAATCGACAGTTATTTACATGGTTTTAACCAATCTATGGATCACTTATTTTATAGTGTTTTAACCACTCTATAACTGAAATCGACACTTGTTTACATGATTTTAACCAATCTATGGATCACTTATTTTATAGTGTTTTAACCAATCTATAACTGAAATCGACACTTATTCACATGGTTTTAACCAATCTATGGATTACTTATTTTATAGTGTTTTAACCAATCTATAACTAAAATCGACACTTATTCACATGGTTTTAACCAATCTATGGATCACTTATTTTATAGTGTTTTAACCACTCTATAACTGAAATCGACACTTGTTTACATGATTTTAACCAATCTATGGATCACTTATTTTATAGTGTTTTAACCAATCTATGGATCAGTAGTTTTAGACCTTGTTTTTGTTTTGTTTGTTGTAATCTGTTATTTTCAGTTAGACGGTGTTTTTAATTAATAAAATAAATGTTTAAGTTCTTATTTATGAATTTCGGAAACACCATAATACGGTTTAAATCCGGAACTCAATTTATTGGGATTTCCGGAAATACCCTAAAATGAGATAAATCCGGAATAAACAATTTTTGGATTTCCGGAATTACCTCATTTTAGTGTATTTTTGGATTAATCCCCATAAGCCCGTCTAGAGATCACACCGCTGGAGTCGGGGAGACAACCCCTTATTTCAGACTAAAAATGTTCGACGAACTCAATGGGGCAACTCGGAATACCAAAATGAAAATCGAAGTGTTGCACAACCCTTCCTCCTAAAAAGCCCCGCATCGGGCGGAAACCCCCCTCTGTGAAAATACCTTGTAATTTGAAGAGATGAACGGAATTGGCAATAGCTCGCCAAAATCTCCAGAACCTCTCCCTCTCTCTCTCAAAAAGCAACGTCGACAAGAGGACAGGTCCGTCCCAAATAATTTGGAGGCCCTGTTCAACTTTTAAAAATTGGGCCCTAATTATACTTCTATTAAATAAAGGCTTAATTATCACTTACCCCCCTGCAAATATCACCATAATCCATTTACTCCCCTGCAAAAAAAAAGTTTTAAAACAAACCTCGCAAATACAAAGTGGTTGCAGTTAGGTGCCTGCTGTTAAATTTTGTTAACAGCGTTAACTTACGCTGAGTTGGCATGAAACGTGGCAGTACACGTGTAAATATCACTAGGGCTTATATCATCATCATCAACATCAATCCTCTTGTTCCCTTCTTCTTGTTCCCCTCTTTGCGTTCCTGCGTCTTCTCTACTTCTCTGAAACTCCTCTTCGAATTTATTCTCTCTTCTTCTTCTTTCTTTTGTTTGATCTCTCCAATGGCAAGAAGCAACGCCTCTTCGAATGCTGCATCAAGGCAAGGGTTACTCCCTGTTTGTGGGTGTGGAGTAGCCATGCGTATATGGAGATTGCCAACACCGCTGTAAACTGTGGAAGAAGATTCTGGAAGTGTAAAAATTCTGGGGTATGTATGATTGTTGATTTTAATTTTTCTCTTGTCTTCACTGTACCCCCTTGTTTATGTTTATGTTTCTGTTTCTTTGTTTTTCGCAGAAGGCAGCCAGCTGTGATTTGTTTCTCTAGGATGATGAGCTAGATTTTGAAACCATGAGGATGGTTTCAGTTTCAGAAGCAAATGAAGATTTGTCAGTTTCCGAAGCAACACAAAGAGTTTGTCAATGCAAATGTGGTCAAATTTCCAAGGATTTGGAGTCAAAGAAAATTGCTAAACTGAAGTTGAAGTTGTGTGATGAGGTGGATGCAGGCATTCGTAGGGTTGGTTATTGTGGTGTTACTTTATCAGAAATTTGACATGGTTAAAAAGTAGGGAAACTGTTAGTGTGACTGACTATCAATGTTGTAAGCTCTATTTTAATTGGATTGGTTTAGGAAAACTGTTAGTAACCAATTCATTAATTGCTTATGTAAGCTCATTTTAAGTATGAATGAAGTTTGTTATCAAGTATATTGGATTGGCATAAAAGTACCATATTTGATTCATTGAAAATAACTTGAACATGTTCCAAAACAGACAACAATAACAAGTTTCCAAAACAAGTGGCACCATAACAAGTTGGACCAAAATGAGGTACCATTTCCCATGTACATAACATAGTCTTCCTAAGTACATTAACTACTAAAGGGCTAAAATACATAAAGTCTTCATTCTTCATTCTTCACTTCATCATCAGGTCCTAGTTGTTGCTTGTTGCTCCCATCATCATCCTCAACAAGCAGTGGCTTATTTGGGTCAGTACCAAGACCAGTAGGAGGTAGTACAGTGCTCTTCACCCTTGTACTAAACCTAGTCCTTTTAACATTTTGGAACAATTTTCTTGTTACTTTAAGTTTACCAATTCGATTTGCAGTAGTTGAACTATGTACAACATTCAATGAAGCAGCATCACTTGCAACATTTGGATCTGTTGCAGGGACATTTGGATCAGTTACAGAGACATTTGGAGCAGCATTCAATGAACCAGAAGAACTTGCAACATTTGGATCTGTTGCAGGAACAATTGGAACTGTTGTAGAGACAATTGGAACTGTTGCAGGGACAACTGGATCTGTTGCAGGGACAATTGGATCTGTTGCAGGGACAATTGGATCTGTTGCAGAGACATTTGGATCTGTTGCAGAGACATTTGGATCTGTTGCAGAACCATTGACAGAAACCTTCCTTGGTTTTCTCTACAATCAACAATAGCAACATTTAAATTCACAACTGTTTTAATTTTCATTTCATAAATCTGTTATGCAGAAACATTGACATTACCTTCCTCTTTTGTGCATCTGGATTGATTGTTGTGCTCTTGCATCCTCTGCTATTGTGACCAAATTGGTCACAGTTTGTGCATTTATATGAGGTTCCACTCCTTTTAAGCTTTTTAGCATGAGGTTGCTGTTCTTCATCAGGTTGCCTCCTCCTTAGTTTCTTAGGCCTACCAGGGCCTCTTTTGTACTGTGGTGGCAGCATATGATCCACTTCCACATTTGGCCACATATCTTGGCCATTTATTGCACTAATACCATTACGATATGCAAGTTCATAACTAAATCTAGTATAGCATGAATCCACATAATCCTCAGGTTTTTGTTCTCTATAGGCTATGACAGCACATGCATGTTTGCAGGGAATACCAACTAATTGCCAAAAACCACAACTGCATGTCAATTCCCCTAGGTCAACAATAAAAGCCCTAGTTCCAAATGCGTGAATGACCTGAAACTCAAGCTTAGGTCCAGACCATGTAGCCAACCAACTTCCACTTGCCTCAACCTCTCTATCCAACCTCTGCCTAGGCTTAGGCATAACTCTATGTGGCCATCTAAGAAGTTTTCTACTCTGCTTAGCAAACCTATCCATTAAATAATCCCTAATTCACTCACACATGCTGAGAATAGGCTTATCTCTAGCACTTAGTATTGTACTATTGAAAGCCTCAGCCAAATTGTTCATGACAACATCACACTTAGGGTAAAAAGAGAAAGCATGCTTACACCAAAATTTAGTAGGTACACCCATAAGCCACTCCCAACACTTAGCATCAACCTTCTTCAGCTCATTCATCTTTTTCTCCCATGCTTGGTAATATTTTGCCTTTGATGCCCCCATCTCTTCATGTCCAAACCCATCATCTTTGCCCATTGTTCTCTCTTCCTCACTGTCATCCATACGAATACCCTTAAGTCCATCTTCACTTTCTTCCCTCTCACTTTCTTCCCCTTTATTCACTGCCTCAGTCCCTTGAGTTCCTTCATTTGCATCAGTTGAATAGCTATATTGCTCAAAGTGCTCAGTGTAGATATGAGCATCAACTTTATTCTTCAATGCATACTCAGCTATTTGTAATGCATCATCATCAGACAACAATCTCTTAACCAATTCATCTTCCTTACCTTTCCACCATAGTCTATAACTACCAGATTTTAACCCTAAATCCTTCAAGATACCAACAGCTTCAAAGTATGACCATTTATCAACATCTAGACCTGCCACTGATGACTCATCGCCCCCTTCATACTCAAGTATCAAATTCTGAACAAACTTCCCACCGTAATGAAACACAACAGTAAAAGCCATCACTGTAAAAACAGAACAAAAGGGCTAAATTAGACATTTCAACCTTACATTATACACCTAAAATAGACATTAACAAAATAACAACACTACACCAAACATATTCGTCCATGTAATACACAATGGTCAACACAAAACCCAACACAATCAATATTCGTCCCCCAACCCCAAAAAATTTCTATACTAAACTCTGAAAAGTGCAATGATTACTGCATGTGCAAACCTGAGCTCTATTCTCTTCGTCAACCCCTTCTCTTCGTCAACACCAGCTACTAATCTTCGTCTTCGTCCTTAGTTCCTTTACCTTCGTCTTCCCTAATGTTTCAATCGTCTTCGTCAAATACCTTCGCCATCGTCACAGAGATATGAAGGTGAGGTGGGAGAGAGGTGACACTGCTGCTGAGAGTGAGCTGAGAGAGTGATCTGAGAGTGATGAGGTGAGTGTTCAGAGGAGAGTGATGGCAGTGTTCAGAGTGAGAGTGATATTTACACGTGTACTGCCACGTTTCATGCCAACTCAGCGTAAGCTAACGCTGTTAACAAAATTTAACAGCAGGGACCTAACTGCAACAACTTTGTATTTGCGAGGTTTGTTTTAAAACTTTTTTTGCTGGGGGGTAAATGGATTATGGTGATATTTGCAGGGGGGTAAGTGATAATTAAGCCTTAAATAAATCACCAAAAACGCAAACTTCGTTATTTAAATTGTAAATAACATCTGAATACAAGTTTAAACTAATATCAACCTTCTAGCTACTTAAAAAGAGTGATCCTTCTATCACTTTTTGAAGTAAATTCATCAATCAAATTTTCATATTGTATTGTACAAAAACATCATTCTCAACCGATATCAATGCTAATCCATTAAGCATTTATTGTAACATTGTAGACCGCAAGTAAGACTTCAATAACTTCAATTTTGAAATATTTTCTAACTTAAATTTACTTCAAGTGTAGATTTGAAGCAACCGGATTTACGAATAAAGTCAATAACAAAACAAAGCTAACATTCCTAACCTAAACCAACCCAATTAATTAAGACTTGTTTAATTTAATTATATTCTCTTACTGTTTTCCATTACCAAAGGCGAAATCCCAATATAGAAAACTTGATACAAACCAATTAACCAAAAAGAAAACGGACTACAATAAAATAGCATGGTCAGTATACACCAATTCAAGCATAAAATATTGTCAGAATACACCAATCCAAGACTAGGTGATGCTATAATAAGCATCTTTATATATAAAAGTCATATTGATGTGAAAATTATTGAGATATGCCTTGTAATTCTATTGCTTGTAATAATAGTAGGTGTAGTTAGAAACCTAGTCGAAATGAGCCAGTCGAATGGGCTAGTCGAAATTATGGGCCTGGGCCTGTTTCATTGTATATAAATATAGACGTCAGTAGCATGTAATAGTAACCTACTTTTATGAAATTCAGTGCAGCTTTTACTATTGATATTATATTGCCCTAATCATTCCTCTTGTCCTTAGCGCCGCCACTTCCTTTCTTGTGCCTTTCACGTTTTTATCCCCAACAAACTGGTATCAAAGCTTGTTAGATCCTTACAAAATCTATCAAGATTCATGGCAGCGCGAGACAACTCTGGTGGAAGTATTCCGGGGAACCTCCTAATCTTCAACGGAAAGGATTATGAACGTTGGTGTGCGCAGATGAAGGTGCTGTTTCGATATCAAGATGTTCTTGATATCGTGAATGATGGTGTTCCACCCTTGGCAGCAAACGCCACTGAAGCGGTGAGGAACAACCACCATTCGCTGAGGAAGAAAGATGTAAAAGGGCTATTTTTGATTCACCAATGCGTTGATTCCAACATCCTGAACCTGATCATCGACTGTGATTCAGCAAAGGCAGCTTGGGACATCCTAAAGAACTCGTATGGAGGAGCAGATAAGCTGAAGAAGATACGTCTACAGTCGCTCAGGAAGCAGTACGAGGGCTTGAAGATGACAGATGGAGAATCGATTGGAGATTTCATTACGAGGTTAGTAGCATTAACTAATCAAATGAAAGGTAATGGTGAAATTGTGACTGAAGTAAATAAAGTCGAAAAGGTGCTCAGATCCTTAACCCTGGAATTCGACTACGTTGTTAATGCTATCGAAGAATCCAAGGACCTAGATACATTGAAGTTAGATGAACTTCAGGGTTCCTTAGAGGCTCATGAATTGAGAATAAGGCAGAGAAGTTCAGAGAAAGAAACTGAACAAGCCTTGCTTTCATACTCCTCTAAGAGAAATTGGAAGGCAGGCAAAAAGGAGAAGGGTAGAGAAAAGGGATCAAGCAGTAAGAAGAGAGAACAAGGATCTTTCGACAAGAAGAATGGAGACCTGTCGAAAGTTGTGTTACAACTGTCAGCAATTTGGGCATTATAGGAACAAGTGTAAAAACAAGAAAGTTCCTTGGGATAAAGATGCAGAAGCCAAGTTTGCTAATGATAATGACTCAGACTCTAACTCAGAGGAGTTAATGCTGATGGCTGTCGAAGATGAGATTCGACTCGATGAAGGAATTGCTGAAAGTAGCGAGCAAAATAGTGGGAACACTTGTATAAGTGGATTCACTTGTGATGCTCAAAATACTTGTGCAATGTGTGTGTGGCAGGGCAGTGGAAACACTGGTGACGCCTCCAACATTGCCAGCAATGATGATGAAGAACTGTCATTCATGACAGCTACTGACCCAGAATTACTGTTGTCGAAGGCTGATACAAATTCGACTGAAGAGAAGTCTGTCGAGTGGTATCTCGACACAGGATGCTCAAATCACATGTGTTGTCCCAAGGAGTGGTTTGTCGAACTGGAGCAGATAACCAAGAAGATAAGGTTTGCAGATAACAGTAGAGTTACTGCTGAAGGAGTAGGTACCATAAAGTTCTTGTCGAAAGATGGTAAGTGGTGCTACATCCAAGGGGTATTTTATGTACCAGCTATGAAGAGCAATCTGCTAAGTATTGGGCATATGATTGAGAAAAACTTCACCGTCGAAATGGGTGATAACAGTCTCAGCCTGTTTGATTCGACCAAGAAGTTGATTCTGAAGGTGTTAATGCAGAGTAACAGAACCTTCAAGATCAAATTTCAAGTAGTCGAAGAACATTGTCTCCAGACCACTGTCGAAGAGGAGCACTGGAGATGGCACAGGAGATTTGGCCACCTCAACTTCAAGAGCTTGAGTCAACTACATGAAAAGAAGATGGTTCATGGGTTGCCTGCAGTAAAAGTACCTGTCGAAGTTTGCGAGAGTTGTTGCAAGTCGAAGCAACCAAGAAACTCGTTTAAATCAGAAGTACCTAGCAGAGCAGAGAAGAAGCTAGAGGTGATATTTTCTGATGTCTGTGGTCCTTTCGAAGTATGTTCCTTAGGAGGGAATAAGTACTTTGTCACCTTCATTGACGAATACACTAGAGTGAAGTACTAGAAATATTCAAGAAGTTTAAGGTAATGATTGAAAAGCAGAGTGAATGTGCAATCAAAACCCTTAGAAGCGATGGAGGTGGTGAGTACAATTCTCATGGATTTGTCGAATTCTGTGAGAAAGAAGGAATTGTGCATGAAGTCACTGCACCTTACACGCCTCAGCATAATGGTACTGCTGAGAGGAAAAACAGGACCATCCTCAACATGGTAAGAAGTATGTTGAAGGAGAAGAAACTACCTCATAGTTTATGGGGAGAACTTGTAGCCACAGCAGTGTATATTCTATATAAGTGCCCCACAAAGAGATTGATTGGGAAGACACCTGAAGAAGCTTGGCTGGGAAGAAAGCCGAGTGTCAAGCACCTTAGAATAATTGGCTCAGTATGCTATAGACATGTCCCTGAGCAACTAAGAAGCAAGCTGGATGATAGAGCACAACAAATGATTCTTGTTGGCTATCATTCGACAGGAGCATACAAACTGTATGATCCTCTGCAGAAGAAAATAGTGAGAAGCAGAGATGTCGTAGTAGATGAGTCGAAACATTGGAACTGGGAAGAAGGCTGTGAGAAACCTACAATGATGGACTTCGACGAAGTCTCTGATCGAGATGATCAGAATGAAGAGGTCGAAACTGAAGAGCCAGAAGAACTCATTGCTGTCGAACCTTTAAGAAGGTCCCAAAGGGAAAGGCAGAGATCAGTAAGGCTAGGAGGATTCGACACTTACCCAGATTCTGCTATTACAGCAGAGGGAGACCTGACACACTTTGCACTAATGGCAGAAGCAGAACCAGTGAGCCTGGAGCAAGCCCTTAGTCACAAGCAGTGGAAGGAAGCAATGATTGACGAGTTGAAATCAACCGAGAAGAATGATACTTGGAAGCTAGTCGAACTTCCAAAAGAAAAGAAAGCCATAGGGGTGAAGTGGGTCTTCAAGACCAAAGTCAAGCCAAATGGAGAAGTGGCCAAGTATAAAGCCAGGCTAGTAGCCAAAGGGTTCCTGCAGAAACCTGGTTTGGATTTCAATGAGGTCTTTTCCCCAGTAGCCAGGATCGAAACCATAAGATTGGTAGTAGCATTGGCAAGTCATAGAGGCTGGCCCCTGCATCAACTGGATGTAAAGTCAGCATTTCTGAATGGACCTCTAGAGGAGGAAGTCTATGTTTGTCAACCACCTGGTTTTGAGTCGAAGGGTAAAGAAGACAAAGTCTATAAGCTGGAGAAGGCCCTGTATGGGCTAAAGCAAGCTCCAAGAGCGTGGAACAAGAGAATTGATGGATTTCTCTTGGCTCAGAAGTTCATTAGATGCACTAACGAACATGGAGTATATGTGAAGAAGAATGGAACTTCGACTCAGTTGTTGTTGTGCCTGTACGTAGATGATCTACTTGTAACTGGCAGCAATGAAGTCGAAGTCGAAGCTTTCAAGAAAGTGATGATGTCAGAATTTGAAATGAGTGATCTGGGACATCTATCATATTTCTTAGGAATGGAATTCACAGAGTCGAAGAAGGGAATATTTCTGCATCAGTCGAAGTATGCAGCTGATATCCTGAAGAGATTCGACATGATCAATTGCAAGGAGGTTTCGACACCAGCAGACACAAGCAGCAAGCTATCGAAAGATGTTGAAGGGATTGAAGTAGATGCCACCCTCTTTAAACAGATTGTGGGCTCCCTGAGGTACTTGTGCAACACTCGACCTGACATTATGTTTAGTGTCGGAATGATCAGCAGATTCATGGAGAAGCCGGAAAGCTCTCATCTAGTAGCTGCGAAAAGAGTACTAAGGTATATAAAGGGAACACAAAGTTATGGTATTCTATTCCCTAGCAAGTCAGAGTCGAAGAATGATGCTGAAGTGTTTGGTTACACTGACTCCGACTGGAGTGGAGACAAGAGTGATCGAAAAAGCACAAGTGGGTATGTTTTCATGCATGGATCGACACCCATCTCTTGGTGCTCGAAGAAGCAAAGTGTAGTTGCGTTATCCTCTTGTGAAGCAGAGTATGTGGCTGCTTCGTTTGCAGCATGTCAAGCATCATGGCTGAGCATGCTATTGGTCGAAATTGGGGTGCACAGGGTCGAAGGAATGAAGTTGTTGATCGACAACAAGTCCGCGATAGATCTCGCCAAGAATCCTGTTGTACATGGTAGGTCGAAGCACATAGAGACCAGATATCACTTCCTGCGTGATCAAGTAAACAATGAGAAGCTGAATCTGGAATTTGCTGTTCGGAACTTCAAGTAGCTGATGCAATGACCAAGCCATTGCAAAAGGGAAGATTCGAAGAACTGAGAACAATGCTTGGGATGATGTCACTCAGCAATGTGAATTAGGAGGAAATATTGAGATATGCCTTGTAATTCTATTGCTTGTAATAATAGTAGGTGTAGTTAGAAACCTAGTCGAAATGGGCCAGTCGAATGGGCTAGTCGAAATTATGGGTCTGGGCCTGTTTCATTGTATATAAATATAGACGTCAGTAGCATGTAATAGTAACCTACTTTTATGAAATTCAGTGCAGCTTTTACTATTGATATTATATTGCCCTAATCATTCCTCTTGTCCTTAGTGCCGCCACTTCCTTTCTTGTCCCTTTCACTTTTTATCTCCCAACAAAAATAAGGTCTGTCCGCCATTTTTTCGGCCTTTTGCATACTGTTTCAGCAACACATGGATAAGAAGAAAAGAATGCAATTGGTATTTTTTAAATGTTAGTATCTTGGTGAATAAATAACTAGAAAAAGATAAATGAAGGTTGAGTTGAGTGTGCGACTTATGCAACAGTGAAGTGAAAAAGACAAATGACCGCAAATGTTAGTATCTTGATCATGTCATTCGGTTGTACTTTTTTCCCTTTTTTTTGACAAATTTTATTACATTTCTATAAAAACCAACTCTTACCAACAAAAAGGAAGGTGAGTAAATTCAAAATTTCTAACAAAAAAATATGATACATAGATTTGCAAAAATACTTATACAAAGATTAGAAATTTGAAAATTTTCTCTCAATCAATACAAATCTTGAAAAAGTTATGCACATATTAATTGGAAAAAAATATTCAAGGAGTTAAATAATACTTGGCATAGCATGAAGTGAAGTTGCATTGAAGATAGCGGAGTAAAATGCACCTGGACTTGTATCCGACCCTAGACATGTACAAGGTCCAATCCGAGATAGTTGGTAGGGATTGGTCTTGATCAACCGAGCTCCGCTTCCGATCCGGGGCAGGTGGTACCTGCGAGGACACTCCGACGTTCAAGTCAGCTAGGGAACTGATTAGAGGTAAAGCGTAGGAAAGAGTGTGTACCTTAGACATTGCATTGAATGTTTATTTATAGGTTTTGGGAATCAATGGGAACTATTGGATCTAGGTCTTTAATCTCCACCATTGGTTGATGGATCTACATTTGGTGTTGGGCGTTTGTGATAAAGGCCCAAGTCGGGTCGTCTTGGGGAGAGCTAGACTTGATGCCTTATCTGGGCTTCGTGAGAGTTTTTGAATTTGAGGTCGGACATTCGTGGCGACCTTCTTCAAGGTTGAGCTTATACCTTTGAAGGTGTCCGCCCCTAGTCTCAGAATGTCCGGAAATGAAGTGACCGCCGAGGGACTCGATGTGTCAATTTAATTTCGCCTTCAGGACAGTTCACTAGGACTAGACCCAGATCGAACTCGCCCTTCAGGGTAATGGCAACCTCGACCATTTAAAACGTGACCACCTGAGTGACTCGAGGTGTCGTTTAAAGTCGCCTTCAGGACAGTTTACCGGGACTCGACCCAGATCGAACTCGCCCTTCAGGGTAATGGCAACCTCGGCCATTTAAAACGTGACCACCTGAGTGACTCGAGGTTGTGAATATATGCCTTGACAGGAATAATCTGGTTTTGATGATTGACAAAAGAAGGTCAAAAAGGTCAAGACTGCAAAAAGCGGAAAAATGTAATCAAGCTCAAGTCAAGAGTTATTTTACTGTTGTGTGTGTATTAGGACAATTTGTAAGTGAAAATAAAGCTCTCAAATATAAAATAAATCACACACTCACAAATGTTTTTCATAAAAATAATTTTGCATGAAAATATTTTTTAAACAAACCTCATGCATGCAAGATTAAATAGGACAAGCACAAAACTTGTGAAAATATTTTTTAGAAGCATAAAATCGATTTTACAAAGACTATATTTGATTCACATTGCTTCCAAAAAATTAGAAGAAATCGATTTCCTCCCTAGTATATTCAAGCAAAAAATCGATTTCAACACATCCTAATTTCAACCTAATAATCGATTCCTTCTCCTTTTTCATTCTACTTAATAATCGATTCCTTCTCCTTTTATATTCTACTTAAGAATCGATTCCTTCTCCTTTTTATTTTACTTAAGAATCGATTCCTTCTCCTTTTCATTATACTTAATAATCGATTCCTTTCCTTTTCTTTTGAGGCTCACAATCGATTCTCATGGTTTAACAAAGCAAAGAATCGATTCTTTCATGATTTAACTAAGTGCATAATCGATTCCTTATCCTAGATCTAATCAAGCATGAAATCGATTATCCATCTTAGGCAAATCAGGCACACAATCGATTTCTACAATTCTTCATTTCACTCAACGGTCATATTTTCTATACGCCTATAAATAGCAGCCTCACTCTTCACTTTCAATCCACGACTCACTCTTGCATCTGAAATTCTATTATTCTTCTCATCACTCTCATACTACTCTTTCACTTGCATATATTTTATTTTGAGAGCTTTATATTTCACATAGTTTGATATTGTATTACTGTGCTTCAACTTGTTTTATCCACACTACTGAGTGTGCTATCAAATCTTTTTCTTCTCATTTGTTGGGTGTGATCCCAAGGTATTCAAGAGAGGTGATATCTCTTGGTGTTTTCTAGAGAGGTGATATCTCTAGGTTTTAAAGGTTTTACATAGGGAGGTGATATCCCGGTAGTGTAAGTTCTCTTGTTGTAAAGGTTTCTAGTTGAACCTGTTTTAAAAGCTAGTGATTAGTTGAAATCCCTTGGAGCACTCCTCGGGGACTGGACGTAGGCCTGTGGTTTGGCCGAACCAGTATAAATCTCTTTGTGTCATCTTCTATACCTTCATCTCTTTAATTTCCTTGCAAGTTATTTTCATTGTCTTATTATTGTTATTTCAATTCAAACTCTCTTAAGCACTTTATTTGATCAAAATATTTTTAAGAGTTTAATTTTAAGTGCTATTTTTAAATTCACAATTCACCCCCCCTCTTGTGTTTGAAGTCTCTTGGTCAACAAGTGGTACCAGAGCTAGACTCTTGGTCAAGACTAACTGTCTCAAGAGGCAAGATGACTTCAAATGACTCCTTAAACAGACCCCCATCTTTCAATGGTGAAGGGTATGATTATTGGAAAACAAGAATGAAAATTTTCATTGAGGGAGTAGATTGTGATATTTGGGATGCTGTCATAAATGGTCCATTTGTTCCCACTCATCTTGTTAATGATGAAATGGTGAACAAACCTAGATCTCTTTGGACCAAAGAGGAAAAAGAAAAGGTTCAATACAATTTGAAAGCTAAGAACATCATCACAACTGCTTTAAGCATCGATGAGTTCTATCGCGTATCAAATTGTAAAACCGCCAAGGAAATGTGGGACGCCCTTCAAGTGACCCATGAAGGTACTACCGAGGTCAAAAGGGCTAGAATGAACACATTAACTCATGAGTATGAACTGTTTAAGATGAAACCGGGTGAAACCATCCAAGAACTAAACAAACGTTTCATCCACATAGTTAACCATCTCAGAGGCCTTGGAAAATCCTTCGAAAATGCGGATTTGACCAATAAAGTGCTACGATGCCTAAATAGAAATTGGCAACCCAAAGTGACGGCTATCTCGGAATCAAGAGACATATCTTCTATGGACTTAACCACCTTGTTTGGTAAATTGCAGGAACATGAGCTCGAATTAAATCGACTCATTGAAAGTGAGGAAGGTGAAAAGAAAAAATAAAGGACTTGAGCTAAAAGCATGTATCAAAGAAAGTGACACGGAAGATTATGACAGCTCCAGTGAAAGTGATGAAGACATGAGTAAAATGGTTCGAGTGTTCAAAAAGTTCATGAGGCATAAAGGTAAACCAAATCCTCAAAGCAAAAATGAGGAAGGAACTTCCTTCAATCCAACATGTTATAAAAGTGGTAAGAAGGGGCACATAAAGCCGGACTGTCCTCAAAGTCAAAAATATAGAGATTATCGAAAGAAATCAGAAAGAAGAAGGGCGTACATCGCTTGGGATGAAAATGATATGGAATCATCCGATGACTCCGAGAATGAGGTAGCAAAACTATGTCTCATGGCAAAGCATGAGGAAGATGAGGTAAACTCCGTTGAAACTGAACTTGATTTAACTTATGATGAGTTGCTTAGTATTTGTGAAGAATTAAATAATGAGTCAAATAAGCTTAGAAAAATTGTTTCCACTTCAAAGAAAACTATTTCCTCTCTTCAATCTAAAATCGAAACTTTAAACAAGGAAATAGAAATTCTTAAAGAAAAACAAATTTCTGTAAGTGAGGTCTCCTCGTACAACTCTTATGAAAATAAAAAGGAGAGTACTCTCAAATGTGAAGAGTGCAATGTTTTGAAAAATAAAATTGATGATTTGCACAACACTCTTGCAAAATTCACCAGGGGAAGAGATAATCTAAATATCATTTTGGGAAACCAAAGGGGAACTTATGATAAAGCTGGTTTGGGCTATCAACCAAAGAATCATGAAAAATCTTTCAAAAAGTTTTTTAGTCCCAACATAACTTCTAGTAGCCCTTTTACAAAATGTTATTATTGTGGTAGAAAAGGTCATACATCTTCTATTTGTAATGCAAGAAAGAATATTGATATGAATGACAAATGGAAGTGGATTCCAAAGGGCACAATTCCCAAGACTAACCCAAAAGGACCCAAGATGATTTGGGTACCAAAAGCCAAAAATTGATTTTGTGTTGTAGGTGTGCTTGAAAGCCAAAAGCTCAAAGTGGTATCTTGATAGCGGCTGTTCAAAGCACATGACAGGAGATCAAGAGAAGTTCTCTCATCTAGCTCCAAAAAGAAGCGGACTTGTGTTTTATTGTGACAATACAAAAGGTAAAATTAGTGGCGTCGGCACTATTGGTAAGAAACTAAATCCTGTTTTGAAAATGCACTGTTAGTTGAAGGCTTGAAGCATAACTTGCTAAGTATTAGTCATCTGTGCAACAAAGGTAACAAGGTTGTGCTTGATTCTTATACTTGTCTTATGATTGAAATTACTATGCACTCGTTATTACTCTCGCTATACATGGACCTTGTTTATTTTTTCATAAAAACGACGCTTTTGATGCTTTTCGAAAATTTGATAAGATCATTGCATCTATCCGAAGTAATCACGGTGGTGAGTTCCAAAATGAGGCTTTTGAAATTTTTGTAAATTGTTTTTCACTTATCATTGGAATATATGCCTTGACATGATTTATTTATTTTTCCCGCTTTTTGATAATGCCAAAAGGGGGAGAGTTATGTGATTTGCATGTTTCAGGGGGAAGTATTCTTTAAATGTTTGCATATAGAAAGGGGGAGTATAATATGCGCTTATCTCTGATATATACACTGTTTCAAAATATTTCTATTCTAACCCTTTCATTGAGCAAATCCCTCCTAAAGATGTTTGTCATCATCAAAAAGGGGGAGAATGTGAATATATGCCTTGACAGGAATAATCTGGTTTTGATGATTGACAAAAGAAGGTCAAAAAGGTCAAGACTGCAAAAAGCGGAAAAATGTAATCAAGCTCAAGTCAAGAGTTATTTTACTGTTGTGTGTGTATTAGGACAATTTGTAAGTGAAAATAAAGCTCTCAAATATAAAATAAATCACACACTCACAAATGTTTTTCATAAAAATAATTTTGCATGAAAATATTTTTTAAACAAACCTCATGCATGCAAGATTAAATAGGACAAGCACAAAACTTGTGAAAATATTTTTTAGAAGCATAAAATCGATTTTACAAAGACTATATTTGATTCACATTGCTTCCAAAAAATTAGAAGAAATCGATTTCCTCCCTAGTATATTCAAGCAAAAAATCGATTTCAACACATCCTAATTTCAACCTAATAATCGATTCCTTCTCCTTTTTCATTCTACTTAATAATCGATTCCTTCTCCTTTTATATTCTACTTAAGAATCAATTCCTTCTCCTTTTTATTTTACTTAAGAATCGATTCCTTCTCCTTTTCATTATACTTAATAATCGATTCCTTTCCTTTTCTTTTGAGGCTCACAATCGATTCTCATGGTTTAACAAAGCAAAGAATCGATTCTTTCATGATTTAACTAAGTGCATAATCGATTCCTTATTCTAGATCTAATCAAGCACGAAATCGATTATCCATCTTAGGCAAATCAGGCACACAATCGATTTCTACAATTCTTCATTTCACTCAACGGTCATATTTTCTATGCGCCTATAAATAGCAGCCTCACTCTTCACTTTCAATCCACGACTCACTCTTGCATCTGAAATTCTATTATTCTTCTCATCACTCTCATACTACTCTTTCACTTGCATATATTTTATTTTGAGAGCTTTATATTTCACATAGTTTGATATTGTATTACTGTGCTTCAACTTGTTTTATCCACACTACTGAGTGTGCTATCAAATCTTTTTCTTCTCATTTGTTGGGTGTGATCCCAAGGTATTCAAGAGAGGTGATATCTCTTGGTGTTTTCTAGAGAGGTGATATCTCTAGGTTTTAAAGGTTTTACATAGGGAGGTGATATCCCGGTATTGTAAGTTCTCTTGTTGTAAAGGTTTCTAGTTGAACCTGTTTTAAAAGCTAGTGATTAGTTGATGTAACACCCCGATAATTTCTAACTTGTAGAAACTACCGAAATGCACTACTGGCATACATCAGAGTGACTTTCCTTTTAAAATATTGAACACATTCTACACTTCGATGAAACTCATCAAACGCACTTACATATCTGAACATAATATAATCAAAGTCGGTCCTCACATATCTCAAACTGGTGTTCAATACTCAAAACCGAAAGTCTGCGGAAGCGATTTACAACTTCATGGCATAAGTCGTACAATCGTATATCTAAGGTACCGAATACAAATATACAGAGATACAAAGGAAACTGAAATACAAAGATACATAACATGACAAAAGGAATGTCGTCAGCAATTCTTCAAGCGTCTCCTTAGCCGTGCCTCACGGTTTTCGACTTTCCCTGCTTAACTGAAAAACAACAACAATGGATTGGGTGAGACAACTTGTCTCAGTGAGTTCTATCGAGACCCCTTACTAACTCTCTCGGTTCAATTATGCTTGATTTCATGAATCGTAGCCCTTAAGTCGACTACGGGGAACATACAACGTGTACTCCTGGCCCTTCTAGCGACACACAAGGCACACACCATGACAATGATTCTTAGCATATCGCCGGGTCTTATTTTAAAGATTCCAGCAAACCCGGTCCGCGGCCATTTCTACTACCTTAGGGACAACAATGCAGTGGGCCTAGGGGATAAGGCTCATGACTTCCTCTCCCACTAGTACGCTAATCCGTAAACAGGGTCGTCACCCCAGCAATGATGTATATAATATATACCATGAACAATGAGCAGTGAACAGTGAACGATGAACAATAACCAATGAGCAGTAAACCGTGAACCGTGATCAGTGAACAATGAACTTAATCAAACCATGAGCTTATGCTTAACAGTGAACTTGTACTTAACTTAGTCTTGTACTAACATGATCTTATTATTAGGTGATCTCACACGGCTTACTAAGGTTTACTATCCTAACTTATCATGATGCTAATCCAATCAGTCCAGCACAATACATCAATCACATAAAGCAATATCCATGGCACACGCTTATCTCAATCACAATCATAGCATGACAATCAAATCCATAACACATTCCATGAACCCGAATTGGGCCGTTAATAAAACCATGGACCGCAAGGGCCGTTTATAAAAATAAACATAATCATGGAATTATACAGTATAAATTATATATATAGAGAGGTCTTTGAATAAGCTTTAAAACGCATCTGAGAACACCTCAATCAGGTTTCCGGATCAAAAGTTATTGCGAAAACAAGTTTAGGGTATTTTGCTGAAAAACTGCAAAGCGTCGCGACGCGAACTGGTTCCGTCGCGACGCGAAAAGTGACAAAGTTTTGCGTTGCAAAAATTAAGGGAGGTCGCGACGCGATGGCCACGGGCCGCGACGCGAAATTACACAGAATTTTACCCTAACTTGTGATGCTCATATCTTGAGCTACACAATTCCAAATTCAACCAAATCAGGACCAAATTGACGAGTATTCAGTCTAGTTTCTAAAACAATTGACCATATAATTTTTGGATACCGATATCATCCCCAGATGCTCAGAAACCGAACCTATTCTCAAACTGTCTCCAGAATTCTACCCTAACTTGTGATGCTCATATCTTGAGCTACACAAGTCCAAACGCAACCATTCCAAAGCCAAAATGACAAGTATTCAATCTAGTTTCTAAAAAGGTAAGTCACATAATTTTTGAACCGGTAAAACAGTCCCAGTTACCAGAAAACCGAACCTATCCAGAAAGTCTCCACACAGTGAAATTATCAACACAAATAGCATCCAATTTCAGTCAGCAAACACATATCTTTATACAGAATCAAAACATAATAAAACCAAGAATGCATGACTCATATATTAACAATGATTTCCCTAGTGAGTGTAGAACTCACCTTGGTGTGATGTACTCCACGAAACCGAAACTCAGCTACCCGAACTTTTGGACAGCTACCCAATTTCGAACTTCAGCACTTTGAGCTAATGATTTCCTTACCCAAACTATACCAACTAGCAAGGTGACTTCTCCCAAGGTTGTATTATGGTTCTATGGCGACATGCAAGCCAATGGAAGTCCCAAAACTCTATCTTTGCTCCACTTGAGCTTGGGTGGTCTTTAATGGTGGATTGAGTTGGAGGTGGGTGTTGATTTCGAAATGGGTATCAATAGGAAGGGGGAAGTGAGCTGATCACTTTGGCACCAAGGGATTGCACATGCATCAAGTTTTGAGGAATCTCCTCTCTTCTCTTCCTCCCTCTCTCTTGTGCCCTCTCCCTTTCTCTCTTGTTTCTGGAAACTGAATATGGAAAGTGAAGAGGAAAAGAAATGGGTTCACTTTGTTTTACTTCAGCTGGTGGTGTCTTCAAGTTGGGCTGGCCTATGGTTGTTAGGCTCTTTCTACTTTATAACATTTCAGATTACCATACATACCTCCCCCTTTACTTATACACTACCCAATATAATTAAATTATATTGGTTCATAACTCAAACAATTAATATTATTTAGCAACTAAACATATAATCCATAAATCCAATCCATGACAATCGCCTCATCATCAATTAATTAAGCTAAATTGCTCCATTAACTAATTAATCAAACATAACCTCTTGCTAACTTTCATTAACCAACTTAGCTAAAATTGAGGATGTTACAATCACCCCAACTTGAAAGATTTTGTCCTCAAAATCGTCCAAGCTACCCAATGAACATAGTCCTGAAGCTTCCTGTACCTTCATTCCACTTCAGGATTTAAACCCTAACTCCTCTTATGACATTTAAAGGGATTCACCCCAACTTGGATTGACCATAGTCAATTCTATCCCCGTACATTAACTATCGAAGGAAATCATGATCGCATCAAAGAGTTTAGGAAAGAAGCAAGATACATTTTCAAAAGTGGTTTTGCTCTTTAGTGCAATCAAGTTTTCGTCCATACTTAATGTAACCTGAACTCTCAACATGATCCTATGGTTGAATCGGTTTCAAGAATATAAAACGGTCGCCCACAGTTCCTTCGAATCGTCACTGATGCCCACCTGTTGTTCCGGTACGGCGTCTGTAGCCCTCTGCTCGTGTTGTGCGTTCTAATGAAACGAGAAGGCTAGAAGTGTGGGTCGACAGGGACGCTTCCCCTACCTCTACCAACCATGATTCTGCGAAATATGCACAAAGTATTGAGTTGATCAGGCTCAATGTCTAATAGCATATTAAGAAGAATCACACTTAGAAGATGTAAGAGACTCTGGAATTCTAAGCCCGACTAGGTCGAGCTGCTCTGATACCAATTGTAACACCCCGATAATTTCTAACTTGTAGAAACTACCGAAATGCACTACTGGCATACATCAGAGTGACTTTCCTTTTAAAATATTGAACACATTCTACACTTCGATGAAACTCATCAAACGCACTTACATATCTGAACATAATATAATCAAAGTCGGTCCTCACATAACTCAAACTGGTGTTCAATACTCAAAACCGAAAGTCTGCGGAAGCGATTTACAACTTCATGACATAAGTCGTACAATCGTATATCTAAGGTACCGAATACAAATATACAGAGATACAAAGGAAACTGAAATACAAAGATACATAACATGACAAAAGGAATGTCGTCAGCAATTCTTCAAGCGTCTCCATAGCCGTGCCTCACGGTTTTCGACTTTCCCTGCTTAACTGAAAAACAACAACAATGGATTGGGTGAGACAACTTGTCTCAGTGAGTTCTATTGAGACCCCTTACTAACTCTCTCAGTTCAATTATGCTTGATTTCATGAATCGTAGCCCTTAAGTCGACTACGGGGAACATACAACGTGTACTCCTGGCCCTTCTAGCGACACACAAGGCACACACCATGACAATGATTCTTAGCATATCGCCGGGTCTTATTTTAAAGATTCCGGCAAACCCGGTCCCCGGCCATTTCTACTACCTTAGGGACAACAATGCAGTGGGCCTAGGGGATAAGGCTCATGACTTCCTCTCCCACTAGTACGCTAATCCGTGAACAGGGTCGTCACCCCAGCAATGATGTATATAATATATACCATGAACAATGAGCAGTGAACAGTGAACGATGAACAATAACCAATGAGCAGTAAACCGTGAACCGTGATCAGTGAACAATGAACTTAATCAAACCATGAGCTTATGCTTAACAGTGAACTTGTACTTAACTTAGTCTTGTACTAACATGATCTTATTATTAGGTGATCTCACACGGCTTACTAAGGTTTACTATCCTAACTTATCATGATGCTAATCCAATCAGTCCAGCACAATACATCAATCACATAAAGCAATATCCATGGCACACGCTTATCTCAATCACAATCATAGCATGACAATCAAATCCATAACACATTCCATGATCCCGAATTGGGCCGTTCATAAAACCATGGACCGCAAGGGCCGTTTATAAAAATAAACATTATCATGGAATTATACAGTATAAATTATATATATAGATAGGTCTTTGAATAAGCTTTAAAACGCATCTGAGAACACCTCAATCGGGTCCCGGATCAAAAGTTATTGCGAAAACAAGTTTAGGGTATTTTTCTGAAAAACTGCAAAGCGTCGCGACGCGAACTGGTTCCGTCGCGACGCGAAAAGTGACAAAGTTTTGCGTTGCAAAAATTAAGGGAGGTCGCGACGCGATGGCCACGGGCCGCGACGCGAAATTTCACAGAATTTTACCCTAACTTGTGATGCTCATATCTTGAGCTACACAATTCCAAATTCAACCAAATCAGGACCAAATTGACGAGTATTCAGTCTAGTTTCTAAAACAATTGACCATATAATTTTTGGATACATATATCATCCCCAGATGCTCAGAAACCGAACCTATTCTCAAACTGTCTCCAGAATTCTACCCTAACTTGTGATGCTCATATCTTGAGCTACACAAGTCCAAACGCAACCATTCCAAAGCCAAAATGACAAGTATTCAATCTAGTTTCTAAAAAGGTAAGTCACATAATTTTTGAACCGGTAAAACAGTCCCAGTTACCAGAAAACCGAACCTTTCCAGAAAGTCTCCACACAGTGAAATTATCAACACAAATAGCATCCAATTTCAGTCAGCAAACACATATCTTTATACAGAATCAAAACATAATAAAACCAAGAATGCATGACTCATATATTAACAATGATTTCCCTAGTGAGTGTAGAACTCACCTTGGTGTGATGTACTCCACGAAACCGAAACTCAGCTACCCGAACTTTTGGACAGCTACCCAATTTCGAACTTCAGCACTTTGAGCTAATGATTTCCTTACCCAAACTATACCAACTAGCAAGGTGACTTCTCCCAAGGTTGTATTATGGTTCTATGGCGACATGCAAGCCAATGGAAGTCCCAAAACTCTATCTTTGCTCCACTTGAGCTTGGGTGGTCTTTAATGGTGGATTGAGTTGGAGGTGGGTGTTGATTTCGAAATGGGTATCAATAGGAAGGGGGAAGTGAGCTGATCACTTTGGCACCAAGGGATTGCACATGCATCAAGTTTTGAGGAATCTCCTCTCTTCTCTTCCTCCCTCTCTCTTGTGCCCTCTCCCTTTCTCTCTTGTTTCTGGAAACTGAATATGGAAAGTGAAGAGGAAAAGAAATGGGTTCACTTTGTTTTACTTCAGCTGGTGGTGTCTTCAAGTTGGGCTGGCCTATGGTTGTTAGGCTCTTTCTACTTTATAACATTTCAGATTACCATACATACCTCCCCCTTTACTTATACACTACCCAATATAATTAAATTATATTGGTTCATAACTCAAACAATTAATATTATTTAGCAACTAAACATATAATCCATAAATCCAATCCATGACAATCGCCTCATCATCAATTAATTAAGCTAAATTGCTCCATTAACTAATTAATCAAACATAACCTCTTGCTAACTTTCATTAACCAACTTAGCTAAAATTGAGGATGTTACAGTTGAAATCCCTTGGAGCATTCCTCGGGGACTGGACGTAGGCCTGTGGTTTGGCCGAACCAGTATAAATCTCTTTGTGTCATCTTCTATCCCTTCATCTCTTTAATTTCCTTGCAAGTTATTTTCATTGTCTTATTATTGTTATTTCAATTCAAACTCTCTTAAGCACTTTATTTGATCAAAATCTTTTTAAGAGTTTAATTTTAAGTGCTATTTTTAAATTCACAATTCACCCCCCTCTTGTGTTTGAAGTCTCTTGGTCAACAGAGGTGTCGTTTAAAGTCGCCTTCAGGACAGTTTACCAGGACTCAACCCAGATCGAACTCGCCCTTCAGGGTAATGGCAGCCTCGACCATGTTAAAACGCGACCACCTGAGGGACTCGAGGTGTCAGTTTAATGTCGGAGGATCTCTGTGAGCGAAGGCGCCGTCTTTCCTGCCTCGGGGATTTTTCCCGGCTTCTGGAACATCGCCTCGGAGAAGAGGAAGCCAGAGACGAGCAGGGCCGAGGGGAACCCTCGGGTCAGTAGGAATCATCAGGAGTTCCGATCCTAGGTGGAGTTCCGATCCTCTATCGATGTCGAACTCGGTGTCTCGGGTTCCGGTCTTAGCGTGAAACATTAAGGCGATCGTTCGACCGATCCCAAATCATTCCCTTCAACCTCGGAACTCACTTTTACTAAGCAATCAGTGTGAGGAAAATCGTAGCCGATCCATATATATTAGATCGTTGAACATTTACAAAGTCGGATTACATCACCCCCGTAGACTCATTCCGAGACCTAGGCGACACGTGACCTCCCTGCGCTAATCCCTTCTTCATGATCGATAATACCTCTGAGATCGCTGGAGGTACTCGACAAGCGACTCAGTTTGGTTGACCCTGACGTCTATCTGAAATAGACTTCCTTCATGAAGACCAGCCTCCATGAAGTTAAGACGGAAGGAGTCTTTGAGGTTCCTGACTTTGAGCAGCTTCTCTATTGAATCTCTCTATGTAGTCCCTGTAACGCCCCAAAATAATTTAATTATTTATTTAATTAAGTTATTTAAGGCTTACAATATTTATTTAATTTAATTAAATAATTCAAGGTTTAATTATTTTATTTTATTTATTAGGAGGTGTTGTCACGAATTGAGTGGTGCGAGCAAGGGCCCGTGATCCACAATTAGGCCCGTGGCCCATTACCTTGTCAAAGAATTCGACTCACAAGGGGTCTTAGAGTTAGTTTTCATTTTTGCTCTATTGTGAAGAGAAGGAAAAAGAAACGTAAAAGAGAGAGTGAGAAGAGGAGAAGTGCGAAGTGAAGGGGAGAAGAAGAGAAAGGGGGGCGAATCACTCAAGAGGAGGAAGAGCTTGATTGGAGTCTTACATTTTTCTTTGGAGCTTTGCTAGCAATTCGACTTCCATAAGGTTAGGGGGTCCTCATTTTGTTTTTAATAATTTATGCGAATTGGTGATGCTTAGGGTTAGGGTTCTAGGATAGTTTCCATGAATGAATTGTGATGTTGATGAGTAATTTATAGTATTGTGATGCTTGATGTTGAATTGCTATGTTGAAAATCGCATGATTGATGTTTGGGTTGTTGCTAATGCGAATTGGATATCATATGTTTGAATATATGACTCATTGGTGCTTACTTGGTGAAATTGAGAATCATGGTGACACTTGAATCATATATATATATAATTGAGTATTTGGTGAATTGAATTTGGTGATTGAAAGTGAAAAATTCTGGTTTTGGAAGCCCCTAGGCGCCTTGGGCGCCATATGCATGTTGCTGGATTTTCTGCCCTGCGCCTTAGTCATGGGCGCCAGGCGCCCAGCAGTGTGCCTGCGCCAGTTTCCCAAATTCTGTTGCCCCTGTGTTGCTGTTTCTGTGTCACTGTGTTGCTGTGCCTGTTGCCCTGTGTTGCTGTGTTCTGTGTCACTGTGCTGCCAGTTTTGGCGCTAGGTGCTTGTGTCATGGGCGCCAAGGGCCCCAATGTTCTGGTGATGGTTTTGTAAAAATTGTTTTCAGGTTTTCATATTCAGGTAAAATGGCTCCTGCAAAATGATTTTGGGCAACAAAAGAGTTGGATTGCGTGTTTTCACTAGGTGCCTAGTGCATGGGCGCCAAAAATGATGTTCAGTTTTTGACAAAATTTTCATTGGGTTTTCATGTTCTGAGCATTTGGCTCGTGTAAAATCAATTTCGAAGGAAAATGAGTTTTGTTGCATGTTGGCCTTAGGCGCCTAGTGCCTGGGCGCCGTGTTGCTGTGCTGGGCGCAATGCGCCTATGCGCACTGTTGCTCCCTGGGCGCCGAGCGCCTATGCGCGCTGTTGCTCCCTGGGCGCCATGCGCCCATGCGTGTTGCCTTTCCTGGGCGCCAAGCGCCCATGCGCCAAGCGCCCATGCGCCAAGCCCCGTGTTGCTCCTGGGCGCCCAGCGCCCATGCGCCAGTTTTCCAGGATGTCTAAGTATTTTTCCTATTTTGTTTTTAATGTAACTTTTGACTCGGTTATCCAAATTTAACGGTTCAAAATGCGTTTCGAAGCTAATTTCAGTGTCTATCCAAATGTTCCAATTTTATGCAAAAATAAATTATTTTACTGGTGTTTCTGGGCTGAGGTGCTCAAGTGTCCAAATGGCTAATTTTATCCACTTTCCCTATGTCGTGTCAATATCCTAAATTGGTCTATTTGAATTGGTGTTGGTGTGAGTGGTGAGCTGAATTGGTGAGTGTGATAAGGTGAGATTTGGTGAGCTGATTAATGCACTATGGTGAGATTATGAATTAAAATG
This sequence comes from Astragalus membranaceus, assembly GCA_039519185.1. NCBI lineage: Eukaryota > Viridiplantae > Streptophyta > Magnoliopsida > Fabales > Fabaceae > Astragalus > Astragalus membranaceus. The sequence continues at coordinate 82,066,313 of CM076851.1, read as the reverse complement.
GTGAGCTGAATGAAATGGTGATTTTATTTAATTGTAGTGTGTTGTGATGCATTTCCATAACACCTCATGAAATCATGTGCATTATTGGTGAGCAGAGGCTACGGCCTAATTTTATTTGGTGAGCAGAGGCTACGGCCTATTTGTATTTGGTGACGGATCCGCCATGCATGTGCCCGTGGAGTTTGGGTTGCATTTCATGCATAACCATACCTTTTGCATTGTTGTTTGGTGAATGTAGCTGTGATGTGGTTATTGCCTTGTTGTGAATTGGTGTGTCTGTTTTCCTTTTCCTATGCAGTGCTTAATTTCCATATGTTATTAATTATGAAAAGAGACTCACCCTACTGCTTTTATGTTGCTTCTTATGTCGGCAACGTGCAGGTAATAACGAGTGAAGGTTTCCCTTATGCCTTCGTCTGGTAGGAAGTGTCACGCTCTGATACGTAGCACCAGGGGGTGTGTCCTATGTTTATGTGTTATTTTCATTAACCGTTAGATTTTTTATTGGTGATGTATTGGTTTTTATTGATAGAACTCATTATTATTCCGCTGCTGGTGGTGATTGAATTTAGTTGATGCGAACTAAACGTTTTTTTTTGTTTATGGTGCTATGTACCTGGTGTTTTGAACCGAACTGTGAAATGTGAAGTGATTGATTTTTATGGAGTAAGTGTAGCACTCGCTTAATATGTTTTCAAAGAAAAAAAAAAGACTCTGATTTTATTAAAAAGTAAAGTTATTAGAAAAGGGGTGTTACATTAGTGGTATCAGAGCAGTTCGGTCTGTCCGGCCAAGTCGTCCTGTCATAGTGTCTTATGACAAATAGAATTGTTAGATTAGTTCTAAATTTCTGTTTGTGCTGCAGTGATAGTTTGAAATGGCTGGGAGGAACGACGCTGCTCTTGCTGCTGCTTTGCAGGCTATGGCTCAAGCTGTTGGGAACCAGCAAAATGGTGCTGAAAATGCTGGGACTCGCAGTTTGGCCACGTTCCAGAGGGAGAATCCACCTGTCTTTAAGGGCAAGTATAATCCAGATGGTGCTCTAGCATGGCTGAAAGAGATTGAAAGGATATTTCGGGTCATGGATTGTAATGACGCGCAGAAAGTCAGGTATGGTACCCATACTCTGGCAGAGGAAGCTGATGATTGGTGGATGGAGGTGAGGCAGAGATTGGAAACTGCTAATGAGGAGATAACTTGGGCTGTTTTCCGTAGAGAGTTCTTACGGAAGTACTTTCCTGAAGATGTGAGAGGTAAGAAAGAAATAGAGTTCCTTGAGCTGAAGCAAGGAAGCATGTCAGTGACAGAGTATGCTGCCAAGTTCACTGAATTGGCTAAGTTTTACCCCCACTATGCTGATGCTGACTCTGAATTTTCAAAGTGTATAAAGTTTGAGAATGGACTGAGGGCTGATATAAAGAAAGCTATAGGGTACCAGAAGATTCGGGTATTCGCTGATTTGATCGACAGTTGCAGGATATATGAAGATGATAGTAATGCTCACTCCAAGGTCATGAGAGATCAGAGGGGTAAATTTCAGAACCGGGGTAAGCCATATGAGGTTCAGGCTGGTAAGGGTAAGCAGAGGTATGCTGATAATAAGAAAACAAGTGGGGGAGATGCCCCTGCGAAGGTTGTGTGCTACAGATGTGGCAAGCCGGGTCATAAGAGTTTTGACTGCTCGGATAATAAATGTTTCAAGTGCGGTAAAGAAGGTCATGTGGCTGCGAAATGTGAGAAAAGGGATGTGGTGTGCTACAACTGTGGGGAAGCAGGTCATATTAGTACCAAGTGTACTAAGCCGAAGAAAGAGAAGTCCTATGGAAAAGTGTTTGCTCTCGTAGGATCAGAGGATACTAATGAGATTAGAGGTACATGTTTTATTAATGGTATTCCTTTGATTGCTATTATTGATACTGGTGCTACGCATTCATTTATTGCTGCTTTGTGTGCTGAGAAATTGGACCTTGTTTTATCTTCTATGATGAGGGAGATGGTTATTGACACTCCAGCTAAGGGTTCAGTAACTACCTCTCTTGTGTGTGCTAAGTGCCCTCTGTCAATCTTCGGCAGAGATTTTCTTGTTGATCTTATTTGTTTGCCGTTGGGAGGGTTGGATGTCATTCTTGGTATGGACTGGTTAGTGTATAACCATGTGCATATTAATTGTTCCCGAAGGTCTGTGAGTTTCCTTCCTCCTGAGGAAGAAGAATCTGTTTTGTTGCTTGCTGGTCATTTGCATAAGGTAATGAAAGAGGGAGTTCATCTGTTTGCTTTGATGGCGTCATTGTCTGCTGAGAATCAGGCGATCATTGAAGGAGTTCAGGTAGTGTGTGAGTTTCCTGAAGTATTCCCGGATGAAATTCCAAGTGTCCCGCCAGAGAGGGAGGTTGAGTTTGCTATTGATCTTATACCTGGTACTAGGCCTGTGTCTATGGCACCGTACCGGATGTCAGCCTCAGAGTTGTCTGAATTGAAAAAGCAATTAGAAGATCTACTTGAGAAGAAATTTGTAAGGCCAAGTGTGTCACCGTGGGGTGCTCCGGTATTGTTAGTGAAAAAGAAGGACGGGAGTATGAGACTTTGTGTCGATTATAGGCAATTGAACAAAGTGACAATAAAGAACAGGTATCCGCTTCCCAGAATTGATGATCTGATGGACCAGTTGGTAGGTGCTAAGGTGTTTAGTAAAATCGATTTGGTGTCGGGTTATCACCAGATTAAGGTAAAGGATGAAGACATTCAGAAAACCGCTTTCAGAACGAGATATGGGCACTATGAGTATTCTGTGATGCCGTTTGGTGTTACCAACGCGTCGGGTGTGTTTATGGAGTACATGAATCGTACTTTTCATAGTTACTTGGATCGGTTTGTAGTTGTGTTTATTGACGACATTCTGGTGTATTCTAAAACAGAAGAGGAACACGCAGAACATTTGAGGTTAGTGCTAGAAGTGTTGAAGGAAAAGAAATTATATGCCAAATTGTCTAAGTGTGAGTTCTGGTTGAATGAAGTAGGTTTCCTTGGTCATATTATCTCTGGTAATGGTATAGCTGTGGACCCAGCCAAGGTTGATGCTGTGTCGCAATGGGAGAGCCCGAAGTCAGTTACAGAAATTAGAAGCTTCTTGGGATTAGCTGGTTATTACAGGAGATTCATTGAAGGTTTCTCGAAGTTGGCACTTCCGTTGACTCAATTGACATGTAAGGGAAAAGCTTTTGTGTGGGATGCACGCTGTGAGGAGAGCTTCAATGAGTTGAAGAAGAGGTTGACCACATCGCCCGTTTTGACTTTGCCTGTTCCGGATCGACCGTTTGTAGTATATTGCGATGCTTCTAAGATGGGTTTAGGAGGTGTATTGATGCAAGAGGGTAAGGTAGTAGCTTATGCGTCCAGACAGTTGAGGACCCATGAGAAGAACTACCCTACTCATGATTTGGAGCTAGCTGCAATTGTGTTTGTGCTGAAAATTTGGAGGCACTATCTGTATGGTACTAGATTTGAAGTGTATAGTGACCATAAGAGTTTGAAATACTTATTCGATCAGAAGGAGCTGAATATGAGACAGAGACGTTGGTTAGAATTGCTGAAGGATTATGATTTCGGCTTGAACTATCACCCCGGCAAAGCTAATGTCGTGGCTGATGCTTTAAGTCGGAAGAGTTTGCATATGTCGGCTATGATGGTGAAGGAATTAGAGTTGATTGAGCAGTTTCGGGACATGAGTCTGGTTTGTGAAGTGACACCGCAGAGTGTCAGATTGGGAATGTTGAAGATTGGCAATGAATTTTTGGTTAGTGTTCGAGAAGCCCAAAAGTCAGATGTAAAGTTGGTAGACTTGTTAGTTGTGAATGATCAAGCTGTGAATGGAGATTTCAAGTTAGATTCCCACGGTGTATTGAGATTCAGAGATAGGATCTGCATTCCTGATGATGCTGAGATGAAGCGAATGATTCTTGAGGAGAGCCATAGGAGCAAGTTGAGTATTCATCCAGGGGCTACGAAGATGTACCAAGATTTGAAGAAAATGTTCTGGTGGTCTGGTATGAAGAAGGATGTGGCAAGGTTTGTGTATTCTTGTCTGACTTGTCAGAAGTCTAAGATTGAGCATCAGAAGCCTGCGGGGTTGATGCAACCATTGGAGATTCCGGAATGGAAATGGGATGGCATTTCCATGGATTTTGTGACTGGTTTGCCAAATACAGTGAGAGGGTTTGATGCTATATGGGTGGTAGTGGACAGGTTGTCAAAGTCTGCTCATTTCTTACCAATTAATATGACTTATCCAGTTCCAAAGTTGGCAGAGATCTACATCAAGACAATTGTGAAGTTGCATGGCGTTCCGCTTAGTATTGTATCTGATAGAGATCCAAGATTCACATCTGAATTTTGGAAAAGTTTGCAGGAAGCTTTGGGTTCTAAGTTGAGGTTGAGCTCCGCTTATCATCCGCAGACAGATGGTCAGACGGAGAGGACTATTCAGTCGTTAGAGGACTTGTTGAGAGCATGTGTTCTTGAGCAGGGAGGTTCATGGGATTCTCATCTTCCGTTGATAGAGTTCACTTACAACAACAGTTTTCATTCTAGTATTGGTATGGCACCGTTTGAGGCGTTGTATGGTCGGAGATGTAGGACTCCGTTGTGTTGGTATGAATCTGGGGAGAGTGCAGTGTTGGGGCCTGAAATTGTGCGAGAAACAACTGAGAAGGTAAAATTAATCCGTGAGAAGATGAAAGCGTCACAGAGTCGACAAAAGAGCTATCATGATAAGAGAAGGAAGGATTTAGAGTTTCAGGCCGGTGATCATGTGTTCCTGAGAGTCACTCCGGTGACTGGTGTTGGGCGTGCCTTGAAATCAAAGAAGTTAACTCCCCGTTTCATTGGTCCGTATCAGATTACGGAGAGAGTGGGAAGTGTTGCCTATAGGGTGGCCTTGCCGCCTAATCTTTCGAACTTGCATGACGTGTTTCACGTGTCACAGCTTCGAAAGTATGTTCCGGACCCATCTCATATGATTCAGATGGATGAAGTAGAGGTGCGGGATAATCTCACTGTGGAGACTATGCCTGTGCGGATTGAAGATAGAGAAGTGAAGACTCTGAGAGGGAAAGAAATTCCTTTGGTGAAAGTGGTGTGGTTAGGAGCTGCTGGTGAGAGTGTGACTTGGGAGCTGGAGAGCAAGATGCGGGAAGCATATCCGGAGTTGTTTGATTCAGGTAATTTCGAGGACGAAATATTCTAAGTGGGGGAGAGTTGTAACGCCCCAAAATAATTTAATTATTTATTTAATTAAGTTATTTAAGGCTTACAATATTTATTTAATTTAATTAAATAATTCAAGGTTTAATTATTTTATTTTATTTATTAGAAGGTGTTGTCACGAATTGAGTGGTGCGAGCAAGGGCCCGTGATCCACAATTAGGCCCGTGGCCCATTACCTTGTCAAAGAATTCGACTCACAAGGGGTCTTAGAGTTAGTTTTCATTTTTGCTCTATTGTGAAGAGAAGGAAAAAGAAACGTAAAAGAGAGAGTGAGAAGAGGAGAAGTGCGAAGTGAAAGGGGAGAAGAAGAGAAAGGGGGGCGAATCACTCAAGAGGAGGAAGAGCTTGATTGGAGTCTTGCATTTTTCTTTGGAGCTTTGCTAGCAATTCGACTTCCATAAGGTTAGGGGGTCCTCTTTTTGTTTTTAATAATTTATGCGAATTGGTGATGCTTAGGGTTAGGGTTCTAGGATAGTTTCCATGAATGAATTGTGATGTTGATGAGTAATTTATAGTATTGTGATGCTTGATGTTGAATTGCGATGTTGAAAATCGCATGATTGATGTTTGGGTTGTTGCTAATGCGAATTGGATATCATATGTTTGAATATATGACTCATTGGTGCTTACTTGGTGAAATTGAGAATCATGGTGACACTTGAATCATATATATATAATTGAGTGTTTGGTGAATTGAATTTGGTGATTGAAAGTGAAAAATTCTGGTTTTGGAAGCCCCTAGGCGCCTTGGGCGCCATATGCATGTTGCTGGATTTTCTGCCCTGCGCCTTAGTCATGGGCGCCAGGCGCCCAGCAGTGTTCCTGCGCCAGTTTCCCAAATTCTGTTGCCCCTGTGTTGCTGTTTCTGTGTCACTGTGTTGCTGTGCCTGTTGCCCTGTGTTGCTGTGTTCTGTGTCACTGTGCTGCCAGTTTTGGCGCTAGGTGCTTGTGTCATGGGCGCCAAGGGCCCCAATGTTCTGGTGATGGTTTTGTAAATATTGTTTTCAGGTTTTCATATTCAGGTAAAATGGCTCCTGCAAAATGATTTTGGGCAACAAAAGAGTTGGATTGCGTGTTTTCACTAGGTGCCTAGTGCATGGGCGCCAAAAATGATGTTCAGTTTTTGACAAAATTTTCATTGGGTTTTCATGTTCTGAGCATTTGGCTCGTGTAAAATCAATTTCGAAGGAAAATGAGTTTTGTTGCATGTTGGCCTTAGGCGCCTAGTGCCTGGGCGCCGTGTTGCTGTGCTGGGCGCAATGCGCCTATGCGCGCTGTTGCTCCCTGGGCGCCGAGCGCCTATGCGCGCTGTTGCTCCCTGGGCGCCATGCGCCTATGCGTGTTGCCTTTCCTGGGCGCCAAGCGCCCATGCGCCAAGCCCCGTGTTGCTCCTGGGCGCCCAGCGCCCATGCGCCAGTTTTCCAGGATGTCTAAGTATTTTTCCTATTTTGTTTTTAATGTAACTTTTGACTCGGTTATCCTAATTTAACGGTTCAAAATGCGTTTCGAAGCTAATTTCAGTGTCTATCCAAATGTTCCAATTTTATGCAAAAATAAATTATTTTACTGGTGTTTCTGGGCTGAGGTGCTCAAGTGTCCAAATGGCTAATTTTATCCACTTTCCCTATGTCGTGTCAATATCCTAAATTGGTCTATTTGAATTGGTGTTGGTGTGAGTGGTGAGCTGAATTGGTGAGTGTGATAAGTTGAGATTTGGTGAGCTGATTAATGCACTATGGTGAGATTATGAATTAAAATGGTGAGCTGAATGAAATGGTGATTTTATTTAATTGTAGTGTGTTGTGATGCATTTCCATAACACCTCATGAAATCATGTGCATTATTGGTGAGCAGAGGCTACGGCCTAATTTTATTTGGTGAGCAGAGGCTACGGCCTATTTGTATTTGGTGACGGATCCGCCATGCATGTGCCCGTGGAGTTTGGGTTGCATTTCATGCATAACCATACCTTTTGCATTGTTGTTTGGTGAATGTAGCTGTGATGTGGTTATTGCCTTGTTGTGAATTGGTGTGTCTGTTTTCCTTTTCCTATGCAGTGCTTAATTTCCATATGTTATTAATTATGAAAAGAGACTCACCCTACTGCTTTTATGTTGCTTCTTATGTCGGCAACGTGCAGGTAATAACGAGTGAAGGTTTCCCTTATGCCTTCGTCTGGTAGGAAGTGGCACGCTCTGATACGTAGCACCAGGGGGGGGTGTCCTATGTTTATGTGTTATTTTCATTAACCGTTAGATTTTTTATTGGTGATGTATTGGTTTTTATTGATAGAACTCATTATTATTCCGCTGCTGGTGGTGATTGAATTTAGTTGATGCGAACTAAACGTTTTTTTTTGTTTATGGTGCTATGTACCTGGTGTTTTGAACCGAACTGTGAAATGTGAAGTGATTGATTTTTATGGAGTAAGTGTAGCACTCGCTTAATATGTTTTCAAAGAAAAAAAAAAGACTCTGATTTTATTAAAAAGTAAAGTTATTAGAAAAGGGGTGTTACAGTCCCGGAGGAACTCATTTTCTCCTTGCCGAATTGTCTGCAATACCTTCCGAGATTTAGACTTCATCTTCGAGTGGGCGAAGTGTGAAGAAAAGAGCTTGGCTAACTGATCCCAAGAGGAGATCGTACTTGACCTAAGAGTCCTGAACCAATTTAGAGCAGCCTTCTCTAGAGTGAGGGGAAAGGTTCGGCACTTTATCTCCTCTGGAATGTTACGGTATTGCATAACCTTGTCAAAGTAGTCGAGGTGGTGATCCAGATCCCCAGTCCCATCATGCATTTTCAAACCCTCAGGCGGCTTCTCAAGGTGCTTTGGCACCGGGAAGTAGTCGATTTTAGCTGTGAAAGGTCATTTACGCTTTGCCGACCTCTCAAGGGGTGGAGACCGTCGCTAGCCATACTTGCCGGGGGATCCCCGCGAGCTAGGGCGCTTACGTACGTTCCGGCCTCGGAGACCTTTTCCGACTTCTGGTACGTCGCCTCGGAGAAGAGGAAAACAAAAACGAGTTAGGCCGAGGGGAACCCTCAGGACCATAGGAATAATCAAGGGTTCGACTTGGGGGAGTCTTCGGTCCTCGCCCTACTCTACAACGAGGTGGAGTACGATGATGGTATCTCCTCCAAGCCGGAGATCGGTGGCGCCCTCGGTCATGAGTCGTTCCACTTGAAGAGTTGCGCAGAGGGGAACTCCGATCTGGGATGTTACGAGCCCAGATCTCAGCAATCTGAGCTTCTAACTGGGTGTAGCGTTGGCTTTCCTGCTGGTCGGCCTCGGCTTGCCGATTTAGGAACAGGACGAGCTGTTGGACAGCATCGACCAATACTTGGACGGTCTGCGGGGGAGGTGGAAGTCGGTTCCGAGCTGAGCTCCTATGAACCATAGCCGTAGTCGAGCTTCGAGCATGCGCCGGGCTAAGGGTAAGGTGACTGCTGTAACATCCCCTAATTAGCTAATTTAATTTATTTAAATTAGCGACAAGGTTAAGGTGAATTATTAGCTAAATGAAATATTTAGCGCAAGAGGTTATCACTAATTGATTAGTTAGCATAATTGCTAAAATTATGTGAGGTTGAATTAAATAAGTGATTGTGTGTAAGTATGATTAATGTAGCATACTAAGTATAGAAGTTTAGGTGTAAGTGTTAGGGAAGGAGGGCAGAAGGGTCTTTTCCAACATTAAGTGGCTTACCCCAGCTGAACACACTACAACCCCACCTTATTTCCAGTTTTCAGAAAAAGATTTAGAAAGAGGAGAGTATAGAGAGGAGAGTCCCGAGTGAGGGGAAGAGAAGGAGAGGAAAGAAGAAATCCAGAACCTTGATGCATGTTAGAGATGATTGCACCATCTTGATCCCTACACCTTCCTCTTCCAACTGATATAAACTTCATAATCAACATCCTCCTCCTCACTCATTCACCATTTTCGACCCACAAAGCTTCATAGAGCAACAATGGAGTTGTATTGCTTCTAGTGGCTTGCATGTCACCTTAGAGCTAGAATAGAACCTTGGGAAACATCACCTTGCTGTTTGAAGTAATAAGGGAAGAGGGTCAGTAGCTCAAATTGCTGGGATTCGAATTGGAGAGGGCGTGGAGTTCGTGAGAACGAGAAGGACCGTTACGGAACAAGTTCGTGTAATTTCAGTTCTCATTAAAGTCAAGTTGTTGCCGTGATTGTTTGTGATTCTCATCACTTCGGGTGAGTTCTATAACTCGCTTAGGGAATGCATGTGTTTTCTGAGTCTCTACCTTTTTGAAAACCGTTTTACCGAAAGATTTGCGTTCTAAAATATAAAGTTACTTGATTAATTGTTTGGATTGATTTGGGATTGCTTAATATACTGTTTTCAATGCATGCTTAAGTTTGGGTCTCGATCGGAAGGGATTTTGGAATCGGAATGAAATGGAATAACTCATGAAAATGTTTGTTTTCTAGAAAACTGATGGAGACGCACGGATCGTGTGCCTACGAGCACGGGTCGTGCGCCCCCATCTGATACGACCAGAACTGGATTTTTAAACACGCACGGATCGTGCGCCTAGTCGTACGGGTCGTGCGAATGTTTCTGGAACTCTCTACAATTTTAGTGAATAACGCACGTATCGCGCGCTTGGTCGCACGGGTCGTGCGATTCCTTCTGAAAGTCTTCTGCAAATTGTTCAAAAACGCACGGGTCGTGCGCTTACACGCACGGGTCGTGTGAGACTTTCTGATCCCCAAATTCAAAGTACCTTTTATCCATTCCAAATGATTCCAATTCTCTTCTAATCCATTCCTCATGGTTCCCCAACAATGTAAAGATGCTGATATCATGAGATTGAACATGTTTGTTAGAAACTTGTGTGTTATGAACGTAACGGCAAACCGTACTTAGAGAACGCGAGAGAACTTAAGTCAAGAAATGTTAACGGACCTTGAGTCCAATCATGTTAAGATAACGAACCTAGAGTTCATCATGTCATGTAAGCTAATTGATTGTAAGTCTATAAAGACATAAAAACTCTCAATTCATGTAAACACAAATCAAGTTACTTTCCCTCGGGGAAAGGCAGATGGTATACCTTGTGTATATCGAGGATGACGATCCTCCAGTTATTAGCATACCTAGTGGAGGGGAGTCATGAATCCAAAGCTAGGACCCTAGCATTATTCGAATAGAATTTCGGATTGGGGTTTCCGTAGATATTGGGCAATCAAGATTGTCTAGCATTATATCTCGGGTTGTGCTAAGTTCATGTTAAAATATGATCTGTAGTTGCTTATGAGGGCTACGTCAGGAAAAATCAGAAATGTAACAAGTAGTCGCTTATTAGGGCTACAAGTTACGAGTAACAATCATGTATTCACGTGGTCGCTTATTAGGGCCACGAGTTCAGATTCAAGTATAACAAACAGTTAGAGTTGGTCAGGGGTCTCGATAGGACTCACTGAGATAATGTTTATCTCACCCTTCATATTTGTGGTTTTTACAGAAAAACAGGGAAAGGCAAAGGCGACAAAGCATGGTTAGCTGGTGTGACTCGAGGAGTCCGGAAGTTTGTGTTTCATGTTTTAGGCCCTTACCCTTATGTATTACTTTTGTTATCGGTTGTATAACTATCATGTATAAGTTATAAATCGTTTCCGCTACTTTATGTTTTGAGTATTGAACACCAGGATTATGTACAAGTCTTAAGTTTTGAAACTTAAGCATTTTCAGAAAGTTTATGAGGTTCAGAGAACCATTTGATATGCATTATCGAAAGTTTTAGTTGTGTTCAATATTTCAATGACAGGAAGTTACTCTGATGTATGCCATTTAGTGCATTTCGGTTATTCTATATGTTAGAATTTACCGGGGTGTTACATTATGGTATCAGAGCAGTTCGACCTAGTCGGGCTTAGATTAGCTAGGGTGGTTTTGTCCCTTGAGTAACTCTGCCATTATGCTTCTTATGATGCTAAGAGACATTGAGACTGATCAACTTAATACTTGGTGTATCATTTGCAGAATTATGGCAGGAGGATCAAGGAACGCCCCACCAATCGATCCACACGCTGCTTGGATGCAGGGCATGATGGAAAGACAACAAAAGATGCTGGAAGATATGGTAGCATTGCAGCAGAATGCTCAAGTTCAACCTCAACAGGCCCCAGAGCCGCAAGTTAACCCCAGGCAAGTTTATTCAGAATTCCTGAAGATGAAGCCATCTGAGTTCAAAGGAGGGCCGGTTGTCATGGAAGCCCAGCACTGGCTGGATGATATAGAGAAGATTTTTCTGACTATGCAAGTTACAGACGAGGACAAGTTAAGGTTGGCATCCCATATGCTGAAAGGAGAGGCTCACAACTGGTGGACTAATGTTAAGGCTATGATGGTGACTATGGGTACTCCCCAGACTTGGGAGCATTTCAGGCAAGTGTTTTTGGAGCAGTTCTTTCCAACGGCAATGAGGTTCGAAAAGGAGAATGAGTTTTTAACTCTCACTCAAGGAAGTCTAACGGTGGGTCAGTACTCCGCCAAGTTTGAAGAGTTGTATCAATTCTTCGGTTTGGCTGGCTATGCCCCCAACGACAAGTGGAAGACCGATAGGTACAAGTATGGGTTAAGGGAAGACATTGCTCAGAGTTTAAGTTCCTTTGCATATACAAATTATGCGGCCATGGTTCAGCAAGCTCATATAGCCGAAAGTGACTTGAAGAGGTTGTATGCAAGTAGAAAAGTATTCAATCAGGGTAAGAAGAATGTTGGATCATCCAACAATCAAATGGGTCCTAGGTACAACTCCAACAAAGGGAAGCAGATTCAGTCGTCCAATTCACCAAAGTTCAGTGCATGCTCCAACTGTGGAAGGTACCATCAGGGTAAGTGTCAAGTGGGATCGACTCAGTGCTACTACTGCAAGAAGGAGGGACATTATGCTGCTAATTGCCCAAAGAAGAGAGGTCAGGAAGAAGGTGCCACTACAACGCACGGCAGAGTTTACACCTTGGACGCCCAGAAGGTCACACCGTCAGATAATCTACTAAGGGGTATGGGATCTCTTTTTAATAACTCCGTTGGTATTTTATATGATTCAGGTGCGACCCACTGTTTTATATCTCAAGTTTGTGTTGAACGGTTGGGACTAGCTTTAACTCCCTTGCCTCAACCAATCTCCATTAAGACTGCTGCTGAAGGTAGTATTCAGACCCAAGCGATATGTGGAAATTGTCTTCTATCCGTTGGAGACAAGAATTTTGTGGTAGACTTCATTTGTTTACCAATGAAGGGCATGGACGTCGTCCTAGGAATGAGTTGGATGACGGCCAACCATGTGACTATAGATTGTTTCCGTCGAACTATCGGTTTCGCCTCCGAGTCAGTGGAGCTACAACCGCCCAATTCTGAAGCTGTTATTTCTTTCACTTCGGCCAGTAACTATCTGTTCCAAGGCGCAGAAGCTTATGTCATGATGCTGTCTGCATCCACTGAGACAGGTCAGGATTTATCTTCTGTGCAAGTTGTTAATGAATTTCTTGATGTGTTTCCCAATGAAGTTCCTTCATTTCCTCCGGATCGTGAGGTGGAATTTTCTATAGAGTTGGTTCCAGGCACAGGACCTATTTCTATAGCCCCGTATAGAATGTCGCCGTTAGAGTTGAGGGAATTGAAAGTTCAACTGGAGGAACTAATTTCCAAACGGTTCATCCGACCGAGTGCCTCACCATGGGGTGCTCCGGTGTTGCTTGTCAAGAAGAAGGACGGAAGTATGAGATTGTGTATCGATTATCGTCAGTTGAATAAGGTGACCGTCAAGAACAAATACACTCTACCGAGAATTGATGATCTGCTAGACCAATTGAGGGGAGCTTCTGTATTTTCAAAGATTGATTTGAGGTCCGGCTATCACCAAATCAGAGTTCGAGCTTTGGACGTCCCGAAGACCGCTTTCCGTACGAGGTATGGACACTATGAATTCGTAGTGATGCCCTTCGGTTTGACCAATGCTCCAGCGGTATTCATGGATTATATGAATCGAATTTTTAATCCCTATCTGGATCAGTTTGTGGTAGTGTTCATTGATGATATCTTGGTGTTCTCCAAGACAACTGAGGAGCATGTGCAACATCTCCGAATTGTTCTGAACGTACTCCGAGAGAAGAAGTTATATGCTAAGCCGTCCAAATGTGACTTTTGGATCCCCGAAGTTAAGTTTCTGGGCCATGTGATATCTAGGACTGGTGTTGCAGTGGATCCCAGTAAGATCGAAGCTGTAGTAGACTGGGAGCAACCGTCTACGGTTACTGAGGTAAGAAGTTTCTTGGGATTAGCTGGGTATTATCGAAGATTCATTCAAGGATTTTCCCAGCTGGTTCTTCCACTCACGCGGTTAACTCGCAAGGGTCAGCCGTTTGTTTGGGACTCAGATTGTGAAAATTGTTTCACGGAATTGAAGGATCGTTTGACTTCTGCACCTATCCTAATTCTTCCAGACCCGTCCGTAGGATTCCAAATCTATTGCGACGCCTCTGGTAAAGGTTTGGGATGTGTCCTGATGCAGAATCAACAAGTAGTTGCTTATGCCTCCAGACAACTGAAGCCACATGAAGAGAATTACCCAACTCATGATTTAGAATTGGCGGCAATTGTGTTTGCCCTAAAGATTTGGAGACATTACCTGTATGGGTCTCGTTTCGAAGTCTTTAGTGACCACAAAAGTCTTAAGTATTTATTTGACCAAAAGGAGCTGAACAACAGACAGAGGAGATGGGTAGAATTCTTGAAGGATTACGATTTTGAATTGAAGTACCATCCTGGTAAGGCTAATGTTGTGGCCGATGCTTTAAGTAGAAAGTCTATCCATACTGCAGAGTTAATGATGCACGAGATGTCCTTGTTGGAATCGTTCAGAGACCTTAATTTGAGAGTTAAGTCAAGAAGGAACAGGTTAGTTTTGAACCATATTCAGGTTTCGAGTACCTTGAGAAATCGGATTCGCTCAGCCCAAGAGGGTGACGTAGAGCTGCAAGCACAGAGGAGGTTGCCGAACTACACCGAAGACGGTGATGGCGTCATTTGTTTTGATGGCAGAATCTGTGTGCCGAATGATGAGGATGTGAAGAGGCAAGTTTTAGAGGAGGCTCATAAGAGTCAGTTCTCAATACATCCTGGGTCTACCAAGATGTATCGAGATTTGAAGCAATTGTACTGGTGGCCGGGTATGAAAGTGGATATTGCAGAGTTTGTGTCTCGATGCTTAACTTGTCAAAAGGTTAAGATAGAGCACCAGAAGCCAGGTGGCCAGTTGCAACCGTTGAATATACCTGAATGGAAATGGGAAAGCATTTCTATGGATTTTGTTATGGGATTGCCACGGTCCCAAGCCGGAAATGATTCTATTTGGGTAGTGGTGGATCGCCTAACCAAGTCCGCTCATTTTATTCCAGTGCGTTCGAATCACAAGGTTGCTAGGCTAGCAGATGAGTACCTCAAGAATATTGTGAAGTTGCATGGAATCCCTACAAGTATCATCTGTGATCGAGATCCCAAGTTCACATCTCGATTTTGGAGAGCATTGAATATGGCGTTGGGAACAAAGGTGTGTGTTAGCACCGCTTACCATCCACAGACAGACGGGCAGACTGAGAGGACAATTCAGACATTGGAGGATATGTTGAGAGCTTGTGTACTCGATAGTGGAGGCAGATGGGAGGATCATCTTCCATTGGTAGAATTTTCATACAACAACAGTTACCATTCTAGTATCGGAATGGCTCCATATGAAGCATTGTATGGAAGGAAGTGCAGAACACCATTGTGTTGGTGGGATGTAGGTGAGCAGAGATTGTTGGGACCGGATTTGGTCCGTGAGACTACGGAGAAGATCCGTCAGATAAGAGAAAGGATGAAAGTCGCGCAGAGTCGACAAAAGAGTTACGCGGATAAGAGAAGAAGGCCGTTAGAATTCGAAGAAGGAGATCATGTCTTTTTGAGACTTTCTCCAACAATCGGGACCGGTATTGCTTTGCGAACGAAAAAGCTCAGTCCTCGGTATGTCGGACCCTTCCAGATTATCGAGCGAGTTGGGCCGGTAGCGTATCGCATTGCATTGCCTCCAGAATTGTCCAGATTACATAATGTGTTTCATGTATCGCAGTTAAGGAAGTATATTCATGATCCGAATCAACCATTAAGTTATGAAGCAATTGACATCAGACCAGATTTATCTTATCAGCCTACTCCAATCAGGATCATCGAACGTGGCGAGAAAACGCTCCGGACGAGATCAATTCCTATTGTCAAGGTGCTTTGGGACGGTGTATCACCTGACGAAGCGACGTGGGAAGTAGAGGAGAACGTGCGGGTGAAATATCCCTATCTGTTCGATTGAGGTACGTTTTGTCAATTTTGAGGACAAAATTTTAAAAGTTGGGGTGATTGTAACATCCCCTAATTAGCTAATTTAATTTATTTAAATTAGCGACAAGGTTAAGGTGAATTATTAGCTAAATGAAATATTTAGCGCAAGAGGTTATCACTAATTGATTAGTTAGCATAATTGCTAAAATTATGTGAGGTTGAATTAAATAAGTGATTGTGTGTAAGTATGATTAATGTAGCATACTAAGTATAGAAGTTTAGGTGTAAGTGTTAGGGAAGGAGGGCAGAAGGGTCTTTTCCAACATTAAGTGGCTTACCCCAGCTGAACACACTACAACCCCACCTCATTTCCAGTTTTCAGAAAAAGATTTAGAAAGAGGAGAGTATAGAGAGGAGAGTCGCGAGTGAGGGGAAGAGAAGGAGAGGAAAGAAGAAATCCAGAACCTTGATGCATGTTAGAGATGATTGCACCATCTTGATCCCTACACCTTCCTCTTCCAACTGATATAAACTTCATAATCAACATCCTCCTCCTCACTCATTCACCATTTTCGACCCACAAAGCTTCATAGAGCAACAATGGAGTTGTATTGCTTCTAGTGGCTTGCATGTCACCTTAGAGCTAGAATAGAACCTTGGGAAACATCACCTTGCTGTTTGAAGTAATAAGGGAAGAGGGTCAGTAGCTCAAATTGCTGGGATTCGAATTGGAGAGGGCGTGGAGTTCGTGAGAACGAGAAGGACCGTTACGGAACAAGTTCGTGTAATTTCAGTTCTCATTAAAGTCAAGTTGTTGCCGTGATTGTTTGTGATTCTCATCACTTCGGGTGAGTTCTATAACTCGCTTAGGGAATGCATGTGTTTTCTGAGTCTCTACCTTTTTGAAAACCGTTTTACCGAAAGATTTGCGTTCTAAAATATAAAGTTACTTGATTAATTGTTTGGATTGATTTGGGATTGCTTAATATACTGTTTTCAATGCATGCTTAAGTTTGGGTCTCGATCGGAAGGGATTTTGGAATCGGAACGAAATGGAATACCTCATGAAAATGTCTGTTTTCTGGAAAACTGATGGAGACGCACGGATCGTGTGCCTACGAGCACGGGTCGTGCGCCCCCATCTGATACGACCAGAACTGGATTTTTAAACACGCACGGATCGTGCGCCTAGTCGCACGGGTCGTGCGAATGTTTCTGGAACTCTCTACAATTTTAGTGAATAACGCACGAATCGTGCGCTTGGTCGCACGGGTCGTGCGATTCCTTCTGAAAGTCTTCTGCAAATTGTTCAAAAACGCACGGGTCGTGCGCTTACACGCACGGGTCGTGTGAGACTTTCTGATCCCCAAATTCAAAGTACCTTTTATCCATTCCAAATGATTCCAATTCTCTTCTAATCCATTCCTCATGGTTCCCCAACAATGTAAAGATGCTGATATCATGAGATTGAACATGTTTGTTAGAAACTTGTGTGTTATGAACGTAACGGCAAACCGTACTTAGAGAACGCGAGAGAACTTAAGTCAAGAAATGTTAACGGACCTTGAGTCCAATCATGTTAAGATAACGAACCTAGAGTTCATCATGTCATGTAAGCTAATTGATTGTAAGTCTATAAAGACATAAAAACTCTCAATTCATGTAAACACAAATCAAGTTACTTTCCCTCGGGGAAAGGCAGATGGTATACCTTGTGTATATCGAGGATGACGATCCTCCAGTTATTAGCATACCTAGTGGAGGGGAGTCATGAATCCAAAGCTAGGACCCTAGCATTATTCGAATAGAATTTCGGATTGGGGTTTCCGTAGATATTGGGCAATCAAGATTGTCTAGCATTATATCTCGGGTTGTGCTAAGTTCATGTTAAAATATGATCTGTAGTTGCTTATGAGGGCTACGTCAGGAAAAATCAGAAATGTAACAAGTAGTCGCTTATTAGGGCTACAAGTTACGAGTAACAATCATGTATTCACGTGGTCGCTTATTAGGGCCACGAGTTCAGATTCAAGTATAACAAACAGTTAGAGTTGGTCAGGGGTCTCGATAGGACTCACTGAGATAATGTTTATCTCACCCTTCATATTTGTGGTTTTTACAGAAAAACAGGGAAAGGCAAAGGCGACAAAGCATGGTTAGCTGGTGTGACTCGAGGAGTCCGGAAGTTTGTGTTTCATGTTTTAGGCCCTTACCCTTATGTATTACTTTTGTTATCGGTTGTATAACTATCATGTATAAGTTATAAATCGTTTCCGCTACTTTATGTTTTGAGTATTGAACACCAGGATTATGTACAAGTCTTAAGTTTTGAAACTTAAGCATTTTCAGAAAGTTTATGAGGTTCAGAGAACCATTTGATATGCATTATCGAAAGTTTTAGTTGTGTTCAATATTTCAATGACAGGAAGTTACTCTGATGTATGCCATTTAGTGCATTTCGGTTATTCTATATGTTAGAATTTACCGGGGTGTTACAACTGCCACTCCTTCCGGAGTCACCTACTGCAGGACGGTCCCTCAACGACACCCGTGATAGTCCTACGACGTAGGGCTGGACAGAATTCATAGGCCCGCCCGAAACCCGTGTTGCCCGAAAAAAAAACTGGAAACAGGCGGATCAGGTAGGTTCAACGGGTAGACGGGTGGAAAGACTCAGTTAAGCACGGATTCAGATGGGCGGGTGCGGATTTAATTACAAAACTCGTCGGTATCCGAACCCGCCCGCAAAACTTCAGCGTAATATATTAAATAATTATAGGAATTGACGCTCCACTTAATAATAATATCTTTAGAAATTTGACTGACATATTTCAGTTCCAAAGTACTGCTCTCTCTCTTTTTCTTGAAAAAGCAATTATTATTCTTGTTTTTCAAAAACTTTACACGTTTCTCTTTCTCTTTTTTGACAATTGATTTATTACTTTTCTCTTATCAAAAATCTAAATTCTCTTGCGTGGCTTTTTATCTCTCTTCTTTAAAAACTTAATTTATTTCTTTCACTCAAATATCTTCCATATGTACCATTTTCCCTCTGATCAAAGTCAAGAACCGCAAATAACAAGAAAAATCACAATAGCCTCTCAATATCTCTTCTCTAACTCTTTGATTTGGCTCTTCAATTGCCACAGATCTGTTCATTAGTTCTTACGCAATGGGTCGGTTTTGCTTGCATATCCACCTCTCCTCTCACTTCTCTCACTTCTGCTGCTTGCATCCACCTCTCCTTTTCCCTTTTTTCTCACTACCTGTTTGCTTGCAATGGGTCTGTTTTACCTCCATTAGAAGCTATTTTTGGCTGCCCTCAATCTCCCTCCTCATTTCAACTCCCTTTCATCTCTCTTAACAGTGATGGCCAGAACAGAAACATGATTTGCGCTGCTTTGGTCGAACCCGATTCTACCCAACCGAACCACCCGCACAAACCGAAAATGAAAACCCGCCCAAACCGTGTCAAATAATGGGCGAAATTGGGCCTGGTAATACCAACCGCGGTTTCGGCCGGATGGCTGTTTTGGGCCCGAACCCGCCCATACCCGCCCATTGTCCAGCCCTACGACGTAAGGTCGGAGCCATCGTCAATCAAGGAGATGGGAGGGGAACTAGAGTACAAAATCCTCCCACTGTGGTCGCCAATGTTTTGTACCGTATCTCTGGACCTGTATTCGATCCTAGACTTAAGGTCCAATCCGAGATAGTTGGTAGGGGTTGGTCTTGATCAACCGAGCTCCGCTTTCGATCCGGGGCAGGTGGTACTTAAGAGAACACTCCGACGCTCAAGTCAGCTAGGAACCTGATTAGAGGTAAAGAGTAGGAAAGAGTGTGTACCTTAGACATTGCATTGAATGCTTATTTATAGGTTTTGGGAATGGAAACCATTGGATCTAGGTCTTTAATCTCCACCATTAGGTGATGGATCTGGATTTGGTGTTGGGCGTTAGTGATAAAGGCTCGATCCGTAACGGTTTCCGGTGACGAGCCCAAACAATAGTGAGAAGGAGTAGATCTGTAAATATGGAGTTGATACGAGTAGTTCTGGCTTGAGTAGAAACAGATGGAGGGAGCAATGGTTCTAGAGATAATGAGAGTTTAGGATGAGGGTGATCACCGGAAAGGGGAGGTGAGGGATTGGAGACGAGCGTTCTGTAGTGAGATCAGCGACAGATCCCAAAGACTATATGGGTGGCACGACTCGATCTTGAGCAAGGATGAGGGCGCTATCTCAAGCTTTTTGGAGAGTTCTAACTAGGCCTGGACAACGGGCGGGTTCGGTCGGGTTCGGGCCCAAAATCCTCAACCGGCACAATCCGCGGTTCTGTTTATCAGGCCCAATTCCGCCCGTTTTGGGCTTCGGTTTTTTCGGGTTGGGTTTCATTGGGTTGCGGTTTTGTCGGTTGGGTTGTTACGGGTTTCACTTTCAGTTACACAGTTCAGAAAAATTACACAGTTCTTAAAGACATGAAGGGTTTAATATGTTGTATTTTTGTGTTTTGAGGTCTAAGGTGGAGAAAAATAGAGGTGGAAGGAGGCATTGGGAGGTGGGGTTGCACTTCATGAACAAGAAGAGGTGTCTTGTAGATGGTACTAGTACTCAGTATGAAGAATAAGAGGAGAAATTGTGAGAAGAAAAAAAAAGAGGTGTGTCGAAGATGAGTGAGAAAGGTGAGAGAGTTGAACATGTAGAAATGTAGAAATAGTAGGAGTAGGTGGTTTTCAATAAAACACATGGTTTTTAAAGGTAAGAGTAGTGGTTTCAATAAAGCATTGTTTATGGTAGGTAGCCTGGCAACCTCGAGCCTTGTGAAATAAATAATGTGAAATGTGTTTGCCAATGCTCTGCCACTGCCTACTACTCTGGGCCTCTGTTTTGCGTCTCTGCTCCTCTGCCTGCGAAAATAATATAAACGTTTGGTATTGTTCGGGCGGGTCCGGTTTCCTGCAGTGCTTTTTAGTCCAACCGAGCCCGCCCTATTCTACCCAATTAAAACCAACTGCACCCGTTTTTAACCCGCAACCCGCTTTTACCCGACCCGTTAGTGATGATTAGTGTCGGACTTGCGGATTTTCGGGCGGGTGTGTTTTTTTGTCCAGGCCTAGTTCTAACTGTTAAAATTTCAATAGATGAAGAAAAAGTAATATTGAGATCATGTTGTGTCAAAAAAAAAAGTTTCCATGTGCACTACAAAACAACAACTATGTGCTGGACCTATCTTCTTAGACGGAAAAATTGGAAAACGGTGTGTGGTGTGATAGCTTGCAAATTTTCAAACCTGTAACTGAGTGCAATCAGTGGATTCATGACATGGAACAGAGTGCCAACACAATGAAAAAATATATTTAGACTAAAATCCCCCAAGTATGATTATTTTGTTTCTTGATTAAAACAAAACAAACTCATTTTTTTATTGACTTTTTTCTTCATTATGATTACGTGAGATAGCAGTAGAAGTGATGTTTCTTCTCAAAAAAGAAGTGCAGCTGATGTGCACCTTATTTTCATGATTTCTTTTTTATTCATTCAACTTTTTTGTTAATCAACTTTTTTTTAATTCACTCAATTTCTAGTTTCAACTAGGAGCATTAAACAAAAATTCACTTTTCCTTCTCAATTTTCTTTTCATAATCATTTAAACATGTACTCAAATCTTTTATTTTCCCTCCTTAATTTTTCTATCTAAGTATGAATATTGTATCAATACAAGGCAAACCATTTTCAATGGAAATAGATTTAAATTTAGAAATACCAAATTCTAGCAATGGTAATGAAGATGAGCATTTTCAACTACCAATTACAAATACAGATGCTTTTCTTTTGACAGCAAAAAGTAAATATTAGAAAAAGGAAAGTCTAAGGGTATTATTGGAAAAGGATAGTAAATGTTGTATTGGGATTCTAAAGTGACAGATAATTTGAGACAAAAAAACATTCCAAACAGGACAGTTATTTTGAGACGGAGGGAGTAACATCTTTTTTAGATTATTTATCAAACTAGCACACATCTAAAATTCAGGCCAGAAGTCGCCCCCACATGCCACGACTTCTAAACTAGATTTTGCAATTTTTTTTTGCTTTTTCAGTTCAGAAGTCGCCCCTAGGGTGACTTCTGAACTGTGTTTTTTTATTTTTCTTTTTCTTCTATATTAATTTAAATAAATTTAATTTAATTTAATTAATTTAGAAAATTAATATTGTTAATTCTAAATTATTTATAAATATTATTGTGGAGAAAAAATATTTGAACACATTAATGTATTTAAAAGTGCCGGTAAGATCTCGTGCGTCCAAAAGTGTCGCCAACATCAACACCATTGAAAAAAACACCAAAAAAACCGTTTGTTTTGTAGTGTAAAAAGTTAGTTTTTTACTATGTTTTAACCACTTTTATTCACTTTTATTGCGACTGATGTTGGATCCTGCTTTGTTGTAACCCAGTTGTAGTTTACAACAATTTTATTATTAAAAAAAGTCACCGTAGATAAAACTCGAAATACATGATAAAATAACAGAAACTACTGAGCTGGTGGAGTTAAACGACTAAGGATCTCAGCGACTGTCCTTGTGGTTTCCACGTACAAATACAGATAGTTATTCCATTTAAACAGGACATAAATGGACATCATTGCTTGGACGTCATCGTCGTTCTTGACATCCATTGTAGATCAGTGCACACGTCCATCAGACCAATAGGGTTTCCGGTAAATAAACACAGTTAGTTCCATATTTCAATATAACCGATAATTTTTTTTCACAATAATATTTATAATTAATTTAGAATTAACAATATTAATTTTCTTAATTAATTAAATTAAATTTATTTAAATTAATATAGAAGAAAAAGTAAAATAAAAAAAACACAGTTCAGAAGTCACCCTAGGGGGTGACTTTTGAACTAAAAAGCAAAAAAAATTTGCAAAATTCAGTTCAGAAGTCGTGGCCTGTGGGGGCGACTTCTGACCAGAATTTTAGATTTGTGTTAGTTTGGTAAATAATCTAAAAATTGTGTTATTTTGGTAAATAATTTTTTTTGGGCTATGATGGTTTTTTTGCCTTTGATTGACGGTCTAATTACGGAAAGGCGAAACTGGAAATTGGAAAGCACCAAAATCAGTATTTATTTATTTTTGGTATTAACGAGTGCTAAAAAGCCCACCAAAATCAGTATTTATGGGGAAGAGCATATGACTGAGTCACTGAGATATTTAATACTCTCTCCTTAAAAGACTTATTTTTCTTATCGTCTTATTAGTAGTGCATAATATTTACTGATTTTACCAATATGATGTGTAGATATTTGGGTCCCTTAACTATTTTGTTCTGAGTTCGATCTCTGATCGGTGCGTATGAAAAAACATTTATTGGGAGATGCCAGCCTCTTAAATGGATATTTGATACCTCGAATGACTAGTCTCCACAGTTGTCGTGGAGGATACATTGGTTTACCCAAAAAAAATATTTACCGACTTTTCCAATCAATAATATATTTCAGGAACCTAACTAACCACGTGTATTTGGTTTTACTATCTGTGTGATTCTCTCCCTAAACAGAGTTGTCGGTACACCTAAAATTCAAACTCGAAACTTTAGAGTGAGATCCGAACAGAATTACCTCTTATAAGACTATGTGTGCTTATCTTTTTACTATGTTAAGAAAAATTCATAGTGTGATAATGCTTATAATTTGTGTATGGACTATTTTCTAGATTACTCTTTATGTAACACCCCGATAAATTCTAAAATTTAGAATCACCGAAATGCACTAAATGGCATACATCAGAGTAACTTCCTGTTATTGAAATATTGAACACAACTAAAGCTTTCGCTAATACATATCAAATGGTTCTCTGAACCTCATAAACTTCCTGAAAATGCTTAAGTTTCAAACTTAAGACTTATACATAATCCTGGTGTTCAATACTCAAAACATAAAGTAGCGGAAACGATTTTACAACTTAACAATGAAAGTTATACAATCGATGACATAGAAACAACAAATAGAACAAAGGTCTAAAACATGAAACTCGGTCTTCAATGACTCCAAGAGTCGTACCGGCTAACCGTGCTTTACCGCCTTTGCTTTCCCCTGTTTCTCTGTAAAAACCACAAATATGAAGGGTGAGATAAACATTATCTCAGTGAGTCCTATCGAGAACCCTTACTAACTCTAACGGTTCATTATGCCTTGTTTTGAACATCGTGGTCCTAAAAAGCAACCACGTGGAAACACATTTAGTTCCTGTAACCTTCATGCTCATGGCCCTCCTAAGCGACACATGAAGCATGCAATCTTTGTTCCATGTTTTTAGCATAACACCTCAGTCTACCTATTTTATAGGCATCTCTTTGACTTTGGTGAACCCATCCCGCTATTTCTAGTGGGGGAAACATTCTTGAGTCTAGGTTTTGGGGCTCATGACTTCCCCTCCCCTAGTATGCTAACCTCTTAGGGTCGTCACCCTTTTTCCTCTTGTATTTATTATACATTATCAGTCTGTGTACCCGCAATGGGCTGTTAGTCATTTCAGTCAAGTACCATATCAGTCAAATACAGTGTATAATGTCAGCCAAATACCGTGTATTATTATCATTCTTGACATATGCACTCTCGCGTTCTCTAAGTACGGTCTTTTATTTTATTCATAACACACAAACTTTCTATCGAACATGTTCAATCTCGTACCATTGTTACCTTTACATTGTTGTGGAACCTTGGAGAATGGATTAGAAGAGGATTGGAATCATTTGGAATGGATAAAAAGTACTTTAAAATTGGAGATCAGAAAGTCTCACACGACTCGTGCGTGGTTGAACAGTTTATAGAAGATTTCCAGAAAGATACGCACGACCCGTGCGACTAGGCGCACGATCCGTGCGTTATCCACTAAAATTATAGAAAGTTCCAGAGACATACGCACGACCCGTGCGACTAGGCGCACGATCCGTGCGTTGTTTAAAAATCCAGTTCTTATCGTATCAGATGGGGGCGCACGACCCGTGCTCATAGGCACACGATCCGTGCGTCTCTATCAGTTTTCCAGAAAACAGACTTTTCATGATTAAATCCGTTCCATTTCGATTCCCATTTCTCTTCCGATCGAGACCCAAACTCAAACACACATTGAAATAATATATCATAGCATTCCAAAACAATCAATCAAACAATATGTGATTTAAGTCACGATCCTTTTGAGAAAACGGTTTTTAATAAGTTTCCTTTCGATCACAAAAGCGTGTGACCATAGTTTTCGAAAATAAAACTCAGAACGCAAACACATTCCCTAAGCGAGTTATAGAACTCACCCGAAGTGATGAAAATCACTCAAACGACGAATCTAGTAGCTGACGCGTTCGAATAGCCTCACGAACCGTCTCCAAACTCGCTCCAAAACTGAACCCGAACTTCCCAAGGATCTAAGACTCGAACTCAGCAACTCAAATGAGCTTCAAATAGGTTTGTTGCTTGGATGTGAGCTTTGGTACTGAATATAGGACTACAACAAGGACATGCAAACTATTTGGGGCATCAACACTCCATTTTTGAGCTTGGAG
Source organism: Astragalus membranaceus (assembly GCA_039519185.1). Taxonomy (NCBI): domain Eukaryota; kingdom Viridiplantae; phylum Streptophyta; class Magnoliopsida; order Fabales; family Fabaceae; genus Astragalus; species Astragalus membranaceus. Next base: position 82,041,145 of record CM076851.1, on the reverse strand, counting down.
CTTCAAGGTACACAAATGGTGATTTGTGATGAAGAGGGTTGATGGGAATTTTCTGGGTATCAGTGTATAGAGGAAGAAGAATGATGAGCAATGGTGGTTTTGGATTCAACATGCATGAACAATGGGGTAGGACTCCTTCCCTTTCTTCTCCACTCTCTCTCTCGAATTCTCTCCTCCTCCTCTCCACTTCTTTGCTGATTTTCAGAATGAGGGAAAAATGAAAGGGGTGGGAGTGAGGGAGTTGACTTAGTCAGCTGAAGCCTCATTTAATGAGGTGAAATGACCAAAATACCCCTACTCTCTAATGTTCTCTTAATTTACTCCTAACACCACACTAATCCCATAACTCACTAACTTAACATACTAATGTAATTATGCACAACTATTATTTATTAATTTGCCATATTACATAATTATTGCCAACTAATCAACTTGACCTCGTGCTAATTTAATTAAATCTAATTAGCTAATTAGGGGATGTTACACTTTAAGTATAAAAATATACAATATTAATTTTTCTAATAAAAATAAAAATAGTTTTTTCTTCACCCTTCATTCCATTAGTTTATTATCTTTGTCGGCTCTCATCTAGATGTGGCTTTTTATTTCTTTAGCCATAGTGATGACTTCTTACCAAATTGTCTCAGTTTCTATATGTCATCATTCTCTTCTAATTAGGTGATGGTGAAAGTGTAAAAATTGTCGTCAACAAATGGATTAAAAAGATTTAGTTATTCTGATACGAACAACATTTTATATTTATATATGAATGCCATTTATTAATATCTTTCCCTTATTGAGCATACATACTTCTATTATGTTACATAAGATAAAATGGCTCTTACAAATATAACTTCACTTGAATGTCTTTATTTTTTATGATTTGCTTTCATGAGTGTTTTTATTTTATGTAAATGATTATTTTGCTTTTGATTCTTGATGAGATAAAAATATACATTATCAAAATAATGTTTTGTAATTTTCTTTATAAATATCATATTTTTTGATAAAATTTTTTTTTTCTTAATTATAGTTTTTTATTTTTGTCTTTATAAATAAATATTTTTCTTTAGGTTGTAACCTAAAAAAATATTTCTCTTTAGACTTTACAAATGAATACTTTTCTCTAGAAATCTCGAGGAAAAAAAATTCATATTACTTGAATAATTTTTTTATCCTTTTCTTTTCTATTTAAATATCTTTATTTTTCATAAAATAATATACATAAGTGGTTTTTTTCAGTGTTTTAAAAACCGGCTCGGCCCGGTCGAACCGGGGGGGTAACCGAGCCGGGCAAGGTTTTGGATCAGCCATGCAGCAAACCGGTGGGAACCGGTGTGACTCGGCCGGTTTTTGGAAAAACCTGTGACCCGGCTCGAACCGGACCGGGTTGTGCATTTTGTTTGTTTTTTTTTATTATCAAATCTTTGAACTGTAATTGGGAGGGGCCGCGAGAACGCATGCCCCCACTAGTGATTGCCATCTAGGTAAGTATGTTTCCCATTGACATATGCTTTGGTTTTATATCTCTACTAGTGATTGCCATCTAGGTAAGTATGTTTCTCATTGACATATGCTTTGGTTTTATATCTCATTCTCCTTCATGTTCCATTCATTCTATCCGATGTGGAACTATTTGTAAACTACTTAAAACAAAAGAGACTAAAAAAAACCCTCAACAAAATGCCATTAGTGGGGTTTGAACCCCTGACCTGTTGAAAGCAAATGCTGAGCGCTACCATGAGGCTACCAATCTTATTGAGGATATTATTCATTTCAAATATATATAATTGGTACCTCTTTTCCAAAAAGTCAAGTACGCTCATCCTCATGGCATTAGCTTGTAATATTAATATTATGTTTCAACAAACTTATTTAATATTAAGTATTTTTTTAAAGAATTATTTAATATTAAGTTGTTAACTTATGAAATTTGTTCTAAATATTTATTGAAGCATGATATGAACTTTTAAAATTTATTTAATATATACCAAGCAAATAAAAATAAAATAGGCATGGTGTGTAATTTTAGCAAATTAAGTTTTACAAGTATGAAATATATAGGTCCTGAAAATTTGGGAATTTTTTATGTTTTAGTAGATATAAAATAAACATAGTTATTAATTTTACAGGGACGAAATTTATATTATATACTATATAGGTATTGAAAATTCTCGAAATAGAGACCGGGTTCGAGTCATCCGGTCCCGGTTTTGGCCATGCGGTTCAACTGTCGACCCCTCGGTCCGACCATTGACCCAGTGACCCGGTACCTTCACCGAGTCGGTCACCGGTCCGAGTTTTAAAACATTGGTTTTTTTAATGTTAATGTTCATTTTTAAAGTAAATTTGTTTCTTGGTATTTTCATTCTTTATTAGTTAGTTGAGATATTTTTATGCGGACCATTGTGATGATTTTCATATTAGTAGACATATGTTTTCGACAAAGTAACAAAATAATATATACTCAATTATATATATGGTTTTAGCTATATGGTAAATCTACTTAATCCGTACATTGTACAGGTGCAGGGTCTAGTCTAAAATTACTAGAAGATGGAATAGGGGAAATTTATTAGAAACCAGACACAATGATGCAAACTAAGTCTAATCACTACAAGAATAAGCCTATATTGCTACCAACGGTTCCCACGGAGAACTGCCCGTCGCTAATTTGCGACGGCTTTGCGACGACGAGTGAGATTGTGCATTGGTGGTAAAAATCCCGCTCATAATTTGCGACGGGAAGGCAAGTTGGTCGCTAATTTGCGACGAAAGAGGATGTTCGTCGCAAATTTGCGACGGATGGTTCGTCGCAAGCCCGTCGCAAATTTTAATTGTAATTTTTAACCACGTGAACCCTATTATCTCTTCTCTCTCAGACAACAAACACAGAACACTCTCCACCACTCCTCTCGCGTTCTCCGCCCTGCCTTACTCCTCTGGCGTTCTCACGTCATTCTCCGCCGTGCACTCCGTTCGCGAACTCGTCGCCACCACCCCACCCTCCGGCGCGCGTCTCTTCTTCGGTCGTGGCTCACAGTTTCGTCGCACCACTCCACCCTCCGGCACGCATCTCTTCTTCGGTCGGCTCACAGTTTCGTTGCACCACTCCACTCCACCAGGTAAATCACCTTCCCTTTTCTTCGGTTGGTTCATGTGATGCCTTTTAGGGTTTTGAAAGTTTTTGATTTCTGTTTTATGATGCGTTTTAGGGTTTTTGATTTATGCATTTTAGGGATTCAAATCATTTTTGATTTTTGTCCAAATCATTTCTCATGAGTGTGTGGAACCCATTATTATTGTTGTGAAGCCAACCTTGAGAGGGTGTAATCTGGGGGTGGAATCCTGCTGTTGCTGTCCAAATCATTTTAGGTGCTATATAGATATCTTAAGTACTGCTGTTGCTGTCCAATTACTCTAATCCATAACTTACTTTTTATTTGATTTTCGAATGTGCGAATGATACATATAATAGTTAGCAGGTTATGGGGATTTCAAGCAGGGATTGAACTCCTTTGTGTTATAACACGATTAACGCCAAAATGGAAGCAATTTTGGGCTCCTATTAGATACAGTTCTGCATGAAATTTTCTGCTGAGTTTTAATGCCTAATTTTTATTACCATGTGATTTATATATGTTGATATGTTAGTGTTGAATGAGAATTCAGAATTTGGTTAAATTTGGTGTTGATTCGAGGCATATTTTGGTGTTTGTAGATGAAATTTCATTAAGAAGTGTAATGGTGTTTGTAAATGTGTTAAAATTTGAGTGGTATGTGACTGAATGATGCTCTGAGGTAGAAAGGAAGAAAATATGGAAAAGATGAATAGTCTATTTTAAAGCCACTTTATATATATATATATATATATATATATATATATATATATATATATATATATATATATATATAGGCTGATTAAGGAGCAAGGCAATAAATTATTAAAGGACCAAGCCTATGAATTTAGCAGACTCCACATGGCCCATTGGTGTGGAAGTGATCTAGTGCATCCAACCCATGAATTGAATGGAGATATTGCTTGGGGAGAAAGAAAAGGAAGGCAGCATTAAGGTAGAAAGGGCCGCGTACATACAGGAGGATTAAAAAAAAGTGAGGTTTTTGATTAATAGGAGAACACAGCCGCACAACACACACGGTACATACACAACATAATCAGGAACAACAACACAAGGAAACAGTAGAGCCGGCAACGCACATGAGAGTGAGGAGCAGGTTTTGGGTACCAGTTTTTGACACCGTGAGAGAGCTTTGGAGCAGAAAAAGGAGACTGGAGACTCAGAATAATAATTTCTCTAATTTCCGGGTTATTTTTATCTCTGTAATTCATGACTCTAATTTCTATTTTATTGTTCTTTATGACTTTGGATAGCTAAATCCTCTCCTAAGGTCTTAGGTGGATCTTGCATGTTTAGAGACCTTTTTATGTTCTAATTTCATATCTGAATTCCGGTTTTTATTTCAGTTAATATTGTCCTATTGTTTTTATCACATAATTAGGATTAGCTACCCTATGCATGTCATAATCAATTAGTTGATCAGCGACCGTACTGCAATTAGTTGGTGGACCTATAGGATAATTGGGGCTATAATTATTGCATGACCAAACCTTAATTTTGTCTTCCAATCATTCAACCTTTTTGCTCTTTATGCTTTTCTTGAATTTAAATTCTTGCATGACCAAACAAGGGTTAATTTAGGAAAAAGAATATTAATCGCGAATGACCAAACGGATTAATAGCTTTAGTAAAGGGATAAATCGGTAATTAAATAAAATAAAGGAATTCAAGTAGGAATTAGACATAGGGGAATCGAAGCTTGCAAGTGAAACCGTGACCCTAGACCTCCTCTCTCAATTAGTTATATTTTGTATTTTAATTCTTGCTATTTATTTCTTTTTATTTTAGTTTTTATAACCATCAAATTATTTGTTCGCCTAAACAATAAATAATCTTGATTAGTTTAGTACTTGTTAATTAATCCCTGTGGAGACGATAATCTTTTATACTACTTCTGCGAATGAGTACACTTGCTCTAAGTGTGTTTTTAACGCAACAAGTTTTTGGCGCCGTTGCCGGGGATTAATTTAGCAATATTAAGCGAAAGAGATTTTTATTGCTTTAGACAATTTTTTGCTTTAATTTTAAATTTTTTATTTTTCTTTATATTATCAAAAAAATATATATATATAAAAAAAAGTTACTAATACTTTCCCAAGAGACCGCTGCAATTTACCTTATTTTCCAGAGAAAAGTCTAAATCATGGTTAAGACAATTGGAGATTATATTAGAGAGGTAGAGGCACAAAGGAATTTGGAGAAGTCATTTTGGTATATGCCTCAATGTCAGATCCCATTTCCTCCTCCTTATGAACCTTATTCAGACTATTGGGATGACTATGAGCCACCTCCTTATTTCTCCCAACGGGATAATTATGAGTCACTACAAGAGCAAGGGCAAGAGGAGGAAAAGTCGGATGTCAATGAGGTCTTGACCAAATTTATGCAGCAGACAAATGAAAAATTTGAATGCTTGGAGAATCAATTGTCAAAGATTATTGATATGGTAGCAACTCAGTTGGCTCAAGAAACTCTTTATTCACAAACTAAGTCTACCCAAAATAAAGAAACTAAGCAATACAAAGAAAGTATTCCTACGAGGGATAAAGTTGTCTCCATGGAATATAATTTGCAGGAAGAAGCTCTCAAGAAAGATGAGGAGACTCTTACTGAAGGGAGTCAAATCAAAATAGTAGCTCCTACTGAAGGGAGTCATATTGAAACAAAAGATCCTATTAATGAGAGCGGTTGTGGGGAGAATGAGAAAGATCCATTGGTTCTTGATTTGAAGAAAGAGGAGAAAGCCCAAATTTTTGGGCAAATTGTTTTAACCATTGGTGATGCTGTGATTGAGGTTCACCGGGGAAAGGTAACTTTAAAGAGTGGTAAAGAAGATGATATTATTAAAGCTTTAAATTCCAATGAAATTTTCTCTTCTTTAACTTCTCCTTATTTTGATGATGTGGTTGAAACTAACATTTTTTGTGAATTAAAGATGCAGGACCTTTTGGAAAAAAATCTTATTTTGCAGGATCCTAGCATAATGGTGGATGGAGATAAAATAAAAATTTCACAATTCTTTGAAGTTCATCCACCACGTGGAAAAAGAAAGAATAATGTGAACCACATGGTTAGAAAGTTAAGAAGGTGCACAGCATTAGATGTTAAATTTGCTCTCGGAGAGCCCCCTGATTAAGCACCAACTATAGTCAGGCTCACGACGTTAAACAAGCGCTTCGCAGGAGGCAACCTGTGTTTTATTTTCAGTTATTTTTACTTTTAATTTGTTTCATTTTGTTTTTAGGAATAAGCTCGGACTACAAGCTCTCTCAGGGAAGTCACTATTACTCTCTCTCTCTCATTTATTTCTCTTAGTTTCTATTTGATCATTTTGCATTGAGGACCATGCTTCATACTTGTGGGGGAGGAGAGTTTATTTTGTCACTTGATCTCTATTAATGCGCATACCCACTACATGTGTCGATAGCATTTTTTCTGGCTTGTTTTGAATGGACTATGCTTAAAGTTGAAAAAAATAGAGATCTTGCCTTTAAGGGACCCCAAAAAAGAATTTATTTGACAGACTTGTGATTAATTGTAACTGTGGGGTTGTCCTTAGGAAGCTGATAATTAGCATTTGTCCCTGTAGAGTACTTTTTGTGAACTAGCTTCTAAATGTGAGATCTGAGCCTTCATAAGGGGATTGATACTAAATCATAAATTTTTACCCCTTTTCTTTCTATGAGTGTGTTTCCCAGTTAGCTACATTCTAGAATTTGTCTTTTGACCATTTCAAGGCGAAAATTGATTTGCATCATGTAAAAAGATTTGGGGAATTTAGGTATTTTTTTGGCCTCAGAGTTGTTTGTTGAATTTATCCATTAGTTGCCCCATTTGAGCCTATTTGTTATATTTTTTCTTTGGTACCCAGATATAGTTTTTTCTTTTTTTGTGGTAACCATTTGAAATTAAATTTGGAGCAACTATTGAAAGTTACAATTTTGTCCTGTATTTTAATTGTCTATCTCATCAGGACATAAAAACAAAATAGGAGTGGCTAATGTGGTTACAAATACCTTTTTCTCCTAAGAAAAATATAGAAAAATGAAAAGTTGAAAAAAAAAGAGGACAAAGGAAAGCACGAAGGACGAAAAGGCACATCAAAAGAATGAAAGAGCCAAAGGTCAAATCCAAAAAAAAGAGCCTTCTCAAGAGCAAAAAGCAAATCAAAAAGAGCTGACTTAATAGAAAAAGGTGAAGAAGGAAGTGATATTAACTTGGAGTTTGGACAAAATTTGTAAAATAAATAGGAGCTCCATATTTGGTTTCAAAGATTACTATTTGTTTCTTGTTTTTTTAGCCCTTTGATTATCCCTTCATTCTTATTTCCAACCCTGCATGAATTCACCATGGCCCCATTACAACCCATAACACCCCATCTTTTGCATCCATGTGAACTATTTAGTGGAGATTTGGTCAAATTACAAGCTTATGGTAATGTGTATTTTGTGGAAACTTGAGTGTATATTTCCCTAGTCCCTAAACACTTAGAGAGATTGTGAGTGAGTGCCTTTGTTCACAGGAATGTATTCTTTGGGGACTTGAGCCTCTAATTGGGCAACCTTTTGACACCACATATGTGCTATATTATTTACTGTCTGTCATTGTACTTTTAACTTTTGGTTCCTTATTTGGCTGTCTCTGTTACTTATTTGAAAATTTTATTGAGCCAGAAAATTTGCTTGAGGACAAGCAAAAGTTAAGTGTGGGGGTGTTGATAAACTACAATTTTGTGCATTTTTTAGGGATATTTGTGAGTCATTTTTAGAGCAATTATTAGAGATAATATAAATTACTGACTTAATCTCTCTTTATTTTGTAGAAAGGAAGAAAATATGGAAAAGATGAATAGTCTATTTTAAAGCCACTTTATAATATATATATATATATATATATATATATATATATATATGTAGGCTGATTATGGAGCAAGGCAATAAATTATTAAAGGACTAAGCATATGAATTTAGCAGAGTCCACATGGCCCATTGGTGTGGAAGTGATCCCGTGCATCCAGCCCATGAATTGAATGGAGATATGGCATGGGGAGAAAGAAAAGGAAGGCAGCATTAAGGTAGAGAGGACCGCGTACATACAGGAGGATTAAAAAAAAGGGAGGTTTTTGATTAACAGGAGAACACAGCCGCACAACACACACACACGGTACATACACAACATAATCAGGAACAACAACACAAGGAAACAGTAGCGCCGACAACGCACAGGAGAGTGAGGAGCAGGTTTTGGGTACCCGTTTTTGACACCGTGAGAGAGCTTTGGAGCAGAAAAAGGAGACTGGAGACTCAGAATAATAATTTCTCTAATTTCTGGGTTATTTTTATCTCTGTAATTCATGACTCTAATTTCTATTTTATTGTTCTTTATGACTTTGGATAGCTAAATCCTCTCCTAAGGTCTTAGGTGGATCTTGCATGTTTAGAGACCTTTTTATGTTCTAATTTCATATCTGAATTCCGGTTTTTATTTCAATTAATATTGTCCTATTGTTTTTATCACATAATTAGGATTAGCTACCCTATGCATGTCATAATCAATTAGTTGATCAGCGACCGTACTGCAATTAGTTGGTGGACCTATAGGATAATTGGGGCTATAATTATTGCATGACCAAACCTTAATTTAGTCTTCCAATCATTCAACCTTTTTGCTCTTTATGCTTTTCTTGAATTTAAATTCTTGCATGACCAAACAAGGGTTAATTTAGGAAAAAGAATATTAATCACGAATGACCAAACGGATTAATAGATTTAGTAAAGGGATTGGTAATTAAATAAAGTAAAGGAATTCAAGTAGGAATTAGACATAGGGGAATCGAAGCTTGCAAGTGAAACCCTGACCCTAGACCTCCTCTCTCAATTAGTTATATTTTGTATTTTAATTCTTGTTATTTATTTCTTTTTATTTTAGTTTTTATAACAATCAAATTATTTGTTCGCCTAAACTGTAAATAATCTTGATTAGTTTAGTACTTGTTAATCTGCGTAGGAGTACACTTGCTCTAAGTGTGTTTTTAACGCAACAGGCAGTGAAAGTGGAGTTTGTCGTTTTGGGGGTGGTCGCCGGAGGTGAAGGGAGAGAGAACGTGAGGTGGTGATGAGAGAGAGTGGAACCGAAGGGTGAGAGAGATGGGTGAGGCTATGGTGGCTCACGGTGGTTGTTTGGTGGTGGAGATGGTGATGTTGTGGAGATGGTGGTGGTGGTTTGGTTGGCTACGGTGGTTTGGTTGACTACAGTGGTTTAGTTTTGTGTGAGGGCAGAGCACCGCCGTGGGAGGGTGGTGTTCTCCCCCTTTTCTCTCTAATTTTAATTCTGTGTTGTTCCTGATTTTTTCTCGGTTTTCTCTCCCCCTCCTTACTGTTTTTGCCTCCCTGTATTTTCCCCTCGTTTTTTTTGTTTCTCAGAATTGTTTCCCCCTTCTACTGTTGCTGCTCGCCTTCTTTTATAGAAGGAGTGGTTGTTTTTGATCTGCTGTATATTTGTTGTTTTGTGTCCATGGTACAGGTTAGTGGAGCAGAGGAGGTTAGTGGAGCAGAGGAGCAGCAGCAAGGTGGTGCCTGCAAAGCTGTCCTGTTGGAGCAAATTGGGAAAATGACAAAGGAGCAAGAAGAAATTAGCATTGGCCTAATTCTTCAAATGGCAGCAGCAGTGCTGCAGCTAGCAGGGGCGCCATGCCCATTTTTTTATTTTATTTTGATTTTAATTTTTGTACTTTCTTGTATTTAAATTTTGTCTATACATGTGTACTAAAGTTGACTTTGTAAAAAACCGATTATAAAAATAAAAAAGCATTTATTCACAATCTGATTTTTATTAGATTTTTATAACAAAATTAAACTGATAACGACGATAAATATACGTACACGACGAGACGCGAACGCGTGTCCGCAACGAGAATACGCGAATTTGCGTACCAAAATAAACACTCGTACACAACGAGACGCGAACACCCGTCCGCAACGGGGACAAAAATGTGTACATTATTAACAATAGCACACACGCACCAATGAGAAGTAACACGCCTATACATGACTGGGAATGACACACATAAACGACAAAAACAATATTTTGGATTTTCTAATAAACTTTAAATTAGCCGGAAAAAATTAGGGTATGACAGCTGTAGCGACTGAAAAATCCGAAGGAGGGATTTTTCGAAGTTCTTGAAATAAAGCCGCCACCAAAGTTTAGTTTAAGGGCAAACATTGGAAAATCCCTATTGAGTGGATAGGGAGGTTTTGCGGACCAGGTTTAGGCTCGAGAGTCGTTTATGCATAGGGAAGGTATTAGCACTCTACGACATCCTTCCTAAGGAAGGTTACCTCTTAACTAAATGTGTAGACATTTACTAATTCAAAAATAATGTTTTTACCCTTATAATAATGAAACAACTCGCTAAACGGTTAGTTACCTTTTGCACTTTTGAGAAATGGGAGAGAAAAGGATTCAAAGAAAAAAAAGGTTTTTTATTAATGCAATTGACAGAGGTTGGCCGCCCCCCGCTCCTACGTATCTCCTGGTAGAGAATGAAATCACACGTAGTTCTTGGTAGAAAATATTTGTGTGTTTGGTATTTCTTATATATGAAAAAAAATGATTTTGATGGAATAAAAAAAAGGCAAAACACAGTAAGTTGTAAAACAGTAATCAGAATGGTGCACTTAGCAGCAGGGTACTGTATTTTTAAAAGAGGGGTGCGAATAGCAGAGCCCAGTTCGTTTTTTGTGTACTGGCCTGCGCAACAAAAAGGCTTGGCAGGGCCTGTATGAAGTAAACGTAAGGTTGTATTAGTAATCATGGGTATTGTTTTATTAAAAATAGGGGTGCGTTTAGATACAAGGCCAGTTTTATTTTCAAAGGCTTTTGGGCTGGGGTTGTTGTAAAAAGAAAGGGTGGTGTGAACATCAATCTGATATTTAAATTTAAAAAAAAGAAATAAATAAACAATCAGTATATAAGGCAAAGAAGCAAATTAGGGAACCCTAATTTGTTCTTTCCAGCGTCGCAAGAGAGTTTCACAAAAAGAGAAAAGAGAAGAAAAAAAAGGAGAGAGAGAGAGAGAGTTTGCTGACGGAGAGAGAGAAGTGAACGACAGTGGGTGAGAGTTTTGCGCCGGCGGTGCTAGAGAGGGGGAGAACGATTCACGGTGGTGTTGGTTCGTTTCATGCCGGTGGTGCGCAGGAGGTTTTGGTGGGGGTTCACGATGTAGAAAGAGAAACGGGGACGTTTGGTGGTGGGTCACGGTGGAGATGGTAGTGAGAGAGGGCTGTTTGGTGGTGGTTGTGACGGTGGTTTCGGCGGAGGGGGGTGTTGTGAGGTTGTTGTGAAGTGAGAGTGTGTTCGGTGGTGGTTGTTGAGCGACGAACAGTGGTGGTTGGCAGTGAAAGTGGAGGTTGTCGTTTTGGGGGTGGTCGCCGGAGGTGAAGGGCGAGAGAATTTGAGGTGGTGATGAGAGAGAGAGTGGAACCGAAGGGTGAGAGAGATGGGTGAGGCTATGGTGGCTCACGGTGGTTGTTTGGTGGTGGAGATGGTGATGTTGTGGAGATGGTGGTGGTGGTTTGGTTGGCTACGGTGGTTTGGTTGACTACAGTGGTTTAGTTGTGTGTGAGGGCAGAGCACCGCCATGGGAGGGTGGTGTTCTCCCCCTTTTCTCTCTAATTTTAATTCTGTGTTGTTCCTGATTTTTTCTCGGTTTTCTCTCCCCCGCCTTACTGTTTTTACCTCCCTGTATTTTCCCCTCTTTTTTTTTTGTTTCTCAGAATTGTTCCCCCCCTTCTACTGTTGCTGCTCGCCTTCTTTTATAGAAGGAGTGGTTGTTTTTGATCTGCTGTATATTTGTTGTTTTGTGTCCATGGTACAAGTTAGTGGAGCAGAGGAGGTTAGTGGAGCAGAGGAGCAGCAGCAAGGTGGTGCCTGCAAAGCTGTCATGTTGGAGCAAATTGGGAAAATGACAAAGGAGCAAGAAGAAATTAGCATTGGCCTAATTCTTCAAATGGCAGCAGCAGTGCTGCAGCTAGCAGGGGCGCCATGCCCCTTTTTTTATTTTATTTTGATTTTAATTTTTGTACTTTCTTGTATTTAAATTTTGTCTATACATGTGTACTAAAGTTGACTTTGTAAAAAAACTGATTATAAAAATAAAAAAGCATTTATTCACAATCTGATTTTTATTAGATTTTTATAACAAAATTAAACTGATAACAACGATAAATATACGTACACAACGAGACGCGAACGCGTGTCCGCAACGAGAATACGCGAATTTTCATACCAAAATAAACACTCGTACACAACGAGACGCGAACACCCGTCCGCAACGTGGACAAAAATGTGTACATTATTAACAATAGCACACACGCACCAATGAGAAGTAACACGCCTATACATGAGTGGGAACGACACACATAAACGACAAAAACAATATTTTGGATTTTCTAATAAACTTTAAATTAGCCGGACAAAATTAGGGTATGACAAGCTTCATTTTGGAAGCACACAATCGATTGATTTCTTAAAGGTCTTCTTTTCTTAAAGCAAGCAATCGATTGTCAAACTCAGTTTTAGAAGCAAACAATTGATCATTCACTTATCAAGTTGTTTTATTCAAAGCACAAAATCAATTGTCATGCTAAGTGTTTTCAAGCAAACAATCGATTTTTCACTTGCTGAGACGGTGTTAGAAATTGTCCCAACGGTCATATTTTTACGAAGTCTATAAATAGGGACCTAGGGCTTCACAAACAACCCAAAATTCACTTTTGTTCACAGAGAAAAATTCACAGAAAAATCGCAAAATCCTATTACACTTTTGTTCTTCAAGTTCTCCATCTTTTTGAGCTGATCTCTCTCAAGGGTTAGATTGGGTTGGGAATCTTCAAGTTGTTGTATCCACCTTCATAGAGGTATTTTGTTATTTGTTTTGTAATCTGTTTTAACGTTGTAATTGGTTTATACCAGAGAGTGGGGTATCTCTCTAGGATTCTTGTTAATACTAGAGAGTGGGGTATCTCTCAAGGGTTTGTGGTTGTAACAATGGTGGGGTATCTCTTGTTGGTTATAGATCTTGAGGGCTCTTGCAATAGGTGGGGTGTCCTAGGTGAAGAGTGCTTAAGTCTGTAAGGGTTTTAAAGCACCCGGTTAAGCTTTGTGTTTGTTAGTGGAAAATCTCACAGGGTTGTGAGGACTGGACGTAGGTCACTGGGAGGTGACAGAACCAGTATAAAATCTACTGTGTTCTTTACTGTTTTTATTTCTTTTTCGTTCGTTCCATAAACCTGCGCGAAAAATTGATCTAAGTCGTTAAAAGGGGAAAAGTTTTTAAAATCTCAATTCACCTCTTGAGACTGAAGCCACTTGGTAACAAGTGGTATTAGAGCTAGATGTAACACCCCGTTAATTTCTAACTTGTAGAAACTACCGAAGCGCACTACTGGAAAACATCAGAGTGACTTTCCTTTTAACATATTGAACACATACTAAACTTCGATGAATCACTCATCAAACGTGCTTAAAATAACTGAACTGCATAACAATAAAGTCGGTCCTTACACCCTCAACTAGTGTTCAATACTCAAAACCGAAAGTCTGCGAAAGCGATTCACAACTTGAAATATATAAGTCGTACAATCGAGTAGTCTTAAGATACAGAATAGAAATACAGAAATACAAAGGAAACTGAAATACAAGACATAATGAAATAAAGGTAGCGGCTGCTCCTCAAGCATCTTCATAGTCGTGCCTAACGGTCTTCAACTTTCCCTGCTTAACTGAAAAACAACAACAATGGATTAGGTGAGACAACTTGTCTCAGTGAGTTCTATCGCGACCCCTCACTAATCCTCTCGGTTCAATTATGCTTGATTCATTATTCAAAACTCAAAACTCATAGTCCTCAAAGTTGACTATGTGGCTGGACTAATCTCAATCACTGAGCCTAACAATGAACTATGCTCAATCACTGAGCCTAACAATGATTCTTAGCGTGTCACCGGTCACTTGGCATAATAAGCTTCCGGTGAACCCGTCCCCACTAATCACTAGTGGGTCCCTGATGGAGCCTAGGTTCATAAGGATCATGACTTCCTCTCCCCCAGCACACTAATCTTAAATAGGGTCGTCACCCTAACAATGAACTATGCTCAATCACTGAGCCTAAACAATGATGCATATACAATATACAATAACAATGAACAATGAAAACTGCTCAATCACTGAGCCTAACCTGAAAGCATACTCATTCACTGAGCTTTAACATGAACATCTACTCATTCACTGAGCCTTACCACGACCTAATCTTATTCGGAACATTAGGTGATCTAGTTATTAACTTAACCTTATAATTTAGTGATCTCACATGGATTACTAATGTTTGCTAACTTAACTTAATAACCTTACTCAATGAGTCAGTCCAACACATATATCAATCACAAAGTCATAACATGAAACCAATGGTCAATCACATGAGCATTCACTGCACCTGAACATAATCCAAACATAACCAATCACATGACACTAATATAACTTGGATCCAAACACAGTCAATTACCACTCAATTCAGGGCAATTCAGTTATAGTATCATTGGGGAAGGTGGAAGAAAGGATTGGAATGCAATTGGAACCGTTCGGGATGATTTATGACACTTTTCATAATAGGCAACCCGAAGACCACGCACGGTCCGTGCTCCAGAGGCGCACGATCCGTGCGTGACTGAAAAATTGAATTCATTTCACACCGAACAGAGCGCACGACCCGTGCGCCCATACGCACGATCCGTGCGATGTCCAAAACCATTTCCAGGCTACCTGCGAACACACAGCACGATTCGTGCTCCCATAACGCACGATCCGTGCGTGTGTCTCAGTAACCCAGATGCTTGCATTTTCTTAACGATATCATCCCAAACCGATTCCGATACATTTTCCGATCGATACTTCCACTTTACCAGCCCATAAAACACAGTCAAACAAGTCAACAATCAACACACATCAATCAATAATCATGATATGCCAATTCATAAGTTTCAGTCCAACAATTCATCAATCTCATGATTCAAACGATATTTTCGCAAAACGGTTTCGCACCGGATTTTCGTAAACGCGAGACTCGATCCAGAATTCACAACACATACAGTTTTAATCCTAGTGAGTATAGAACTCACCTTTTGACGATGACTATAACAACACGCCGAGACTTCCAAAGATACGGTTACTCGGCAACTCACGAACGTGATCCTATTTCGCTCCAAAAGCACACCCAAATCGACAACCAAGCCCCCTAATTCACTGAACTCAGAACCATCCACTAAATTGCTTCTTAGGTTGCTCCAATTGAACATGCAAAGACAACTTTCAGAATTTGGTCAAATGGACCTTTGTTGGTCTTTAATGGTGATTTGGTGGTGGAGGTTGGGGATGACTATGAACTTAGCATCAATGGAAAGGAAATAGGGAGCTGATTCAGAATATGTTGATAGATGAAGCATGCATGATGGTTGAGACTAAATCCTCTCCTCCCTCTCCCTTCTTCCTCACGCCCCCTCCCTCTCTATTTTGCTGTTTTTCAGAAATTTCAATAAGTGATGTGTTTGTGTTTATGTTTCAGCTGGAAATGGGTTTATAAAGGGACAAGGTAAAAGACTACATTGCCCCTCACTTACACATTTTCTTCCTAATGACTCCACTCAGCCCAAATTATTTTAATTAACAAAATGAATCACTAATTACACACAATTATCACACTTAAACAATCCAACAAATTATTTTATTTTCAACCAATTTAATAAAATCACTAAATATTAATTCTTGTCAAATAATTTAATTTTTAAAAATAGGGGATATTACAATCACCCCAACTTTTAAAAAATTTTGTCCTCAAAATTGGACCAATCAAAACAATTAGCACACAATATACCTTTCGCTGATCCGGCATCGGCTTCGCCTTTCTGAGCGTCCAACACAAATACTTTTCCGCTTGCAGAGTTAGAATTCCCTTCTCGATTCTTCTTCTTCAACGGGCATTCGTTAGCATAATGCCCTTCGCCTTTGCAATAATAACACATCGTTGATCCCTGGTGACATTCTCCAGTGTGAGGCCTTCCACATTTCGGACACTTACCGGACCTTAGTAGTTCGGATGCTGTAGGTTGCTTCCCTTTGTTGTAGGTACTCCTCGGTTCATCACTTGGGGATGACAATTCCAAGGTTTTCCTCTTTTCTTTCCGATACGCTTTCCTTTCCTCATACATCTTGTTGAGATCTGCCTCTGCAACATAAGCTTGTTGCACCAATCCAGCATAACTGGTCATAACATAAGAGCTAAGACCTTGGGCCACATCCGCACGAAGACCTGCCTTGTACATCTGCATCTTCCACTCATCATTAGGGGCATGCTTTGCCAATTGATAAAACTGCGACAGCCTTTCGAACTTGGCGGTGAACTCACCCACTGACATCTCACCTTGCCTCAAGTTAACAAACTCGGCTTGCTTGCTTAACTTCATCACCGGAGGGAAGAAGTGACCAGAAAACATTTCTTTGAAGTTGGCCGAAGTAACCGGAGTTCCCTGATTCACCATTAGTTCATGAGCATTGGTCCACCAGGTTTGAGCATCTTCCTCGAGCATATGGGCGGCAAAGAGAACCTTCTCCTCTTCGCTGCATTGAAGAGTCCTAAAAATCTTCTCCATCGAATCCAACCAGAAATGTGATACCATTACCTCAGGTTCTCCTTTGAAACTTTGGGGATTCATTTTCTGGAAACGAAAGTAAGCCCTATTCGGATCTTCCAGAGGAGGTTGTTGAACATTCGGTTATTGCTGATTCATCATCTCATGATGCATTTGGGCCATTTGAGCCATCTGCTGCTGCTGCATTTGCATCATGTCATTCATCATCTTTTGTTGCGTCTCGATGACATTCTGCATCCATTCGGTATTTGGATCAACAGGGACGCTTCTCCTACTTCCACCAGCCATGATTCTGCGAAATATGCACAAAGTGTTTAGTTGATCAGGCTAAACGTCTAATAGCATACTAAGAGGAATCACACTTAGAGGACTTAAGAGACTCATGATTCTAAGCCCGACTAGGTCGAACTGCTCTGATACCAATTGTAACACCCCGTTAATTTCTAACTTGTAGAAACTACCGAAGCGCACTACTGGCAAACATCAGAGTGACTTTCCTTTTAACATATTGAACACATACTAAACTTCGATGAATCACTCATCAAACGTGCTTAAAATAACTGAACTGCATAACAATAAAGTCGGTCCTTACACCCTCAACTAGTGTTCAATACTCAAAACCGAAAGTCTGCGGAAGCGATTCACAACTTGAAATATATAAGTCGTACAATCGAGTAGTCTTAAGATACTGAATAGAAATACAGAAATACAAAGGAAACTGAAATACAAGACATAATGAAATAAAGGTAGCGGCTGCTCCTCAAGCATCTTCATAGTCGTGCCTAACGGTCTTCAACTTTCCCTGCTTAACTGAAAAACAACAACAATGGATTGGGTGAGACAACTTGTCTCAGTGAGTTCTATCGCGACCCCTTACTAATCCTCTCGGTTCAATTATGCTTGATTCATTATTCAAAACTCAAAACTCATAGTCCTCAAAGTTGACTATGTGGCTGGACTAATCTCAATCACTGAGCCTAACAATGAACTATGCTCAATCACTGAGCCTAACAATGATTCTTAGCGTGTCACCGGTCACTTGGCATAATAAGCTTCCGGTGAACCCGTCCCCACTAATCACTAGTGGGTCCCTGATGGAGCCTAGGTTCATAAGGATCATGACTTCCTCTCCCCCAGCACACTAATCTTAAATAGGGTCGTCACCCTAACAATGAACTATGCTCAATCACTGAGCCTAAACAATGATGCATATACAATATACAATAACAATGAACAATGAAAACTGCTCAATCACTGAGCCTAACCTGAAAGCATACTCATTCACTGAGCTTTAACATGAACATCTACTCATTCACTGAGCCTTACCACGACCTAATCTTATTCGGAACATTAGGTGATCTAGTTATTAACTTAACCTTATAATTTAGTGATCTCACATGGATTACTAATGTTTGCTAACTTAACTTAATAACCTTACTCAATGAGTCAGTCCAACACATATATCAATCACAAAGTCATAACATGAAACCAATGGTCAATCACATGAGCATTCACTGCACCTGAACATAATCCAAACATAACCAATCACATGACACTAATATAACTTGGATCCAAACACAGTCAATTACCACTCAATTCAGGGCAATTCAGTTATAGTATCATTGGGGAAGGTGGAAGAAAGGATTGGAATGCAATTGGAACCGTTCGGGATGATTTATGACACTTTTCATAATAGGCAACCCGAAGACCACGCACGGTCCGTGCTCCAGAGGCGCACGATCCGTGCGTGACTGAAAAATTGAATTCATTTCACACCGAACAGAGCGCACGACCCGTGCGCCCATACGCACGATCCGTGCGATGTCCAAAACCATTTCCAGGCTACCTGCGAACACACAGCACGATTCGTGCTCCCATAACGCACGATCCGTGCGTGTGTCTCAGTAACCCAGATGCTTGCATTTTCTTAACGATATCATCCCAAACCGATTCCGATACATTTTCCGATCGATACTTCCACTTTACCAGCCCATAAAACACAGTCAAACAAGTCAACAATCAACACACATCAATCAATAATCATGATATGCCAATTCATAAGTTTCAGTCCAACAATTCATCAATCTCATGATTCAAACGATATTTTCGCAAAACGGTTTCGCACCGGATTTTCGTAAACGCGAGACTCGATCCAGAATTCACAACACATACAGTTTTAATCCTAGTGAGTATAGAACTCACCTTTTGACGATGACTATAACAACACGCCGAGACTTCCAAAGATACGGTTACTCGGCAACTCACGAACGTGATCCTATTTCGCTCCAAAAGCACACCCAAATCGACAACCAAGCCCCCTAATTCACTGAACTCAGAACCATCCACTAAATTGCTTCTTAGGTTGCTCCAATTGAACATGCAAAGACAACTTTCAGAATTTGGTCAAATGGACCTTTGTTGGTCTTTAATGGTGATTTGGTGGTGGAGGTTGGGGATGACTATGAACTTAGCATCAATGGAAAGGAAATAGGGAGCTGATTCAGAATATGTTGATAGATGAAGCATGCATGATGGTTGAGACTAAATCCTCTCCTCCCTCTCCCTTCTTCCTCACGCCCCCTCCCTCTCTATTTTGCTGTTTTTCAGAAATTTCAATAAGTGATGTGTTTGTGTTTATGTTTCAGCTGGAAATGGGTTTATAAAGGGACAAGGTAAAAGACTACATTGCCCCTCACTTACACATTTTCTTCCTAATGACTCCACTCAGCCCAAATTATTTTAATTAACAAAATGAATCACTAATTACACACAATTATCACACTTAAACAATCCAACAAATTATTTTATTTTCAACCAATTTAGTAAAATCACTAAATATTAATTCTTGTCAAATAATTTAATTTTTAAAAATAGGGGATATTACACTAGACTCTTGTTTAAAGGGCCTAGCAGCTTCAAGAGAAATGGCTTCAGGTTGGTCTACGCAAGAGGGTGCTTCTCTTACCCGTCCTCCGGGATTCAACGAGGAAGACTATGCATATTGGAAAGAAAGAATGGGAATATTCATAGAAAGGGTAGATATAGATGTATGGGATGCTGTGGAAAATGGACCTTTTCACTAATGGAAAAAAGGCATTTCATATCGGTTAAAATTGACATTTCATATCGGTTCCTGAACCGATGTCGAAAAAGGAGATATAAAAAATAGGGACTATTCATATCAGGTGCGAAACCGATATGAAAAGTAGTTTTAATATCGGTTCCCTAAAGAACCGTTATGAAAAGTCTGTTTTTTATCAAATAGGCTTAATTACAGTTTTGGTCCCCCTATTATGACCAACTCACGATTTTGGTCCCCAAAGTTTTAATTTGACGATTTTGATCCCCCTATTTTCCCAATTTGTAAAATCAAGGTCCCCCTCTTAATTTGGTCAAAATTAAAACTGACTTTGACCAAAAATCCTACGTGGCAGTCCACGTAGGCACTGTTCATCTCTCTCAGCACTGTTCTCTCATCTCCCTCACAGCCTCCTCCCCTCCCTCACCGTAACCCCTCCCCTCCCACCACCGTAACCCCTCCCCTCCCCCCACCGTCCCTTCGCACCTCCCCTCCCCCCTTCGCACCCCTCTTCCCCTTCGCACGATCTGTCTCTCTCCCCCTCTCCCATTCTCTGGTTCTCTCTCTCGTCGCACCTCCCCTCCCCCTCTCTCACCGTTCTCTCTCGTCGCTCTCCCTCTCTCGTCGCTCTCTCTCTCTCTCTCGTCGCTCTCTCTCGCCGTTCTCCGTTCAGATCCTGATCGGGTAGGGGTTCACGGAGTCACAGAGGAGGGAAAGGGGAAGGTGCGGTGCGAAGGGGAAGGAGAGAGAAAGAGAGAAGGGGAAGGTGCGGTGCGGTGCGGTGCGAAGGGGGGAGGGGAGGTGCGAAGGGACGATGGGGGGAGTGGAGGGGAGGGGTTACGGTGGGGGGAGGGGAGGTGCGAAAGGACGGTGGGGGGATGGGAGGGGTTACGGTGAGGGAGGGGAGGAGGCTGTGAGGGAGATAAGAGAACAGTGCTGAGAGAGATGAACAGTGCCTACGTGGCAGTCTACGTGGACTGCCACGTAGGATTTTTGGTCAAAGTCAGTTTTAATTTTGACCAAATTAAGAGGGGGACCTTGATTTTACAAATTGGGAAAATAGGGGGATCAAAATCGTCAAATTAAAACTTTGGGGACCAAAATCGTGAGTTGGTCATAATAGGGGGACCAAAACTGTAATTAAGCCTATCAAATATAAGTGTATATTTGACATCGGGTTTTATGGGAACCGATATGAATTACTGATTTTTAACATCTGGTGAATTAAGAACCGATGTTAAAAATGGAGGTTTTTTTTTAAAAAAAAGTGGTTTATATTCAACAACATACATAGAATTGTGCAACATAACAGACTTCAACAAGAGATCTAATGCCAAAATATTAAGACTCAAACAAGGTATTTCATTAAGGTATTACATCCAAATACAAAAAAATAATCAAACAAATTCTTATTCACATTTCAGCCTAAAAGTACTGTACCAAACAAACTAAATAAAGATGATGCTCTACTTAGAGCCCCCATGAACGCCCTACAGTACTGTGAATCCCAAAGTTCCTTTGTTTACTTAACCCTCTCTACCCGCTTTGACTGAATCGTTTGCTCCCAGTATTCTTTACAGCTGTAAAATTATCAACATTCTCAGTCCCTATTAACTTCCCTACAAAATTCTTGTAACCAAGATCGGTGCAGTCGAAATATGAAGTTTAGATCAAGATCTTTAAGGATGGTGGTTTCAGTAATCTCTGACTCAGGCTTAGTTGTTATACGGCCAAGTGAAGAACCCTTTAAATCAAAACGTCTATGGATTGTATACTCTGAACAGAAGAGGTTGCCCATTATGATAAACCGAACTTGCAAATTCAAAAATGTTATAAAGATTATTATATCATATTTAATACATCTATTATATCAACCTCTAGCCAAATGTTCTATTTAGCAATTCCTATGATCTTATAGGTATACCTTCTTCTGAGCAGGTCCAGTTAACTTCACACAATGCAGGCCATAAAATTTTGTCACAAGTGCATTTTCAAATTCTCGAAAATGATTGTAATAAGCTGGAAGCATCTCAAGAGAGCCTACAACATAAATCCATCATAGTCAAATCAGTATAAGAATGTACCTTGATCTCTGCTTTTTTCATTGTTTTAATCATGTAACGATCATCATTGGTCAAGTAAAAGAAGCTGCCACTTTTTCCGGGAGAGGAAAGTTCGCGCAGAGCATCATTTCCACATATGGATAACATGTAATCAGCTACATCCACCTTGAATAGCCTCCTAAGACAGATTTGATGATATATAACAGCAGTATATATGGGCTTTCAAGACCCATGTGGCTAGTACCATCCTCCAGATTTATAGGGTTTATTTATACAACAGGGAGAAAGTAAAACCACACCTGATCAGGCTGAGAAACATCAAAAAATATGACATCTACCATGCCAACTAACATTCTGTACTTGGCTGGATGTTTAGATAAAGTTGGTGAATAATCACCTTGGGTTGCCACTGATTTGTACTTATCAGTAGCTTCTAGAAGCCAAGTGTTATTCACCTTGTCTATCTGATACATTAATACAGAAGACATTAGGTGTTGATCATAATTAATATGAAATCAGCTTTTACGTAATTAAATTTCTAATTTCATTTATAACACACCTCTTCTTTGACTGATTGATTGAATGCGAGTCATTACAGACTTTTCTTGCTCCCACTATTCATTCTGCCTCAAGACGATTAAGCATATCTTTAAAAGCCTTGCCTGTATCATTCATGAGAGAGAGTCTCTCCATCTCTAGTTTCAGGACTGACCGATTGATCTCATCAAGTGCGGTAGGTTTCGAAGTGATTTCCATTTTCAGTTTGGCTGCTGCCTCATCAACCAAATCAATAGTTGTAATTTGGAAGGAGATAGAAATTAGTGCCTTATGAGCATCACTGATTGCATCCCAGAACAAAACTAACCAAATAAACTTGCAAATGGAATTAAAAAGAGATCAAGTCAGAACCATATTTTGATCATTTAAGACCAATCCTTCCAAAACGTGTAGACGTTCTAGTCACCTATAACTTCCTAACAGAAGCCAAGTAGCTACAATTTTAAAGATCTTAACAATATATATCATATAAAATAATGACTTATGTCATTTATCCCTCGAAGCTGCCAAACTATTCTCTAAGCATTGACATTTCAATGATTTTAAGAACTAATATCTTTTATTGTATCAAAAATCACTGCAAGGAGGAAACAATTGCAATCATCTCAATGGGAATTAGACAAAAAAATTTTGAACTTCCAAACTAGAATAGAACTAGGAGTTGGTTTTATCTCAAAGCAAATCGGGAAATTGTGATGCATTGCTCTTTCTACACAAAGATGCCCTTCTTCCATTACCTTGGAAGACCAACATCCTAAATGCACATAAGCAGATATGAGGAAATCAGTTCATAACCACAAGTTAACAAGTTACATTCTAACTTAATAAGAATAACCACAAGTTAACACCAAATATACACAAACTAATTACAAATAATACTGCTTTCTTTTGAGACTTTGGCTGAAAAAACTAAAACATACATTAAATTCAACCCAACGAACAACAACACTGATTTTTGATAATTATGGAATAATAAAATCAGCACTAAACTAAAGTAAAACTCTATTTTAAGCAAAGCCCTAAATTCAGCAAACAACAACTTATAAATCCAGCAACAACAACTAATAAATCCCCATTTCAGTTAAAGCCCTAAATCAGCAACAACAGACAACAACACCAACTGATAGATCCCTATTTCAGCAAAGCCCTAAATCAGCAAAACCCTAAATCAGTTAAATAAAAATCAAAATACTTAGAAGGAGAATTTGAGAGACAAGTGGTTATGCGATGGTGGTGATCCACTTTAGAGGCAGGAGGCAACAGCTGCGGCGGAGAGGCAGAGAAACGGGTCGGAGACAAAATGGAGAGGAGAGCCGTGAGGTGAAGGAGAAGGACACGCTATCGTGGTGGCCACTGGAGTAGAAACGAACCTGAAAAGGTGAAATCGAGGTAGAAACGAACTTCAAATGAAATTAGATTAGGGGTAGAAGCTTCACGATCTATGATTTCAAAGGATCTAAGAAAGAAGAAAACGGTCAGGGTTTTAGTTTCTTTGAGAGTGAGAGAGGGAGACTGAGAGGGGATGTTGCAGTGGAAGAGAAGGAGGAACGGTGGTGTTGGGTGGTGGGGCGGCGTCGTCGAGCTGATGAGGGTTTTGACGGAGAGAGTGAGAGAGGGAGACTGAAATGAGAGAGAAAGAGTGTGAGGGAAAATGAGGGGTCTCGATGAAGATAATGATTAGAATGCATTTTCTATAACGGGTGAATATGTGACCCGATATGGAAAATGCAAATTAGAATTTTCTATAATGGTTATGGAATGGAACCGATATGAAAAATGCAAAGATTTTGTTTCTATATCGCTTCATGTGGCAACCGATATAAAAATTGTGATTTTAATTACAAAACTGCCACCGCGTCAGTTTTAACATCAGGCCGTTTTCAACCGATATGAATGACAGTTATAAAATGCATTTTTTCCACTAGTGTTTGTTCCCACACATATGGTTAATGGCGCACTCATAGTCAAAAAAAGAAATGAATGGACGGATAATGATAAAAGGAATGTTCAACACAATTTCCGTGCCAAGAACATTATCAGTTCCGCACTTAGTCCCGATGAATTCTTCAGAGTGTCAAATTGTAAAACTGCTCAAGAAATGTGGGACAACCTTCAAGTCACTCATGAAGGTACTAGTGAGGTAAAAAGAGCAAGAACAAAGACTCTCATCTGGGAATATGAATTATTATGAATGAATCAAGGAGAATCTATACAAGAAATGCAAAAGAGGTTCACTCACATAGTGAATAAATTGGGTTCATTAGGAAAATCATTTCCTGCCGAAGACTTGATCAACAAAGTGTTGAGTTGCCTAAACAGAGAATGGCAACCAAAGGTAACTGCGATAACTGAATCAAGGAATTTAACTACCATGACTCTTGCCACTCTGTTTGGAAAACTACTAGAGCACGAGTTAATGCTCACTCGTCTAGCAGAGCATGAAGAAAAAGACAAGAAAAAGAAAAGCTTAGCTCTCAAGGCTTCTAGTTCAAATCCACCTGATGATAGTGATGAATCGGAAAATGAAGATGATGAAGACGATGAGAATATGGATCTAATGGTTAGAAAATTCAAAAAGTTCATGAGAAGGAAAAGCTTACTCAAAAAGAATTCTCCGTCCAAAAGAGTCTCAAGCAAGGAAAACTTCTCAAATTCACCAACTTGCTACGAATGTGGAAAATCCGGAAACGTGCCCGAAATTACAAAGAAAACTGTCCAAGTTTGAGAAAAAGGGATCTAAAGGAAATAAGGGTAGAAAAGCCTACATAGCATGGGAAGAAAATGACATGGACTCATCAGATGATTCAGAAAGTGAAGATGCTCAAGTTGCTCTCATGGCCGACCATAACAGTGAAAATGAAACTGAGGTAGATTCTAACTCTGAAACTTCACAAAATGCATATGATGAATTACATGAAGTATTTCTTGAATTGCATAATGATTCTTTAAAACTAGCTAAGACATTAAGGCAATCTAAGAAAGCAGTTGCTCATCTTCAAAACGAAGTTATTGCTTTAACTAAGGAAAGATTAGAACTTAGAAAAGAAAATAATAGTCTTGGTTGTTTTAAAGCTAACTATGTATGTGAAAAGTGCACTAAATATGAAAAGAAAATCCATGAGCTTGAATGGACATTAGGAAAAATGCATGTACAAAACAAACAACATGTGCATCCTAGGCCACAAAGAAACACTTCCATGAAAAGAAATTTGCATTATTGACCTAAGTTCACTACTAGTCCATATATTATATGTTATTACTGTGTCAAACTAGGACATACTGCATCTGTGTGCATGGCTAGAGGAAAACAAGTTGTGAAGAAGGTATGGGTTCCCAAAGGGACTCTACTAAGTACTAACCCACAAGGACCCAAAGGAATTTGGGGACCAAAATTTTCAACTTGATCTTTTTCAAGGTATGCTTCAAGGTATGGGGGGCAGATTAATACCCTGATAGCAAATGCTCAAAGTACATGACTGGAGATATAACAAAGCTCTTAACACTCACCCCCAGAAAAAGCGGTCATGTGACTTGTGATAATAACAATAGAGGAAGAATCCTCGGTGAAGGTAAGATTTGTAAAAGTTTATCCCCCTCTATTGGAAATGTGCTTTTTGTAGAAGAACTTAAGAATAATTTATTGAGTATTAGTCAAACATGTGAGTATTGAAATAGAGTAATCCTTGATCTCATTTCATGCATCATTGAGGACATCATTTGTAAGCAAGTTAGAATAATAGGAAATAAAGTAAACAACATCTCAACTACGGTGTCGATATAAATGATAGTCCCTTTGAATGCGACATCTCAAGCGCATTTTAATCTATCAAAGAACCCCGTTCCACATTCTAGAATTAAGCATATAGAGTCTAGACATCATTTTCTTAGAAATCATGCTAAAAAAGGTGACTTTGTGACTGATTTAGTTGAGTATTCAAAATTGCTGGCTGATATTTTTTTTTCAAAACCATTGCAAAAAGAAGTCTATTTTTCATTCGAAGAGAACATTAAATCATTGTTTTATCATTTATCTGAATGAAATATGAACTGTTTGGCTATCTTGTGTTGCAACCCGACTCTCAAGCCATTTTTTGGTTTATTCCGAATTTTTTAAATACAATGGACTCACTTTTACTATTAGCCGCGTTTTCGACTCACCAACTAAGTTTCGTTTTAACCCTTTTGATCATGACAAAAAGGGGGAGAAATATAGGATTGTTACATGATGCATATAGATTGTCACCTTGCATTTAGACAGGGGAGCATCACGTAAGGGGTAGTCTAGATACATATCATGAATAGTGCATTGTTTTTATTGATAAACTAACCTCCCACCTAAGATGAATCAAAATTTTGTCATCATCAAAAAGGGGGAGAATGTGGATATCTTGTGTTGCAGATTAAGTTTTTATGATGAGGTAATCTAAGTCAAAGTGACAAGCGGAACTCCGTGACATAACAGACTCAAGAAGTAAATCCGTGTCAAGGGTAGTCACTAGGAAGTTGGGTCGTGTCTTAGGAATGAATTGTAAACCGCTTTTGAGGATCGGCTCAAATCACTCATCACACAACACTCACACAATTAATCTAACTTATGCTCATGTTGATAAAAGCATGCTAAATAGGTTAGGCACAAATGTTTACAAGCATAAAATCGATTATGCACATGGTTTTAAAGAGAAAGGAAGCAAGAAATCGATTATGCACTTATGTTTTTAAAAGAACATGTTTTTGGAAGAAAACAATCGATTCTTGACTTGTTTTGTAAAGCACAAAATCGATTATGAGCTTCATTTTTGAAAGCACACGATCGATTGATTTCTTAAAGGTCTTCTTTTCTTAAAGCAAACAATCGATTGTCAAACTTAGTTTTAGAAGCAAACAATCGATCATTCACTTATGAAGCTGTTTTTATTCAAAGCACAAAATCGATTGTCATGCTAAGTGTTTTCAAGTAAACAATCAATTTTTCACTTGCTGAGACAGTATTAGAAATTGTCCCAACGGTCATATTTTTACGAAGTCTATAAATAGGGACCTAGGGCTTCACAAACAACACAACCCAAAATTCACCGAGAAAAATCGCAAAACCCTATTACACTTTTGTTCTTCAAGTTCTTCATCTTTTTGAGGTGATCTCTCTCAAGGGTTAGATTGGGTTGGGAATCTTCAAGTTGTTGTATATACCTTCATAGAGGTATTTTGTTATTTGTTTTGTAATCTCTTTTAACGTTGTAATTGGTTTATACTAGAGAGTGGGGTATCTCTCTAGGGTTCTTGTTTATACTAGAGAGTGGGGTATCTCTCTAGGGTTTGTGGTTGTAACAAGGGTGGGGTATCTCTTGTTGGTTATAGATCTTGAGGGCTCTTGCAATAGGTGGGGTATCCTAGGTGAAGAGTGCCTGAGTCTGTAAGGGTTTTAAAGCACCTGGTTAAGCTTTGTGTTTGTAAGTGGAAAATCTCACAGGGTTGTGAGGATTGGACGTAGGTCACTGGGAGGTGACTGAACCAGTATAAAATCTACTGTGTTCTTTACCGTTTTTATTTCTTTTTCGTTTGTTCCATAAGCCTACGCGAAAAATTGATCTAAGTCGTTAAAAGGGGAAAAGTTTTTAAAATCTCAATTCACCCCCCTTCTTGAGACTGAAGCCACTTGGTAACAACAGTCACTGCAAATCAATATCTCTGGGACTTTGTTGAGTGTGTTCATAGCTTGTGTCAATTGATAAATGTATTTTGTTTAAGCTATTTTTTCCCAGTTCAGAACAAATATATTTTGTATATGTGTACCTTCTAAACAATAAACATTGATTGCTGTATTGTTAGGGAAGATGGCTAAGAAGTCTTTCCTAGAGGGTTAAGTTGCTAGATCTTGTTGAAAACTAGTGGGACAGTTGATAGAGCTGGGGGTAAGAAAACTATCAGTGTTAACCAGTGTTTGGCTTGTAAACTATTTGAAAAATAGTGGAAAATCTCACTTGGTGTGAGGAGTGGATGTTGCCCTTGACGAGTAGGGTGTTTGTGTCGTCTTTACTGTTTTCCTTCAAAGAATATTTTAAACTAACACTATAAGAAACAACTCAAACCTTCTTAACAATATATATTTTGCAAAGTCATCATTACATTGATTAAAACACACTGGTCAAAGAATTTGAGTCTATAAAAATATTTTAAAATGTGTCACAATTTAAACCCCCCCTTTCTTGTGACTTATATTTGACTTCATTGTAGGTTTCACCTTCACGTTGCACATTCAGTGTTTCACGTTTCGCATTTGCAAGGAAGGGAGGGATGAGGGAAAGAGTTTCTTTTTTTTTGTCCAAGGGAAAGGGGTTTAAGGGTTTGGGGGTGGGTTAGGGTAAGTTTTTTGGGGCCCTATAATTTTTATACTGGGTCGAGGCCCTATGCAATTGCACTAGCCAGCACTTGTAAATGGTTAGGCCTATAAGAGGAGCAAATTGACTCGAACATGTGCAAATGAGGAAAGAATCTCCTCTATTCATAGTAGGACGAGGATTGCGAAAAGGCATAATCCCAAACAATGTAACCATAGCAGGCAATGATTACCCCAACAAGAAAAACAAGACCGCGTTTGAGAGGCCTTATTGACATGATGCTTCGATCAACATAGAAAGTATGAACGTCACCTATCACATCAGCGGTTCACTACCAATCATCCCATCAAGATCCAACGGTCAAAAAACTATGGATATGATCAATCCCGCAAACACAACATAAAAAAATCCCTAGACTCACCCGAGATATCAATAGGTGCCAGAGAAGAACATCCATACCTGTCGCACCCCGAAAAATCCTTGGACGGATTTTTCTTGGCACAACGGGATTTTAGAGTCGCCACCAATATTTTTTAAAGGTAAAACATCGTAAAAACGTTTTTTTGGAAAGCAATGGTCTTTGGAACCATTAGATTTGGGTTCGGGGGTCTAATTACGTATGGGGAAGGTATTAGCACCCCATAACGTCCCTTCAAAGAAGGGTTACCTTAATTAAATATGTGATTTGTAAAGTTGATTCGAAAAAATGCTTTGTTTTTACCTCTTTTGTTGATGAATGACTTAATGAAAAATCTTTAGTTTTCGCGCTTGACGGAGAGTATCCGCTCCTACGTATCTCCCGGTGCGATGGAGAATTCAAAGCAACGTAGTTCTTGTTTTTGAAAAATGTTTTATTTTGGAAAAGTGTTTGGTTTTTGAAAGGAAAAATGTTTTGGGTTTGTTGTGCTTGACGGAGAGTATCCGCTCCTACGTATCTCCCGGTGCGATGGAGAATTCAAAGCTACGTAGTTCTGGGTTGTCTAGAAAAAAGGTTTTTGTTTTTTACCTTGTTTAATTGTGAAAATTGAGTTCATGATGATCAATTGAGCAAAGGCTCCAAGTGACCACCATTAGCACTCAATTGTTAATAATCATGCAAGCAAAGGCTTCGCAAGACTACTAACAAAGTTTTTGATTTAGTGAAAATCTTTAGGAAAATTAGGCACTCATGATGATCAATTGAGCAAAGGCTCCAAGTGATCGCCACTAATACCTCATTGTTAATAATCATGCAAGCAAAGGCTTCGCAAGACTACTAACAAAGTTTGATTTTGAAGAGTTTGCGCAATTGGATTTATTCTTGTTTAGGGAATGATTTTGATGCTTGGAAAAGCTTTCGGTTGAAAGTGGACCTAGACTACACACATTATGACACGATACATAGATAGGCAAGGAATGAACCCAAGTTGAACATTTTGGCAAAAATGCATGAATAGGCAAGAAAATGAACCTAAGTTGCACATCTTATTGAAGATGCTAGGCAATGGGATGAACCTAACTAGGCATTTATGACACAATATGTGAATAGGCAAAGGCATTTCAAAGCACAAGTGCTATCAAACTTCTAATGAATCACTTGCAAAACCCTAAGGATTTCACATCAACATTAGACATAAGCACCCATGTGGTATCCTTTTGATGTCATCAATGTCTAATACATTTCTTCAATCAACCACATGGAAGGAATAAATTAAAAGGGGCATTTGCCTCATGCAAGATCATAGGCAAGTCTTAAGACTAAATTGACAAGTTTAGGCAATTAGGGTGTTGAATCCCTTTAGGTAATCTTTGACACTTGGGATATGCACAAGTGCATAGGTGTCAAATCCTCTTACCAAATCGTCAACACAAAACCAAAAATTGTTTCAAAACAATTACTTATTTGCAAGACCAAAAGCATTTCAAAATGATTTATAAGTTGTTTTTGGTAATAAAAGCAATTGGTAAGGAAAGGAAACCTAAATTTGCATTCTTGTTCACTAGGAATCACAAAAGAAATTGAATCCTCTTAGGCAATCCTCAACACTTAAAGTGTGTATCAAAGCACAAGTAAGAGTCCTCTTGCCAATCATCAACATAGGGCATGATTTGCAAGCAAATTCATGAGAACAACAAGTTTTAAGCAAACAAACATCATAATCAAGGTTCAATTCCAAGTAATTGCAAGATTAGACAACCAACTCTTCAAAAATCTCATAAACCCTAATTTCTTTGAAACATGCTAAACTAACATAAACCCTAAATCTCATTTTATTCATGGAAACACAAGATAATGCAAGAGAACAACATAGATTTAACTTTTGGCAAGGATTCACATGATCAAGCAAAGAAATGCATAACAATCACACAAACCCTAATTTTCCTCTAATATGCGAAATGAAATAAGCTTCAAATCATCATTTTATTCATGAGAACAACAAGAAATGAGTGAAATAACAACAACACACAATTTATTCTAAAGGAGAGAAGCATTCCAAGCACCCAAGCCTCCCAAAGTGTTTGTCAAGATACTTGAAATACATCTCTCACTCAACAACAACAACTATGTTAACATTATGACATTAAAATGCAATGGGATGCCAAAATGAAGTGATGATTTACATCTTTGATGCTAAAATTGGAAGATGATGCTAGGTTTTAAAGTATACCTCAACTCCAAGCTAGAATAAGGAAGGAAATGAGATGAATGAATGCAAAACCCCTTTAATCTACTCTTCAATCTTCAACTTCGAACTTGATCCTTGAATTTGAAGGTGAATCTTTGAAAAGAATGCAAGAAGGATGGAAGATTTAGTATAGGAAAGGTGTTTTAATGGATGATTGAGTGAAGAAATTCAAAAAGATGAGGTGAGGGAGAGGAGGAGGTATTCGGCCAAGGAGAGGAGGAAGTAGAGGTTTTTGTGCAAAAAATGAACTTTCTTTGTATTTTGGAAGAGTAGGCTCATATATGGTCTTGGGTGAAATTAGGGTTAAGGGTAGAATAGGAATGGGATGTTCTATTTTAAGTAAGTTTGCAATTTCTTATGAAGGAGTGAGTGTGAGAGGATGGTGTCATTTACAAAAAAGGGGTATGTTACATGAGAGTGTGTGGGAATTAGGGATGTGTATGAAATGGGTGGGATTAAGGATAGTACAAGAATATTCTTAAGGAATAATTGTACAATAGAAGAGTGTGGAAGAAATTGTGGAGAGAGAGAGAGGGAATTCGGCAATGACAACAAAAATGGGGAGGGAAACTTGCTTCTCATTTTTGGTCTTTTGTCTTATTGAGGACACTTTGTACTTTCAATTTGAATTTTGAATTTTTGGGCATGCAAATGATAGTGCACCTATTGAAAATGTGTCACATATTTTTGGGCACCCTAAAAATATCCTTCTAATTATTCATGACAATAAAAATTGTCATTTAATAATCGGGGAATATTTAATGGTCCTTTTTCAGCTTTCTTGTGCAATAAAAATGGGAAAAATGCCTTTTAATTATTTTGAACTAGGATTTTCTTCCAAAAAATTATACGAAAATTATCCTTGATAGAATAAATTGTATTTTTCATCCTTGACTTGGTTTAGTTCAAAAATAATTAACTTGCTCTCATTTGAATGCCCACAGATATTGAAACATGCACTATTTTATTCCCTAAAATTCTCAAAAATTAATAAAAATGTTTTTTTTGGGTGCCAAAAATTAATAACGATCAATAAATGGCCTTTTTGAAGATTAAAATGCATGCCAAATGGCAAGGGCAAAAGGGAAGCTCACGCAGTTACGACTGGCGCGTGCGCGTAATTCAAATAAAAATGCGAGATAGGGGACAAATACACATAAATGCGAAAGTCCATTAACCTACACAAATTATGAATTACCCTTATTGTTTCCATTTTTTTTTGAAAAAAAAGGTTTTGACTTGGGTGTACAAAATTAGGGTATGACAATACCCAGGATACCAATCACGGTGGCTCGCCTTGATACACCTAGGGGAAACACGGAAACTGCCGGGCACATCAAAAGATAAAGGTCCGAGCAAAATACCTGAAAAGAGTTGAAGAAACTCGGCCAACACTTCATTCTAAACAAAGATGGGCCATGTGATCCCAACAACTCAATTAGCATTCAGAGATTTTCAACCCGAGGTCCTTCCAACAAAATGGCCCCGACTTGGGGGGCAACTGTTTTAGACCGGGCCACGCTCTTTTGGACTTAATCTAGTTCGATGAATTAAGCCCATGATCCACAAAGATTGGATGGCCAGGATTCATTCAGTCCATCGTAAGATCCAAAGTATATCTTTAGCACTACACGCTCTACCAATGGAATCTCGCCACGCCGCTATCACGATTCCTTATAAATACGTTGTCCCATCAATATGTTAGGTACGCATTTATAACTGTCTGCCACCTTTTTCCTCTACTGACTTGAGCGTCGAAGTGTGTGCAGATACCAACCCCCTTGCTGGATCAACACGAAGAAGAGCATATCACCATCATTCCTGGAGCATTTTCAGCATCATTGCATGGAAGCATTTGGCCCCAGCTTCATTGATCGAGACCGGCATCCTGTACAGTTCAAGAACCTCCAATTTTATTCATGTAGTTGTATGCAGGGACATCAAATGTGTGATAGGGACATCTACTCAGCAATGAATTTTTGCCCTTTCCTGTGGAAATATTTTGCAGGAATTTCCTACGATTTTGCAGATATGTTGAAACTTTGGTACAACTCTTAATTCGTTGGTAAGTGCACATGAAAGATTTAAAAAAAACTTCACTTCACTCCATTAGGATATATTTTTTGCACAGAGAGAAGAAACCCAGAAAGAGATCTCTCTCTCTGAATCCATTGCTCATGTCTCTCGTCTCTCATCTCAACCTCTCAGCCACGGCTGAGCCCTAATCTCAAATTTCCCCTCGATCTCGCATTCATTATCCCTAATCTCGGTATTTATTTGTATATTTGTGTTCTTGCTGCTACTGAAGTATCTGGATCGAGATTTGGAGGGAAGGCTCCTAGCAATTCAGAGAGAAACTACCTCTTGGCAATTCATCAAGACACAATTCCAGTAAGAACACATCACGAATTAATTTCTCATAGATTTGATTTGCATTTAGTTCCAGAAGAAGGTCATCCTAACGATTGAGTATTTTTTTGCATTTTTCTTTGGGACAGATTTGATTCGTATTCGTGCTTTTCGTTACTCTTTTCTTTGTGGCAGAGTCACAAGGAATTGAAGTAAATTCTACTTTTTTTTACTGTTTTATCTATTTCTAAATGAAGCAGTTGTGTGTTAGCAGTATTGTCCTTTATTTCTAGCTATTAGATGGCCAAGTAGTGGAGGGAATATACCCTCTAGGTCTGATGTAATCTTGCCCTATTTATAGACGCCTACTATTAATGAAAGCATCAATCATTGAATCAATTATTACTTTTACCTCATATCTTGTGGCCTAGATTTTCTAAAGTGGTCTTCCTTAGAGTAGCATTCCATATCTGCTGCTCCTAGTAACTGATGTACTACTATCAAAGAGGTTACGATTCTGCAATCATGAGTACAACTCGTTCCCAGTCCCTGCAAGAGTTGCAACGACGTTTTAAAGAGCACACCGGGGAGCTCACTACTCGCATTAATGCGGTGCAAACACGGATGACAAATGGCATGGAGGAAATCCACACCATTCTGCGTTATTTACAGCAGGCTGCTATACCCACCCCACCTCCACACCAAACTACCATACCTTCTAACCCACCACCCTTAAACCTAAACCCACCCCAACAACCTACCCACAATTATTCCACTCGCATTTCAAAGGTGGAATTTCCATGCTTTGATGGAAAAAATGTGCGTCATTAGTTCTATAAGTGTGACCAGTTTTTTCAGTTGGACAAAACACCCCCTGAATCTAGGGTTAGATTGGCTTGGCTTTGCAATGGCATCTCAACTATATGGGTCAGAAATTTGATGTTTTGATAGCAGGCCAATTGTTAAGAAGGTGTATGTTAGAAAGGGGGGTAGCAAATAATAAGCCAGGAAGGGGTATTATTGTAATGTTGCTACATACCAGATTGTATAAATAGCTGAGTTGCAGAAGTGTTAGAGTAGTTAGGCATAAAACAGAAAATAGTTACTACAGTTTCACATTGGAACTGAACTCAGTGTAATGAACTCATATTCTTGAGCATTGTTCAATAAAGAAATTCCTCAATTCCCAGTTGAAATCCTTTCAACTGGTATCAAAGCACACGATTTTGGGAAGATTAATGCCGAAGAAGAAGACGACCTCTTCAGCGATGGATCCAAGAATTGAAGAAATTTTGGAACGAAGATTTCAAGAGGTTGAGAACCGATTCCAAGAAAGTATGGCCGAGATGAAGGCGATGTTCGCATCGTTGAAGGAATCGGGTCCGTCAGGATCCGGTAACCCGAAATCGAAAGAACGTTCAAATCACGGCGATAGTGAGCGACGACTCCGCAAGGTGGACCTACCGGTCTTCAATGGAGACGACGCGACGGGATGGCTGACGCCTTCGAAATGCCTGCCGGAGGGTATTTGATCATTGCTCTGATTACTAACGACTCCGCAACGGTGATTACTAACGCCTTCGAAATGTTGATGAATATGAAACAAGAGAGCACGGTGCGCGAATACCGCAAGAAATTCGAATTGATCGTGAGTCACATCAAGGTGCAGGACCAAGACTTGCTCACTGGTATGTTCTCCAATGGTCTGAAAGACGATATTCGAGCAGAAGTGAGGTTGCAAAGGCCCAAGGGTCTGGCGAATATGATGGAAATAGCGCTTCTTGCAGAGGAAAAACTCGGTGCGGCTAACCGATATGGTGGACGAAGCTCAGGGTGGGGGAAGAACGTGTATAAGGCAAATACAGACACTGCAGCAACTGGCAAGAGTGCTGAACCCGTCAAGAATATACCAGCTGCAAACACAAAGACAGTGAATAGCAAAGAGATTGAAGAAAGAAGGAAGAAAGGGCTTTGTTTCACGTGCGAAGAGAAGTATGTGCCAGGCCATGTATGCAAGAATAAGATCCTCAAATTAATGTACCTAGAAGAAGCTGAGGTGGAGGAAGAAGAACAGGGGAAGGATGATGAGGAAGAGATTGTGTGGGAAGCAGCCCTCAAAAGTCTTCATTTGTACAGCATGGCAGGTTTATCTTCAAGCTGCTCATTCATGTTAAAAGCGTTGATAGGAGTTTTGGAAGTATTGGTGTTAGTTGATTGTGGAGCAACCCATAGCTTTGTGTCCAAGAAACTAGTCTCTGAGAAGAAATGGAAGGTAGAGAGCATTCCACCATGTGGGGTGAAGGTGGGCAATGGACAAAGGATCGTGATTAGGGGAATTTGTAGAGGAATTGAACTAATAATGCAGGGACTACTGGTAAAAGTGGACTGTTATGTCTTTCCACTAGATGGAGAAGACTTTGTTTTGGGAATGGATTGGCTGGGTAAACTAGGGGAGATAAGGGCTAATTTTAGAGACATGACACTCAAGCTACAGGTCAATGGAAAAAAGCTATGCTTGAAGGGTGATCCAACCTTGTCCAGAAAAGAAGTAAGTGCACGACAAATGAAGAGGGAAGTGAAGGATCCTGAAGAACTGTACATAGTGGATTGCAGAGACATAGAGGTGACAGACACAGAGCACACCAGACACCTGAGGTAATTCACACGGTTTTGACTGAATTTTATTCTCTGTTTAGTGAAACTGGCACCTTACCTCCTAGTAGAACAATTGACCATGCTATAGTGCTTAAAGAGGGCTCTAACATACCCAACTTGAGGCCATATAGATATCCTCATTATCAAAAGAATGAGATCGAAAGGTTGGTAGCTGATATGTTAAAAACTGGAATAATTAGGCCAAGCATCAGCCCCTATTCCAGTCCTATCATATTAGTTAAAAAGAAGGATGGAAGTTGGAGATTTTGCGTGGATTTTAGAGCTCTGAACAAACTTACTATCCCTAATAAATTCCATATGCCTCTAATTGATGAATTACTAGATGAGCTTAATGGTGCAACTGTGTTCACTAAGCTAGACCTTAAATCAGGCTACCATCAAATCAGGATGAAGGAGGAGGATATCCCAAAAACTGCCGTTAGAACACATGAGGGACATTACGAGTATCTAGTAATGCCCTTTGGTTTGACCAATGCCCCATCCACTTTCCAAGCCCTCATGAATGATATTCTAAGACCTTTTTTGAGGAAATTTGCTCTAGTTTTTTTTGATGACATCCTCATCTATAGCAAGGATGTACTACAACATGCTGAACACCTAAGACAAGTCTTGGAAACACTGAAAAAAAATCAACTAGTAGTGAACAAAAAGAAGTGCAGTTTTGCAGTCAACAGTGTGGAGTATTTGAGGCACATTGTGAATGCTGAAGGGGTGTCTGCAGATCCAAGGAAAGTCACTGCAATGAATGATTGGCCCGTGCCCAAGGATTTGAAGGGTTTGAGAGGCTTCCTAGGGTTGACAGGGTATTATAGACGTTTTGTAAAGGATTATGGCATCATGGCTAGGCCTCTAACAGAGCTACTGAAGAAGGATAAATTCAGTTGGAATGAAGAGGCAGAAACTGCCCTGAATCATCTCAAACAGGCTATGACTTCACTGCCAGTTCTCAGAATGCCAGATTTCACTAAACACTTTGTGATAGAAACTGATGCTTCAAGCAAGGGGGTAGGGGCAGTCTTAATGCAAGAAGAAAGGCCTATTGCGTACTTCAGCCAGAAACTATCAATAAGGGCCCAACAAAAGTCAGCTTATGAAAGGGAGCTAATGGCAATGGTGCTAGCAATACAGAGATGGAGACACTACTTACTGGGGCAACAGTTTACAGTGAGAACGGACCAGCAGAGCCTGCAATTTCTCACTGATCAGAATCTGTTAGGAGGAGAGCAAGTCAAATGGACATCCAAATTACTTGGATTTGATTTTAACATACAGTACAAACCTGGTACTGCAAACAAGGTAGCTGATGCGTTATCTAGACAAATGATACTTGCGTCTATTTCTAGAGTAACACTACCTGAATGGGAAACATGGGAGGAGGAAATTCGTGACTGCCCTGAGTTAAAAGCTCTGGTTCAGCAGGTGGTTTTGAAGGAGGCTGCAGCAACTAAATTTCATGTGAAACAGGGACTCCTCTACAAGGGGAATAGCTTGGTGTTGCCTAAGAAGTTCTCTAAGATACCCCTGATCTTGACAGAGTTCCACACATCATTGCAAGGTGGACACGCTGGGTTTTTCAAAACATATAAACGGATAGCAGGCATTTTTTACTAGCAGGGAATGAAAAATCATATAAAACAGTTTATTACACAGTGCCAACAGTGCCAACTGAGCAAAACAGAAACCTTGGCACCTGCAGGGTTATTACAACCTCTGCCAATCCCCTCTAAAGTATGGTCTGAAATCTCCATGGATTTCATTGGTGGATTACCTAGAGTTGGCAAGCAAGACACCATACTAGTGGTAATTGATAGGCTTACAAAGTATGCACACTTCCTCCCCTTGGGGCACCCGTACAATGCTAGTGATGTGGCTGAAGTGTTTATAGCAGGGGTCATCAAGCTTCATGGCTTCCCTGAAGCTATTATATCTGACAGGGATAAACTGTTTTTGAGCCACTTCTGGAAAGAATTGTTCAAAAGGGTTGGCACAAAACTGAAGTATAGTACAGCTTTCCATCCCCAAACGGATGGGCAGACAGAGGTTACTAATAGGTGTTTGGAGGTGTATTTGAGGTGTTTTGTAGGTGACTATCCGAAGTCTTGGCCTAAATGGATAAGCTGGGCATAATTGTGGTTCAATACTAACTACAACAGCTCAATTGGCATGACACCATACAAAGCTCTGTTTGGTAGAGATCCTAACCCAATTATCAGAGGCCCTGCCATTCCTTCCAACATTGAGGAAGTTAATGTGTTGTATGAAGAGAGGGATGCATTGTTGGGACAACTCCACAGCAACTTGACTCTAGCTCAACAACGTATGAAGAAACAAGCGGATAAACATAGGAGGGACTTAACCTTGGAAGTAGGTGATTGGGTCTACTTAAAGGCTTGCCCGTACCGGTGGAAATCACTAGCAGCGAGAAGAAATGAAAAGCTCAGTCCTAGATTTTATGGACCTTATCAAGTCATTGAAAGAATCGGCTCAGTAGCATACAGGTTGCAGCTACCAGAACAGTGTAGAATCCACCCAGTGTTTCATATCAGCAAGCTGAAAAAAACTGTCCCAGGATCATATCAGGCACAGCCCATCCCAAGAGCATTAACTGCAGAAGGCGTTTTGCAACCTGAGATGGAAGACATACTGCAGTTCAGACACAGCTCCAGTGGCAACTTAGAGGTTCTGGTGCGATGGAAAGATCTGCCTCCATGTGAAGATTCGTGGGAGAAGGCTGAAAAACTGCAGGCCACGTTTCCTGACTTTCCCCTTGAGGACAAGGTGACTTTCCTAGGGGGGGTATTGATAGCAGGCCAATTGTTAAGAAGGTGTATGTTAGAAAGGGGGGTAGCAAATAATAAGCCAGGAAGGGGTATTATTGTAATGTTGCTACATACCAGATTGTATAAATAGCTGAGTTGCAGAAGTGGTAGAGTAGTTAGGCATAAAACAGAAAACAGTTACTACAGTTTCACATTGGAACTGAACTCAGTGTAATGAACTCATATTCTTGAGAATTGTTCAATAAAGAAATTCCTCAATTCCCAGTTGAAATCCTTTCATGTTTATCCCTTGTGGCAACAGTATGTGGTAGATGTCACAGCAAGGTTTGGAGATGCGTACGAGGACCCTTTATCTGCTCTTGTTCAGCTTAAGCATTCTGGAAAGATTCAGGACTATGTGGATGAATTTGAACTATCTCTAACTGAAGTAAGTTTAATTCCAAAACACTCTCTCAGTATTTTCTTAGCTGGATTAGAACATAATACTCAAATGGTTGTGAGAATGTTTAATCCAACATCTATAGCACATACTGTTAATTGCTAAACCTGTAAACCGTGTAAACACTTGAAAACCCTCTTCTTCAGCTACAAAAGCACTTTCTTCAATCCAAACACCATCCTCACCCTCTGACCCTACCCAAAAACCTGTTTTTAGCGAAACTAATAGAACCTTCTCTGCTGCTGATATGGCAGATAGACGAGCCAAAGGATTTTGTATGTTTTGTGATGAATCATTCACTCCTGGACATCACCTTGAACATAGGAGAAATCAATTAATGGTCTTGGAAATGACTGATGATGATCAATTAGAGCCTATCCTTACAGAGATTGACCCAAACCCTACCACATAACCACCCATTACCCCAGACACACCCCTCATTTCATTACAAGCCATGACTGGAATGAGCTGCTATCAAACCATGCGAGTTACAGGCATGTATGATAAGAAATTATTGCACATCTTGTTAGATAGTGGCAGCACACACAACTTTTTGGATTTAGAGCTAGCTAAAAAGTTAGGTTGTAAACTGGAACCAGCAAATTTAATGCCTTTTACTACTAGTGGTGGCCATAAACTAGTAGCTTCATATGTTTGTAAAGGTTTTAAATGGAAATTATAACAAGCTACATTCACAACTGGTATGATTGTGCTTCCTGTAGGAAGCTATGATGTGATTTTGGGCATTCATTGGCTGAAATCCCTAGGGCCAATTTTATTGGATTTTGATAAGTTGCAAATGGAATTTTCTACTCAAGTGCATAAGTTTTTTTGCGTGGTGCTAAAACACCCACAGTAAAGCTAATTAATAACAAATCATTCTCTCAAGTTGTTCAACAAGGTTTCCCCCATTTTTTCTTACCATCATGCCATCTACTGCACACTGAGCTTACTACAACTATTCCTCCAGCCATTGTCTCCCTTATGGACTCTTATGCAGACCTATTTCTGGAGCCAACATCTCTTCCTCCTCATAGGCCTGGGTTTAATCACAGAATTCCCTTGAAGGAAGGTACAAAGTCCTTTAATTTAAGACGCTATAGATAGTCGGCTATACAAAAGAATATTGTAGATAAATTAGTGGCTGAATTACTGGAACAAGGGGTAATTAAACAGAGTACTAGTCCATTTGCTTCACCCACTATTTTAGTAAGAAAAAAACATGGGCCTTGGAAGCTTTATGTTGATTTTAGGAGATTAAATTCTAGTACTATTAAGGATAAGTTTTCTATTCCCTTAATTGAAGACTTAATGGATGAACTAGGTGGAGCTACAATTTTTTCTAAGCCTGATTTAAGATCAGGCTACCAACAAGTTAGAATGGATATAGGAGAGGAACATAAAACTGCTTTCGAAACTCATGGTGGTCATTTTGAATACTTGGTAATGTCTTTGGTCTGGCCAATGCTCCTGCCACTTTCCGGGCATTAATGAACAATGTTTTTCACACTTTTTTTGAGAAAGTAAGTTTGTGATCATTTTCTTTGATGATATTCTTGTCTATAGCAAGACTCTTGATGAACATGTTGACCACTTGTCTGCGATTTTTGAAACCATTAGAAAGGAACAACGTTAGCTTAATAAATCTAAGTGTCAATTGGCAACTTCAAGGGTTGAATACTTATGGCACTTCATCACTCCAACTGGTGTTACTACTCATCCTTCTAAAATTCAAGCAGTTCTTGATTGGCCCTTACCTTCTAAATTCTTAGGCTTGGCAAGTTATTATAGACGCTTTGTCAAGAATTTTGGTTCTTTTGCTAAGCCATTGATAGAAATGTTGAACAAAGATTCTTTCATTTGGACTAATGAGTCCACTGCTGCCTTTGATGCCCTAAAACTGGCTCTCATCACTGCTCCAATACTCACTCTGCCAGACTTCAACAAATGATTTGTTATTGAAACAGATGCTTCGGGTAAAGGTATAGGTGTTGTCTTAATGCAAGACCAACACCCTATAGCTTACAACAGCAAGTCACTAGGTCCAAAATAGCAGGCATTATCCATCTATGAGCGTGAACTACTGTCTATCATCTATGCAATTCAAAAATGGAGTACTTACTTGGCTTTTGCTCCATTCAGCATTAAAACTGACCAAAGAAGCATCAAATACATCTTAGAGCAACGATTGACTACCCATTTCCAACAAGTTTGGATTTCTAAGCTTATGGGTTTTGAATTTGATATACAATATAAAGAGGGTAGTTCTAATACAGCTGTTGATGCCCTGTCTCGCAAGGAAGGAGCAGAATTACAACCACTGCTTATGGATGATGGTCATCCAGATTTATTCATTCTTATCTAGCAGGAATGGTATTCTGATCCCCATCTCAAACAATTGGTGACAAATTTAGAACGAGATCTTGCAAGTCACCCTAAGTTCACATATGGACTAGAAATGAATTAAGAAGAAAAGGGAAATCAGACTTGGGTTCTAATTCAATATTGAAGTCTATTTTCTTTAAATCGTTCCATGATTCAGCTGTTGGTGGCCATTCTGGCCATGACATTACTTCATCCAGAATTAAGTCATTATTCTTTTGGAAAGGTATGAATAAAGATATCCAACACTATATTAGACATTATGGAATTTGTCAAGTGAGTAAACTAGATCAGGCTGCTTCTCCTGGTTCTCTCCAACCATTGCCAATTCCTACTCGAATTTTCCAAGATATAAGTCTTGATTTTATTGAAGGATTACCTAGTTCTAATGGGAAACAAGTCATCTTGGTGGTTATTGATAGGCTATTCAAATATGCACATTTCTTGCCTTTAGCTCATCCCTATACAGCCCTTGATGTGGCTCAATTGTTTATGGATAATATCTTCAAGCTGCATGGTATGCCTACTAGCAATACTAGTGATAGAGACCCAGTTTTTTTGAGCAAATTCTGGAATGAATTCTTCAAGCTTCTAGGGGTTGCTTTGAACAAATCCACAGCCTATTACCCTCAGTTTAATGGGAAAACTGAGATTGTCAACAAAGCTTTAGAAACATACCTTCGTTGTATGTGATGCTCTAAACCTACTAGTTGGTTACAATGGTTGAGTTTAGCTGAATGGTGGTATAAAACTAACTTTCATTCTTCTTTTCAAACAACTCCATATGAAATTGTGTATGGCCAATCTCCCCCAATTCATCTTTCATATCTTCCTGGGGAGCATACTTTTATCTCTGTTGATAGATCACTTGGAGCTAGATAGGAAGCTATCAAACTACTTAAGTTTCACTTGCTAAGGGCCCAGAACAGAATAGAATGCCAACAGAAAGAGAAGTCACAAATCATTTGAAGTGGGAAACTTTGTGTATTTGAAACTGCAGCCCTATAGACAAATGTCCTTGAAACATCTTACTTTTCAGAAGCTACTTCCTAAGTTCTATGGTCCTTACAAAGTCACTGCCAAGGTGGGCACAATTGCTTATCAACTTGATTTGCCATCTTCTACTGGTATCCATAATGTATTTTATGCCTCACAGCTCAAGTTATGTCCAAACCCCCTCTATGCTTCAGTCCACAACTTACCAGCTGCTGCCTTGATGACTAAAGGCATTCCTGAGGCTATCCTAGAAAGGAAGATGGTGAAGAGGGGTCGAATTGTAGCTACTAAAGTACTAGTGAAGTGGAAGAATCTTCCAAATGAGCAAGCTACTTGGGAATATTACTATGATCTGCTACAACAGTTCCCTGATTTCCACCCTTGAGGACAAGGGTGTTCTCCAAGGCAAGGGTATTGTGACAGAGTCATAAAGAATTGAAGTAAATTCTACTTTTTTTACTGTTTTATCTATTT
The DNA here is from genome assembly GCA_039519185.1 of Astragalus membranaceus. NCBI lineage: Eukaryota > Viridiplantae > Streptophyta > Magnoliopsida > Fabales > Fabaceae > Astragalus > Astragalus membranaceus. The sequence goes on along the minus strand of CM076851.1, from coordinate 81,997,505 downwards.
TTAAATGAAGCATATGTGTGCTATCTGTATTGTCCTTTATTTCTAGCTGATATTTTGTCCTTAGTAGAATCATCTAGAAGGCTATTAGCTGGCCAAGTAGTGGAGGGAATATACCCTCTAGGTCTGATGTAATCTTGCCCTATTTATAGACGGCTACTATAAATGAAAACATCAATCATTGAATTAATTATTACTCTTACCTCATATCTTGTGCCCTTGATTTTCTGAAGTGGTCTTCCTTGGAGTAGCATTCCATATCTGCTGCTCCTAGTGACTGCTGTGCTACTACCGATTCATCCTAGTAGCATTGTTACTCCGTAACATTCTTCCCTTCCTTCTCATACGACACCGTTATATTTTTCCATTTTTCTTTTCAATTGCAGTCCAGAACCGTTTGGCAAGACCTCATTGGCTGCCATTGCCTCATCTTCCCAGTGAATCGCGAGGTGCACATCTTTTGCTTCAATAAAATTAGGGTTTTTTTTAAATTCTTTTGTAATCGAATTGTTTTTGCCTTTTGAATATTGCTTCTTGTAATTATTTTTTCCTGTGAGTATGATTTGCTGGTTTCACTAGGGCTGATCCTTATAAAATGTGAGGAGATTTCTTCTGTTTAGATTTGCTTAATTTATAGGAAGCATCTGTCCTTTTTTGTTCCTATTATTCCATAGGAAACCAATAGATGTTATTATCATCCAAGTGAAGTGAAGTGATCCAAAAGGGAACCAATAGACAATATAAGCTTACCAAAGTAGCTGAGCCTAATTAGGATTCTGGTAAACAGAATAAGCTCTCACTCTTCAAAATTGTAGCACCCCGATATTTCTAACGTGTAGATATACCGTAATGCACAGTTATAGTAATAATCAGAGGACAGAGTTCCTGGATAATTATTGAACATATAAACTTTTTCCGAAATTAAACATAATATTCGGAATATCCCGACTTCATATAATAGAAGTTACTCGGTCCACGGCCGAAAGGATTACAACCTCCGAGTTCAATAACTAAAACAGGAAACACAAAATACGGTTCGTACAACTCATAAACGATACAAGTCATACAACCATGACAAAGAAACAAAAGGAAGCATAAGAGAATCAAGACTAGGTCCTTGACATCTCCAAGAGCATGTCACCTACTCGTGCCTGACAGACTTCTTCTTCTTTCCCTGCTTCTCTGAAAACAACAACAATGATAGGGTGAGATAACATATCTCAGTGAGTTCTACCGTGCCCCCTCACTTCCACTCGGTTTATTTATAAAATCGTTGCAACATAGTTATATTTATAAGCTATTTGCATCAATATGTACCTAGCCCTTTACCGACTGTGCAAAGCCCACAATCCCGGTAAACGAAGTGCTATTATATATTTTTAAGCCTTGTCAATTAATTTATAATTACAAGCTTTTCAAACGAAACATCGACTGTGCAAAGCCCACAATCCCGATGAGTCGAGAACATATATACTTAGCATAAATCGGCTGTGCAAAGCCCACAATCCCGATAACCCACGTTAGACCATACCATAACGTTTTCCGGGCCTAGGGTGAGGGCTCATGACTTCCCTTCCTAGTATGCCAATTCGTCGGGTCGTCACCCAACTCGATATAATCTATATATCGTACCCGCATTGGGCCGTCTTTCAAGTTTTAGATATCTATATTTATTATCGATCTATAACCCGTTTTGATGAATTCAAAGTTAGACATTCGGCGTTATAATCATAGCGTCGAGAAGGATCCCCGGTCCGGTTTGTTATGTCAAAAACATTATCTCACACGCGATCTAAGTTTTCGGTTTTGAAAATAGCTTTGACTTTCAAAAACAGTGTGTTTTCCAATTCAAGATACATATATATAGTTAGGTCTTTGAATAAGCTTTCCAACGCATTTTAGAACACCTCAATCGGGTTCCCGGATCAAAAGTTATTGCGAAAACAAGTTCGGGGACTTTTTAGTGAAAACTGCAAACCGTCGCGACGCGAACAGATACCGTCGCGACGCGAAAAGTGACAGAAAATTTTGCATCACAAATTTTACTGGGGTCGCGACGCGATGGCCACGGGCCGCGTCGCGATGGAAGCCAGAATTGGTTGAAAACAGCATTTTGAAACCCGTTTTGTACCGTTTCGCTTTCTATTCGACCCCGAGGCATTTCCTACCCATCAAGACTTCAAAATAGATGTTCTAACCAACAATTTCAGCCCATATTCCAGTGAAAGCAATAAAATCAATAAGTCCATAAAAACACATATATTTTCAAAAAAAAAACCGTAAAAACGCTATTTTCCCGAAAACGGTTTTTGACCCGGAAATCTTTCGAACTCAGTTTTTCGTCGAGAAATAAAATATGACACAAGTTCAGAAAGTTATATTTCCCTAATCCATGAGTAGAACTCACCGTTCGACGAAGTCCGAGAGTTGAGCCGAAAGGCGAAGTCACCGAACCGAAAACACACGAACAATCCCCGTTAGAGCTCAACCGCTTCGAGACCGCAACAACACTTCTGTCCACTTCGAATCCAGCAACCTATTCACTTCAGAACAACTCCCAATCTACAATGTAGTTCCTGAATATACTTCTCCTTAGTTCCTAATGCACATGCAACACCACCAAGTAGTCAAAACTCCATTGTTGACCACTTTGAGCTCCAAGCATCAAAAATGGCAAGATGGGGAGGAGGATGAATGAGGTTCAGAAACTTAGATCAAAGGAAAGGAAATCGAAATTGGAGAAGAATGAGACATGGAGGACTTACATGCATGGCAGATTGATGAAGGATCCATCCTTGGTCTCCACACTCTCTCTCTCTCGACCTCACCTCTCTTCTTTTCTCTCCTTTTTCTTCTGTTTTCCTTTTCTTTCTTTTTGCTGAATGAATGAGATGAGGGTGTTGAGGGTTGTGTTGTTTCAGTTGGGGCTGAGGGTGTTATGGTTGGGAAAGGACCATAATGCCCTTAGCTCACTTAGTCAAGGTTTTTAGGCCAAGACCCCCCACTAACCTACGGTTATTTACTCGGCATAAAATTTATCGACTCGACCGATTCCGAATTGCGAATTATTAATTCCTTCGACTAGCAATTATATAAAATCCACTTATAATGTATTTTTAAAAATTATGGATGTTACAATCACCCCAACTTTTAAAATTTTGTCCTCAAAATTGACAAGACGTACCTTAATGCCTCGAGGGGCGTGCCGATTGGGCTTACACCTGTTGGGCTTCCATGCCCCGCACTATATATAGAGCTCCCTACTCTCATTTGACCCCCTACATTTTTGAGTTCTCGAGAGGGTTCCTTGTTGGTTTAAACTTTCTGTCGGCCACTCCAAAGTTTCCATTTGTCTATAAATTTCCGACAAAAATTTGAGGTTTCTATTTGAAGATTTGAACCTTTTGACGAAGATTTGAAGGTTCCCGTGCTCCGATGTCTCAAATCGAAATTTTTTCTAGAAACTGATGAGTATTTTCTCTAGGTATACCCTCTTTCAATCTCCCCAGCCTTTGATTTCTCTTCTTCTACACCATGGACTTTGAGAGGGTCACATTGGAAAGCTCTTCCGTTGCAACCTCGGGTGGTCCACCGGTGCTAAAACCTTCCTCACGGTTGTGTGGGGAAGGTGCAATGAGAAGGGACTCGTCTGTGTCGACTTGGACCTCGTGCACCAGGAGGGATGACGAAGATCGAGGCCCTCCACACACGAGGGGGAGTCGAGGTTCCTCATTTCCAGCTTGACGCCTTCTAGGTCGTCCTTGAAGAGCATTTTAAGCAAGTTTGCACCCTAGCAAAAGTGCATTACTGGTGGTAGAAAGTTAAGATCGAGCTTCCTAACTTCGAGCTTCGTCCTTACAGGTCTATTAAAGGAAAGGGGTGTGCCGACAAGGAAGTGGATGATCCTCAAGTCCCTAGCACAATCAGTGTATACGATTGGGTTTCTACCGAAGTACTCTCCGTGAGGAGCTGCTTTAGGCCAGATCAGGATTTGTTCGAGTTGGTTTCCAAGGTGGGGATCGGCGTAGACCAAGTGTGGGAGCTCCAAAGGAGGACGAGCAGGTCTGCACCAAGGCGTTCAATGGGGAGGTGAAGTTCCTTTTGTATAAATTTTTGCTTGCCGAGATGAATGTTTGACCACCCTTTACGGAGTTCGACGTGAAGGTCCTCCATCGCTTCTGACCTTCCCCCATGCAGCTTCATCCGAAATGTTGGGCGTTCATGAGGCCTTCAAGAAGTTTGTCGCTTCTTTAAGCGAGATGTTACTCTTCGCTTAATCTTCACCATCTTCGGTGTTATGAGGCCACTGGAGAACAAGGGTTCACAGCAGTGTTGGGTAACCCTCAAAGAAGGAGATTGGGTCTTTCTCAAATTGCAGCTTTATATAAGGGTAAACAACCATTTTGGTCCTTGAACGTGTCCGGTGTTATCACTATAGTTACGGACAGTATCGATATTGCAAACACGTCCCTATGTGTCTCTTTGATTAGTCACTTTAGGGACTAAATTGAACAAGAAAAAAAACATTTGAGGACTAATATGACTATAAAAGACATTTTTGAGGAGCAAAATGACTTACTAAAGAGACACTTCGGGACATCTTTGCAATTTCGATACATTCAGGACTATAATGATAACACCTCACATATTCAAGGACCAAAATGGTTGTTTATCCTCCACATAATGAAAACTTTGGCAAGAACACCAAATGAAAAACTGAGACTAAGATTCTATGGGCCTTACAAAATACTGCATAGAGTGAGAGAAGTCCCTACAAGTTAAAGCCGCTAGAGGGGTGCAGAATTCACCCAGTATTTCATGTTTTCCTGCTAAAAAATACGATCAGCCTCAATCAACAACAACCACAACCATTACCACTAGTTCAGATAAGCAAACAAGAGGTGCATACATGGTCAGAGGAGGTGTTGGATGCGAGAGAGAACGAGCAAGGAGAGTGGGAAGTACTATTTAAGTGGCAGCACTTGCCATTATGCGAAAATAGAATAAAAAATCGAACAACCATTTCACCAATTCCACCTTGAGGAAAAGGTCAATCTCGGGGGGGGGGGGGGGGGTATTTATAGCAAGTTGGCGACCTCCCATCACTCGTGTGTATAAGAAGAGGTACCCAAATAGGAGAGGATTTGGATTGAGTGCCTTTCGTTATAGAGGTACCTTTTGTGACTTTAGGCATATTTTGGAGGGAAAAAGATAAGGGTCTGTTTGGGAGTTTGGAGGGGAGGGGAAGGGAGGGGTTGGGACTAATAGTGTAAATTCTTTAGTGATGAGAAGAAAAATTATCCCCCTAACCCCCCCCAAACCCCTCTCCTAGTTTATTTTGGGAGCCCCTCCAAAATCTTCCATATTTGAGGGAGTTTGGAGGGGCTCCAAAAATAAACTAGGAGAGGGGGTTTGGGGGTTTAGGGGGGTAATTTTTCTCCCAATTACTAAAGAATTTACACTATTAGTCTCAACCCCTCCCTTCTCTTCCCCTCCAAACTTCCAAACACACCCTAAGAGAAAATAATTGAGAAGAGGATAAATTTAAATAGCTAAAGGTACCCAATTAATCCCCAATAGGAGGGAGAAGGGAAACAAAGTGCAACCAAAACTGCCATTAACAGTTATCGGTTAGTTAGTTAGATGAATACCTACAGATAGGAGATTGAGAGAAGGAAGAGTCCGTTTAGTTGTTGAGAACTGGTTTGCTAGGGAGGTTCAGGCTCTCGAATGGTCTGCTTGTAATCTCCTATGGCTCTCGTATTTGTTGTCTACGCTAACCCCTCTGAGATCAACAGAAGGGTTATTTGGAATAATCTAATATGGTGAGGCCTAGGTTTCCCTTGAAAAAATATGGGTAATTTACCTTGATCACTTAAAAGTTGACATATGGATTCCACTAACATATACCACATAAATAATTTCTTATCATTTATTTTACAGCTCCTATTATATATTTATATTATTTGCACATTCACCCCATTTTAATAAATGCATTTGTTGTTTCGTTTATTTTCCCTATGTTTTCTCAATTCTTTAATTATCCAAATTATGAAAATATACGTAATTGTGGCTCTGAAATTGCAATAGGCAGCATATAATTACCAAAGTAAAAAAAACGTGTTTCTCTTCTAATCTCAACCGTGACAAAAAAAGTAAAATGTGTTTTTCTGTCTTTATATTATATAATTTTTAATTAATATAATTCTATCAAATAATTAAAAAATATGGTCTTGTAAAAAATTAAAAAATATGGTAATTTCTATTTTTAATTACTAATATATTTCTATTAATAATATTTAAATCTAAAGGTGAGTTTAGCGCCAACTTTGGCTTTTTTTATCAACTAACTTTTACTTGTTTTATAGTAAAAAAATGTAATAATTGTCGGTATTGCCCATCATATTTTATAGAGGTATTTTGGTAATATTACTACTATCCAAAAAACTAATTTTATTACAAAATAGGTAAATTATGATGCTAAGCAATGTATTTTGGGGTATCTAGGGTTCAGAAAAAAAATTAACAGTTCAAATACGCGAACTACGTTCCACAATAACCAATTTAGTTAAAAAAATTAATTATGTGACAAAATATGTAGTGTGTAACACTTAGTAGTGTGTTTTGGGGTACTTTAGGGTTCAATTTTTTTTTAACAATTCAAATATACAAAGTTCGTTTTGGAGAGATGATGGATTACACACGGTTTAGAAAATGGAAATATTCAAAAATTCTAGACAATTGATTGAGAGAATGAAAAAAATACCAACATGGGTTGGTCCGAGTGGTAACTCGACTCAGATCCCACCCCAAGGTCTCTGGTTCGAATCTTGGGTGTGGCAAAAAATTCTGTTGGAAGGGGAGAATCACACAGGTCGGCAAAGCCGGGTGCTCGTGGCCAACCAGGTTCCCCGGCGTAGATTAGTCATCAGTAAAGCCGATGGAAACTGCGCTCCAATAACATGGTAACCAAAAAAAGACAATGAAAAAATGCTAGACAATAATTACCAATTATCGGTATAAGAAAATCAACTCCACTAATATCACATGTCATCTTCTGGTTGAAAATTTTTCCACTAAACTAAATATTTAATATTTCTAAATTTCTAATTTCTAATATAATTGATAATTAAATTTCCAAATGGGTAAATGGGTAACAGGGGTCACAGGGTCAACCGCACACCTTGAAAAAATAAAATTAGCACAAATACCTCTATTTTTTTTTGTTGCACGTTATGAAAATATTTGTTTGCACCCAAGATCCTAGTTTTTCAAATCACTCACGCAATCACTCACACTGAGCGTTCTTTTCTTTCTTTTGTTTAACTGCTATGTTCAATTTTACATTCTGTGAACACTGTTCTGGATTTGTGATTCCTAGTTCACAGTGTTACAAGGAATTTTCCGTAGTTGAACCGGGTGGTAAGTGAAGTCTAGTTCACACTCTGATACATGAAATCTTCCATTTATTTCATATGGTAAGTCGACTCAGAAGGTAAGTGCTAGTTCACACCATGATATGGAATCGTCTTTGATCAGTCAAATTAGACAGTAAGTGGATCATTGTTTACATTATGATACATGGAATCATTCATGGTCAGTTGTCCTGAATGGTAAGTGAACCGTAGTTTACAGTGATACATGGAATCATCCTTGATCAGACGAATAAGGCAACAAGTGAAACCTTATTTACACTATGATACTTGGAATCATCCACGGTCGGTTGAACCGAACGCTAAGTGAACCCTAGTTCACACAATGATATATAGAGTCATCCATGGTTAGTTGAAGTGGATGCTAAGTGAAAAATAATTGTTTTCCATGGATTCTTCCATGGTCAATTTAACCGAAATGTAAGTGAATCCTAGTTCACACTGTGATACATTGAATCATCTATAGTCGGTTGAACCAGACAATGAGTGAACCTTAGTTCACGCTCTATTACATAGAATCATCCTTGATCAATTGAATTAAATCGTATGTGAATCCTTGGTTTACACAGCGGTACATGGAATGTTCTTTGGTCGGTGGAATCAGAAGGTAAGTGAACATGATGTGATATGTGATTTGCCATTATAGGCATCCTAGCGATTAAAAAGTGTGATGCAGATGTCGGCTTGATAGTTTGTTAGCTAGCTAAACGTCAACTAATTGTCGGGGATCAAAAGTGCAAACAAAGATATAAATTAATGAGAATGAAATGTTGAAGTCTCCTAGAAAAAAGTTTCAGGCGAAGTCGATTTTGGTTTACTCCCTCCATCATATAAAGTGTCATACTTGCGAAAAATGTGCGTCTCAAAATAATATTTTATAAAATTATAACATGGATGATAATAAATTTAAAAGGATTAATTAAATATCATTTTAGTCCATGCAAATATAAGGAATTTTAGATATCAAGTGATAAATAAAACGTCTCATCATCTTTTTTAAACATAAAAAACACATTAGGGACTAAAATTGATGGTTTTGAAAATTGTAGGGACAAAAAAAACTTTTTTGACAAGTACTAAAATCAAAACTCGCTATATTTGCAATGACTAAAATGATATCTAATCCTATATCACATTATATTTGAAAATATAAAAAACATAAATTTAATAATTAAATATTTTGACTATATATAATTTTTTAATGGCTGATAATTTAACTATAATTGAAAGATAAAATATAAAAAAATAATGTATTTTTTATATATATTTTTTTACCAGAATTAATTTTGTATATTTAACAACTTAATAAAGCCTAGTAGTTTCATAAAACAAAAGCTTATTAATTTCTTATTTTATTTTAATGAGATATTTTTATAAGGTTTTGTTTTTAAAAGAGACAAGATTATAAGGTTAGTATATTTGATAATGTAACTTTTGAGTTGCCTGCGTAATTAATTATATGAGAGAGGGGTGCAGTAATTATGAGAGGTGAGCCACGTTAGTTTTTTGGGAAGGTCACACATACTCACAGTTCACAATGCATCGATTATCATTATTTTAACTAAAGGGGGTGAAGTGAAAATAATGTAAAATTTATGATAGGAAAAATAATATTAACTCATTTATGTATTGGGATTTGTGGGATACATGTGTCACCTTATGAGTGAATACACATAGGATAAGGTAAATTACCCACATTTTTTAAAAGGCAACTAAGAATTTACCATCTAATATTGCAGCTGAAAGATATCTAGTGATGATTGGTGGTGTTTAGGAATGCCATTGTGCGTAAGGGGGAGGCTTGATAACAGGAAGTGCAGGCAATTAAAGAGTGGATACTCCATGAAGATTTCTCCAAAGTGCTGGATAATGTCTGGAGTGCTAATATTCATCGGCTTGCTGATAACCTGGAAGTCTGGAACCAAACCTGTTTTGGGAAATTATGAATTGCTTTAGAATTATTACACAGTGTCATCGTGTGTCCCTCAGTGCCTATATACACGAGAGTGAGCCACTAACAGCTCACCACATCATCAACCAACAAACTATGTGAGCTAACTGTGTCCCTCAGGCTAACTGTTATGCCACATAAGATAACTGTGTGCCACATCAGCTAACTGATGTCTGTTCTCTATTAACCAGTAAGTTTGGAACCAAACCTGTTTTGGGAATGTGGTCAAGCAAAAGAAGGAATTGGAGATAAGAATAGAATTTATGTCATACAACTGACTCCCCCTCTTATGGTAATAATCCTTTTTTTGGATAGACTAGAAGGGGAGCTAGCTAAGAGGGCGATAAAATCCTTGAGAGAGAGGACGCCATTAGGCTTCAAAAATAAAGAGGGGATAGAAACGCAAAATACTATCATCATCATCATCATCATCATCATGCCTAAGCCATCAATCGAAGAAGGAAAAATAAAATCATCATGCTGCATGATTTGCAGAGACCATGGCATTAAATTATCATGATTCGCCGGGGCTCTTGGATGCCATGGTCTCTATTAAGAGCTGGGGGCTCTTGGATGCCATGGTCTCTATTAAGAGCTGCCTCATTGAACTGATTAAATTATCAAGTCAGCCATTTGTTTTACTCATCAGTATTTCCATTCAAAGAATTGAGAGTATGATTTTACATACAGCAGTTATATGAATTACTCTCGGGACAAATGGAGAATATATACAAGAAAAGAAATTAAGGGAGAGAAGGTGTAAGGGAAGGCTTTGCAACCTCTAGAACACCGCAGTCACTAATATAAATAGTAGTAAGAGGCCTATTCCATATCGCACGAGCATTCTGTGCCCTTCCGTCTCCAAAAAATTCAGCCAGATCATTAAATTGTTGAATTTGTTCAGATGGTTGGTATGTTGGAACAGAAGCTATGGCTGTGATGACATCCAAACCTGCAATTAGATTTAACGAAAAGCTGAGCAATGCCATTGGTAATAAACATAAACATATAATCCAGTCCCTAAACAGATAAATATTTCAATATTTCAATATTTGAACAACTCTCGTGTATCATCAGACCCATACGTTGATACGCAACATGGCTTAATATATATATATATATATCTCAAAAAAATCAAATCCATCGCAATCTAGAGATAACACGAGCTCCTATTACTAGGCCCAATCCTTACACACAATCTTTCTTATTAGGTTGATGCACAACATGGCATAATTTAGCCTTATGCATAAACAGAAGCATAAACATTTGATTACCCTTCACCCGGTTTTGTTACTAAGCTTATACTCTACACACAATTCAAACCCTAAACACTGCAAGGCAACTTAAAACTATCTTCATAAGCTATGCAGAGGTTGGAGAAATAGGCCATTCTGAAGTTATGCAGAGTTTATCTTCGATCCCACTTAAATTGTAGAAACAGCTTATTTGTATGTGCTTATTGGATAAAACATACTCAAACACTTGGAGGAAAAAGAAGAGGTGAAAAAAAAGTACCAGCAGAATCCTTATAAAACTTCATGCCACTAATTGAAGAGACATGCAAGATCTCAAACTTAAATGTGAATACCAACACTCGGTGTGTCTTTTGGTTTTTTTGAATTCATGCAATCTGTCTCACATAAAGGCACCCTTATTTTCCACACTCAAAAAGGTGCGGATCTAATTTTTGATCATTGGATGAACTGATACAATAGAGATCATATACACATTAACATTTGATGGACATGATTCTTACAGACTAGATAATTTGAATTGTTAGAGGGCAAGTATTCTCTCGTTGAGCTATGCTATGAGGGCTTTGTGTCCCCAATGTTGAAGAAAACCATCTCTTGGGTTTCTAGGTATTCAGCTTCTTCCATACCTAGTTCTTCTATTGCGGCAGTAGCCTTTTCCGCCTCCTCACTGGTGTTGATTGATGTGACGTTTTTGTAGAAAGTTAATGTGTTGCCCTCGATTCTTAGTCCTCCATACATGGCCCTTATGAAGTTGCATCCTAGCAGCATCTGGATTCCGTCTAATGTGTTCATGTCGAACGCATAGACAAGGGGGATTAATGATGATCAGGATACAGCCTCTTCACGCCCGGTTCGCAGGCACCAATATGTTAATAGTCTTACGGGACACCAGATGGGCTGATGCAAGATCAATCATAGGGTCAATGGAGATGGACCTATCAAATGGGACTCAGCTAGTCTATATCGCACCAAAAATGATGATTAGTATCCATGACTTCGCTAATCACATACAACTCGCCATCCAAACACATGGGTACGAGACCTGGCAAGATGCAGAAAGCAACCTCCTAATCACTAGATCCTTGATCGGAAGGCAAACAAATACATGCTACGCGGCATTCAGGTATAATGTCCAAAATGTATCTGACTATCTCTCAAGCAGAGGCGTAAAAGCAATCCCAGGAAAGAGGACCACGGCCCAAGAATTACAAGGAAAAAGGTGGGTGCTCAAACCACCGCAACAGCAGGGGATCAAAGCACCAGCCGACGTTAGGATAGATCCAGGTCCGACGGATCCACATTACTGAGATTTGGCCAGTATAATCAGTTACCACCACGACAATCATATTCAGTGAACGAATTTGATGAAGAAACCGTGGATGATGCAGAAGAAGAAATAGCAGCAAGGCTATGGAAGGAAGAAGGTAACTAGGACACGCTCGGAGAACCAAGCGGGAGGTATGATTACATGGTCAGATATGATGCACCAGAAAAGCTCCAAAGTTAAAATTGAAGACATCAAACCATCAGGATGGGACAGCTATGACGGTACCACCATCCACAACCCAGAGGATGAAGGAGACCTCATGATTGACGCAGATTTTGACAACTTCGAAGTCTACTGTCAGTATCTGGAGGAGTTAACCAAGAAGGAAGTCAATGAGCCCAAATACGACAACTACCCGGCTGATGATTTCGAAAATCCATTCTCAGAAGATGGGTGGGAAGAGACAGCCTACGCAGCTGAGGAAGAAAATGATGGTCTGCCATACCCAAAACTAAGGGAGGCTGAAGAAAGGGCGTGGGTTTTATCTTCTGAAATTTTCCAGATGTATATGCACAGATTTTTTCTGTTGACTTTGAATCTTTCTCCGCCTTTTTCCATTTGCAAATACCTCCCCATCCTTCCATGCATCCATCTGTTTCAATAATGATGTAGGAGTTTTGCGGTGGCAAAACCAGGTCTAGGAGATTTTGTACTACTTCCTTGATTTTTCTGACTATCTCCCAGTTGCTTGCCTTCATTCTCTTGTCTCCGTGCGGGATTGTTTTTGTGTATAGTGGTCCAACTATGGTTCCCAGGTTGGGGATGTAGTTTCTGGCATAGTTGAGCAATCCTAGCCACCCTCGAAGCCCCTTTTTGTCTTTGAGCCTTTCCTCTTTAAATTCCAGTATTCTTCTGATGATATGGGGTTGGAGCTTTATCTTCCCTTTGTGCAGTATTGCCCCTAGAAACATAAGAAATTCAACGTGTTTTACATTCAACGGTTGTCATCTCCAAATTCTTATTAGAATACAAGCGATGCCACATCATTTGTTTCTTTCCTAGTGTACTAAACATCATATCTCTCTCTAGTTAACTTATCCCTTATGAAAAAATAAAGAATGTAAAGTAATAATATGCTTCTTTCAATAAATGTACGTCATTAAACAAACTCTTAAGCATTTAATCCTTCAAGGCCTCATGTTTGGGAGCCTCATGAAGTTATCCCTTATGAAAAAAGTAAAGAGAATGTAAAATAATAATATACGCCTTTCCCTAAAAGTAAGTCATGAAGCTCTTAAGCATTTCGCCCTTGCAAGTCTCATGCTCAATAACTTGATAGAAGATCATGGCTAAGTAACCTCCCAAAGATCCATGAACTAATAACTATATTCCCCATCAGTACCAAGTAACTTCTCTTATAACTCCCTCTCAGACCCCTTTTAATAAAGGAGGCATATCTCATCTAAAGAACTCATTATTCCCGACATAGCCACCGCGGGAGAAACTCGGCCGCTGCGAGAGGCTTACATGCAAACCATTCTAGATCCTAACTAACACAACATAATGGCTAGTTTAAAATAATTCTAACATGATGTGTCATTCTTATTACTATTTTGATGAACTTATAGTAGCTTCTAATTAACTGTACATAAAACTATGGTGAGGCAAAAGATCAAATTTGTAAGCTTTTACAATCAATGCAGTTACAAAGTCACAGAAAAAGAGTACTGGTTACCTTGAAGGACGATTCCAAAGACGATATTCTTACTATCGAGCTGAGGGCAAGGTCCAGGTCCAGTGGTGATTAAGAACTCAACATTCCGGTAACCGGGATCAAGTTTAATTTCGTCATCATCGTCGTTTTCAGAAAGAGATAACGAAACGACACCGGGCCGAGAATGGGTGAGTGCGAAAGCCGCGGGGTCCACCGTTTCAATGTTGCGGGGGAGGTGACGTGGAGGGCGGACTTCACCCTTATCGGGACGACCTTGTCGCCCAGCGAGGAAGTAATTACCGGGAAAAATCTTATGAACGAAGGTATTCTTGTAAGAAGAAGAATCAGGGGTAGAATTGGAATTAGCGATGCAGAGGGATTTGAAATTAGAGACAGTGAGGGGAACGAGGTTACCGTATAGGCCGATAATGACGCGGCCAAGTGGAGTGGAATCGGAGCAGAGAGTAGAGAGGGTGTCTCCGAGGGTGCGGCTTGGGAGGGAGTAGTTGGGACAGAGGTTGAAGTCCATAAAGACGCGGTCGGTGATAGTGGGTGCTGGTGGTGGTGTGGCGGTGGATGAGAGGGACGGGAAGGAGAGAGTAGTGGCGGTGGATGTGAAGAGGAGGGAGCGGCGGGTGAAGTGAGGTTTGGGATTTGGAAGGTGGAGAGTGGAAGGAGGTGGTGGTTGTGCTAGGGAGGAGGCCATTGAAGAGTGGTAGTGAGATTCTTCATCACGCGCCTGAGAAGTTAACCAAAGTGGGGTCTACATTAAACTGGATAACAGATAACAAGTTATAAAGTTGCCAACAAATAGTACTTTTTTACAAGGGTTAAAGGTCATTTTAGTCACTGCAAAATACACATTAATTCATTTTGGCCCTTGCAAAATAAAAAACTTGAAATAAGCTCCTGCAAAATAGTTAGTTGTTCAGTTAAGCCCTCGCTGTTAGTTGTCCACTAACGCTGTTATTTTTAACCCTCATTTTGGTCCCTGCAAAATACACATTAAAGGTCATTTTGGCCTCTGCAAAATACACATTAATCCATTTTGGCCCATGCAAAATACACATTAATCCATTTTGGCCCCTGCAAAATACCTTTAAAAATAACAGCGTTAGTGGACCACTAACAGCGAGGGCTTAACTGAACAACTAACTATTTTGCAGGGGCTTATTTAAAGTTTTTTATTTTGCAGGGGCCAAAATGGATTAATGTATATTTTGCAGGGGCCAAAATGACCTTTAAGCCTTTTTACAATTTAATTTTGGCTTAATTACAGTTTTGGTCCCCCTATGACCAACTCACGATTTTGGTCCCCAAAGTTTTAATTTGACGATTTTGATTCCCCTATTTTCCCAATTTGTAAAATCAATGTCCCCCTCTTAATTTGGTCAAAATTAAAAGTCAATTTTGACTCACTTATCCTACGTGGCAGTCCACGTAGACTGCCACGTATGCAGCACTATTCATCTCTCTCTCACAGCACTGTTCCTCTTTCTTCCTCCCTCACCCCTCCTCTTCCTTTCCCTCCGCCAGCCACCAACAACCACCACCCACCACCCACCTCACAATCTCTCTCTCACCGAGAGAGAAAGAGAGAGAGAGAGAGAGAGAGAGAGAGAGAGAGAGAGAGAGAGAGAGAGAACAGCGAGAGAGGGGGGAGGGGAGAGCGAACCAGAGAGGGGGGAGGGGAGAGCGAACCAGAGAGGGGGGAGAGATGCGAAGGGGAAGGGGAAAACGAGTGGGGGAGGTGCGAAGAGAGAGAGAACGGCGATGGGGGAGATGCGAAGAGGAGGATCGGTGAGGGGGGAGGGGATATGCGAAGAGAGAGATGGAAAACGAGGGGGGAGAAGCGAACCAGAGAGAGGGGGGAGATGCGAAGAGGAGGATCGGTGAGGGGGGAGGGGAGGTGCGAAGGGGAAAGGGAAAACGAGGAGGGGAGAGTGCGAAGGGGGGAGGGGTTCAGGACAGGGGAGGGGGTCACGGTGGGGGGAGGGGAGGGGGCTGTGAGATAGAGGAGAGGGCTGTGAGAGAGGAGATGAACAGTGCAGTGCGCCTACGTGGCTGTCTACGCGGACTGCCACGTAGGATTGAAAGTCAAAGTCAGTTTTAATTTTGACCAAATTAAGAGGGGGACCTTGATTTTACAAATTGGGAAAATAGGGGGATCAAAATCGCCAAATTAAAACTTTGGGGACCAAAATCGTGAGTTGGTCATAATAGGGGGACCAAAACTGTAATTAAGCCTTTAATTTTCATATCCAGCACACACTTACATCGACTATATATTTATCACTTTCGATGCTAGGGGATACCGATGGAATGCATCAAGGAGATTCAAACTCGAGAAACTAATATTTCCCTCTTCCTACCAATATTGCCTATAAAAATACTATATTTATTTATCAACTATATTTAATCATTCAATCAATTAGAGGAAGCCTGAATGAAGAGTTTGATATTAAGTTTTAATCCATCGCGATGGTGAGGATTCTTGGATATAGACCTTAGACTCAAGCAAAGTCTTCACTGTCAGATCTTGCTATAGACATCTCACAATAGATAAGTTGAATCAGTGGAGAACACCAGCATGGTTTTCGATAAGGCGTTGAGAGGTATCGCCCTGATGGTGTGGCCATGCTTTTGGGATTATCTGCCCCCAGTGGAGCGGTCGGATTAGTGGGCGATCGCCCGCTCATGTTGGGACGACGTGTCTCTTTTCTTGATGACATGGCAATCAGCTCTGACTGATGTGACGTTACGTCTTTCGATGTGATTGGATAAGACGTTCGAGTTCTTCGAAGAGGGTGCGCAATGATGATGGTTCAATTTCCAAGGGATGCATTTAATGTTGGAAACGACGGGTCGTGTCGCTTCGGCCTTTGGCCTGCTCCTCCTATTTATACAAGGTCTCCACTTCTCATGTTTCACTTTAGCCTTCACATTGATTGCTCTGAGAGCGACCTGCACTTTCCGACGAGCGATCAAGATTCCGACTGTAACACCCATTTTCTACCCGGTAATTATTTAATAAAATCAGAGTTACAAAAAAATTACTTCATACTTCGAAAAGAGATGTCACACATTCATCAATAACCAAAAAGTCACATACGGTATATAACGCTTTATCAAAAAGGGACTAAGCCCATAACACCGGTTTAGTTAACCACATCGCCAAAAATACATCACCACGCAGCGGAATAGAAATAAGTTTTCAAAACATAAAGTCATAACGTCCTAAATGGACTCCAAACAAATAAAATGCAACAGTCAAAGTCTAACGGTTATCCCCCCTTGAGTGTTACATATCAAAGCAAAGGACACCGACTCGGACTAGCGAAGGTAGCTAAGCCTTCACTCAGGATCACCTGCACGTTACCGCATAGGGGTAACATTCAAACAGAAGGGGTGAGATATCTTCAATATAATAGCGTAAATGATAGGAAATATGCTAGAATATGACAACTATATCTACCACTTTACTATGGTGAGGATTCTTGGATATAGACCTTAGACTCAAGCAAAGTCTTCACTGTCAGATCTTGCTATAGACATCTCACAATAGATAAGTTGAATCAGTGGAGAACACCAGCATGGTTTTCGATAAGGCGTTGAGAGGTATCGCCCTGATGGTGTGGCCATGCTTTTGGGATTATCTGCCCCTAGTGGAGCGGTCGGATTAGTGGGCGATCGCCCGCTCATGTTGGGACGACGTGTCTCTTTTCTTGATGACATGGCAATCAGCTCTGACTGATGTGACGTTACGTCTTTCGATGTGATTGGATAAGACGTTCGAGTTCTTCGAAGAGGGTGCGCAATGATGATGGTTCAATTTCCAAGGGATGCATTTAATGTTGGAAACGACGGGTCGTGTCGCTTCGGCCTTTGGCCTGCTCCTCCTATTTATACAAGGTCTCCACTTCTCATGTTTCACTTTAGCCTTCACATTGATTGCTCTGAGAGCGACCTGCACTTTCCGACGAGCGATCAAGATTCCGACTGTAACACCCATTTTCTACCCGGTAATTATTTAATAAAATCAGAGTTACAAAAAAATTACTTCATACTTCGAAAAGAGATGTCACACATTCATCAATAACCAAAAAGTCACATACGGTATATAACGCTTTATCAAAAAGGGACTAAGCCCATAACACCGGTTTAGTTAACCACATCGCCAAAAATACATCACCACGCAGCGGAATAGAAATAAGTTTTCAAAACATAAAGTCATAACGTCCTAAATGGACTCCAAACAAATAAAATGCAACAGTCAAAGTCTAACGGTTATCCCCCCTTGAGTGTTACATATCAAAGCAAAGGACACCGACTCGGACTAGCGAAGGTAGCTAAGCCTTCACTCAGGATCACCTGCACGTTACCGCATAGGGGTAACATGCAAACAGAAGGGGTGAGATATCTTCAATATAATAGCGTAAATGATAGGAAATATGCTAGAATATGACAACTATATCTACGACTTTACTACACACATCGAATTATAAACACACGTCAATTATGAACACCACAATCAGTCACCAAATGTCATGATAATGCATGAATGCAACCCACACCAACGGGCATATGCATGTGGTACCAAATCACCAAAATTTTGCCTGTAAATAGAGGCGTCACCAAAATTGAGAGCTTTCACACCCGGCTCACTAGTTTTAGAAAAATTGAGCTTTCACACCCAGCTCCAAGACCAAAGGCCTTCACCAAAATAAATGCGTATGTTGTATGCGACACCATGAATGCACACAGACAATCACCATAAATTAGTCACAATGTGACACACCAAAATCAATCACCGAACATCACCAGAATTGGGCTTTCACACCTAGCCCAACGACACCGAAATACCAAGACTACCCAAAACAACGGAACACTAAGATTTGGAGCCTTCACACCTAACTCCAACAACACCAAGGTTTGAGCCTTCACACCTAGGTCAAACAGCACTAAGACACCAAGAGGACAACAATTCTCCAAAGTATTGGGACGACGACAATTTTCCAAAATATTTGAAATGCGACAATTTTCCCTTTTCCTAAAACGGCAACATTTAACGGTTAAGCCAATGGCTAACAATTTCCAGAAAAATAGATCACTTTGCCTTAAATTAGAATATTCAGCTAGGCCTGTGAATAAACTTTCCAAAACATTTTGAAACCTCTCAATCGGACTCCCGAGTCAAAAGATATGTTGAAAACAAAAACAGGGAAAAACTGAGACACATGCTGAAAACGGCGCCCAGGAGCAGGGCGCCTAGCAGGGAAACGCAACACAGAAGACTGGCGCCCAGGAGCAGGGCGCCCAGCAACAGGCAACACAACTGAACCTGGCGTCCAGGAGCAGGGCGCCTAGCAACACTACAGAAAATGGCGCCCTTGGCGCCCAGACCACCTGGAACACCACAAAAACGCACTATAGCACAGGAATTGGCGCCCTTGGCGCCCAAACAGCCTACAGCACAAAACGCAACACAGAATCGAGACACGCACCAGACACGGAAACGGCGCCCATGGCGCCCCTGCGCCAAGACAGCGCGCAATGCAACCCAGGAACAGGCGCCCATGGCGCCCCTGCGCCAAGACACAACAACGCACACACACTGGCACACGTGACACCCACCAGACACGACGCCCATGCACAGGGCGCCAGAAACAGCAACAGAACATCAAGGCAACAGGGCCAGGCACAGAGCGCCAGAAAGAGCGCTACAACATCCAGAGATGGCGCCCAGCACTAGGGCCCCAAAAACAGCATCTAGGACAATGGCGCCCATGGCGCCCTAGGGGTCAATATTTTCGTTATTTCACCAATTTAAATCACCAATCCTTAACCACCAATGTCAATCACCATAAATTGTCAATCACAACACCAAACAACAATTAATCGAACACTTAGCATGCAATTCGTGATAACAACAATGAACATCAATTTTTTCTAGAGTTACAACAAATCACCAACAAGCCAATGTTTCAATTAACATAATCATGATATAACCATCATCAAATCAACATCAAAATCAAACCCTAGCCATCATAGGACCTATTCCCACATAACCCCATCATAAAACCCTATTATAAGGAAGAACCCCACCCTTACCTTATAGTAGGAGAGCACTAATCCTCTTGATCAAGTCACCAACAATAACCTCAGCAACACAGCTTCCTTCTTCTCCTTGAATTCGCGAAACCCTCTTCTCCTTCTCCCTTGGATGCGCCGAATTCTCCTTCTCTTCTCCTCTCTCTATTCGCGACCCTTTTCTCTCTTTTCTCACTCAAATCGCAAAATGAGACCAAACCCTAGCCTAGGCGCTTCACCTATGCGCCTAGCTAGTGGGCTTTGGATCACGGGCTTTCCTCTAGCTTAAGCACGATCACTAACACCACCTCCTAATATCCAATTATACGCCTCTTAATCAAATGCTAATATAATTACATCAACTGAAATAAATAAATGAATAGATGGATACCTAAATATTTAATTAAATAATTTAATTAAATATTTGGGCGTTACAACTCTCCCCCACTTAGAATATTTCGTCCTCGAAATTTACCTGATTCAAACAGCTCGGGATAGGACTCCCGCATCTTGCTCTCCAGCTCCCACGTCATGCTCTCCCCAGCAGCTCCTAGCCAGACTACTTTCACCAACGCAATCTCCTTGCCTCTTAAAACTTTCACTTCATGACCTTCAATCCGTACAGGCATCGTCTCCACGGTGAGATTATCCCGTACCTCCACCTCATCCATGCGGATCATATGAGATGGATCTGAAATATACTTCCGAAGTTGCGACACATGAAACACGTCATGCAAATTCGAAAGGTTAGGCGGTAAAGCCACCCTATAAGCAACATTCCCGACTCTTTCTGAAATCTGATAAGGACCAATAAAACGAGGAGTGACCTTCTTCGACTTCAAGGCACGTCCAACACCGGTCACCGGAGTGACTCTCAAAAATACATGCTCATCCGCCTGAAATTCCAAATCTTTCCTCCGCTTGTTATGATAACTCTTCTGTCGACTCTGCGACGCCTTCATCTTCTCACGAATCAACTTCACCTTCTCAGTTGTCTCTCGAACAATCTCCGGTCCAAGCACCACACTCTCTCCGGACTCATACCAACAAAGCGGGGTTCTACACTTCCGACCATATAATGCTTCAAAAGGTGCCATCCCAATACTAGAATGGTAGCTGTTGTTATACGTGAACTCTATCAGTGGAAGGTAGGAATCCCACGAACCTCCTTGTTCCAAGACACAAGCCCTCAACAAATCTTCTAATGACTGAATTGTTCTTTCTGACTGACCATCTGTCTGAGGATGATATGCCGAACTCAACCTCAACTTAGACCCCAACTTTTCTTGCAAACTCTTCCAGAAATCTGAAGTGAACCTCGGATCTCTATCCGAAACAATACTCTTAGGAACTCCATGAAGCTTCACAATCTCCCGGATATAAATCTCTGCCAACTTCGACACCGGATATGTGATGCTGATAGGAACAAAATGAGACGATTTCGTTAACCTGTCAACAATCACCCAAATTGCATCATACCCTTTCGCAGTATTAGGCAATCCTGTTACAAAATCCATCGAGATGCCATCCCATTTCCACTCTGGAATTTCCAACGGTTGCATCAACCCAGCAGGCTTCTGATGCTCGACCTTTGACTTCTGGCAAGTCAAACATGCATAAACGAACTGCGCCACATCTCGCTTCATACCTGGCCACCAAAACAACTTCTTCAGGTCTTGATACATCTTTGTAGCTCCCGGATGAATACTTAACTTACTTCTGTGACTCTCTTCAAGAATTGCTTTCTTCATCTCTGTGTCATCAGGAACACAAATCCTACCACGGAACCTCAACACATCTTGGGAATCCAATCTAAAATCCTCATTCTTCGATTGATCGCTCTCAACCATCAAGTCTACCAGCTTAACATCTGATTTCTGGGCTTCTCTGATACTGTTCAAAAACTCATGATTACCAATCTTCAACATTCCTAACTTAACGCTGAGGTGTCACTTCACAAACCAGACTCATATCTCTGAACTCCTCAATCAGCTCTAACTCCTTAACCATCATTGCCGACATATGCAAAGTCTTCCGGCTCAAAGCATCAGCCACGACATTAGCTTTGCCTCATGATAGTTCAAACCGAAATCGTAGTCCTTCAACAACTCCAACCATCGACGCTGCCTCATATTCAACTCCTTCTGGTCAAACAAATATTTCAAACTCTTATGATCACTGAACACCTCAAATTTGGAACCATACAAATAGTGCCTCCAAATTTTCAACACAAAGACTACTGCAGCCAACTCCAAATCATGCGTGGGATAATTCTTCTCATGAACCCTTAACTGCCTCGACGCGTACGCGATAACCTTCCCATCTTGCATAAGCACACCACCTAAACCCATTTTTGACGCATCACAATACACCACAAACGACCCTTCCGGATTGGGCAACGTCAAGGCAGGAGACGTTGTCAATCTCTTCTTCAATTCCACGAAACTTTCTTCACATCGGGCGTCCCAAACAAAAGCCTTTCCTTTGCAGGTTAACTGAGTTAACGGAAGTGCTAACTTAGAAAAACCTTCAATGAACCTTCTATAATAGCCGGCCAACCCCAAAAAGCTTCTAATTTCAGTTGCCGACTTCGGAGCCTCCCAATTCAACACTGCTTCTACTTTCGACGGATCCACTGCAATACCATCACCAGAAATGACATGACCGAGAAAACTCACTTCCTTCAACCAGAATTCACACTTTGACAACTTCGCATACAACTTCTTTTCCTTCAATACTTCCAATACTAACCTCAGATGCTCTGCATGTTCTTCCTCTGATTTAGAGTAAACCAGAATGTCGTCAATGAACACCACCACAAACCGATCCAAGTAAGCATGAAATATACGATTCATATATTCCATAAATACTCCTGGTGCGTTGGTAACACCGAACGACATCACCGAATACTCATAATGACCATAACGGGTTCTGAAAGCCGTCTTCTGAATATCTTCGTCCTTCACCTTGATCTGATGATAACCTGATCTCAAATCAATCTTGCTGAACACTCGAGCACCCACCAACTGATCCATCAAATCGTCTATCCTCGGAAGTGGGTACTTGTTCTTAATTGTCACCTTATTCAACTGCCGATAGTCCACACAGAGTCTCATACTACCATCCTTCTTCTTTACTAACAATACAGGAGCTCCCCACGGCGATACACTTGGCCTCACAAACTTCTTCTCGAGCAAATCCTCAAGTTGCTTCTTCAACTCAGACAATTCGGACGCGGACATCCTGTACGGTGCCATAGAAATAGGTTTGGTACCAGGTACAAGATCAATAGAGAACTCAACTTCTCTCTCTAGCGACACACTTGGAATCTCATCAGGGAAAACATCAGGAAATTCGCGCACCACCTGCAACTCTTCAATGATAGCTTGATTCTCAACAGACAGCGATGCCATCAGCGAGAATAATTGAACTCCTTCCTTCATCAACTTCTGCAACTGACTAGCGGATAACAGCCCAGACTCCTTCTCCTCAAAACTCACCGACTTGCTACGACAATTAATATGAACATGGTTATGCTCTAACCAGTTCATTCCCAAGATTACATCCAATCCGCTCAACGGCAAGCAAACAAAATCCACAACAAAGTCTCTGTCGAAGATTGACAAGGGACACTGAGAACACACTAGAGAGGTAGTTACCGACCCCTTAGCTGGAGTGTCGACAACCATCTCTCCATTCATAGCAGACAATACAAGACCCAACTTCTTACAACAATCAGTAGCAATAAAGCAATGAGTAGCACCAGTATCAACAATAGACTTTAAAGGAGTACCATTAATGAAGCAAGTACCTCTAATGAGTCCATCATCTTCAGAAGGCTCTTCACCTGCTAAAGCGGACACTTTTCCGCTGGACCTTTCCTTCTTCGGCTTCGGACACTGAGTACTGATATGCCCTCCTTCACCACAGTTGTAGCAGACCACTTGTAATATCCCCAATTTTCACTATTTAAATTATTTGGCGTGAAATGATTTTTATTGATTTAAATGAGTTGCATGAAAATAATGTGTTAAAAAAAATAATTTGTTTGGATTGTCAATTAATTTAATTGTGTGACAAATTGAGTTGGTTGAACTATATTTAGTTAGATAGAGCTGGTGGGAGTTATTAGGAATGAAATGTGTAAGTGAGGGGCAGTGTAGTCTTTTACCTTATCCCTTTTATAAGCCCATTCAGTTGGAACTTCATTCTTCATTTTCTTAGAAATTCAGCAAGATTGAGAGGGAGAGGAGAGGAGAGTGCGAGGGAGAAGAAGAGAGGAGAGTTCCTCAGAAATTCCATGCATGTCAGATCCCCCTCCATAATCAGAATCAGGTTATCCTCCTCTTCCTTTTGCTACCAAAATCGTGGCCACCCTCCACCTCCACCACATTCCACCATTGAAGACCCACCAAGCTCCAAGTAATGAAATCAGTGTTGCATGTGAGTTTGATGAGTGTTAGAACCCTTATCAGTCCCTGAATCGCGTATTGGAGCAACCTAGAGGGTAGTTCAGTGGCTGGGTTTTCGGTTGGAAGTTAATTGGAGCGGTTTGAGTAAAGTTGGAGTCACCGTGTGATCGTGATCGTGAAGTCTCGGTGTCTATTGCTATTGTCGTCCAAGAGGTGAGTTCTATAACTCACTAGGAAAAACATGAATATGAGTCTTTGAGTTTGAACGTGAATCGGGATGGACATAGGAACGATCGGAATAGAAAAGAAAACGTGAAAAAACTGTTTTCCTGAAATACTGTTTGTCACGCACGGATCGTGTGTATGGGCGCACGGGTCGTGCGTGAGATTCTGGAACCACTGGTGCTGTTTTTGAAAACGCGCACAAGTCGTGTGCCAAGGCGCACGGACCGTGCGTATCTCTCTGATGCGACATTTTGAAATACGTCCTAAGTCGT
This sequence comes from Astragalus membranaceus, assembly GCA_039519185.1. Lineage (NCBI taxonomy): Eukaryota > Viridiplantae > Streptophyta > Magnoliopsida > Fabales > Fabaceae > Astragalus > Astragalus membranaceus. The sequence continues at coordinate 81,972,888 of CM076851.1, read as the reverse complement.
TCCGATTGGTCCTAAGTCCCTTCCCATCCACTCCCCAAGGTTCCCCTAGGATGGGAACACCGTAATTCTACATGTTTAGCTTTGACTAAAGTGGTAGTATTGATCGGGAAGTAATTCGGGATCGCAAAGGAATGACACGATAAATGATGGACACGCACGGATCGTGTGTATGGGCGCACGGGTCGTGCGTGGTCTTCGGGTTGCCTATTTTAAAAAGTGTTTTAAATCATTCCGAACGATTCCAATTGCTTTCTAATCCCTCCTTCCACCTTCCCCAATGTTATTATAATTGAATTGCCCTGAATTGAGTGGTGATTGATTATGATTGGTTGTGTTTGGATTACGTTCAGGTTAAGTGAATGCTCATGTGATTGACCATTGATTTCATGTTATGAATTTGTGTTTGATGTATTGTGCTGGAATGACTGGTTTAGTAAGATTGATAAGATAAGTTAGCAAACCTTAGTAATCCATGAGAGATCACTTAATAATTAGACTTAGTTAGTAATTAGATCACGTTAGTAATGAGTTTATGTTCAGTTCAGTTTATTATTATGCTATTATCATGTTTAAGTTCATTGTTGAGTTCAGTCCAGGTATATCATCATATATATCTTTAGTCGGGGTGACGACCCTATTTAGTTTAGTGTGCTAGGGGAGAGGCAGTCATGAGCCTTATGAACCTAGGCCCCGTTAGGGACCCAGCCGATTAGTGGGGACGGGTTCACCGGAAGCTTATTATGCCAAGTGACCGGTGACACGCTATAACTTTAGTTAGTGTTGTATCTTGTAACCGGCTTGAGGGTTACGAGGTCAACTTTTAGTTAGTTAGCCACATAGTCAACTTTGAGGACTATGATTTATGAGTTAAGTAAAATGAATCAAGCATAATTGAACCGAGAGAATTAGTAAGGGGTCGCGATAGAACTCACTGAGACAAGTTGTCTCACCCAATCCATTGTTGTTGTTTTTCAGTTAAGCAGGGAAAGATGAAGACCGTGAGGCACGGCTATGAAGATGCTTGAGGAGCAGCCGCTATCTCTATTTCTTTATGTCTTGTATTTCAGTTTCCCTTGTATCTCTGTATTTTGTATTCAGTTTCTTAGATGTACGATGGTACGACTTATGTTTTTAAGTTGTAAATCGCTTCCGCATACTTTCTATTTTGGTGCTGAACACTAGTTGAGCGATGTAAGAACGTTTTATGTATTTTTCATGTTAAGTTATGTAACGCGCTTGATGGTTTTTAGCATCGAGTATTAGTGTGTGTTCAGTATTCAAAACAGGAAGTACTCTGATGTATGCCAGTAGTGCATTTCGGTAACTTCTACAAGTTAGAAATTATTGGGGTGTTACAATTAGTATCAGAGCAGTTCGACCCAGTCGGACTTAGAATCATGCGTCTCTTAAGTCCTCTAAGTGTGATTCCTCTTAGTATGCTATTAGACGTTTAGCCTGATCAACTAAACACTTTGTGCATATTTCGCAGAATCATGGCTGGTGGAAGTAAGAGAAGCGTCCCTGTCAATTCTCAATCTGAATGGATGAAGAACGTGACCGTGAATCAGCAACAGATGATGCAGGACATGATGTGGATGCATCACGAACTGATGAGTCAGCAGCGAGCGTATGTTGAAGAAACAAATCTCAACGGATCGAATGAGGGAAGGAAAGCATATAGGAAAGGGAAAAAGAAGGCATTGGAATTGCCAACCCCAAGTGATGAACCGAGGAATACCTCCAGCAAAGGAAAGCAAGTTGTGGTAGCTGAAGCCCCGAGATCCGTTAAGTGTTCGGCGTGTGGAAGGCCCCACAACGGAAGGTGTCGTCGAGGATCAACCGCGTGTTTTTATTGCAAAGGAGAAGGGCATTATGCTAACAAGTGCCCAGTAAAGAAGAGGAAGGCGACTGAATGGTCCACTCCGGAGGAAGAACCAAGAGGTGCCTCCAGCAAGGGTAAGCAAGTGCAGGCGTCGGAATTATTAAAGCCCGCCAACTGTGGCAAATGCGGAAGGCCCCATGGAGGAGAATGTCGTATGGGAACGACGGTATGTTATTATTGCCAAGACGAAGGGCATTACGCTCACGAGTGTCCGGCGAAGAAGAGGAATCGAGAGGAAACTTCTACCCCCGCGCGTGGAAGAATCTATGTGTTGGACGCTCAGAAGGGCAAAGCTGATGACAGTTCGGCGAAAGGTATTTCTTAGTCCAATTTTGAGGACAAAATTTTTAAAAGTTGGGGTGATTGTAATATCCCCAATTTTCACTATTTAAATTATTTGGCGTGAAATGATTTTTATTGATTTAAATGAGTTGCATGAAAATAATGTGTTAAAAAAAATAATTTGTTTGGATTGTCAATTAATTTAATTGTGTGACAAATTGAGTTGGTTGCACCATATTTAGTTAGATAGAGCTGGTGGGAGTTATTAGGAATGAAATGTGTAAGTGAGGGGCAGTATAGTCTTTTACCTTATCTCTTCATTTGCAGTCTCCAACCTCTGCCTAGCCTCTAACCACCAGTCATCAGCTTTCTCAGCTAGCATATGCGTACCATAGCGGACCTTCTGTGCTGGAGTACAATCCATCACTCGAAAAATCCTCTCCATTTCTTTCAACCAAGCCAAAGCACCATCGGTATCATACCTGCCCTTGAACGTAAGCGGATTCTCTCTCTGAAATGTCGCCAGACTGCGAGTCCCAGCATTCTCACCAGCATTCTGCTGATTCTCCACAGCCTGCGCCATAGCAGCTAGAGTAGCAGCAATTGCAGCATCGTTCCTCCCAGCCATTTCAATTCACTCGCTACAAAACATAACAACAGTTAGATATAATTGACAACACACCATTGTCAATTGACACTACGACTGGACAACTTGGCCGGACAGACCGAACTTTTGCTTTGATACCACTAATGTAACACCCCTTTTCTACCCGGTAATTATTTAATAAAATCAGAGTTACAAAAAAATTATTTCATACCTCGAAAAGAGATGTCACACATTCATCAATAACCAAAAAGTCACATACGGTATATAACGCTTTATCAAAAAGGGACTAAGCCCATAACACCGGTTTAGTTAACCACATCGCCAAAAATACATCACCACGCAGCGGAATAGAAATAAGTTTTCAAAACATAAAGTCATAACGTCCTAAATGGACTCTAAACAAATAAAATGCAACAGTCAAAGTCTAACGGTTATCCCCCCTTGAGTGTTACATATCAAAGCAAAGGACACCGACTCGGACTAGCGAAGGTAGCTAAGCCTTCACTCGGGATCACCTGCACGTTACCGCATAGGGGTAACATTCAAACAGAAGGGGTGAGATATCTTCAATATAATAGCGTAAATGATAGGAAATATGCTAGAATATGACAACTATATCTACCACTTTACTACACACATCGAATTATAAACACACGTCAATTATGAACACCACAATCAGTCTCCAAATGTCATGATAATGCATGATGGCAACCCACACCAACGGGCATATGCATGTGGTACCAAATCACCAAAATTTTGCCTGTAAATAGAGGCGTCACCAAAATTGAGAGCTTTCACACCCGGCTCACCAATTCACAAAAATTGAGCTTTCACACCCGGCTCACTAGTTTTAGAAAAATTGAGCTTTCACACCCAGCTCCAAGACCAAAGGCCTTCACCAAAATAAATGCGTATGCTGTATGCGACACCATGAATGCACACAGACAATCACCATAAATTAGTCACAATGTGACACACCAAAATCAATCACCGAACATCACCAGAATTGGGCTTTCACACCTAGCCCAACGACACCGAAACACCAAGACTACCCGAAACAACGGAACACTAAGATTTGGAGCCTTCACACCTAACTCCAACAACACCAAGGTTTGAGCCTTCACACCTAGGTCAAACAGCACTAAGACACCAAGAGGACAACAATTCTCCAAAGTATTGGGACGACGACAATTTTCCAAAATATTTGAAATGCGACAAATTTCCTTTTTCCTAAAACGGCAACATTTAACGGTTAAGCCAACGGCTAACAATTTCCAGAAAAATAGATCACTTTCCTTAAATTAGAATATTCAGCTAGGCCTCTGAATAAGCTTTCCAAAACATTTTGAAACGTCTCAATCGGACTCCCGAGTCAAAAGATATGTTGAAAACAAAACCAGGGAAAAACTGAGACACATGCTGAAAACGGCGCCCAGGAGCAGGGCGCCTAGCAGGGAAACGCAACACAGAAGACTGGCGCCCAGGAGCAGGGCGCCCAGCAACAGGCAACACAACTGAACCTGGAGCCCAGGAGCAGGGCGCCTAGCAACACTGCAGAAAATGGCTCCCTTGGCGCCCAGACCACCTGGAACACCACAGAAACGCACCATGGCACAGGAATTGGCACCCTTGGCGCCCAGACAGCCTACAGCACAAAACGCAACACAGAACCGAGACACGCACCAGACACGGAAACGGCGCCCAAGGCGCCCCTGCGCCAAGACAGCGCGCAACGCAACCCAGGAACAGGCGCCCATGGCGCCCCTGCGCCAAGACACAGCAACGCACACACACTGGCACACGGGACACCCACCAGACATGGCGCCCATGCACAGGGCGCCAGAAACAGCAACAGAACAATCAAGGCAACAGGGCCAGGCACGGCGCCCAGGCACAGGGCGCCAGAAACAGCGCTACAACATCCAGAGATGGCGCCCAGCACTAGGGCCCCAAAAACAGCATCTAGGACAATGGCGCCCATGGCGCCCTAGGGGTCAATATTTTCGTTATTTCACCAATTTAAATCACCAATCCTTAACCACCAATGTCAATCACCATAAATTGTCAATCACAACACCAAACAACAATTAATCAAACACTTAGCATGCAATTCGTGATAACAACAATGAACATCAGTTTTTTCTAGAGTTACAACAAATCACCAACAAGCCAATGTTTCAATTAACATAATCATGATATAACCATCATAAAATCAACATCAAAATCAAACCCTAGCCATCATAGGACCTATTCCCACATAACCCCATCATAAAACCCTATTATAAGGAAGAACCCCACCCTTACCTTATAGTAGGAGAGCACTAATCCTCTTGATCAAGTCACCAACAATAACCTCAGCAACACAGCTTCCTTCTTCTCCTTGAATTCGCGAAACCCTCTTCTCCTTCTCCCTTGGATGCGCCGAATTCTCCTTCTCTTCTCCTCTCTCTATTCGCGACCCTTTTCTCTCTTTTCTCACCCAAATCGCAAAATGAGACCAAACCCTAGCCTAGGCGCTTCACCTATGCGCCTAGCTAGTGGGCTTTGGATCACGGGCTTTCCTCCAGCTTAAGCCCGATCACTAACACTACCTCCTAATATCCAATTATACGCCTCTTAATCAAATGCTAATATAATTACACCAACTGAAATGAATAAATGAATAAATGGATACCTAAATATTTAATTAAATAATTTAATTAAATATTTGGGCGTTACACCGACGAGTTCCCCGGTGAGCGACCTGCCACTCCAGTGAGATTCTTCTTCAGACCGTCCTTGCTTAGTGTCTCTGGGCGATCTCCCTACCCCTACTTCAGGTAACCACCTTAGCTCTCTTTTTAGTCTGGCCTCCATTCCTACTTTTATCGAGGAGGGGGTGTCAGGCCCGGGGTCGACCTTGTCGCCCCCTTCTGTGAATCATCTTTCTGGGTGGTCCTGACTTCTTTTCCCCCTCCTTGGAGGGTAGTTTTATTCTGGCGTGGACGAAGCAAACCGCCCATATTCCAGGTGAACCTCCAGTTCATTTGACTGAACACATCACTCGCCCAGCTACTTGTGAAGCGATGAGCGGGTCCTTATCCGAAGGTCGTTCTTACCCTTCTCCCACCGATAGGTCGAGTTCAGATACATTCTTTGAGAAACCAAATTGGGGTGGCACCATCGGTGACGATCGCTCTTGAGTTTCGATGGGCGTTATTAATATGGTGCCCTCGATAATCACACCTGGGGACGAGTTGCTTCGGTATTACGTGAAGATGGTAGGCGATCCAGGCCAACGATGGAGGGTCGAAGGCCCTGCTGCGGATGAGCATGTGGTCATTGTTCCTTCGACACTCAAATTCACCATGTTTTCAAACGTCCTTCGCGACATGAGAGTTCGCCCGCCCTTTACTTTTTTCCAACGTGCAGTTTTACGCTACTTGGGGGTCGCCCCGTCTCAGTTGCACCCCAACACTTGGGCGTTCATTAAGGTATTTGAGCAACTGATGGGAGTGATGGGGCGTGATTGCTCTCGCTCTCTTTTCTTTAAGATCTTTGAAATGAGCAGGCGTCTCGAGCCCAATAGCAACAGGACACGGTGGGAGCATTTAAGCATTAAAGGTCATCAGGACTTCAAAATTTTCAAGCCCTATTCTGATTCATTAAAACCTTGGAAGCATTCTTTTATATGGATCATGCCCGTTTGTGATGAGGCTTGCAAAGCGGTCGATTCTTTGGACAATCGGGGAAGAGTGACTCGTTTTAAATTTCCCATGGGGTGGACATACACACATTATCGCTGTAGTCTGATCACATATAGGACTCGATGTCGCCTTCGGGAGAGCGACTTGGAAATTCTTGAACTACTCGAGAATATGGCTTCTTGGATGAATGATGAGATGATTAAATGCTACCGGTTAGCACAGGTTCGGAGTGACGCTGAGTTTGAAATCTTCGTTTTTCTTTCATTACTCGTTCAGCGTTCTAATCGTTTTTTAATCTTCTTGTAGGTGAAATGGCCAACGCCGGGTATGAAGAACTTATGAGGAGGGATGATTTAAATGCCGCCAAAGCTGAGGCGGATCAGAAAGTGAAGTCCGGGGAGATCAAACTCAACGGGTTATCAGATAAGGTTAAGGAGCTTGAAGAGGGGGTTGTCGGTCTGAAGAAAAACTTTGAAGTTATGGAGAAAGATCAGTTGGTCTTGCGTAAGGAGCGAGATGATGCTTTGGGGGAGTATGATCAGTTGATTGGATCTACGGTGGCTTTATGCAAATAGCGGTTTGACGAAGCCTTGGCTCAAGTGAAATATTCTATCCCAATCATGAGATCGACCCCAACATCATCAATAATGCTCACTCCCTTCGAGACGGCCGCATCGTTCAACCTGCAGAGAAGGATGAGGACGGAAATATTATCAAGCCTGAGACTGTGGTTTACGAGCGACCTACATAATTTATTTGATCTTTTGTTTAATGGACCCTTCGTGGGTTTGTACTTATTTGGGCGGCTTTGGATGTCGCCCTCGTTGTTGTAATATGCACTTAAGGAGCCCGGTCTTTCCCGGGCAAATCTCTTTTAATACACTCTCTTTTTATTTTACTTGCTTGTGCTCGTTCTTTTACGTTGAATATTTAAGACCGTTCTTTTCGCTGGATATTTATGATCGTCCACAGGCAGTTTACCGGATCTCTATCCAGATTGAACTCGCTCGTGGAGGTGCGGCCGTCTCGTTAGGTCGCTTTGTTTGTACCTTGGTTCGTCCAAGTACTTTAATCTTAACGGGCGGTTTACCAAACTCGGTTCAGTTTTAACTCGCCACGTAGGTCGTTGACCCTGTGGGGTTATGCTTAGGGTCCTAATTGGGGGCCAGTTTCCCTTGAGAAGCATTCTTCTGACTGATGCTGGCTCTTCGAAAGATGAGTTGTACCAAAGCAAAGTCTCTTGGGACGACCTTGGCGTTGTGCCGCGTGGCCATCCCTTGCTTGATCAACGCTTCTCTTAGGGCGGCCTATGAACAGAGTTCTTCAATCAAATCAAGTTCCTCTCTGATCGCCTCCTCATTTTCTTGGAGCGGCTTGGGGTTTGTTGTTCTACAGCTCAGTTCCCCGATCTCGGCCGGGATAACTACGTCCGTGCCATAAACTAGCTTGAAAGGAGACTCGCCAGTGGTAGAGTGGGGGGTTGTCCTGTACGCCCATAGTACGTATGGGAGTTCTTCTGCCCATTTTCCCTTAACCTCATCTAACCGCCTCCTCAGCCCACGCAAGATGACTCTATTGGCGGCCTCTGTCTGACCATTGGTCTGGGGGTGCTCGACTACGCTTCACCCCTAGCTCGGTCAGGTACTCTTGAATGTTTTTATCAGTAAACTGGGTACTGTTATCTGAGACCAACACTTCAGGAATCCCGAAACGGGTGAGGATGTTCTTCTTGAAAAATTTCAAACAGTTCCTGGACGTGAAGGTTGCCAGAGGTTCGGCTTCCACCCACTTGGTGAAATAATATACCGCAACGACCAAGTATTTCAATTGCCCTGGAGCGACTGCAAACGGCCCCAAGAGGTCGATCCCCACCATGCAAACGGCCATGGTACAGTCATGCTATTTAATTCGACTGGGGGAGCGACATGGATGTCTGCATGTCGCTGGCACTTATCACATTTCTTTACTATCTTTTTAGCATCGTCCTCCATTAGGGGTGTTCGCGGTGCGGTTTGGTTCGGTTTTGAGAGAAAAAGTGAACCGAACCGCAAGGTAAAACTACATGCGGTTTGGTTTGGTTCGGTTGGCTTCCTAAAATAAAACCGAACCAAACAACCGAACCAAACCAAACCAAACTAATGCGGTTTGGATTGGTTCGGTTGGTTCGGTTTTTTTCAAGACAAATCATAATTTAAAACGAAGTTAAAATTAACTAACATAAAAAATGGCTAACATTAATCTTTAAAAAAAAATCTACTCTAATATATGTAGTATATAAATTACGCTCTTTTAATTCTTTTAAGATAGTTAAGACAATGTTTAAAAGATTTTGAATTAAATATTTTATTGTAATTTTTATATATAACATAACAATATAGATTTTTTATAAGTGAGTCAAAGAATTAATTGTATTTGGACTTGTAAGTGAGTGAGAGTTGGGTTTTAGTTGCATTTGGGCTAGTAAGTTAGTAAGGAAGGTTGTTAGTTAATAAGTCTTAGTGTTACTTGCGGTTTGGTTTGGTTTGGTTCGGTTTCTATAATCAAAACCGCGAGCCGAACCAAACCGCGCGGTGCAATGAAAAAAAGAACCGAACTAAACCAATAAGAAGCGGTTTTTTGCGGTTTTCGGTTTGGTTTGGTTCGGTTTGCGGTTTTCTATTGGTTTGGTTCGGTTTTAAACACCCCTATCCTCCATTATGGGACAATAATATCCCACGCTTAATGCCTTTTTTGCTAAAGCTCGAGCTCCAAGGTGGTTTCCACATATCCCCTCATGTATCTCCCTTAAGACATAACTAGCCTCCTCTGGTGGGAGACATTTCAAGAGTGGCATCGAAAATCCTCTTCGAAAAAGCTTCCCCTCAAATGTCGAGTAAGATGCCGCTCGCCTACGTACCAAGACTGCTTTTTTGTGGTCACCTGGTTCTTCTCCGTCTTTGATGTATCTGAGGATAGGGTCGATCCAACAATCTTCTAGATCGACCATGCAAATATTCGGAGTCAGAGAGACATCAAGTCGGACACTGGGCTGAGATAGGACTTTCTGAATCACACTTCTATGGTTCCCAGGGTTTTTCATGCTGGCCAACTTTGATAATATGTCCGCCCTGGTGTTTTCTGATCGAGGGATGTGTTTTACCTCTGCATATTCAAACTGCCCGAGTAGTTCTCTCACTCTTTCCAGATACCTTTGCAAGATCACATCCTTGGCATCGAAAATTTCTTTGATTTGGGATACTGCCAGGAATGAGTCCGAGTGCAGTGTAACACAACTTTTCTACCCGGAATTTTTTTGACAAAAATCAGAGTTTCAAAAACATTTTTCACTACACCCACAAGGGATGCCACATTTACACCATTAAAACGTCACACGTCAATAATAAAATTCACCCTTAAAATAGTACGATACATAGCAGTAACTCCATCACCACGCAGCGGAATAAAATAAAGGTTTCAACGGGTAATCATAACATCACCATAAAACTTCAGAAATTGGATAATAAAGACAAATAAATAAGACTAGCGTTCATCCCCCCGAGTGCTACGTATCAGAGCGACGACACCGACTCTACTAGCGAAGGTAGAAATGCCTTCACTTGCAATCACCTGCACGTTACCAGCATAGGGGTAACATTCACACAGAAGGGGTGAGATATCTAACATTATAATAGCATATATGATAGGCAATATGCTAGAGTTACGACAACTATATCTACCGCTTCACAACAACATCAAATTTGCAATCACCAAAAATCATCACCAATGTCATGAGTAATCCACCAGAGACAATCAACAACAATAGTCATTTAAGTGATGCAACAACACCAATATCAACAAATGGTCATAGACCCATCACCTATCACCTTAGCCAATAAAATAGGCACATCACCTCTTATATCATCACCAATAACACCAATCATCACCAAGAACACCTACACCTATAGGACAGTCCAACAACCTCACCAACAATCACCGACCCCAAAGACACCAATAAATTTACAACATCAATGGCAACAACAATTTTACAATACCGAGAACAACGACAATTTACATCACATGGAACGACAACAACTTTACAACACCATTGCCAACGACCACCGGGGCAGCCACCCAGGCGCCCCAAACCACCAGAAAATGGCGCCCTTGATGGCGCCCAGCAAGCCAACAACACAGAAAATGGCGCCCAGGAGGGCGCCTAGCAGCAAAACTGACAAGGCAGGAACTGGCGCCCAGCAACATGGCGCCAACAACATCAGCAGCAAAACAGGAACTGGCACCCAGCAACAAGGCGCCAACAACATCAGCAACAAAACAGGAACTGGCGCCCAGCAACAAGGCGCCAACAGCATCAGCAACAAAACAGGAACTGGCGCCCAGCAACAGCGCACCTAGCGCAACAGCAACACAAACAGACATGGCGCCCAGGAGCAGGGCGCCTAGCACAACAGCAGCAACAACAGACTTGGCGCCCAGGAGCAGGGCGCCTAGCACAACAGTGGCAACAACAGACTTGGCGCCCAGCAACAGGGCACCTAGCACAACAGTGGCAACAACAGACTTGGCGCCCAGCAACAGGGCGCCTAGCACAACAGCAACACAGGCAGGCAAACAGCAACAGCAGAACATGGGAACATCACTGGGCGCCTAGGGCGCCTTCCTCAACAACACAGAAATGCACAAGACAACCCTGGGCGCCTAGGGCACCACTTTCAGCAACACAGGAACACACTGGGCGCCTAGGGCGCCACTTTCAGCAACAACCAAAGACAGAACACCATGACTGGGTGTAACACCCCTTTTCTACCCGGAAATTTTTTGATAAAAATCAGAGTTTTCAAAACGTTTTCAATACACCCACAAGGGATGCTACACTTACACCGTTAAACATCGCACGCGAATAATAAAGTTTTACCATTAAAGCAGTGCAACACCTAGCACGTCATAACATCATCAAGCAGCGGAATAAAATCAAGGTTCAATTAAATAATTATAACACCACCATAAAACTTCAAAAATTAGAATAATGGAAACACTAATAAAGCCTAGCGTTCATCCCCCGAGTGCTACGTATCAGAGCGACGACACCTGACTCAACTAGCGAAGGTAGACTTGCCTTCACTCGCAATCACCTGCACGTTACCAACATAGGGGTAACATTCAAACAGAAGGGGTGAGATATCTAACATTGTAATAGCATACATGATAGGCAATATGCTAGAGTTATAACACTATATCAACCGCTTCATAACAACACCAAATTACAAATCACCAAAACTAACACCAGCATCATGAGTGAGTATATGAGATGCAACCCACACCAACGGGTATATGCATGTGGTACCAATCATCACCAATAAAGTAGCCAATAAGGGCAACATCACCTATATGAGCATCACCATCATCACCTATAGCTCCAAGGCCGAAGCCTTCATCACCAAAAATATCATGCATATGAAATGTATGCGACACCATGAACAACACATCAAAACACTCAACAACGATGGTCATCTATGTGACACATGTTATACCCCAATTTTGTCCGCCCAAGTCAAAAAAAACATTTTTCAGAAAAATGGAAAACAGTGGATTGGTGCATTTATGTGTGTTCGTCCCCTATTTCGCATTTTTATTTAAATTACGCACGCGCCAGTAGTAACTGTGTGAGCTGCCCTGTGCCCTCTTCATTTGGCACGTGTCTTTATTTTCATCAAAAAGGGCCATTTATTGATCATTATTAATTTTTGGCACCCAAAAACATTTTTCTTAATTTTTAGGAATTTTAGGAAATAAAATGGTGCATATTTTTGCATTTTTGGGCAAGAAACAAGTTTTTAGGTCAAAGGGCATTTTGGTCATTTTTGCAAAGTAGGATAATTTCTCATCAAGAATCATTGTGCACTTTTAAGGGAATTTATTTGGGGCAAATGTTTTGAGTTATATGTGTGTTGTGCATGCATTGTTGATTTTGTACAAAAAGTCAAATTTAAAAAAGTCAACAGAAAAGGAATATTCTTCAAAAATGCAAGGAGAGGTTTTATATCATTTTTGGGCATAGTGATCTCATGAAAATGGCCCATTCATTTATATTCCTAGTATTTGGCCCAATATGGTTAGATTTTATGGAATTATATTGTGAAGAATAATAAAAAAAAAAGAGAGATAATGGAAGGTTCATGAAGGGGACAAATAGTACAATAGTACAAGATGACAACTTGCAAAACTTGGGCACCACTCTCCCTCTCATATTTTCGCCTACCCCTTCTCTTCTCCTCCAAGTTTTCATTTTTTTTGCCCTTTGCAAAGTGTGATTCAATCCTCACCCTCCATTCAAATTTTAAATGAAATCCTAGAACAATAGGTGATGCACAATGACCATTATGCTCTTAAACCTAATTGCACTCCCTCATTTGTGCTTTCTCAATGCCCTCAATCCATGTGATGATTAATCCTAGCCTTTGACTCAAATTTGAAGTCCAATCCTAGAGCACATTAAAGGCACAAAGACTAAAATACACCTAGACCTACTCCCACTCTATAAATACCTCACTAATCTCACCTCACACAATCTTTTGCCTCACAATTCACTCACACAACCCTCACACAATTTTCCCTTCTCCATTTCCTCTCTTTGGCCGAACCCCCTACCCCCCAATTCCTCCTCCATTATTTTTCAATTCACTCCCATTTTCTATCTCAAATCCACTCCTACTTCACATATCATCCTTCTCTTCTACTAAAACCTAATTGTTCATCATCTAACCTCAAGAATCAAGGCAAGGGGTGCAAGTTTCATTGAGGTTTGTGGAGGATTTAGTTGATTTCTGGTCTTGTTCTTCATATCACTCCCTTCATAGCTTGGATTCAAGGTAAAACTTCAAAACTCTTGCATTTTCTTCATTTTTGCATAATCTCTCTTCTCCTCATCTCAACTCCTTCATATATTGTTGTTGTTGCTTTGAGGAGCCATCTCAAACACTATTGACAAGCACTTAGGGAGGCTTGGGTGTTTGAGGTGGCTCCTTGGCTTTAAAGGAGTTGTTCTTGTGTTTTCTTGCATTTTCTTGTATTTTGAATCTTGTTTGCCTAATTTTCATCAAATGAAAACTCATTCTCATACTCCATGTGCATTCGGCCATGAACTCTATTTTAGGGTTTTTGTGTGTTCTTGTTCATTTTATGATTTGGGTTTGAATAATTGTTGATCTTGGACCATACATAGCCTTGGGTTTGGGCAAGGAAAATAGGGTTCATGTTGCTTGTTTTGTTTTCTTTAATTTTGAATGAATAAATGCATGATTTGGCTAATGTTTGTTTTAGGAACTTGCATGATAGATTAGGTCCTCTTCTTTTGTGTTGTTTTGTGTGTTAATTTGTCAATTTTTGCATGAAATAAGTTGATGATTCCATGCTTGTATGCATTCGGCCATGACTAGGGTTTTTACCCCTTTGATTGCTTGAAGATTGTCATTTTGATTGTGGTTGAGTAAATGCAAGTTGTGTCATTGTGTTTTTTTAACTTTTTACCATTTCATTAACTTTTTACTTTTACAATCTCATTCACTTTTTATCACTTATTTAATTAAACTTTTTACCACTTTGCATTCTTTTCTTTTACTACTTTGCATCAAAACTTCTTACCATAACTCATCTAACCTTTTACCACTTTGAACCATGAATCATTTACCTAAAAACCCAAAGACATTTCGCATACTTCATGCATCCTCTTACTTATTCTTCCATATTCATTTCTAACTTACATATTCACATGTCCATGCATACTCAAATGTTCATACCTTACACAATAATTATGCTCATGCATTCATAGTCTTGTATGCTCAGTCTTTCATTCATGCATAGTCTTATATGCTTATTCATTCATGCATAGTCTTGTATGCTCACGCATTTGCATATTTGCCTAATCATGCCCATCATTGCTTGCATGTTCATTCATCTAACCTAGATCATTCTATGCCTATAATCAATTGTATTCTCTTGTTCGTGATGCCACTTAAATGTTTTGATTTAATTGTGTGCAATTCCTCCCTCATGCATGTACTCTTATATGAAGACGTAAGCCTACTCACCTGTGGTAGCATAGAGTCATTAAGATAAATGCACACCCTTAGAGATTGTTGTCCGTCCCGTAGCAATTCTCACACACACACACACAATTGTTTTGAGAACTTTTGAGATTGTTGCCCGTCCCGTAGCAATTCTCACACACACGCACAATTGTTTTGAGAAATTTATCTTGCATCATTGACAATTAAATCCCTTGATTGTATTGGCATGCTTAATCTTAGTTGATGATCAACATGTTCATGATTGCTTGATTAGTTGAATATGTTTGAACTTCATTCATTCATTTTGCATTTGGTTATGGACTTGGAATTTGGTTGAAATTGTTCTACTTTGTTTTTCCAAAACTCTTTTCCAAAACCCTTCTTCAAAACTCCAATAAGACCAAATTGTCATCAATGATCACTCGCGCTGTTGCCGTTTGGTTGTTGGTGACGATTTCATTTTCAAAAAAGAGTTAGTAGCGCGGCCACTCAAAACCGTTGTTGTTTGGTCATCGCGAACACTCGAATCAAAAACAAAACCGATTATCATTAATAATCACCTGCGCCGTTGCCGTTTGATTGTTAATGATGATTTCATTTCCAAAAGGGTTTTGGCAAGGGATGGACTAGCTCTAAAACCATGTAGCATTCAAATTATACAACAACTTGTTACTAGTTAGTGACATTTACAATTTCAAATCTTTTTCATAACCAAGAACGCTTTCAAACATCAAAAACATTTTCAAACATCAAAAAGCCATCTCACAAACCAAAAATCAATTCGATTGCGAAAACCCTTTTGATTACTTAAAGCAAAACCGATTATCATTAATGATCACTCGCGCCGTTGCCGTTTGATTGTTAATGATGATTTTTCCCGATAGTTAGTAGTGTGGCCACTCTAAACCGTTTTTGTTTGGTCATCACGAACGCTCGACCTCTTTGCGAAAACATTTTCTTCGTTAAACAAAAACCAATCGTCATTGATAATCACTCGCGCCGTTGCCGTTTGATCGTTAATGACGATTTCATTTTCCAAAGAGTTAGTAGTACGACCACTCTAAACCGTTGTTGTTTGGTCGTCACAAACGCTCGCCCAATTGCGAAAAACTCTCAAACCATTTTAAAAACCAAAAACCCAGAACTACGTGGCTTTGAATTCTCCATCGCACCGGGAGATACGTAGGAGCGGATACTCTCCGTCAAGCACAACAAACAAAAAACATTTTTCCTTTCAAAAACCAAATACCTTTCCAAAATAAAACATTTTTCAAAACAAGAACTACGTAGCTTTGAATTCTCCATCGCACCGGGAGATACGTAGGAGCGAGCGGCTAACTCTCGTTAAGCGCCAAAAATAAAAATTTTCATTAAGTCTTCTCATTCCCTTTGAGGCAAATTTAGGTATTTTCCAAATCAACACTTAAAACCACACGTTTAATTAAAGGTTCCCTTTCGGTAGAAAGGAGGTGTGGGGTGCTAATACCTTCCCCATGCCTAACCGACCCCCGAACCCAAATCCTCCGGTTTTCAAAAAGGCCATCCGCTTTCCAAAAAGGTTTTTCTTCAATATTTTCCTTATAAAAAATATTGGTGGCGACTTCATTGTTTTAAAAAGTTGTAAACGAAGAAAAATCCCCTCAGGGACCTTTTCGGGTGCAACAGCTGGCGACTTCACTGGGGACGTTTCCTTTTTAAGTGAGTCAAGCCTAATTAATTAAATGTGTGGTTTTTGTTATTGATTTGATTTGGATACCTTGTTTGCTTCTATCCCTTTCAGTTTCCTTTTCTTTCTTATCATGTTGTATGCATGTGCATTTGTTTTCTTTTCTTCCATGTTTGTTTTCCTTCCTCCTCCTTGCTTATGTGCTTAGTACCCTCATGCATTTCCCTAATCCCAATCATGTTCCCTTCTTCTTTGCTCCCTTTCTTCAAGGTAAGCTCATGCATTTCTCCCATATTCTATCATGATCCCCTCTTCTTGGCTCCCTTTCTTGAGGTAAGCAATGCACTTGATTGTTGTTGAAACCCTAGGCTAGCTTATTTGATATTAAACCCTAGGGTAGACAACATGTTATTGCTTGCTTTTGTCTGGACTGTTCTGGATTTTCATTTGCAGGTGGGGTGATATGTGTTGGGTAGTTTTAAGTGGTATGTCCTTGCCACACACACTCATACCCTTATGATTATGTGCTTTGAGAGGGGCCTAAAACCCAAGGTCTGACAAAACTTAGGAGAAGGGCATACAAGTTGTATGTTGCATTGTAGTTTAGGCATGTCTTTCCTAAAAAGAAAAAATAAGAAGATTTTCAAAAGAGAAAAAGAAGAAAGAGTTGCCGTTGTAGCCTTTCTTTTGCCGGTCCGTACGAAGTGACATATGACCCAATTTATTTTCAAAAAGGGAGAAAGAGTTACCGCTGTAGCCTTTCTCTTACCGGTCCATATGAAATAACGTACGGCCCGCATTTTCCAATTTTTTTTTTGAATTAATGCCAATAAGGACTTTTCTCTAAGTTGCATAGGCATAAAACATCATCATCATTTGCATACATCCCCGCATTGCATAAAACATAAGTTTCTACAACTCATGCACGCATCATTGCATCTCACTAAAGTTTGTTTGCCGAGAATCACAAAGTAACATCTTGTCATAGGCACGGTGTGGAATCAAAAGTGAAACAGCGTACACTCCGAGGTGTTTGTTTAAGTTTGAATGCATGGAATGTGCTTTGTTTCGCTTATTGATTCTAACCTTGTTGTGTTTCAAAGAAAAAATAATCAAAATCCACCGTTAAACCTATGGCAAGACATAGTACACCGTGATTCCCGGCACCAAGACAAACAGGAAGTCATACATATTGCATTGCACTTGCATTCAAACAAGTATTAGTGCATACCGTCTTTTATCAAAAATAAATCAAAAATCAAGAAAAATCAAAAATTGTTATTTTCCACAAGTTTTTAGAAAACATACTACATGCATTTTTTCTTTGCATCACGAAAATAATCAAATAAACATCTCATGTTGCATGAATTATTATGACCACAGGAGAGTTAAAAGCTTTATTTTGGAGAGAAGCCATGCATGCTAAAGTCAAAATCAAATTTTGTACTGTACTCTCCAAATGAAAAGCTTATAATTCCCCGACGCGATAAATCCACATTCATCCATTCGCATTCTCATTTCATTCACATTTATTCATTTGCATTCTCATTTCATTCGCATTCTCATTCCATGCGTATTTATCCATTTTGCATTCTCATTTATTTGCATATTTACATCATGCATAAAAAAATGAGCATAATTCTAGAGAAACAATAATAATTCTAAAAAAAAATTGTGATGAGAGGTGAGACGTTCTTGCGAAGTTTTTTTTTATTCATCTTTGGTAAAGTTTAGTCTTACTTAGTTGCAAACTCAAGGTGTTTCAAGGCACTCGGTTTTTCAAATCAGCAGTTTGTTCACATTTTTCAACAAAGCATTGCATCTCACTCACCCCATGATGAATGACCGAAATGGTCCACAAATTTTTTTTCTTTCACGTTTTAACTAATGTTAACTCTCTGCGAAGCATTCGTGTAGTAACTTCTGTGTGACATGTGTCTTTATTTTTGTTTGAGTCAGTTAGCGTCCCTACATTGTCATCATCCCTCGCCCAAGTCTAACCCCACCCCGACCACCCATAAAGTACATATCCCCCAAATTAGTGCATAGTTGGATTTTTGGTTGGTCCCCCTAATGAAATACCACTCTTGGTCCTCCATACTGGGGCAAATTTGTCGTCACTAGATATCTTGTTAACATTGTATTCCTTTGGTGCAAGTCTTTTTAAAAGTAAAAAAAAAAATCAAAAAAGCTCGTTAGGTCGAAAACTCGTAAGAGCGGCCTAAGCAAAAATTAGAGCATGAAAAGAAATAAAGAAAAAAGAGCAAATATATGAAAGTAAATAAATTATTGTCCTTGGGTTAATTTTTGAGAAAACAAGCAATCATGATTTTGAAATGAAGTTTGGCCATCATTCCATATCCAAAAACACCTTAAGCCAAAAATCTCAATCACCCTAGACAAGGATCAATCTCACATCAAAAATTGTTTATCACCTTTATCAGCTCACTTAGCTCAAAAGAAAGAGAAAGAAAAATCACACCAAAAAAAAAGAAGAAAGTGGAAAAAGAGAGGATTGAAAAGGAAAAATCCTGAAAAAAGAAGCAAAAGTAGTAGAAATGGTGAGCTGATACCATTAAACGCATGAGAGATCCTTGTCTGAAATAAACCCTCAAACACTTCCTTTGGCCTATCCTCCATAAACCCTTGACCACGTTACAACCCTGAAACAGGTTCATTTTACCGTGAGGCACATAAGAGGTTCTCATCTCAATAAAACCTCAAACACCTCATTGAGCCTAATAACTCATTCTTTCATAAACCATTAACCTAGCCAAATCATACCACTAAAAAAAACATCCGTTCCATCAATCATCAAATACTTCTTTGAGCCCAATTATCCCTCCCTTCATAAATCATTAACCATTAGCCACATCACAACTCCAAAAATCCATTCTGAACAATGACCGGTTGCTACTGTTTTCTCAAAGTTTTAATCTTAGGACAAATAAGTTTATTTATTTACAATATGTTTGCTCAAAAAAAAAACAAAAAAAAATCTCTCAAGAAAAAAAAAAGAAGAAACTCAAAAGAAAAAATAAATCAAAAAGGGCTTGCACCCCAAGATTCATTCAAGCTGCATCGACATAAACGCAAGGTCTAGTGATCACCAAGTGTAGCTTTCACCATAGCAAACTCAAGACTATCATAGTCTGAGAGTCATTCTAAAGACAACCAAAAGGTTAACGCTAGGATCTTCACCTAGATCCTAAAGTGGGGCACTCCTTTCACCATTTGTTCCACATGAGCTCCGAGAATATGTCCAGCATCCATCCCACACCGCACCCAGTCTATACATCCATACCAGACCATCTCCAAAAAACCAATAACCCTAACTCCGCCACCTTTCCTAATCTCACTAAAGGCAACCATTCGAAATACCATTCCAAGTGGGGCAACCTTGTCGCTCTTCACTCCACCTACAAATGGGGAAACTGACCCTACACCCATCTCATCCCCTTTTCCATACTCGCATCCATAAAACCATACCGGGGCAATTTCTCCATTCATTGTCCTACATGCTACTACTCTAGTCGGGGCAACCTTGTCCTTACCATAATTAGGGCAAAACCAAACTCCGTGGGTTGGGGAAAAGTCTTTTGCCTTCCACCTTTCATTCCAAAGCCAATTCATCATCTTCTACACCCCCAGCCTGTCACCACTAGACAGGGGCAAGTTATTCACTCACCGTCATCAAATCTAAAATTGGGGGACAGTCCTGCATTTCTTGGCTTGGAAAAACCTACCTTTCAAACACCAGTCAGTCATTCACCCCTTCATGTGCCACAAATAACCTCACCTTAGGCCTTTAGAACCCCAAGTTAACTGACTCATTCATCTATACTTGCACTACCATACATCTTTACTAAACAATGCTTCATAGAGAGAGAACACAAGTTGATAATGTGATATTGAGAATCCGTGTAGTTAACTTTGTGGACCTAAACCTCGATCATCATGGGTAATGGAAGATAAAATAAGCGAGCTTGCAAATACGGTCAAGTACTTTTCAACATCAGTGTCTGTAAATAACAACATTGGGATTGCCGAAGTTTGAATCCAATCTCATCTTTCCAAAGAATGATCAATATTTCTCTCCACATCTCGCATCCAAAGTCTCACATCTCATCACCACAAAAAAATGTTTTTGCACCCAATCATTCATATCATATCATATCATCGCATCATGGCATTAGCATTCAATCATTTCATTCGCATTTCATGCATTTATTATGTAACAAGAAAAAAAACAAAAGAAAAATCATTCCACCAGATACCAATCATTGCACGTACGCGTGCACCATTAATTGCATTGCCAAAGAAGAAGCTGAAAGAATTATGAGAGATGTGCATGAAGGCTCATTTGGAACTCATTCCAGTGGGCACACCATGGCTAGAAAAATCTCAAGGGCGGGTTACTACTGGTTGTAGATGGAATCAGACTGCTACAGCTTTGTAAGAAAGTGCCATAAATGCCAGATCTATGCCGGTCACATTCATGTACCGCCTGCTTCCTTGAATGTTCTGACTGCATCTTGGCCGTCCTCAATGTGGGGGATGGATGTTAGCGGTCCTATCGAGCCTAAAGCGTCAAACGGGCATCGCTTCATTCTGGTCGCCATTGACTACTTCACCAAGTGGGTTGAAGCTGCCTCGTATTCCAGTACAACTAGCGTTGTGGTTGCCAAGTTGGTAAATAAATATCTGATTTTCCGTTACGATCTTCCAAACAAGATCATCACCGATAACGGCAGCAACCTGAACAGCAAAATGATGAAGGACCTGTGCAAAGAATTCAAAATTCAGTGTCATAATTCCTCTCCTTACCGCCCGAAGATGAATGGGGCAGTCGAAGCAGCCAACAAGAACATCAAGAAGATTGTGCAAAAGATGGTGGTAACCTATAAGGATTGGCATGGGATGCTTCCCTTTGCTTTGCATGGCTACCGAACTTCAGTACGCACTTCAACTGGGGCAACCCCTTTCTCTTTGGTATATGGGTCGGAAGCAGTCCTCCCTATTGAGGTTGAGATACCCTCCCTGCGGATCATGATGGAAACCAAGTTAGAAGAAGCAGAATAGGTTCAGGCCCGTCTAGATCAGTTGAAACTCATTGAGGAAAAAAGGATTGCCGCCTTGTATTATGGGCAGCTGTATCAACAAAGGATGAGAACGGCATTCGACAAGAAAGTCTGGCCTCGAGAATTCAAGTAGGGAGATCTTGTGCTCAAAAAGATATTGCCCATCCAAAGTGACCCCCGTGGGAAGTGGACTCCAAGCTATGATGGACCATATGTTGTCAAGAAAGCCTTCTCTGGAGGAGCACTGATACTTACCAACATGGACGGCGAAGATCTCAAGAACCCAGTCAATTCAGACTCTGTGAAGAAGTATTATGCCTGGAAGAAATAGACAAAAAAAAGAGAAAGATGAGTCAAGTAAGAGTTAGCTCGCTAGGTTGAAAACCCGAAAGGGCGGCCTAGGCAAAATCAGAGCGACCCGGTGGATTGAAAACCCGCAAAGGGCGATCCAGGCAAAAATTAGGGTCAGAAAACTTGGACTTGAAAAATAAACAAAGGCATACAGCACTTCCAAGGACTTGGATAAGGGGATGATGTAACACCCCGATAATTTCTAACTTGTAGAAACTACCGAACTGCACTACTGGCATACATCAGAGTAACTTTCCTTTTAAAATATTGAACACATTCTACACTTCGATGAAACTCATCAAACGCACTTACATATCTGAACATAATATAATCAAAGTCGGTCCTCACATAACTCAAACTAGTGTTCAATACTCAAAACCGAAAGTCTGCGGAAGCGATTTACAACTTCATGACATAAGTCGTACAATCGTATATCTAAGGTACCGAATACAAATATACAGAGATACAAAGGAAACTGAAATACAAAGATACATAACATGACAAAAGGAATGTCGTCAGCAATTCTTCAAGCGTCTCCATAGCCGTGCCTCACGGTTTTCAACTTTCCCTGCTTAACTGAAAAACAACAACAATGGATTGGGTGAGACAACTTGTCTCAGTGAGTTCTATCGAGACCCCTTACTAACTCTCTACGTTCAATTATGCTTGATTTCATGAATCGTAGCCCTTAAGTCGACTACGGGGAACATACAACGTGTACTCGTGGCCCTTCTAGCGACACACAAGGCACACACCATGACAATGATTCTTAGCATATCACCGGGTCTTATTTTAAAGATTCCGGCAAACCCGGTCCCCGGCCATTTCTACTACCTTAGGGACAACAATGCAGTGGGCCTGGGGGATAAGGCTCATGACTTCCTCTCCCACTAGTACGCTAATCCGTGAACAGGGTCGTCACCCCAGCAATGATGTATATAATATATACCATGAACAATGAGCAGTGAACAGTGAACGATGAACAATAACCAATGAGCAGTAAACCGTGAACCGTGATCAGTGAACAATGAACTTAACCGAACCATGAGCTTATGCTTAACAGTGAACTTGTACTTAACTTAGTCTTGTACTAACATGATCTTATTATTAGGTGATCTCACACGGCTTACTAAGGTTTACTATCCTAACTTATCATGATGCTAATCCAAACAGCCCAGCACAATACATCAATCACATAAAGCAATATCCATGGCATACGCTTATCTCAATCACAATCATAGCATGACAATCAAATCCATAACACATTCCATGAACCCGAATTGGGCCGTTCATAAAACCATGGACCGCAAGGGCCGTTAATAAAACCGTGGACCGCAAGGGCCGTTAATAAAACCGTGGACCGCAAGGGCCGTTAATAAAACCGTGGACCGCAAGGGCCGTTTATAAAAATAAACATAATCATGGAATTATACAGTATAAATTATATATATAGATAGGTCTTTGAATAAGCTTTAAAACGCATCTGAGAACACCTCAATCGGGTTCCCGGATCAAAAGTTATTGCGAAAACAAGTTTAGGGTATTTTGCTGAAAAACTGCAAAGCGTCGCGATGCGAACTGGTTCCGTCGCGACGCAAAAAGTGACAGAAAGTTTTGCGTTGCAAAAATTAAGGGAGGTCGCGACGCGATGGCCACGGGCCGCGACGCGAAATTACACAGAATTTTACCCTAACTTGTGATGCTCATATCTTGAGCTACACAATTCCAAATTCAACCAAATCAGGACCAAATTGACGAGCATTCAGTCTAGTTTCTAAAACAATTGACCACATAATTTCTGGATACCTGTATCATCCCCAGATGCCCATAAACCGAACCTATTCTCAAACTGTCTCCAGAATTCTACCCTAACTTGTGATGCTCATATCTTGAGCTACACAAGTCCAAATGCAACCATTCCAAAGCCAAAATGACAAGTATTCAATCTAGTTTCTAAAAAGGTAAGTTATCTAATTTTTGAACCAGTAAAACAGTCCCAGTTATCATAAAACCGAACCTATCCAGAATGGCTCTACATAGTGAATTTAGCAGCACATTATAAACATTCAAACAGCAACCAATCCAACCATCCATTCCAGCAGTCAATACACATTGATTAACATACCAATCATGCAATTCAAATCATAGTTTCAGCCAAACAAATCGAACGGTTCTATGACTTAAAAACGACATTTTCGCAAAGCGGTTTCGACACCGGTTTTTCATAAAACGCGAGGTTCAATATCAGAACATGACACACATGACCATAACATCCTAGTGAGTATAGAACTCACCTTTTGGCGATGACAATCGCTCCCAACTCCGAAGCTTCGCGAACTCGGACGAATGGCACGAATCCGCTCCAGCTACTTCCAGCAACAACCGCCAATTTGTAACGAGCGTAACTCACTCAAATCTCAACCAAACTTAGCAAAACGAGGGTCTACGGTGAAGGGAATTTTGTCTACTCTCTGATGGAGAAAGATTCACTTGCATGCAACCAGTAGCTTGGGAGATATCAACAAAACAAGAGGACTGCTTCGAAACAGTGGCTGATTCTTAATCCGAAAGTTGTGAGCATGATATCTCTCTCATTTCTCAATGAAATCATGCGGTTCTTGTGCCCAAAATGAAGCCCGTTGTGTCTAGTTTCCAGAGGGACAAAAATCACGATCATAGGAGTTGTGCACAGTGAGATACGATGAAAATACCAAAGGGTGCTAAAACTGTTTTGCTGCAGAATTTCTGTGACTTGAAGAAACTGATTTCCATGGCTTTGAACCTCCATCAACTCGAAATGGATAGATGATGGAAGGAGAGGATTTGGACTGAATCTTTGAATAAAAGTGGTATCAATGGAAAGAGGAGAAGAATTAAAGAAGAATGGTGCAAAGAGTGGCAACATGCATCAAAGATTTGAAGAGGATCCTTCATGTTCCTCTCCCCCAAGCTCTTCTTTCTTTTTATGGTTTCTGGTTCAGCCCTTCAAGGGTTGTGCGAAAATGAGGGAAGAAATAGGTGCTTTCAGCTGGAGGGGAAAAATGAAAAGGGAAAAGACTAAAATACCCTTGGTCTTTGACCCCCACTTAAAACTAATCCTTGTCAAAACTTACTCACTTATAACTAATTTTAATTCAACACTTATTTAATAACACACATACTTCATATCATTTAAAAACTAAATATTCAACCAATCTATCCTATCCATGACAATCACTTCATCATTAATTAATTAAGCTAATTAATCAAACACCACCTCTTGTTGATTTCCATTAACCAACTTAGCTAAAGTTGGGGATGTTACAATCACCCCAACTTGAAAGATTTTGTCCTCAAAATCGTCCAAGCTACCCACTGAACATCACCCTAAAGCTTTATCTACCTTCATTCTCTTGCAAAGGTCAAACCCTAACTCCTCTTAGTGGCACTTAAAGGAATTTCACCCCAACTTGGATTGACCATAGTCAATCCTACATTCGCACATTAACGATCGAAGGAAATCATGATCGCATCAAAGAGCATAAGAAAAGAAGCAAGATATATTTTTAAAAGCGGTTTTGCTCTTTAGTGTAATCAAGTTTCCGTCCATACTTAATGTAACCTGAACTCTCTACATGATTTCTATGATTGAATCGTTTTCAAGAAATAAACGGTAGCCCACAGCTTCTTCGAACCATCACCGATGCCCACCTGTTGTTCCGGTACGGCGTCTGTCGCCCTCTGCTCCTGCTGCGCGTTCTAATGAAACGAGAAGGCTAAAAGTGTGGGTCGACGAGGACGCTTCCGCTACCTCTACCAGCCATGATTCTGCGAAATATGCACCAAGTATTGAGTTGATCAGGCTCAATGTCTAATAGCATATTAAGAGGAATCACACTTAGAAGACGTAAGAGACTCTGGAATTCTAAGCCCGACTAGGTCGAACTGCTCTGATACCAATTGTAACACCCCGATAATTTCTAACTTGTAGAAACTACCGAATTGCACTACTGGCATACATCAGAGTAACTTCCCTTTTAAAATATTGAACACATTCTACACTTCGATGAAACTCATCAAACGCACTTACATATCTGAACATAATATAATCAAAGTCGGTCCTCACATAACTCAAACTAGTGTTCAATACTCAAAACCGAAAGTCTGCGGAAGCGATTTACAACTTCATGACATAAGTCGTACAATCGTATATCTAAGGTACCGAATACAAATATACAGAGATACAAAGGAAACTGAAATACAAAGATACATAACATGACAAAAGGAATGTCGTCAGCAATTCTTCAAGCGTCTCCATAGCCGTGCCTCATGGTTTTCAACTTTCCCTGCTTAACTGAAAAACAACAACAATGGATTGGGTGAGACAACTTGTCTCAGTGAGTTCTATCGAGACCCCTTACTAACTCTCTCGGTTCAATTATGCTTGATTTCATGAATCGTAGCCCTTAAGTCGACTACGGGGAACATACAACGTGTACTCGTGGCCCTTCTAGCGACACACAAGGCACACACCATGACAATGATTCTTAGCATATCACCGGGTCTTATTTTAAAGATTCCGGCAAACCCGGTCCCCGGCAATTTCTACTACCTTAGGGACAACAATGCAGTGGGCCTAGGGGATAAGGCTCATGACTTCCTCTCCCACTAGTACGCTAATCCGTGAACAGGGTCGTCACCCCAGCAATGATGTATATAATATATACCATGAACAATGAGCAGTGAACAGTGAACGATGAACAATAACCAATGAGCAGTAAACCGTGAACCGTGATCAGTGAACAATGAACTTAACCGAACCATGAGCTTATGCTTAACAGTGAACTTGTACTTAACTTAGTCTTGTACTAACATGATCTTATTATTAGGTGATCTCACACGGCTTACTAAGGTTTACTATCCTAACTTATCATGATGCTAATCCAAACAGCCCAGCACAATACATCAATCACATAAAGCAATATCCATGGCATACGCTTATCTCAATCACAATCATAGCATGACAATCAAATCCATAACACATTCCATGAACCCGAATTGGGCCGTTCATAAAACCATGGACCGCAAGGGCCGTTAATAAAACCGTGGACCGCAAGGGCCGTTAATAAAACCGTGGACCGCAAGGGCCGTTAATAAAACCGTGGACCGCAAGGGCCGTTTATAAAAATAAACATAATCATGGAATTATACAGTATAAATTATATATATAGATAGGTCTTTGAATAAGCTTTAAAACGCATCTGAGAACACCTCAATCGGGTTCCCGGATCAAAAGTTATTGCGAAAACAAGTTTAGGGTATTTTGCTGAAAAACTGCAAAGCGTCGCGATGCGAACTGGTTCCGTCGCGACGCAAAAAGTGACAGAAAGTTTTGCGTTGCAAAAATTAAGGGAGGTCGCGACGCGATGGCCACGGGCCGCGACGCGAAATTACACAGAATTTTACCCTAACTTGTGATGCTCATATCTTGAGCTACACAATTCCAAATTCAACCAAATCAGGACCAAATTGACGAGCATTCAGTCTAGTTTCTAAAACAATTGACCACATAATTTCTGGATACCTGTATCATCCCCAGATGCCCATAAACCGAACCTATTCTCAAACTGTCTCCAGAATTCTACCCTAACTTGTGATGCTCATATCTTGAGCTACACAAGTCCAAATGCAACCATTCGAAAGCCAAAATGACAAGTATTCAATCTAGTTTCTAAAAAGGTAAGTTATCTAATTTTTGAACCGGTAAAACAGTCCCAGTTATCATAAAACCGAACCTATCCAGAATGGCTCTACATAGTGAATTTAGCAGCACATTATAAACATTCAAACAGCAACCAATCCAACCATCCATTCCAGCAGTCAATACACATTGATTAACATACCAATCATGCAATTCAAATCATAGTTTCAGCCAAACAAATCGAACGGTTCTATGACTTAAAAACGACATTTTCGCAAAGCGGTTTCGACACCGGTTTTTCATAAAACGCGAGGTTCAATATCAGAACATGACACACATGACCATAACATCCTAGTGAGTATAGAACTCACCTTTTGGCGATGACAATCGCTCCCAACTCCGAAGCTTCGCGAACTCGGACGAATGGCACGAATCCGCTCCAGCTACTTCCAGCAACAACCGCCAATTTGTAACGAGCGTAACTCACTCAAATCTCAACCAAACTTAGCAAAACGAGGGTCTACGGTGAAGGGAATTTTGTCTACTCTCTGATGGAGAAAGATTCACTTGCATGCAACCAGTAGCTTGGGAGATATCAACAAAACAAGAGGACTGCTACGAAACAGTGGCTGATTCTTAATCCGAAAGTTGTGAGCATGATATCTCTCTCATTTCTCAATGAAATCATGCGGTTCTTGTGCCCAAAATGAAGCCCGTTGTGTCTAGTTTCCAGAGGGACAAAAATCACGATCATAGGAGTTGTGAACAGTGAGATACGATGAAAATACCAAAGGGTGCTAAAACTGTTTTGCTGCAGAATTTCTGTGACTTGAAGAAACTGATTTCCATGGCTTTGAACCTCCATCAACTCGAAATGGATAGATGATGGAAGGAGAGGATTTGGACTGAATCTTTGAATAAAAGTGGTATCAATGGAAAGAGGAGAAGAATTAAAGAAGAATGGTGCAAAGAGTGGCAACATGCATCAAAGATTTGAAGAGGATCCTTCATGTTCCTCTCCCCCAAGCTCTTCTTTCTTTTTATGGTTTCTGGTTCAGCCCTTCAAGGGTTGTGCGAAAATGAGGGAAGAAATAGGTGCTTTCAGCTGGAGGGGAAAAATGAAAAGGGAAAAGACTAAAATACCCTTCGTCTTTGACCCCCACTTAAAACTAATCCTTGTCAAAACTTACTCACTTATAACTAATTTTAATTCAACACTTATTTAATAACACACATACTTCATATCATTTAAAAACTAAATATTCAACCAATCTATCCTATCCATGACAATCACTTCATCATTAATTAATTAAGCTAATTAATCAAACACCACCTCTTGTTGATTTCCATTAACCAACTTAGCTAAAGTTGGGGATGTTACAATCACCCCAACTTGAAAGATTTTGTCCTCAAAATCGTCCAAGCTACCCACTGAACATCACCCTAAAGCTTTATCTACCTTCATTCTCTTGCAAAGGTCAAACCCTAACTCCTCTTAGTGGCACTTAAAGGAATTTCACCCCAACTTGGATTGACCATAGTCAATCCTACATTCGCACATTAACGATCGAAGGAAATCATGATCGCATCAAAGAGCATAAGAAAAGAAGCAAGATATATTTTTAAAAGCGGTTTTGCTCTTTAGTGTAATCAAGTTTCCGTCCATACTTAATGTAACCTGAACTCTCTACATGATTTCTATGATTGAATCGTTTTCAAGAAATAAACGGTAGCCCACAGCTTCTTCGAACCATCACCGATGCCCACCTGTTGTTCCGGTACGGCGTCTGTCGCCCTCTGCTCCTGCTGCGCGTTCTAATGAAACGAGAAGGCTAAAAGTGTGGGTCGACGAGGACGCTTCCGCTACCTCTACCAGCCATGATTCTGCGAAATATGCACAAAGTATTGAGTTGATCAGGCTCAATGTCTAATAGCATATTAAGAGGAATCACACTTAGAAGACGTAAGAGACTCTGGAATTCTAAGCCCGACTAGGTCGAACTGCTCTGATACCAATTGTAACACCCCGATAATTTCTAACTTGTAGAAACTACCGAATTGCACTACTGGCATACATCAGAGTAACTTCCCTTTTAAAATATTGAACACATTCTACACTTCGATGAAACTCATCAAACGCACTTACATATCTGAACATAATATAATCAAAGTCGGTCCTCACATAACTCAAACTAGTGTTCAATACTCAAAACCGAAAGTCTGCGGAAGCGATTTACAACTTCATGACATAAGTCGTACAATCGTATATCTAAGGTACCGAATACAAATATACAGAGATACAAAGGAAACTGAAATACAAAGATATATAACATGACAAAAGGAATGTCGTCAGCAATTCTTCAAGCGTCTCCATAGCCGTGCCTCACGGTTTTCAACTTTCCCTGCTTAACTGAAAAACAACAACAATGGATTGGGTGAGACAACTTGTCTCAGTGAGTTCTATCGAGACCCCTTACTAACTCTCTCGGTTCAATTATGCTTGATTTCATGAATCGTAGCCCTTAAGTCGACTACGGGGAACATACAACGTGTACTCGTGGCCCTTCTAGCGACACACAAGGCACACACCATGACAATGATTCTTAGCATATCACCGGGTCTTATTTTAAAGATTCCGGCAAACCCGGTCCCCGGCCATTTCTACTACCTTAGGGACAACAATGCAGTGGGCCTAGGGGATAAGGCTCATGACTTCCTCTCCCACTAGTACGCTAATCCGTGAACAGGGTCGTCACCCCAGCAATGATGTATATAATATATACCATGAACAACGAGCAGTGAACAGTGAACGATGAACAATTACCAATGAGCAGTAAACCGTGAACCGTGATTGGTGAACAATGAACTTAACCGAACCATGAGCTTATGCTTAACAGAGAACTTGTACTTAACTTAGTCTTGTACTAACATGATCTTATTATTAGGTGATCTCACACGGCTTACTAAGGTTTACTATCCTAACTTATCATGATGCTAATCCAAACAGCCCAGCACAATACATCAATCACATAAAGCAATATCCATGGCATACGCTTATCTCAATCACAATCATAGGATGACAATCAAATCCATAACACATTCCATGAACCCGAATTGGGCCGTTCATAAAACCATGGACCGCAAGGGCCATTAATAAAACCGTGGACCGCAAGGGCCGTTAATAAAACCGTGGACCGCAAGGGCCGTTAATAAAACCGTGGACCGCAAGGGCCGTTTATAAAAATAAACATAATCATGGAATTATACAGTATAAATTATATATATAGATAGGTCTTTGAATAAGCTTTAAAACGCATCTGAGAACACCTCAATCGGGTTCCCGGATCAAAAGTTATTGCGAAAACAAGTTTAGGGTATTTTGCTGAAAAACTGCAAAGCGTCGCGATGCGAACTGGTTCCGGCGCGACGCGAAAAGTGACAGAAAGTTTTGCGTTGCAAAAATTAAGGGAGGTCGCGACGCGATGGCCACGGGCCGCGACGCGAAATTACACAGAATTTTACCCTAACTTGTGATGCTCATATCTTGAGCTACACAATTCCAAATCAGGACCAAATTGACGAGCATTCAGTCTAGTTTCTAAAACAATTGACCACATAATTTTTGGATACCTGTATCATCCCCAGATGCCCATAAACCGAACCTATTCTCAAACTGTCTCCAGAATTCTACCCTAACTTGTGATGCTCATATCTTGAGCTACACAAGTCCAACTGCAACCATTCCAAAGCCAAAATGACAAGTATTCAATCTAGTTTCTAAAGAGGTAAGTTATCTAATTTTTGAACCGGTAAAACAGTCCCAGTTATCATAAAACCGAACCTATCCAGAATGGCTCTACATAGTGAATTTAGCAGCACATTATAAACATTCAAACAGCAACCAATCCAACCATCCATTCCAGCAGTCAATACACATTGATTAACATACCAATCATGCAATTCAAATCATAGTTTCAGCCAAACAAATCGAACGGTTCTATGACTTAAAAACGACATTTTCGCAAAGCGGTTTCGACACCGGTTTTTCATAAAACGCGAGGTTCAATATCAGAACATGACACACATGACCATAACATCCTAGTGAGTATAGAACTCACCTTTTGGCGATGACAATCGCTCCCAACTCCGAAGCTTCGCGAACTCGGACGAATGGCACGAATCCGCTCCAGCTACTTCCAGCAACAACCGCCAATTTGTAACGAGCGTAACTCACTCAAATCTCAACCAAACTTAGCAAAACGAGGGTCTACGGTGAAGGGAATTTTGTCTACTCTCTGATGGAGAAAGATTCACTTGCATGCAACCAGTAGCTTGGGAGATATCAACAAAACAAGAGGACTGATTCGAAACAGTTGCTGATTCTTAATCCGAAAGTTGTGAGCATGATATTTCTCTCATTTCTCAATGAAATCATGCGGTTCTTGTGCCCAAAATGAAGCCCTTTGTGTCTAGTTTCCAGAGGGACAAGAATCACGATCATAGGAGTTGCGCACAGTGAGATACGATGAAAATACCAAAGGGTGCTAAAACTGTTTTGCTGCAGAATTTGTGACTTGAAGAAGCTGATTTCCATGGCTTTGAAATCAGTTTCACCTTCGAAATGGATAGATGATGGAAGGAGAGGATTTGGACTGAATCTTTGAATAAAAGTGGTATCAATGGAAAGAGGAGAAGAATTGAAGAAGAATGGTGCAAAGAGTGGCAACATGCATCAAAGATTTGAAGAGGATCCTTCATCTTCCTCTCCCCCAAGCTCTTCTTTCTTTTTATGGTTTCTGGTTCAGCCCTTCAAGGGTTGTGCGAAAATGAGGGAAGAAATAGGTGCTTTCAGCTGGAGGGGAAAAATGAAAAGGGAAAAGACTAAAATACCCTTGGTCTTTGACCCCCACTTAAAACTAATCCTTGTCAAAACTTACTTATAACTAATTTTAATTCAACACTTACTTAATAACACACATACTTCATATCATTTAAAAACTAAATATTCAACCAATCTATCCTATCCATGACAATCACTTCATCATTAATTAATTAAGCTAAATTACTCAAATTAGCTAATTAATCAAACACCACCTCTTGTTGATTTCCATTAACCAACTTAGCTAAAGTTGGGGATGTTACAGATGATCTGAACCAGCAAAAAGATAAGCCAAGAGAGCAAAAGAGCAAAAGGAAAAAACAAACGATCAAAAAAAAGAAAGCTGATCAAAGAATGAAAAAGCAAAGAAAAACAAACAGTCAGAAAAAAGAAAGTTGACCAAAGAAAAATCAAAGAGACGAAGAATCAAGAATAGCATCTCATTGCATTCATCATTCCACTAAAATCATTGCATCGCACGCATTTTCATAAAGTACATTTGCATGGCATACATTTGCATTGCATTCATGGCATGTCAAAAACAAAAATCAAAGAATAAAGCGCATCGCATGAACATCCATGTTCTTGCCAAATTGTTTTGCATCCAAATAAGTTGTTAATGCTCACTCGAAGCCTTTGCTTGTTTGACCATTAACGGCCAAGTTAGTAGTGTTGATAACTCGAAACTGTTGTTTGTTTGATCCTCATGAAAGTTTGTCCTGGGACCCAAGTACCCCTGCAATCGGTGGGATTCATTTATCCCCGGACCCAAGTGTCCTTGCAATCATAGGGATCTGCTAATTTCCCTTGGACCCAAGTGTCCCCCTTAACCATTTGGATTTAAGTAATCCCTTCGAGTACGCGCACTCCCCAAATGTTAACTCTCAAGCAAGTCGTCGGCAGTCGTCGAAACTCGTGTTCGTCAGATCACCGCAAAGATAGCCGAAGAGAAAGAAAAGTCCTGCGTCCTGGACAGGCACCTTGGGTCGGTGCGGAAGCATTGACCAAATGAAGAAAACCTTGGATTTTCGAATCCCCTGTGGACCCACGTGTCCCCAAGAAAGATTGACTTCACCTTGTATTCGAGCTGCAGGTAAGTCCATTTGACCTCAATAGGTCCAGTCGAGGAGGATAGCTGTGTTGGCCTAAAACATGGCGCAGTTGATAAGTCTATTTTTAGAGTCTTTTTAATAGTTATTTTATTAAGTCTTTTTAGTATTTTAATTATATTTTTGTTATATTTTACTGCAAATGTTTACTTTTTATCTTCAGGTCTTATTTTGAAGCAATTTGGGCTGCTTAAAGTCTCAGCAGGTCAGAATTCGACTGGATCTCTCAGAATTCGACCAAGATCTCTCAGAATTCGACCAAGATCTCTCAGAATTCGACAGCATCTGTCTCAGCAGGCCAGAATTCGACAGCATCTGTCTCAGCAGGTCAGAATTCGACTGGATCTCTCAGAATTCGACTTCGACTGCTTCTGCTACCCAGATTTCGACTGTGCCTGCTTCTGCTGGCAAGATTTCGACTGTACCTGCTTCTGCTGGCAAGATTTCGACTGTGCCTCAACTCTGCTCTCCCAGAATTCGACTGAACAGTCAGAATTCGAATTGCCCACTTGCTGATGGATATTTTGTCCACTTGTTGCCCACTTGTTGATGGATATTTTTGATGGCTACCTTGGCCAACTTGATTTGCCACTTTTTCCTCTTTAGGACCATTTTGCCCCTCATATTTTCCTATAAATAGAGGCTTGATCCTCACTTGTACCTAAGCTTGAATTTTGTTAGAAAATCAATGACAAAGGTTCTCTAATGATTCATGACTTCAATTTACTCTTCATGCTTTTTATGATTCTTGTTTATTTACTTTCTTGCCCTTTAAATTCTTGCTATTTATTTTCTTGCCCTTTTACTTTCCAAGTCATTTACTTTCTTGCTCCTTTAAAATTCTTGCACCTTTATTTTCCAAGTCATTTACTATTCTTGCTATTTAATTTCTTGCACCTTTATTTTCCAAGTTATTTACTTTCTTGCACTTTTATTTCCCTTGCTCTTTAAATTTCCAAGTCAAGTAAACTACTGGCAAGTCAAGTAAATTACTGGCAAGTCAAGTAAATTACTGGCAATTTACCTTTCAAGCAATTTACTTTCTTGTCATTTACAATTCCGCTATTTATGATTTTTGCACTTTACCGCTTTCTTTTATTTCTCGCTATTTAACTTTATGTCTTCTTCTTTTATTTTCCTCCTTTCCAAAAACACTTTCTTTTCAGTTAATCAAACTTTGAAAAATTAAATTGGTATTCACTTAGGCTCTCCCTGTGGACCGATACTCTTTTATTACGCGATACGACCCGTGCACTTGCGGGGCTATCAAGTTTTTGGCGCCGTTGCCGGGGAGGCAGTGATATTAATTAAGTTTTTCGAAACCGGTTATACTGAAACTTTATTTTCTTTATTTTTCTTCTCTTGTCCCTCGAATGCGAAGAACCAGAAGTTTCGGTGAAACTATTCCACAAATTCCCGAAATCGAAAGGTTCTTACATAGAAGGAGGAGAGAAATTCCCGATAACCAAATGGCGGCTAATGAAAATCGTGCTCTCAAAGAGTACGCAACGCCTTCGGCAGAGCCATCGGCTGCCATTGTACATCCAAATGTAGAAGCAAATAATTTTGAACTCAAAACATCTCTACTTTCGATGGTACAACAAAACCAATTTTCTGGTTTTCCCACGGAGGACCCAAATCTTCATATTTCAATTTTTCTGGAATACTGTGGGACTCTCAAATTAAACGGGGTACCTCAAGATGCCATAAGACTAAAGCTCTTCCCTTTTTCATTAAGGGATAGAGCTAGAGCATGGCTACATTCTTTGCCTTCGGAATCCATTACCAGCTGGGACCAGCTAAAACAAGCTTTTCTTACTAAATTCTTTCCCCCGAGTAAGACAGCTCAAATGAGAAATCAAATTACTCGATTTTCTCAAAACGACGGGGAATCTCTTTATGATGCTTGGGAACGTTTCAAAGAAATGTTAAGGCTATGCCCCCATCATGGACTAGAGAAATGGCTTGTTGTTCACACTTTTTATAATGGATTACAATATGCAACTAGAATGACTGTTGATGCAGCTGCAGGTGGAGCTTTAATGAACAAAAATTTCACTGAAGCTTATGCACTCATTGAAGATATGGCTCAAAACCATTGTCAATGGGCAAGTGAGCGAGCCATAGCAGATAAACCAGCATCATCAAAGGAGCCGGGTAAGTATGAAATATCCGTTGTTGATCATCTTGCCTCAAAAGTGGACGCACTTTTTCAAAAATTTGAAAAATTAAATGTAAGTGCCGTTTCACAAACTTTTTCTCCTACTACTCCACCATGTGAATTATGTGAGGTTGTTGGCCATATTGGAGCTAAATGCCAGCTTGAGGCATCTAGTACTGGAAATGAGCATATAAACTATGCTCAAAAAGAAGATCCGTTTTCAAATACTTATAATTCTGGGTGGAGAAATCATCCAAATTTTTCTTATAAAAATCCTCCACCCAATCCAGCACCTAGACCACCTCCTGTCTTTCAAAATCAAAGCGTTTTTAACAACCCACAAAACAGCCCGCAAAAGTCGAACTTAGAATTTTTGATGGAAAAATTTGTGTCATCTCAAACAAAACAAAATGAAGAATTCAAAAATCATACTTGTTATTTGAATGACACACTTATCAAATTAGAATCAAAAATCGACTCTATTGCCACTCACAGTAAGATGCTTGAAAATCAAATAACTCAAGTGGCAACACAGGTGGCTTCATCCTCTAAATCTTCGGGGGTATTTCCTGAACAGCCTGAACAAAATCTAAATGGCCAAATATATGCTGTCACCCTTAGAAGCGAAAAACAATTAGAGGAACCAAGAGCAAGCCAAGAAAAAATTGTGAGTGACAAACATAATTTACCGTGTGAGCAAGAAGAGAGAGAAAAAGAGAAGGAACTAGAAAAAGAAAAAGAGAAGGAACCAGAAAAAGAAAGAGAAGAACCATACATCCCCCCACCACCATACAAACCATCTCCTTTATCTTATTTTTCACCTTCCTTTGTGAAAAAAATAACATTTGATCTGGGGGGAATTGTAAAAAAGATCCTATTGCTTACACAACTTCCATTTTACAAGCCATGGGATCTAGGAAAATGCTTTCATTCTTCATATGTCACTTGGTCTCTATGCTTCAAGCAATGGGACCCAGGAATAACTTTCTAAAAGGAAAAGGTCAAGCTAATGACCATAAAAAGAGCGCTGCGTGGGAGGCAACCCACGGCTTAATGCATTTTTCGATTTATTGAAAAATAAAATACCCCAGGGCCGAGTATCCTGAACCAGACAGCCAGGTGAGCTCTCCTAACCCCTTTTGTCTTATTTGAAAAATCATTGAGGACAATGCCTAGTCCAAGCATGGGGGGGTATTTTATTGCTTTTATTAAAGAATGTCTTTATTGCTTTGCCAAGTTTTTATCTTTTCTGTACTTTGAATTGTATCTGCTCCCTCCACCACGAAACTTTGTGAACCCCAAAGCATGTTTTAGATTAGCCAGTTCTGGACAAAAATAATTTTTCAATTTTTCATTAGCAATCATCTAGGTGGACTGGTTGGGAACAACAAAAAATTATATCATGGTTCGATTTCTACTTATAAGGCTTTTTCACACACACACTACTGAGACTATTTTCAGTTATTAATACAAATAGAAGGACTGAAAAGAAACTAGTAACCTGGTTCTCTTGGTGACATTCACTGGATGCGCGGTTACTGGAGAAAAAACGTCTGAGTTGGGGTATTCAAAAAAAAAAAAAAAAAAAAAAAAAAAAAAAAAAAAAAAACTTATGTATATATGCAAAACCAATTCAAAAATGCAGAAGTTAGTGCATTTTAATTGTCAAAATAAATGGTTAGCGTATAAGATCAAAAAGAAAAGAAAAATACTTGAATACCCAACGTATAAAGACCCTCCTTTGAGACCCGGTCTTAGTAAATGGAAGACCCAAGCTTAAAAATGTTGGGGAACCGGTTCTATGATGACATGGATATCCTCTCTAATGTATTGATGCTTTAAATTTGTCTCCCAATTCCACAAGAAGCCCAAAATAGTAGCTCTCAAACCAAAGTGTTAGAATTGCCCCACAGTTCACTTAAGGTTTCGACATGAAAATAATTTTCCTTCAGAAATCGGCCTAAAGATTTACACTGTTTTTGCTTGAGGACAAGCAAAGGTTCAAGCGTGGGGGAGTTTGATAAGTCTATTTTTAGAGTCTTTTTAATAGTTATTTTATTAAGTCTTTTTAGTATTTTAATTATATTTTTGTTATATTTTACTGCAAATGTTTACTTTTTATCTTCAGGTCTTATTTTGAAGCAATTTGGGCTGCTTAAAGTCTCAGCAGGTCAGAATTCGACTGGATCTCTCAGAATTCGACCAAGATCTCTCAGAATTCGACCAAGATCTCTCAGAATTCGACAGCATCTGTCTCAGCAGGCCAGAATTCGACAGCATCTGTCTCAGCAGGTCAGAATTCGACTGGATCTCTCAGAATTCGACTTCGACTGCTTCTGCTACCCAGATTTCGACTGTGCCTGCTTCTGCTGGCAAGATTTCGACTGTACCTGCTTCTGCTGGCAAGATTTCGACTGTGCCTCAACTCTGCTCTCCCAGAATTCGACTGAACAGTCAGAATTCGAATTGCCCACTTGCTGATGGATATTTTGTCCACTTGTTGCCCACTTGTTGATGGATATTTTTGATGGCTACCTTGGCCAACTTGATTTGCCACTTTTTCCTCTTTAGGACCATTTTGCCCCTCATATTTTCCTATAAATAGAGGCTTGATCCTCACTTGTACCTAAGCTTGAATTTTGTTAGAAAATCAATGACAAAGGTTCTCTAATGATTCATGACTTCAATTTACTCTTCATGCTTTTTATGATTCTTGTTTATTTACTTTCTTGCCCTTTAAATTCTTGCTATTTATTTTCTTGCCCTTTTACTTTCCAAGTCATTTACTTTCTTGCTCCTTTAAAATTCTTGCACCTTTATTTTCCAAGTCATTTACTATTCTTGCTATTTAATTTCTTGCACCTTTATTTTCCAAGTTATTTACTTTCTTGCACTTTTATTTCCCTTGCTCTTTAAATTTCCAAGTCAAGTAAACTACTGGCAAGTCAAGTAAATTACTGGCAAGTCAAGTAAATTACTGGCAATTTACCTTTCAAGCAATTTACTTTCTTGTCATTTACAATTCCGCTATTTATGATTTTTGCACTTTACCGCTTTCTTTTATTTCTCGCTATTTAACTTTATGTCTTCTTCTTTTATTTTCCTCCTTTCCAAAAACACTTTCTTTTCAGTTAATCAAACTTTGAAAAATTAAATTGGTATTCACTTAGGCTCTCCCTGTGGACCGATACTCTTTTATTACGCGATACGACCCGTGCACTTGCGGGGCTATCAGCAGTCCTAGGGAAATATCGAGATCTAGACTTGATATAGTACCCTCCCCCGGTCGTTCGCAAGACCACCCCTTTTGAGCCCACGTGCTCCCAGGCCCAAGTGCAAACTCGGATCGTTCGCGATTCGTTAAAAGGCTTTAGGCAGCCTCCTTCGCCGGCTTAACGAGGGCCGACACCCTTTTTACTGCTTTCCTTTTTATTGCTTTCTTTATTGCTTTCCGCTGGCTTATTGAGGGTCGACACCAATTAGTTTCCTGTTTTGTTGGCTTAATGAGGGCTGACAATTCGTTTACCGCTTTCCGTTGGCTTAATGAGGGCTGACACCCATCTATTCCAAAAAAAAAAGCAAAAAGAAGAAAACAAGAAAAAAAATATATAGAAAAAGAAGAGAATGAAAAGTCAAACAGAAAAAGCATCCCACCAAAATCAATCATTGCATTCATGTGCACCCGAATACCTAAGTGCATGCATTTCATGCACCATCCAAGAGAAAAGTTACTTCGGACCAGAGAGTCCCAAAAATCTCATTTTTAGAAAATCACCATGACACTGAGTTAGTAAACTCCATCAACCCCGAGTTAGTAAACTCCATCAACCCCGAGTTAGTAAACTCCATCAACCCCGAGTTAGTAAACTCTATCAGCACAGAGTTAATGAACTCCCACCGAGTTAGTGAACTCCTTCCATAGATCACAACATCGTGTACGAGCGCGCGATGGATCCATCCGACTTCGTTAAGTCCTTCGGATTAGTTGTGTCAGCCTAAGGCATAGCGTAAATCCATTGATCGAATCAGTTCCGGACCTGATGTTGATCGGCCGCTCGAAAAGGCCACCCCCAGAGCTCGGACTCGACCAGAGTCCGTTAGAAGGTTTTAGGCAACCTCCGACTTCCATCAACCTCGAGTTAGTAAACTCCATCAACCCCGAGTTAGTAAACTCCATCAACCCCGAGTTAGTAAACTCCATCAGCACGAGGTTAGTGAACTCCCACCGAGTTAGTGAACTCCTTCCATAGATCACAACATCGTGTACGAGCGCGCGATGGATCCATCCGACTTCGTTAAGTCCTTCGGATTAGTTGTGTCACCCTAAGGCATAGCGTAAATCCATTGATCGAATCAGTTCCGGACCTGATGTTGATCGGCTGCTCGAAAAGGCCACCCCCAGAGCTCGGACTCGACAAGAGTCCTTTAGAAGGTTTTAGGCAACCTCCGAATTCCATCAACCCCGAGTTAGTAAACTCCATCAACCCCGAGTTAGTAAACTCCATCAACCCCGAGTTAGTAAACTCCATCAGCACAGGGTTAGTGAACTCCCACCGAGTTAGTGAACTCCTTCCATAGATCACAACATCGTGTACGAGCGCGCGATGGATCCATCTGACTTCGTTAAGTCTTTCGGATTAGTTGTGTCAGCCTAAGGCATAGCGTAAATCCATTGATCGAATCAGTTCCGGACCTGATGTTGATCGGCCGCTCGAAAAGGCCACCCCCAGAGCTCAGACTCGGCAAGAGTCCGTTAGAAGGTTTTAGGCAACCTCCGAATTCCCAATTTACCGCTTTTCCCAATTTACTGCTTTCCCGTTAATGCGACAAGTGTTAACCCCCTTTCTCAAAAGGAAAATAACAAAAAAAATTTAGACTTTTCTGAAGCGGACAAAATTAGTATTATTTCTATATCTTTATTTCCATTTCACCAACAAATATGAAAAGGCCAACTCATATTTCTTGGCGAAATGTGAAATAAAGAGGGGCAGCTGTAATACCCCAATTTTGTCCGCCCAAGTCAAAAAAACATTTTTCAGAAAAATGGAAGCAATAAGGTAATTCATAATGTGCGGAAAACAGTGGATTGGTGCATTTATGTGTGTTCGTCCCCTATTTCGCATTTTTATTTGAACTACGCGCGTGCCCCAGTAGTAACTGCGTGAGCTGCCCTGTGCCCTCATCATTTGGCACGTGTCTTTATTTTCATCAAAAAGGACCATTTATTGATCATTATTAATTTTTGGCACCCAAAAACATTTTTCTTAATTTTTAGGAATTTTAGGAAATAAAATAGTGCATATTTTTGCATTTTTTGGGCAAGAAACAAGTTTTTAGGTCAAAGGGCATTTTGGTCATTTTTGCAAAGTAGGATAATTTCTCATCAAGAATCATTGTGCACTTTTAAGGGAATTTATTTGGGGCAAATGTTTTGAGTTATATGTGTGTTGTGCATGCATTGTTGATTTTGTAGAAAAAGTCAAATTTAAAAAAGTCAACAGAAAAGGAATATTCTTCAAAAATGCAAGGAGAGGTTTTATATCATTTTTGGGCATAGTGATCTCATGAAAATGGCCCATTCATTTATATTCCTAGTATTTGGCCCAATATGAATAGATTTTATGGAATTATATTGTGAAGAATAATAAAAAAAAAAGAGAGATAATGGAAGGTTCATGAAGGGGACAAATAGTACAATAGTACAAGATGACAACTTGCAAAACTTGGGCACCACTCTCCCTCTCATATTTTCGCCTACCCCTTCTCTTCTCCTCCAAGTTTTCATTTTTTTTGCCGTTGGCAAAGTGTGATTCAATCCTCACCCTCCATTCAAATTTTAAATGAAATCCTAGAACAATAGGTGATGCACAATGACCATTATGCCCTTAAACCTAATTGCACTCCCTCATTTGTGCTTTCTCAATGCCCTCAATCCATGTGATGATTAATCCTAGCCTTTGATTCAAATTTAAAGTCCAAACCTAGAGCACATTAAAAGCACAGAGACTAAAATACACCTAGACCTAGTCCCACTCTATAAATACCTCACTAATCTCACCTCACACAATCTTTTGCCTCACAATTTACTCACACAACCCTCACACAATTTTCCCTTCTCCATTTCCTCTCTTTGGCCGAACCCCCTACCCCCCAATTCCTCCTCCATTCTTTTTCAATTCACTCCCATTTTCTATCTCAAATCCACTCCTACTTCACATATCATCCTTCTCTTCTACTAAAACCTAATTGTTCATCATCTAACCTCAAGAATCAAGGCAAGGGGCGCAATTTTCATTGAGGTTTGTGGAGGATTTAGTTGATTTGTGGTCTTGTTCTTCATATCACTCCCTTCATAGCTTGGATTCAAGGTAAAACTTCAAAACTCTTGCATTTTCTTCATTTTTGCATAATCTCTCTTCTCGTCATCTCAACTCCTTCATATATTGTTGTTGTTGCTTTGAGGAGCCATCTCAAACACTATTGACAAGCACTTAGGGAGGCTTGGGTGTTTGAGGTGGCTCCTTGGCTTTGAAGGAGTTGTTCTTGTGTTTTCTTGCATTTTCTTGTATTTTGAATCTTGTTTGCCTAATTTTCATCAAATGAAAACTCATTCTCATACTCCATGTGCATTCGGCCATGAACTCTATTTTAGGGTTTTTGTGTGTTCTTGTTCATTTTATGATTTGGGTTTGAATAATTGTTGATCTTGGACCATACATAGCCTTGGGTTTGGGCAAGGAAAATAGGGTTCATGTTGCTTGTTTTGTTTTCTTTAATTTTGAATGAATAAATGCATGATTTGGCTAATGTTTGTTTTAGGAACTTGCATGATAGATTAGGTCCTCTTCTTTTGTGTTGTTTTGTGTGTTTATTTGTCAATTTTTGCATGAAATAAGTTGATGATTCCATGCTTGTATGCATTCGGCCATGACTAGGGTTTTTACCCCTTTGATTGCTTGAAGATTGTCATTTTGATTGTGGTTGAGTAAATGCAAGTTGTGTCATTGTGTTTTTTTAACTTTTTACCATTTCATTAACTTTTTACTTTTACAATCTCATTCACTTTTTATCACTTATTTCATTAAACTTTTTACCACTTTGCATTCTTTTCTTTTACTACTTTGCATCAAAACTTCTTACCATAACTCATCTAACCTTTTACCACTTTGAACCATGAATCATTTACCTAAAAACCCAAAGACATTTCGCATACTTCATGCATCCTCTTACTTATTCTTCCATATTCATTTCTAACTTACATATTCACATGTCCATGCATACTCAAATGTTCATACCTTACACAATAATTATGCTCATGCATTCATAGTCTTGTATGCTCAATCTTTCATTCATGCATAGTCTTATATGCTTATTCATTCATGCATAGTCTTGTATGCTCACGCATTTGCATATTTGCCTAATCATGCCCATCATTGCTTGCATGTTCATTCATCTAACCTAGATCATTCTATGCCTATAATCAATTGTATTCTCTTGTTCGTGATGCCACTTAAATGTTTTGATTTAATTGTGTGCAATTCCTCCCTCATGCATGTACTCTTATATGAAGACGTAAGCCTACTCACCTGTGGTAGCATAGAGTCATTAAGATAAATGCACACCCTTAGAGATTGTTGTCCGTCCCGTAGCAATTCTCACACACACACACAATTGTTTTGAGAACTTTTGAGATTGTTGCCCGTCCCGTAGCAATTCTCACACACACGCACAATTGTTTTGAGAACATTATCTTGCATCATTGACAATTAAATCCCTTGATTGTATTGGCATGCTTAATCTTAGTTGATGATCAACATGTTCATGATTGCTTGATTAGTTGCATATGTTTGAACTTCATTCATTCATTTTGCATTTGGTTATGGACTTGGAATTTGGTTGAAATTGTTCTACTTTGTTTTTCCAAAACTCATTTCCAAAACCCTTCTTCAAAACTCCAATAAGACCAAATTGTCATCAATGATCACTCGCGCTGTTGCCGTTTGGTTGTTGGTGACGATTTCATTTTCAAAAAAGAGTTAGTAGCGCGGCCACTCAAAACCGTTGTTGTTTGGTCATCGCGAACACTCGCATCAAAAACAAAACCGATTATCATTAATGATCACCCGCACCGTTGCCGTTTGGTTGTTAATGATGATTTCATTTCCAAAAGGGTTTTGGCAAGGGATGGACTAGCTCTAGTCTTGATGCACCCGTGTTCTTATTCATTTGTGTTTGTTCTTGTGCTTGTTATATGATTAAGTATTGAATTGGTGTTCACAATTTGCTTGCTTGTTTTGATGATTGCATTGACTTTGTAATCCGACTTCAAAGTTCAAAACCTTTGTTACTCGTTAGTAACACCTCAAAACCATGTCGCATTCAAATTATACAACAACTTGTTACTAGTTAGTGACATTTACAATTTCAAATTTTTTTCATAACCAAGAACGCTTTCAAACATC
Source organism: Astragalus membranaceus (assembly GCA_039519185.1). Taxonomy (NCBI): domain Eukaryota; kingdom Viridiplantae; phylum Streptophyta; class Magnoliopsida; order Fabales; family Fabaceae; genus Astragalus; species Astragalus membranaceus. Next base: position 81,928,979 of record CM076851.1, on the reverse strand, counting down.
AAAAACATTTTCAAACATCAAAAAGCCATCTCACAAACCAAAAATCAATTCGATTGCGAAAACCCTTTTGATTACTTAAAGCAAAACTGATTATCATTAATGATCACTCGCGCCGTTGTCGTTTGATTGTTAAAGATGATTTTTCCCGAGAGTTAGTAGTGTGGCCACTCTAAACCGTTGTTGTTTGGTCATCACGAACGCTCGACCTCTTTGCGAAAACATTTTCTTCGTTAAACAAAAACCAATCGTCATTGATAATCACTCGCGCCGTTGCCGTTTGATCGTTAATGACGATTTCATTTTCCAAAGAGTTAGTAGTACGACCACTCTAAACCGTTGTTGTTTGGTCGTCACAAACGCTTGCCCAATTGGGAAAAACTCTCAAACCATTTTCAAAACCAAAAACCCAGAACTACGTGGCTTTGAATTCTCCATCGCACCGGGAGATAGTAGGAGTGGATACTCTCCGTCAAGCACAACAAATCAAAAACATTTTTCCTTTCAAAAACCAAATACCTTTCCAAAATAAAACATTTTTCAAAACAAGAACTACGTAGCTTTGAATTCTCCATCGCACCGGGAGATACGTAGGAGCGAGCGGCTAACTCTCGTCAAGCGCCAAAAATAAAAATTTTCATTAAGTCTTCTCATTCCCTTTGAGGCAAATTTAGGTATTTTCCAAATCAACACTTAAAACCACACGTTTAATTAAAGGTTCCCTTTCGGTAGAAAGGAGGTGTGGGGTGCTAATACCTTCCCCATGCCTAACCGATCCCCGAACCCAAATCCTCCGGTTTTCCAAAAGGCCATCCGCTTTCCAAAAAGGTTTTTCTTCAATATTTTCGTCATAAAAAATATTGGTGGCGACTTCATTGTTTTAAAAAGTTGTAAACGAAGAAAAATCCCCTCAAGGACCTTTTCGGGTGCAACAACACACAACAACACCAATATTAATGAGCGGTCATAGATCCATCACCTGTCACCTTAGCCCATAAAAATAGGCACATCACCTGTTATATCATCACCTGTTATATCATCACCAATAATCACCAATAAACCTACATCTATAGGACAGTCTAACAACTTGACCAACGACCACCGACACCAAGGACACCAATAGATTTACAACATCAATGACAACGACAATTTTACAACACCGAGACATCGACAATTGACAACACCGAGACAAATACCAATTTACATCAACAGCGACAATAGCTTTTAAAACAGCACTCAAAAACAGTGACAGCAACAGTGATTTTCCATAAAAACAGCAACATGACAACGGTGACAGCAACATCAATTCTTTTAGGGAAAACAGCAACATTTGTTTAGTAAAACAGCAACAAGTGTGTTACTGTGACGGCAACATTTGTTTAGGAAAACAGCAACACTTTACTCACTGTGACAGCAACATTATTTGGGAAAAACCGCAACATTATTTGTGGAAAACAGCAACATTTTACTCACTGTGACAGCAACACCAATTTTCAGAAAAACAACACAATTGTTCACTGTGACAGCAACACCAATTTTCAGAAATACAGCACAATTGTTCACTGTGACAGCAACACCAATCTTCAGAAAAACAGCACAATTGTTCACTGTGACAGCAACAGGGCGCCAAGTGAAACAGCAGCACAACTAGAAACTGGCGCCCAGCAGCAGGGCGCCTAGCACACAGCAACAACAACAGAAACTGGCGCCCAGCAACAGGGCGCCAAGAGCATCAATGACACAACCAGACATGGCGCCCAGGGACAGGGCGCCTAGCACAACAATGGCAACAGCAGACTTGGCGCCTAGCAACAGGGCGCCTGAGACACAAACAACAACATCAGGCTTGGCGCCCAGCAACAGGGGGCCTCTGACAGCAGAGGCAACACCAGACTTGGCGCCCAGGAGCAGGGCGCCTAGCAACACAGACAACAACAACAACTTTGGCGCCCAGGAGCAGGGCGCCTAAATCAGCAACCAGCGCAGGAGACACTGGGCGCCTAGGGCGCCCTTCACAGCAACACATACACGCACCATTCACCACTGGGCGCCAAAATCAGCAACATAAACAGCACTGGCTTGGCGCCCAGCAACATGGCGCCTCCAGCAGGGGCCAAACGCAACACAAACACGCACAGGACATGGCGCCCAGCAACAGGGCGCCTTTTTCAGTGACTAGGGCAACACCAAAATTTCACCAAACACCAAACACCAATTTCCACCATGATCATTCACCCAAACATCAAATCGAAAACATCATATTATATTCAAACATCACTAAAACAACATCAACAAGATCAAAGAGGCAATATGGTCCTATCTCCCACATAATCCCCATCATATACCCTATTATAAGGATAGAACCCACCCTTACCTTAGGTTTGCCGAACGCGAGATCTCCTTGTACGTAAGCTCCAAAGAACCACCGCAACAAGACTTCTCTCCTCTTGCTCTCTTGGTTTCGCCGCCCCCTTCCTTTCTCTCTTCTCCTCTTCACAACTCTTTCTTTCTTTCTCTCCAAAAATTCGAATGACTAAACCCTAGCCAACACTCCCCTTCATGCACCTAGGCCTTGGGCTCGTGGATCACGGGCCACCGTCCACTAATCAGCTAATTACTAAGCACCACTCCCTAATTTGAATAAACATCATTTTATTAATTATTAAATATAACTATACTAATAAAATACCTAAATAATTTAATTAAATAAATAATTAAATTATTTGGGCGTTACATTGGGCGCCTAGGGCGCCACATTCAGCAACAGAAACAACACTGGCTCGGCGCCCAGGAGCAGGGCGCCTTCAGCAGGAACAACACGCGACCCAGACATGGCGCCCAGGAGCAGGGCGCCGTTACCAGCGACCAAGACAGCAACAAAAACACATGCGACACAACATCAATGGCGCCCATGGTGCCTAGGGATCAAATTTTCGATTTTTACCACGACCAATCATCAACCACCAATTCAATCATCATGAATATCACCAAATAAACACCAACAACATCAAAAGGGACAACATAGAGCCTATCTCCCACATAACACCCATCATACACCCTATTATAAAGATAACAACCATTAATGAAGCACGTACCTCTAATAAGTCCATCATCTTCAGTAGGCTCTTCACCTGCTAAAGCGAACACTTTTCCACTGGACCTCTCTTTCTTCGGATTCGGACACTGCGTACTAATGTGCCCTCCTTCACCACAGTTGTAGCAGACCACCTCCTTACGCTCACACTCAGCCACCACATGACCCTCCTTACCACAACGGTAACACTTCTTCACTTCAGCTTTGCACACGTTACTCTTGTGACCAGCTCTGCCAAATTTGTAACATACAATGCTAGCAGGAGCATCTCCCCCACTAGTACTCTTGCCAACAGCGGCTTTCTGTTTACCCTTACCAGCAGGAACATCATACGGCTTACCACGGCTTTGAAATTTGCTCCTCTTCTCTTTCATAATCTTGTAGTGAGCATTGTTGTCTTCCTCATAAATTCTGCAGCTATCAATCAAGTCGGAGAAAACAGAGATCTTCTGGTAACCAATAGCCTTCTTAATCTCAGGACGCAGCCCATTCTCGAACTTAATGCACTTGGAAAACTCAGCAGTAGCCTCACTGTAATTGTCATACCCCAATTTTGTCCGGCTTAGGTCCAAGCCCTAATTTTCCACTCAAAAATAAGTTTTTAGGGTTAGAATGCACGTTTTGGGAAGTTAGGGTCAAAGAGGGCATTTTTGGTCATTTCTCACAAAAGGGTCTATGAAAATGATTTTTGCAATAAGCCTCATGCATCAAATTAGGGTTTTTGAAAATGTGTTATGTATGCATGGCAAGTTTTGGAAAAATATGTTATGCATGCATGGCAAGCTTTGGAAAATATTTTATGCATGCATGGCAAAGACCTAAAAACACTTTTGTGGAAAGCAAGAATTGATTTCTATTCTGTTCCAAAGGCTCAAGAATCGATTCCTCATTGTGTTAACTAAGTAAGGAATCGATTTTCACCTATACAAAAGGTCCTGAAAATCGATTCCCACTATTTCCAAAGGCTCAAGAATCGATTCCTCATTGTGTTAACTAAGTAAGGAATCAATTTTCACCTATGCAAAAGGTCCTGAAAATCGATTCCCACTATTTCCAAAGGCTCAAGAATCGATTCCTCATTGTGTTAACTAAGTAAGGAATCGATTTTCACCTATGCAAAAGGTCCTGAAAATCGATTCCCACTAATTTCTAAAGCCCAAGGAATCGATTCCTATGTTTTCTAAAAGCAAAGAATCGATTATACTATATTTTGCCTTCATCAAACAATCGATTCATCCTTGCAATAAATGTTTTTTAAAAATTCTACGCTTTCCTAAGCCTATAAATAGGCAGCCTCAAGTCACATTTTGGGGGAAGATTGCACGAAATCAGAAAACACGCAGGAGGAGACTTCACGAGATCAGAGGAGAATACACACAGATCTTCACGGACACCACAGTTCAAACATCACTAAAACAACATCAACAAGATCAAAGAGGCAATATGGTCCTATCTCCCACATAATCCCCATCATATACCCTATTATAAGGATAGAACCCACCCTTACCTTAGGTTTGCCGAACGCGAGATCTCCTTGTACGTAAGCTCCAAAGAACCACCGCAACAAGACTTCTCTCCTCTTGCTCTCTTGGTTTCGCCGCCCCCTTCCTTTCTCTCTTCTCCTCTTCACAACTCTTTCTTTCTTTCTCTCCAAAAATTCGAATGACTAAACCCTAGCCAACACTCCCCTTCATGCACCTAGGCCTTGGGCTCGTGGATCACGGGCCACCGTCCACTAATCAGCTAATTACTAAGCACCACTCCCTAATTTGAATAAACATCATTTTATTAATTATTAAATATAACTATACTAATAAAATACCTAAATAATTTAATTAAATAAATAATTAAATTATTTGGGCGTTACATTGGGCGCCTAGGGCGCCACATTCAGCAACAGAAACAACACTGGCTCGGCGCCCAGGAGCAGGGCGCTCTTCAGCAGGAACAACACGCGACCCAGACATGGCGCCCAGGAGCAGGGCGCTGTTACCAGCGACCAAGACAGCAACAAAAACACATGCGACACAACATCAATGGCGCCCATGGTGCCTAGGGATCAAATTTTCGATTTTTACCACGACCAATCGTCAACCACCAATTCAATCATCATGAATATCACCAAATAAACACCAACAACATCAAAAGGGACAACATAGAGCCTATCTCCCACATAACACCCATCATACACCCTATTATAAAGATAACAACCATTAATGAAGCACGTACCTCTAATAAGTCCATCATCTTCAGTAGGCTCTTCACCTGCTAAAGCGAACACTTTTCCACTGGACCTCTCTTTCTTCGGATTCGGACACTGCGTACTAATGTGCCCTCCTTCACCACAGTTGTAGCAGACCACCTCCTTACGCTCACACTCAGCCACCACATGACCCTCCTTACCACAACGGTAACACTTCTTCACTTCAGCTTTGCACACGTTACTCTTGTGACCAGCTCTGCCAAATTTGTAACATACAATGCTAGCAGGAGCATCTCCCCCACTAGTACTCTTGCCAACAGCGGCTTTCTGTTTACCCTTACCAGCAGGAACATCATACGGCTTACCACGGCTTTGAAATTTGCTCCTCTTCTCTTTCATAATCTTGTAGTGAGCATTGTTGTCTTCCTCATAAATTCTGCAGCCATCAATCAAGTCGGAGAAAACAGAGATCTTCTGGTAACCAATAGCCTTCTTAATCTCAGGACGCAGCCCATTCTCGAACTTAATGCACTTGGAAAACTCAGCAGTAGCCTCACTGTAATTGTCATACCCCAATTTTGTCCGGCTTAGGTCCAAACCCTAATTTTCCACACAAAAATAAGTTTTTAGGGTTAGAATGCACGTTTTGGGAAGTTAGGGTCAAAGAGGGCATTTTTGGTCATTTCTCACAAAAGGGTCTATGAAAATGATTTTTGCAATAAGCTTCATGCATCAAATTAGGGTTTTTGAAAATGTGTTATGTATGCATGGCAAGTTTTGGAAAAATATGTTATGCATGCATGGCAAGCTTTGGAAAATATTTTATGCATGCATGGCAAAGACCTAAAAACACTTTTGTGGAAAGCAAGAATTGATTTCTATTCTGTTCCAAAGGCTCAAGAATCGATTCCTCATTGTGTTAACTAAGTAAGGAATCGATTTTCACCTATACAAAAGGTCCTGAAAATCGATTCCCACTATTTCCAAAGGCTCAAGAATCGATTCCTCATTGTGTTAACTAAGTAAGGAATCAATTTTCACCTATGCAAAAGGTCCTGAAAATCGATTCCCACTATTTCCAAAGGCTCAAGAATTGATTCCTCATTGTGTTAACTAAGTAAGGAATCGATTTTCACCTATGCAAAAGGTCCTGAAAATCGATTCCCACTAATTTCTAAAGCCCAAGGAATCGATTCCTATGTTTTCTAAAAGCAAAGAATCGATTATACTATATTTTGCCTTCATCAAACAATCGATTCATCCTTGCAATAAATGTTTTTTAAAAATTCTACGCTTTCCTAAGCCTATAAATAGGCAGCCTCAAGTCACATTTTGGGGGAAGATTGCACGAAATCAGAAAACACGCAGGAGGAGACTTCACGAGATCAGAGGAGAATACACACAGATCTTCACGGACACACATCTCACGAGATCAGAGAAACACACATATTTGCTCCAGACATTTTTCACGAGATCTGAGAAGACAACTCTTGCAAATCTCATTTTCCAGTTCTACGCTTCATTTTTGCTCTATTCGCGTCGTTGGTCCGTCTGAGCTGATCTCCTGCAAGGGTTAGTCGGGATTTGCGTTCTTCAGAGTTGTAATATCTGCCTTCATCAGAGGTATTTCTGTTTTTATATTTGTTAAAATTCAATCATTCTGATCCATGCCAAAATTGCCCTATGTGATTTAATTTAGCTGTAGCGTCCTTGTTGATGATGAACCACATGATTCCCACTTATGCCTAGTGCATCATTTTCTAAGTGGTGAAGATGGTCTCAGATGATTCAACCTCCCCCCTTTTTTTTAACTTCTTAATGAATAAAAGATAGTTAGGTTTGTGGTTTAAGGTCCATGGGGTATTGCGAAGGATGGGTTTCCCAAAACCTTGATGCTCCCTCCTCTTTGATTGTGTTACTAACCTTTGGGCACATATTCATGAATGCAAAGGATAGGCTTACCTTAGCCTTGATGCAATTTCCCCTTTTCTCATGTTATTGAGAAATCATTGTTCATATGTTCCTTAGTTTAATTAAGATCATTCTATGCCTATGATCAATTGCTTGCTTGTTATTGGATGCATTTTAAATGTCTTGATTCAATGTGCCATTCCATCCATGTGTATGACCTCCTAATGAAGACGTAAGTCTACATGCCTGTTGTAGCATAGAGTCATTAGGGTAAATACACTCCCTCCTACACGCACACTTGCTTTGAGAACTTTTACCTTGCATCCCTGATAGGTGGGTCTCTTGATCATGTTGGCATGTTTAGTCTTGATTAAATATTCAACATATGCATGATTTCGTGATAATTGAATGTGTTTAAACTTTGTAATCAATCATTGATAGTGCCTTCACCCTTTTTTTCCAAAAATCTGTCAAACCCATTGTTGCTAGTAGCTCATCAGAGCCTTTGTTCGTTTAGCTATTAGTGGCAATGTCCTTTTCCCATAAGAATAATAAACGATGATCCATCATAGCCTTTGTTAGTTTGATCGTCGTACAAATCAATCTTTTTTCGAAAATCACTTTCAAAAAGATAATAAAAAATGAGTTGTTATCGAATAGTCCATCAGAACCTTTGTTCGTTTGACTAGCGGTACAACTCTCTTTTTTTGAGTATTTAGTAGTGATTCATCATAGCCTCTGCTAGTTTAATCACTCACTAATGCTCGTCCTATTTCAAAAAACTCACCAAAAAAGATTAAAAAACCTCTTTCAGGACAAAGAAGAACTATGTAGCTTTGAATTCTCCATCGCACCGGGAGATACGTAGGAGCGGGTCACATCCCGTCAAGCATAACAAATAAAAATCATTTTCACAACAAGTTTTCAAACAATTATTTTCTAGCCAAGAACTACGTAGCTTTGAATTCTCCATCGCACCGGGAGATACGTAGGAGCGGGCCATGTCCCGTCAAGCACTTTTTTCTAAAAAACCCCTTTTTCCCCCTTTCTCATCAAAAATAAAATTTTTGCTAAGTTTTCCCATTCATTCTTCAAATAAATAGGCAAATCTAGATATTTTTCAAATCAAATATTAAAACCACACATTTAATTAGAGGTTCCCTTTCGGTAGAAAGGACGTGCGCGGTGCTAACACCTTCCTCGCACGTAATCGACCCCCGAACCTATATCTCTAGTTTTCAAAGACCATCCGCCTTGTCCAAAAGACCTTTTTTCAATGTTTTGGTCTTAAAATTAAAATATTGGTGGCGGCTCCAAATTTTTCCACGTTGTACATTGAGAAACCCCAAGCCGGGGATTTTTCGGGGTGCAACAGTAATGCGGATAAAACTTTGTTAATTCCACGAACTTAGCAGCATACTCAGTCACGAACATATTCCCTTGTTTCAGCTCTAGGAACTCAATCTCTTTCTTACCTCGGACATCCTCCGGATAATATTTTCTCATAAACTCCCTGCGGAACACATCCCAAGTGATCTCTTCGTTTGCAGTCTCCAATCTCTGCCTAGCCTTTAACCACCAGTCATCGGCCTCCTCTGCCAGCATATGCGTACCATAACGGACCTTCTGTGCTGGAGTGCAGTCCATCACACGAAAGATCCTCTCCATCTCTTTCAACCAAGCTAAAGCCCCATCGGGATCATACCTGCCCTTGAAGGTAGGCAGATTCTCTCTCTGAAAGGTAGCCAAACTACGGGACCCAGCATTCTGCTGACCCTCCACGGCCTGAGCCATAGCAGCCAACGCAGCAGCAATAGCAGCATCGTTCCTTCCAGCCATCTCAACTAATCACTACAATCATAAGCAACAGTTAGAACTAATTGACAATACTTGATCGTCAATGACACAATAACTTGACAAATTGGGCGGACAGACCGAAATTGCTCTGATACCACTAATGTAACACCCCTTTTCTACTCGGAAATTTTTTGACAAAAATCAGAGTTTCAAAAACATTTTTCACTATACCCACAAGGGATGCCACATTTACACCATTAAAACGTCACACGTCAATAATAAAATTCACCCTTAAAATAGTACGATACATAGCAGTAACTCCATCACCACGCAGCGGAATAAAATAAAGGTTCCAACGGGTAATCATAACATCACCATAAATCATTCTTGGATGCATATTCGAGATATAACCAGATCGAGATGTACCCACCTGACCAAGAGAAGACAACTTTCATGACAGAAAAAGGAAACTATTGCTATCAGGTTATATGCCCTTTGGGCTGAAAAATGCAGGAGCGACCTATCAAAGAATGATGAATAAAGTTTCCCAAGCGTAGATAGGCAGAGTAGTAGAAGTCTACCTAGATGACATGATTGTCGAAAGTAAAGTGGATACTGACCACGTGCCCGACTTAAAAGAAGTATTTGCGGAAGCCCGTAACAACTCGCTCAGGCTAAACCCTGAGAAATGCACGTTTGGAGTTAGGGCGGGCAAATTTTTAGGCTTCTACCTGATGGAAAGAGGAATTGAGGCCAACCCGGATAAATGCCGGGTGTAACACCCCTTTTCTACCCGGAAAATTTTTGACAAAAATCAGAGTTTCAAAAACATTTTTCACCACACCCACGAGGGATGCCACATTTACACCATTAAAACGTCACACGTCAATAATAAAATTCACCCTTAAAATAGTACGATACATAGCAGTAACTCCATCACCACGCAGCGGAATAAAATAAAGGTTTCAACGGGTAATCATAACATCACCATAAAACTTCAGAAATTAGATAATAAAGACAACTAAATAAGACTAGCGTTCATCCCCCCGAGTGCTACGTATCTGAGCGACGACACCGACTCTACTAGCGAAGGTAGACATGCCTTCAATCGCAATCACCTGCACGTTACCAGCATAGGGGTAACATTCAAACAGAAGGGGTGAGATATCTAACATTATAATAGCATATATGATAGGCAATATGCTAGAGTTACGACAACTATATCTACCGCTTCACAACAACATCAAATTTGCAATCACCAAAAATCATCACCAATGTCATGAGTAAATGTATGAGATGCGACCCACACCAACGGGTATATGCATGTGGTACCAATCATCATCAATAAAATAGCCAATAAGGGCATCATCACCTATATCATCACCAAGTTATTTGAGCATCATCACCATCACCTATAGCTCCAAGGCCGGAGCCTTCCTCACCAAAATAATGCATATGACATGGATGTGACATCATGAGTAATGCACCAGAGACAATCAACAACAATAGTCATTTAAGTGACGCAACAACACCAATATCAACAAATGGTCATAGACCCATCACCTATCACCTTAGCCAATAAAATAGGCACATCACCTGTTATATCATCACCAATAACACCCATCATCACCAAGAACACCTACACCTATAGGACAGTCCAACAACCTGACCAACAATCACCGACCCCAAAGACACCTATAAATTTACAACATCAATGGCAACAACAATTTTACAACACCGAGAACAACGACAATTTACATCACCTGGAACGACAACAACTTTACAACACCATTGCCAACGACCACCGGGGCAGTCACCCAGGCGCCCCAAACCACCAGAAAATGGCGCCCTTGATGGCGCCCAGCAAGCCAACAACACAGAAAATGGCGCCCAGGAGGGCGCCCAGCAGCAAAACTGACAAGGCAGGAACTGGCGCCCAGCAACAAGGCGCCAACAGCATCAGCAGTAAAACAGGAACTGGCGCCTAGCAACAAGGCGCCAACAGCATCAGCAACAAAACAGGAACTGGCGCCCAGCAACAAGGCGCCAACAGCATTAGCAACAAAACAGGAACTGGCACCCAGCAACAAGGCGCCAACAGCATCAGCAACAAAACAGGAACTGCCGCCCAGCAACAAGGGAGCCTAGCGCAACAGCAACACAAACAGACATGGCGCCCAGGAGCAGGGCGCCAAGCACAACAGCAGCAACAACAGACTTGGCGCCCAGGAGCAGGGCGCCTAGCACAACAGTGGCAACAACAGACTTGGCGCCCAGCAACAGGGCGCCTAGCACAACAATGGCAACAACAGACTTAGCGCCCAGCAACAGGGCGCCTTGCACAACAGTGGCAACAACAGACTTGGCGCCCAGCAACAGGGCGCCTAGCACAACAGCAACACAGGCAGGCAAACAGCAACAGCAGAACATGGGAACATCACTGGGCTCCTAGGGCGCCTTCCCCAACAACACAGAAATGCACAAGACAACCCTGGGCGCATAGGGCGCCACTTTCAGCAACACAGGAACACACTGGGCGCCTAGGGCGCCACTTTCAGCAACAACCAAAGACAGAACACCATGACTGGGCGCCTAGGGTGCCACATTCAGCAACCGAAACAACACTGGCTCGGCGCCCAGGAGCAGGGCGCCTTCAGCAGGAACAACACGCGACCCAGACATGGCGCCCTGGAGCAGGGCGCTGTTTCCAGTGACCAAGACAACAACAAAAACACATGCGACACAACATCAATGGCGCCCATGGCGCTAGAGATCAAATTTTCGATTTTTACCGTGACCAATCATCAAGCTCCAATTCAATCATCATGAATATCACCAAATAAACACCAACAACATCAAAAGGGACAACATAGAGCCTATTTCCCACATAACACCCATCATACACCCTATTATAAAGATAGAACCCACCCTTACCTTAGATTTGCCGAATACGAGATCTCCTTGCACGAAAGCCCCAAAGAACCACAGCAACAAGAGCTCCTCTCCTCTTTCTCCTTGATGCGCCGTCCCCTTCTTTTCTCTCTTCGCAAACTCTCTTTCTTTTTCCTCCAAAATGCGCAAATGCTTAAACCCCAGCTAATGCTCTCCTATGCGCCTATGCCTATGCGCAAATGAGATCGTCAAAGCCACTTCAATAGTCGTCCCCTCATCATTGTCAAGAATCAAGCCTGCCCCACTGCCTTGGCTGTTTGACGAGCCGTCCACATGTAAGGTCCAAACTGGCATTATCGTCTCAAGGATCGGGGTCATCTCGGCAAGGAAGTCGGCCAATACTTGTGCTTTAGTGGCCGACCTGGGTTCATATCTGATGCCAAACTCTAACAGCTCAATTGCCCACTTTATCATCCTTCCTGCTAGGTCCAGCCTGTGGAGGATTTGCCGTATGGGTTGGTCCGTCCTCAAGACGATCTGATGGGCCACTTAATATGCTTTTAATCTTCGAGCGACCACAACCAACGCGAGAGCCAACTTCTCAATCTTCTGGTACCTGAGCACAGGACCTTGAAGGGCTTTGTTGATAAAATAAATAGGATTTTGCTTGGAGTCGCCTTCGCATACCAACACTGCGGCCAGTGCCTCGTCAGTGATCGCTAGGTAAAGGTACAAAGTTTCTTCTGGCTCTGGTGTTGTCAGTACAGAAGGTTATAGTAGAGCGGCCTTCAGCTGATCCAGCGCCTGATCGCACTCGGGCGACCACTCGAACTCTGCCTCCTTCTTGAGCAGTTTGAAGAGTGGGAGCGACTTGTTTGCTGCTTTGGCAATGAACCGCGAAAGCGCGGCCACCATCCCGTACAATTTCTGTATTTCTTTTTTGGTGGTGGGCGACCTCATTTCTGTCACAGCCCGGTGTAACGCCCAAATAATTTAATTATTTATTTAATTAAACTATTTAGGTATTTTATTGTTATAGTCATATTAAAATAATAATATGGTGTTTCGTTTAAATCAGGGAGTGGTGTTTAGTAATTAAGCTAAGTAGTAGAAGGAGGCCCGTGATCCAAAAGCCCAATGGCATAGGCGCATAGGAGAGCATTAGCTAGGGTTTGGGCATTTGCGCATTTTGGAGGAACAAGAAAGAGAGTTTGCGAAGAGAGAAGAGAAGAGGACGGCGCATCAAGGAGAAAGAGGAGAGGAGCTCTTGTTGCTGTGGTTCTTTGGGGCTTTCGTGCAAGGAGATCTCGTATTCGGCAAATATAAGGTAAGGGTGGGTTCTATCTTTATAATAGGGTGTATGATGGGTGTTATGTGGGAGATAGGCTCTATGTTGTCCCTTTTGATGTTGTTGGTGTTTATTTGGTGATATTCATGATGATTGAATTGGTGCTTGATGATTGGTCATGGTAAAAATCGAAAATTTGATCTCTAGGCGCCATGGGCGCCATTGATGTTGTGTCGCATGTGTTTTTGTTGTTGTCTTGGTCGCTGGAAACGGCGCCCTGCTCCTGGGCGCCATGTCTGGGTCGCGTGTTGTTCCTGCTGAAGGCGCCCTGCTCATGGGCGCCGAGCCAGTGTTGTTTCGGTTGCTGAATGTGGGGCCCTAGGCGTCCAGTCATGGTGTTCTGTCTTTGGTTGTTGCTGAAAGTGGCGCCCTAGGCGCCCAGTGTGTTCCTGTGTTGCTGAAAGTGGCGCCCTAGGCGCCCAGGGTTGTCTTGTGCATTTCTGTGTTGTTGGGGAAGGCGCCCTAGGCGCCCAGTGATGTTCCCATGTTCTGCTGTTGCTGTTTGCCTGCCTGTGTTGCTGTTGTGCTAGGCGCCCTGTTGCTGGGCGCCAAGTCTGTTGTTGCCACTGTTGTGCTAGGCGCCCTATTGTTGGGCACCAAGTCTGTTGTTGCCACTGTTGTGCTAGGCGCCCTGTTGCTGGGCGCCAAGTCTGTTGTTGCCACTGTTGTGCTAGGCGCCCTGCTCCTGGGCGCCAAGTCTGTTGTTGCTGCTGTTGTGCTAGGCGCCCTGCTCCTGGGCGCCATGTCTGTTTGTGTTGCTGTTGCGCTAGGCGCCCTGTTGCTGGGCGCCAGTTGCTGTTTTGTTGCTGATGCTGTTGGCGCCTTGTTGCTGGGCGCCAGTTCCTGTTTTGTTGCTGATGCTGTTGGCGCCTTGTTGCTGGATGCCAGTTCCTGTTTTGTTGCTGAAGTTGTTGGCGCCATGTTGCTGGGCGCCAGTTCCTGTTTTGCTGCTGATGCTGTTGGCGCCTTGTTCCTGGGCGCCAGTTCCTGCCTTGTCAGTTTTGCTGCTGGGCGCCATTTTCTGTGTTGTTGGCTTGCTGGGCGCCATCAAGGGCGCCATTTTCTGGTGGTTTGGGGAGCCTGGGTGGCTGCCCCGGTGGTCATTGGCAATGGTGTTGTAAAGTTGTTGTCGTTCCAGGTGATGTAAATTGTCGTTGTTCTCGGTGTTGTAAAATTGTTGTTGCCATTGATGTTGTAAATTTATTGGTGTCTTTGGGGTCGATGATTGTTGGTCAGGTTGTTGGACTGTCCTATAGGTGTAGGTGTTCTTGGTGATGATTGGTGTTATTGGTGATGATATAACAGGTGATGTGCCTATTTTATTGGCTAAGGTGATAGGTGATGGGTCTATGACCATTTGTTAATATTGGTGTTGCTGCGTCACTTAAATGACTATTGTTGTTGATTGTCTCTGGTGCATTACTCATGATGTCACATCCATGTCATATGCATTATTTTGGTGAGGAAGGCTCCGGCCTTGGAGCTATAGGTGATGATGCCCTTATTGGCTATTTTATTGATGATGATTGGTACCACATGCATATACCCGTTGGTGTGGGTCGCATCTCATACATTTACTCATGACATTGGTGATGATTTTTGGTGATTGCAAATTTGATGTTGTTGTAAAGTGGTAGATATAGTTGTCGTAACTCTAGCATATTGCCTATCATATACGCTATTATAATGGTAGATATCTCACCCCTTCTGTTTGAATGTTACCCCTATGCTGGTAACGTGCTGGTGATTGCGAGTGAAGGCATGTCTACCTTCGCTAGTAGAGTCGGTGTCGTAGCACTCGGGGGGATGAACGCTAGTCTTATTTAGTTGTCTTTATTATCTAATTTCTGAAGTTTTATGGTGATGTTATGATTACCCGTTGAAACCTTTATTTTATTCCGCTGCGTGGTGATGGAGTTACTGCTATGTATCGTACTATTTTAAGGGTGAATTTTATTATTGACGTGTGACGTTTTAATGGTGTAAATGTGGCATCCCTAGTGGGTGTAGTGAAAAATATTTTTGAAACTCTGATTTTTGTCAAAAAATTTCCGGGTAGAAAATGGGTGTTACATTAGTGGTATCAGAGCAGTTTCGGTCTGTCCGGCCAAGTTGTCAAGTTATTGTGTCATTGACGATCAAGTATTGTCAATTAGTTCTAACTGTTGCTTATGATTATAGTGATTAGTTGAGATGGCTGGAAGGAACGATGCTGCTATTGCTGCGGCGTTGGCTGCTATGGCTCAGGCCGTGGAGGGTCAGCAGAATGCTGGTGAGAATGCTGGGTCTCGTAGCTTGGCTGCCTTTCAGAGAGAGAATCCCCCTACCTTCAAGGGCATGTATGATCCCGATGGGGCTTTAGCTTGGTTGAAAGAGATGGAGAGGATCTTTCGTGTGATGGACTGCACTCCAGCACAGAAGGTCCGTTATGGTACGCATATGCTGGCAGAGGAGGCCGATGACTGGTGGTTAGAGGCTAGGCAGAGATTGGAGACTACAAACGAAGAGATCACTTGGGCTGTGTTCCGCAGGGAGTTTATGAGAAAATATTATCCGGAGGATGTTCGAGGTAAGAAAGAGATTGAGTTCCTAGAGCTGAAACAAGGGAATATGTCTGTGACAGAGTATGCTGCTAAGTTCGTGGAATTAGCAAAGTTTTATCCGCATTACAGTGAGGCTACTGCTGAGTTTTCCAAGTGCATTAAGTTCGAGAATGGGCTGCGTCCTGAGATTAAGAAGGCTATTGGTTACCAGAAGATCCGTGTTTTCTCCGACTTGATTGATAGCTGCAGAATTTATGAGGAAGACAACAATGCTCACTACAAGATTATGAATGAGAAGAGGAGCAAATTTCAAAGCGGTGGTAAGCCGTATGATGTTCCTGCTGGTAAGGGTAAACAGAAACCTGCTGTTGGTAGAGTACTAGTGGGGGAGATGCTCCTGCTAGCATTGTATGTTACAAATGTGGCAGAGCTGGTCACAAGAGTAACGTGTGCAAAGCTGAAGTGAAGAAGTGTTACCGTTGTGGTAAGGAGGGTCATGTGGTGGCTGAGTGTGAGCGTAAGGAGGTGGTCTGCTACAACTGTGGTGAAGGAGGGCACATTAGTACGCAGTGTCCGAAGCCGAAGAAAGAGAGGTCCAGTGGAAAAGTGTTCGCTTTAGCAGGTGAAGAGCCTACTGAAGATGATGGACTTATTAGAGGTACGTGCTTCATTAATGGTACTCCTTTAAAATCTATTGTTGATACTGGTGCTACTCATTGCTTTATTGCTGCTGATTGTTGTAAGAAATTGGGTCTTGTATTGTCTGCTATGAATGGAGAGATGGTTGTCGACACTCCAGCTAAGGGGTCGGTAACTACTTCTCTGGTGTGTTCTCAGTGTCCCTTGTCGATCTTCGATAGAGACTTTGTTGTGGATTTTGTTTGTTTGTCGTTGAGCGGATTGGATGTAATCTTCGGTATGAACTGGTTAGAGCATAACCATGTTCATATTAATTGTCGTAGCAAGTCGGTGAGTTTTGGAGGAGAGGAGCCCGGTCTGTTGTCCGCTAGTCAGTTGCGGAAGTTGATGAAGGAAGGAGTTCAGTTATTCTCGCTGATGGCATCATTGTCGGTTGAGAATCAAGCTATCATTGAAGAGTTACAGGTGGTGCGCGAGTTTCCTGATATTTTCCCTGATGAGATTCCAAGTGTACCGCCAGAGAGGGAAGTGGATTCTCTATTGATCTTGTACCTGGTACCAGACCTGTTACTATGGCACCGTACAGGATGTCTGCATCCGATTGTTTGAGTTGAAGAAGCAACTTGAGGATCTGCTCGAGAAGAAGTTTGTGAGGCCGAGTGTATCGCTGTGGGGAGCTCCTGTGTTGTTAGTTAAGAAGAAGGATGGTAGTATGAGACTCTGTGGATTATCGGCAGTTGAATAAGGTGACAATTAAGAACAAGTATCCACTTCCGAGGATAGACGATTTGATGGATCAGTTGGTGGGTGCTCAAGTGTTCAGTAAGATTGATTTGAGATCAGGTTATCATCAGATCAAGGTGAGGGATGAAGATATTCAGAAGACGGCTTTCAGAACCCGTTATGGTCATTATGAGTATTCGGTGATGCCGTTCGTTGTTACCAATGCACCGGGAGTATTTATGGAATATATGAATCGTATATTTCATACTTACTTAGAGCGGTTTGTAGTGGTGTTCATTGACGACATTCTGATTTACTCTAAATTGGAAGAAGAGCATGCAGAGCATCTGAGGTTAGTATTGGAGGTATTGAAGGAAAAGAAGCTGTATGCGAAGTTGTCGAAGTGTGAGTTCTGGTTGAAGGAAGTGAGTTTTCTCGGTCATGTCATTTCTGGTAGTGGTATTGCAGTGGATCCGTCGAAAGTAGAAACAGTGTTGAATTGGGAGGCTCCGAAGTCGGCTACTGAAATTAGAAGCTTTTTGGGATTGGCCAGCTATTATAGAAGATTCATTGAAGGTTTTTCTAAGTTAGCACTTCCGTTAACTCAGTTAACCTGCAAAGGAAAGGCTTTTGTTTGGGACGCCCGTTGTGAAGAAAGTTTCTTGGAATTGAAGAAGAGATTGACAATGTCTCCTGTCTTGACGTTGCCCAATCCGGAAGGGTCGTTTGTGGTGTATTGTGATGCTTCAAAAATGGGTTTAGGTGGTGTGCTTATGCAAGATGGGAAGGTTATTGCGTATGCATCGAGACAGTTAAGAGTTCATGAGAAGAATTATCCCACTCATAACTTGGAGTTAGCTGCAGTGGTCTTTGTGCTGAAGATTTGGAGGCACTATCTCTATGGTTCCAGATTTGAGGTGTTTAGTGACCATAAGAGCTTGAGGTATTTGTTTGACCAGAAGGAGATGAATATGAGGCAGCGACGATGGTTGGAGTTGTTGAAGGACTATGATTTCGGTTTGAACTATCATCCAGGCAAGGCTAATGTCGTGGCTGATGCTTTGAGTCGGAAGACTTTGCATATGTCGGCAATGATGGTTAAGGAGTTAGAACTGATTGAGGAGTTCAGAGATATAAGTCTGGTTTGTGAAGTGACACCCCAGAGTGTTAAGTTAGGAATGTTGAAGATTGGTAATGATTTTCTGAACAGCATCAGAGAAGCCCAGAAATCAGTTGTTAAACTGGTAGTCTTGATGGTCGGGATTGATCGATCTGAGAATGAGGATTTTAGGTTGGATTCCCAAGGTGTGTTGAGGTTCCGTGGTAGGATTTGTATTCCTGATGATGCAGACATGAAGAGAGCCATTCTTGAAGAGAGTCACAGAAGTAAGTTAAGTATTCATCCGGGAGCTACAAAGATGTATCAAGACCTGAAGAAGTTGTTTTGGTGGCCTGGTATGAAGAGAGATGTGGCGCAGTTCGCTTATGCATGTTTGACTTGTCAGAAGTCAAAGGTTGAGCATCAGAAGCCTGCTGGACTGATGCAACCGTTAGAAATTCCAGAGTGGAAATGGGATAGCATTTCGATGGACTTTGTGACAGGATTGCCTAATACTGCGAGAGGGTATGATGCAATTTGGGTGATTGTTGACCGGTTAACGAAATCGTCTCATTTTGTTCCTTTCAACATCACGTATCCGGTGTCGAGGTTGGCGGAGATTTATATCCGGGAGATTGAGAAGCTTCATGGAGTTCCTATGAGTATTGTTTCGGATAGAGATCCGAGGTTCACTTCAGATTTCTGGAAGAGTTTGCAAGAGAAGTTGGGGTCTAAGTTGAGGTTGAGTTCGGCATATCATCCTCAGACAGATGGTCAGTCAGAGAGGACAATTCAGTCATTAGAAGATTTGTTGAGGGCTTGTGTCTTGGAACAAGGAGGTTCGTGGGATTCCTACCTTCCACTGATAGAGTTCACGTATAACAACAGTTACCATTCTAGTATTGGGATGGCACCTTTTGAAGCATTATATGGTCGGAAGTGTAGAACCCCGCTGTGTTGGTATGAGTCTGGAGAGAGTGTGGTGCTTGGACCGGAAATTGTTCGAGAGACAACTGAAAAAGTGAAGTTGATTCGTGAGAAGATGAAGGCTTCATAGAGTCGACAGAAGAGTTATCACGACAAGCGAGGGAAAGACTTAGAGTTTCAAGCGGGTGAGCATGTATTTTTGAGAGTCACTCCAGTGACCGATGTTGGACGGGCTTTGAAGTCGAAGAAGCTCACTCCTCGTTTCATTGGTCCTTATCAGATTTCAGAGAGAGTCGGGAATGTTGCATATAGAGTGGCTTTACCGCCTAACCTTTCGAATTTGCATGACGTGTTTCATGTGTCGCAACTTTAGAAGTACATTTCAGATCCATCTCATGTAATCCGCATGGATGAGGTGGAGGTACGGGATAATCTCACGGTGGAAACGATGCCTGTACAAATCGAAGACCATGAGGTGAAAATTTTAAGAGGCTAGGAGATTACATTGGTGAAAGTAGTCTGGCTAGGAGCTGCCGGAGAGAGCATGACGTGGGAGCTGGAGAGCAAGATGCGGGAATCCTATCCCGAGCTGTTTGAATCAGGTAAATTTCGAGGACGAAATATTCTAAGTGGGGGAGAGTTGTAACGCCCAAATAATTTAATTATTTATTTAATTAAACTATTTAGGTATTTTATTGGTATAGTCATATTAAAATAATAATATGGTGTTTCGTTTAAATCAGAGAGTGGTGGTTAGTAATTAAGCTGAGTAGTAGAAGGAGGCCCGTGATCTAAAAGCCCAATGGCATAGGCGCATAGGAGAGCATTAGCTAGGGTTTGGGCATTTGCGCATTTTGGAGGAAAAAGAAAGAGAGTTTGCGAAGAGAGAAGAGAAGGGGACGGCGCATCAAGGAGAAAGAGGAGAGGAGCTCTTGTTGCTGTGGTTCTTTGGGGCTTTCGTGCAAGGAGATCTCGTATTCGGCAAATCTAAGGTAAGGGTGGGTTTTATCTTTATAATAGGGTGTATGATGGGTGTTATGTGGGAGATAGGCTCTATGTTCTCCCTTTTGATGTTGTTGGTGTTTATTTGGTGATATTCAGGATGATTGAATTGGTGCTTGATGATTGGTCATGGTAAAAACGAAAATTTGATCTCTGGGCGCCATGGGCGCCATTGATGTTGTGTCGCATGTGTTTTTGTTGTTGTCTTGGTCGCTGGAAACGGCGCCCTGCTCCTGGGCGCCATGTCTGGGTCGCGTGTTGTTCCTGCTGAAGGCGCCCTGCTCCTAGGCGCCCATTCATGGTGTTCTGTCTTTGGTTGTTGCTGAAAGTGGCGCCCTAGGGGACCAGTGTGTTCCTGTGTTGCTGAAAGTGGCGCCCTATGCGCCCAGGGTTGTCTTGTGCATTTCTGTGTTGTTGGGGAAGGCGCCTTAGGCGCCCAGTGATGTTCCCATGTTCTGCTGTTGCTGTTTGCCTGCCTGTGTTGCTGTTGTTCTAGGCGCTCTGTTGCTGGGCGCCAAGTCTGTTGTTGGCACTGTTGTGCAAGGCGCCCTGTTGCTGGGCGCCAAGTCTGTTGTTGGCACTGTTGTGCTAGGCGCCCTGTTGCTGGACGCCAAGTCTGTTGTTGCCACTATTGTGCTAGGCGCCCTGCTCCTGGGCGCCAAGTCTGTTGTTGCTGCTGTTGTTCTAGGCGCCCTACTCCTGGGCGCCATGTCTTTTTGTGTTGCTGTTGCGCTAGGCGCCCTGTTGCTGGGCGTCAATTCCTGTTTTGTTGCTGATGCTGTTGGCGCCTTGTTGCTGGGCGCCAGTTCCTGTTTTGTTGCTGATGTTGTTGGCGCCTTGTTGCTGGGTGCCAGTTCCTATTTTTTTGCTGATGCTGTTGGCGCCTTGTTGCTGGGCGCCAGTTCCTGTTTTGTTGCTGATGCTGTTGGCGCCTTGTGGCTGGGCGCCAATTCCTGTTTTGCTGCTGATGCTGTTGGTGCCTTGTTGTTGGGCGCCAGTTCCTGCCTTGTCAGTTTTGCTGCTGGGTGCCCTCCTCGGCGCCATTTTCTGTGTTGTTGGCTTGCTGGGCGCCATTTTCTGGTGGTTTGGGGCGCCTGGGTGGCTGCCCCGGTGGTCGTTGGCAATGGTGTTGTAAAGTTGTTGTCGTTCCAGGTGATGTAAATTGTCGTTGTTCTCGGTGTTGTAAAATTGTTGTTGCCATTGATGTTGTAAATTTATTGGTGTCTTTGGGGTCGGTGATTGTTGGTCAGGTTGTTGGACTATCCTATAGGTGTAGGTGTTCTTGGTGATGATTGGTGTTATTGGTGATGATATAACAGGTGATGTGCGTATTTTATTGGCTAAGGTGATAGGGGATGGGTCTATGACCATTTGTTGATATTGGTGTTGTTGCGTCACTTAAATGACTATTGTTGTTGATTGTCTCTGGTGCATTACTCATGATGTCACATCCATGTCATATGGATTATTTTGGTGAGGAAGGCTCCGGCCTTGTAGCTATAGGTGATGGTGATGATGCTTAAATAACTTGGTGATGATATAGGTGAGGATGCCCTTATTGGCTATTTTATTGATGATGATTGGTACCACATGCATATACCCGTTGGTGTGGGTCGCATCTCATACATTTACTCATGACATTGGTGATGATTTTTGGTGATTGCAAATTTGATGTTGTTGTGAAGCGGTAGATATAGTTGTCGTAACTCTAGCATATTGCCTATCATATATGCTATTATAATGTTAGATATCTCACCCCTTCTGTTTGAATGTTACCCCTATGCTGGTAACGTGCAGGTGACTGCGATTGAAGGCATGTCTACCTTCGCTAGTAGAGTCGGTGTCGTCGCTCTGATACGTAGCACTCGGGGGGAAGAACGCTAGTCTTATTTAGTTGTCTTTATTATCTAATTTCTGAAGTTTTATGGTGATGTTATGATTACCCGTTGAAACCTTTATTTTATTCCGCTGCGTGGTGATGGAGTTACTGCTATGTATCGTACTATTTTAAGGGTGAATTTTATTATTGACGTATGACGTTTTAATGGTGTAAATGTGGCATCCCTTGTGGGTGTGGTGAAAAATGTTTTTGAAACTCTGATTTTTGTCAAAAATTTTCCGGGTAGAAAAGGGGTGTTACACCCGGCATTTATCTGGGTTGGCCTCAATTCCTCTTTCCATCAGGTAGAAGCCTAAAAATTTGCCCGCCCTAACTCCAAACGTGCATTTCTCAGGGTTTAGCCTGAGCGAGTTGTTACGGGCTTCCGCAAATACTTCTTTTAAGTCGGGCACATGGTCAGTATCCACTTTACTTTCGACAATCATGTCATCTAGGTAGACTTCTACTACTCTGCCTATCTACGCTTGGGAAACTTTATTCATCATTCTTTGATAGGTCGCTCCTGCATTTTTCAGCCCAAAGGGCATATAACCTGATAGCAATAGTTTCCTTTTTCTGTCATGAAAGTTGTCTTCTCTTGGTCAGGTGGGTACATCTCGATCTGGTTATATCTCGAATATGCATCCAAGAATGACAGTAATCGGAACCCGCTGGCATTTTCTACCAATCGATCAACACTAGGGACTGCGAAGTCATCTTTAGGACATGCACGATTGAGGTCGGTGTAGTCTACGCACATGCGCCGTTTCCCACGTTAGACAGCCATGTCGTATATTTGATCTTTTTGATAAAGCCGACCTCGATTAAGTCTTCGACTGCCTTCGTTGCAGCTCGCGCTTTTTCTTCTTTCTGGACACGTCTGCATTGAGCGACCCATCTGACTGACGGGTCAACCGCTAGGTGATGGCATGCTACCTCTGGTGGGACCCCTGGCATGTCGGTCGCGCTCCAAGCGAACTGGTCAGCATGTTGCTTTAGACATTGGACGAGTTGATCCCGCACTTCTTCAGGGAGGTCGCTCCCAATCTTGACTGTTTTCTCGGGATTATCTCCCAGTTGGATTTGGGTGAACTCTCCGTCAGGCTCTGGTCTCTTAATTCTTTTCTTCAACTCTCTAGTCAGAAAGTCATCTCCCTCTTCTTCCTCGCTATATGGCTCGTAGCGGGCATCTAAGTTAGCCACATTGAATTCGCTCCCTCCTTTTCTTGGATTATCCGCCTTTTTCATCTCGAGCTCACCTTGCTCGTTGAAACTCATATAAAACGTCCTCTTTGCCAAAAGGAGGTCGGCTAGGAGGGTGACCACTTCGCCTTCATCAGAGTAGAACTTCATCTTTAGATGGACGGTCGAGGTGACTGCCTCAAGTCATCCCAAGGTTGGTCGGCCAATTATACATTGGTATACTGATTTGCACGGGAGCACTAGGAAGTCGGTCTTCTCTGTCCTGCATTGAGGTTTCTCTGCACTATCGTCCCCAAAGGTGACCATCAATTCAATGCGACCGAGGGGTGTTGTGGACGACCCATTGAATCCGGTCAAATCTGTTCCTCTGTAAGGTCTTAAGCCGTCTCTCGAAATCTTCAACACGTCCAGGAGGTCTTCAAAGATTATATCGGCTGAACTCCCTTGGTCGATCAAGATCCTCCTTACTTCCACATTTGCCATTACAGCGACTACTAGTAGTGGAAATTGCTTGTTTGGCTTTCCATCGAGCAAATCCTTGTCCCCAAAAGATATGGGCGGTCTTTTCGAGAGAATCCTGGGCATGGATGTTGAAGTGACACTCATGATCTCCTTCCATCTTCTTTTCATGGACTTGTTCGTTTCTCTTCCATCAATAGGGCACCCCCCGGTAATCACCATGGCGACTTGCCGCCCTTTTGATTTTCTGGTGTCTAGCTCTTCTTCTTCTTCATCGTCGTCATCTTCTCTGGCTTTAGACACTTCGTTGACCATCGCCTTCCCCTTTCGAGGGGAGCGAGTTGCTTACTTTTCATCCCGTTCATCTGTTTGTCCCTTCTTTACATATTGGGTAAGCTTACCCTTTCTGATCAATTCTTCTATATCATCTTTCAAGGCCATACAGTTGTTGGTGTCATGCCCGTTACTGCGGTGATAGCGACAATACTTACGGGACAGGCACTGTCCTTCTTTAAGGACAAGCGTTTCGGGCCTCTTGATATCCTTAAACTCTGTATTTGCACATTCATTCAGAATTTGGGCGTAGGAGGTGTTGAGCTTAGTGCGATCTGAAAAATTTCTAGATCTGGAGTCCCTTGACGGACCTCCATGATCCCTTCTCGACCTTTGGTCGCGTTCCCCTTGGGGTTCTTTGGTCGGTCCCCTTGCGACATCTTGCGTCGCCATTGCCCTCTCTTCATAAGTCATGAATCTCTAAGACCTGCGGAGGAAAATTCCAAATCGGGCGGTTCGTTCACGCCCACTTCAATTTCGAATAGACTGCCCGTACGTAGCCCGTCCCGGAGGAACCATAGTCTCATATCGCCTTCAAATCCCCTTACCTTGGCAGCCTCTTTGTTAAACCGCTCTATGTAGTCATGGAGGGTCTTTCCGGGCTCTTTCTTGATCGCTTTCAGGATCGCGTGCTACTTGGGTTTCATCCTTGAAGCTGTGAAACGGGCAGAAAAAACCCTAGCGAGTTATTCCCAATTGGAGATGGTGTTCGGCCTCAGCTCCGTGAACCATTCTAAGGCTGGCCCCTCCAGGTTAGTGGAAATATCTTGCACTTCACTGGCCCGTATGCCCCCATGTATTGCATCATCAAATCGAAATATCTTAGGTGGGCATCGGGGTCTTTCACGCCGTTGTACATTCTTAAATCCGGCGGGGGTTTTTCAAGGGCATGAGGGATAGGATATTCATCATTGGCTCGGGTGAAGGGTCCCATCCTCATGTCACTCTTTTCTCCGCGAGGTAGTCGGTCCATGAAGCGTTGGCCCCGATGACCACGTCGCTCTGGTGGTTACCCGTATTGATGGCGTCGCTCTGGTGAGTACCCGTATTGATGGCGTCGCTATGGTGAGTACCCGTATTGATGGCATCGCTCTGGTGAACGCCTCTTGTGATGGGGACGGGCATATTGATCAAATGATCTGCTCCTTGACCGGGTGGTCGATCCAGATGAATCGTAAGAAGATTCTTGGTACGAGGACTCTTCTGGCCAATAAGTAGGATCGATCGAGGAGCATGGTGTCCCTGCTGGCGTTTAAGCTCCTCCTTGTCCTCTTCGCCGGGGCGGGGACCGGTGCACAAGATGTCTTATGGGAGGAGATCTATGTTGCGTAGACGGATTTCTTCTTACCATTGGGGATTGAACGTCGCCCTGGTTTGGCTCGGGTACGGTGTTTGCCCGCCCTGTAGTTACTTGTGTTAACATTTCCAGAATCTGTTGAACGACATTGGCCGGTTGAACGAAATTTGCCTGAGTAGCCGGTCTGGAGGGTGCGCCTTGAACAGTGTTCTCAACAGTAACCGGGACGCCCTCCGGGGTTTCTTGTGGTTGGTTCGGGACATCAACTACCCTCTGTGAGCGCGGGTTCCTCTGGCGGGGTGGTCTACCTCGCGGAGCCATCGGAACGGAGGTGGGATAACGCCGGGAGACAGAGCTCCCATTGTGGTAGCCAATGAACTGAAGTGCTCGCCCAAGGAAACGTCCGTCAGTGAGTCTTCAGCCCGAATGCATGAGTTGAGTTGATATTTGATGTCTGGTCGTATTCTGAGCTCTGCCCGGATTGTACCTGCAACGACACTCCGACGGCCAAGTCAGTAGAGTAAGAGTGTGAGTAGAGTAACACTATGGGAAAAACGTGTACTTGTCAGTGTGAACAGTACTCCTTTATATAGCGTCAGAGGGGCAGCGCTGGCCCTTGGATCAGCGTGGTCGATCTCGGCTGTTAATCATGCGAGTCTTTGCGAGGATCGGTCTGAACTTTTGATTTTGCAAGAGTTGGCCTCTGATCTTGTTTATGGGCCGGCTTCGGCCAGTCTAAGCCAGAGTGGGCTTTCGGCCCATTCCAGAACAGTAATCTTATTAATTCGGAGGAAGGGGCTGTTTGCGTTGTTTGTAGGAGTGTGCGCGAAGAGCTACATCATCTTTTCCTGGCTTGTAGTCTAGCAAGAAGTGTTTGGACTAAGATTGGTCTCTGGTTGGATGTGCAGATGCCAAACTCGGTGAATATTGCTCAACATTTTATCGGTTTTGGTGAGGTGTGTTCGGCCAAAAGGTTAAGAAGGTTAAATACATGTCATGGCTGGCAACATGTTGCTGCATCTAGAAGGCTCAAAATGTTCTTTTGTTTAGGGAGGAAGACTCCAATATTGATTTGATTGTGATCACATAAAATGTTTATCTTGAAGTTGGTTTATTTATGGGGTGGGTAGAGGTTCTAGTTATTCTCCTTCTTGGTGGAATAATGTCCTTATTTGTATTAACAACTTTTGAATTGTGATGTGTACGTGGGTTTGAGCACTCATAGCTCTCATCAATGAAGCATTGCTTACAAAAAAACTATATTTAATCAACTTATCAACTTATTATTTATTATTTAATTATTTAATTTATTATTTAAGAAAAGTAACCCACCTGATAATTTACCATAACACCCCTAATTGAAAAAAATTAGCAAAACAACAATTAAGGGGTAATTTCGTAATCGGCAAAAAAATAAACAATCTTTTATAAAGAGACAAAAGCTACCGCTGACGTGGAGAGAGAGAGAGAGAGAAAAACAATTACTACTATTTACTATAATCTACTAAAACTACTAAAATCAATCAATTTAACTATTAACAAAAATTCCAAAATAACTTTTTTGTCTTTTAGAAAAGGAGAATTTTTTTTAAAGCTATTAAAAAGGAGGAGGAGAAAAATTAATGACTATTTAAACTACTAATAAATATTCAACAAACACGTGACAGTTATTTATCACTCATACCTAAAAGAAGAACAAATAACTGTAAAAATATATAATAAAACACAGGACAAATATTTGTTATTAAAAATTATAGTTTTTAAAAATTACTATAAATCTATTATCTATGTTTTACTATCTACTATAATCTACTAATGTAACATGAGATGAATATTTGTCATTGATAATTATCATTTTTGAAGACTACTATAAATCTGCTATCTAAAAAAATAAGAAGACTTAATGACTATTTAAACTATTGATTAATATAATGGTGTTCATCATTGGCGGCTTTGCCCTCCGGCTATAGCTACTTCTCTTCAAGCTGATGCTATAGGAATTGTTAGATTAAGACTTTAGTCGGGTTTTTCTATTGCCTTTCCTTTCTTGTTAATGAAAAAACTATTGATTAATATTTAAAACACATGCGACAAATATTTGTGATTGATACCTAAAAAGAGGGCAAATAACTGCACTGATATATAAAAAACAAGGGATACATATTTGTCATTGATAATTATCACTTTTGAAGACTACTATAAATCTACTATCTAAAAAAACAAGAAAACTTAATGACTATTTAAACTATTGATTAATATTTAAAGTACACGTAACAAATATTTGTGACTAATACATAAAAAGATGCCAAAATAACTGCATTGATATATAAAAAAAGTACGGGATAAATATTTGTGATGGATAATTATCATTTTTGAAGGCTACTATAAATTTACTATCTATCTTTTACTATATACTATAATCTACTAATATACTAAAGCTAATCAGCTGAAACTACAAACCAACATGGTATAGCACTTGTGTAGATACTTGGGCTCCTTAACCATTTGGTCACAGGTTCGATCTCTGACCGGTGGGTATGGAAAAATACCTGGTGGAAGAGGTCAACCCCTTAAATGGGTCTCAGTTCCTCGGGGGATTAGTCTCTGCAATTGCGCGCAGGGGAGACCTTGGTTTACCCCAAAAGTTGAAATTACAAGACAAATAATTGTCACTTATACATATAAAGAACGGAAAAATATAAAAATAATTTCATGTACAAATTTAAAACGGGACAAAAATTGAGCCAAATAATCTATTATTATTTTACATTTTAGTCTTCGTGGAGAGTAATATACTGGTTTCCATCGAGTTTGTCAATATAACAGGACAAATAGTTTCTTTTACATTTGTTTATATATATATATATATATATATATATATATATATATATATATATATATATATATATACATATATATTGTTTTTCAGTTCCGACGGGAGACCTTACATGTTGTCATGCAAAATGATACTTTTATATTTTTTGTTTTTTATATTTATTTATTTTTTATATATTCTGGTGAATTATATTCTAACTTATTCAAAAAAAATATAAAAAACACGATGGTAATGCGTATGCATGTGTATACTACTATTTTTTTTGGAAATGACCAGCCCAGTTACTATATTCTATATTATAATAAATTTTAGAGAAAGATATTCTTTCCTAACTTAGTTGCAAAATGATTTAATAAAATTGTTTCTTAGTTTTTTCTTAAATATAAAATATTAATGCACTTGATTTGTGCAATGGAGGAGCATAAATTGTCATCATTCCAAATATAATTTCCAATGTTGTTAATACGTGAAGTAACATATATATTTATATATTTGTAAACACATCAATAAGGGTACTTGCTTATCCAAAAAAACATCAGATAAGGATATTTTGGGTAAAACGTTATTGTTAAGAAACAAATGGCCAAAGTTGTGGATACACTACCAGAAAAGCGGACTTTAGCCACGGTTAGATAGGCACGGTTAATTTGACCGTGGTTAAAAAAATAAAGGATCTTCTTGTTAGCTACGGGTTCACCGTGGCAAAACCACCAATGCTTGTTAGCTACTGTTTAACCGTGGCAAACTACCTGTTAGCTACCATTCCACCGTGGCTAAACCACCGGGAAATTCTAAGTGTAAATTTTATTCTCCCTCTAAATTTTATTCGCCCTCAGTTTGCTGTTTTCCCTCAATTTCGTTTTCCCTTCGTTTTCATTCTTCGCTCCACCAACTCAGAATCGCTGCTTTCAATCTCAGAATCGCTCCTTTCATTCTTCCCTCAGTTTCGTTTTCCCTCAGTTTCGTTTCGATCTGAAACTATTCGCTCCTTTCAATCTCAGAATCGCTCCTTTCATTCTTCCCTGTTTCGTTTTCCCTCAGTTTCGTTTCCATCTGAAACTATTCGCTCCTTTCAATCTCAGAATCGCTCCACGGTCAATCGCTCCTTTCAATCTCTCAATCACTCAACGGTCAATCGCTCCTTTCATCGGTTCCTTTCAATCGCTCCACCGTGACTTTCATCGGTTCCTTTCATCGGTTCCTTTCAATCTCTCAAACTGATTTCCTTTCAATCGCTCCAAATTTCATCCAGGTGAGATTCTCTCAAACCGATTTTCCCCTCAGTCCGATTTTCTCCCTCTAACCTAGGGTTTTCTTTATCATTGTCTTCTCCCTTTTCTCTACAGGTGAGAACTCAGCGGAGAGGAGAAGAGCATCAATAATGTGGTTGAGGTTGCTGCCATGGTTTTCTCTAACCTAGGGTTTTCTCTAAACTTCGATTGAGGTAGATTGATGCCATTGATTTCTTGCTTTTCTTTGTTTTCTCTATCACTGTCTTTTGATTTTGCCATTCCTTGTAGCCTGATTGATTTTCTTTATGCGTATTGGCGATTCTCATATAAGAGGGGATCTTTAGTTTTATTTTTTTCTTGATTTTGGAGTGAAATTTGTTTCTCTATTAGCGATTCTGTTTTCTCTACTGTATGCACTTCTACTGTATTTTTTTCTTGAAAATTTTTCTGTCAATGGAATGGGGGTGGGATATAGCATCTGTCATAGGCTATGTCATGGCATTTAATCTTATTGAGTGTGTTAGTATAAGTGTGTATTAGGTACTGTGTGTGCAAATGTGGCAAGTTTGATATTTGGTCAGTTTGATGCATCTTTGAATCTCTGTAGTCAATAGCGGTCGTAGCGGCCGCTATAGCGGCATAGCGTTGCGTAGCAGTCCCTAGGTGCTACTCAATTTGCCGTTGTGTTGCAGTTTTGAGTAGCAGTCGTAGCGCCGCAAATGGCGGCCGCTATAGCGGCCAAATAGCGCTCATAGCGGTCGCTACGATGAAATTTCATTAAAAAATCAGTTTTTCCGTCACTTT
This sequence comes from Astragalus membranaceus, assembly GCA_039519185.1. Classification (NCBI taxonomy): domain Eukaryota; kingdom Viridiplantae; phylum Streptophyta; class Magnoliopsida; order Fabales; family Fabaceae; genus Astragalus; species Astragalus membranaceus. The sequence goes on along the minus strand of CM076851.1, from coordinate 81,898,761 downwards.
TAGTCATTCCCTCTTTTATTTAGGCTTTTTGGTCAATTTTAGCAAACTGAAACAGTGAGCTTTGTGCCTCTATTCCTCTTTCCAATTTGTCTTTCTTGCATTGTTTGTCTTCTGCATTCATTATTTTGCATGTTTCATTCATCTATGCTGCAATTTGTGTTGTTTTTACGGTTTTCTTTGTCTTCTGCATTCATTATTTTGCATGTTTCATTCATCGAAATCCTTGTGATTGACTCAGGTAATACTGTTTGTTGATTCTACTGATAATAAAGAATACTATTGTTTAGTAATTATTAGTTTTTGTAATACTAATGGTTATATGCCATTTGTTATATCATGTTGTTTTTTTTATAGTATGGAGCGACTCTTTTATTATCAGTCATCAAAATACTAGAAGTTAATATTGATCCTATGTTTTATTAATACTATTTGTTATATGCTACTGATACTAATATATATTGTTTGATTTATTTATTCACATTTGAGCCATCGTGTGTATTTTACTTATAGTCAGATCTGTATATACTTTTACTAATATTGAGTTTTGTGAATACTTTACCTAATAGTGAGATTTGTGAATACTTCTACTAATAGTGAGCTTTGTGAATTACAATGTCTATGTTTATATATTTGGGTTATATTGTATCAAATAGTATATTTTGCTGATATCTTATCTATAATCTGTAGGGCACAAAAATGAGTTTTGAGAATGTCAGAGGTTATATTTGATTCAGCTCTCGAGACACCGTTGACCTTGCACCTATTGGTACGTACTTCTTTCTTTGTCTCTTAGATTATCTACTCTTTCTTTGTTCATCTTGTTTAATTATGTTTAATGAGTAAGACTATACATTACTTGCATGTGTGATTACTAATGATTACTTAGTAACAATGTTGAAGTTTTATATTATATCATTAACATTTCGTACCTTAATTAAAACATGAATAATTTCATTTTATTTTGAAAACAGAGTTATCCAATTATGATTGATAAGAGTTGGATTGACAAGCCAATAAAATCAAATGAGTTCTTAGATGGGGTGGTCCAATTTTTGGACTTTGCCTTTTCAAATGCAGCAATCAATGGACAAATATTATGTCCTTGTAATGTATGTGGATTTTATCCTCGTAGTAAAGTTGAAGTGTTCAGTCATCTCCTTGAAAAAGGCTTTCCAAGCAAGTACACATTTTGGAACATGCACGGGGAAAAACATGATCAACCTAATGTTGAATCAGTAAGCCAAGTAAAAGAAGCACCAGTTAGACAATATCCAATGCAAGATATGTTAAATGATGTCTTTGGTGTCTTTGTTGATCAAGGAAATCAAGATTCTTGTCCATCTAATCTTCCTAACAACGACCACCCCATGGGCACAAATGATGTCGGTAATAAGGAGTTGAAAACAATTAAAGAGTTAATGGAAGATGGAAATCAAGAGCTCTATCATGGTTGCACAAAATATAGCAAATTGTCATTCATTGTTCGTCTCTACCATATAAAAGTTTTGTGTGGCGCAACAGATAAAACATTTTCAATGATCATTGAGCTTCTAAGTGATGCTTTTCCCCATGCTAATCTACCATCATCTTTCTACCAAGCTAAAAAGATGATTAAGAGGTTAGGTCTAAGTTATGATAAGATTCATGCTTGTCCGCAACATTGCATGTTGTATTGGGGATCACCAGAGGATGAGAAAAGAGATAAATGCAAGATTTGTAATACATCCAGATGGAAATCAAATGAAAATGATGCTGCTACAAATGATGTGATGGACGATCAAATGAAAAAGAAGCGCCAACCAGCAAAAGTATTGCGATACTTCCCACTTATACCAAGGTTGCAAAGGTTGTACACGTCCTCTAAAACTGCAGAACTATTGAAATGGCATGCTATGGTTGAAAATCCAGATGGTTTGTTAAGGCATCCTAGAGACACTAAAGCATGGAAGAATTTTGATTCACTTTATCCAGATTTTGCTTTAGATCCTCGTAATGTACGACTTGCATTAGCTACAGATGGTTTCAATCCATTTGGAACTTTAAGTTCTTCTAATAGCCTTTGGCCAGTGATGTTGTATCTTTACAACTATCCTCCATGGTGTTGCATGAAGCAAACTTCTCTTATCATGTCAATGATAATTCCTGGTCCCAAGATGCCTGGCAATAATATTGATGTTTACTTGCAGCCTCTAGTTGCAGAGTTAAAAAGCTTGTGGGCTGGTGTTGACGCTTTTGATTCTTCTACTAAGGAAACGTTTCAAATGAGAGCTACATTGTTTTGTACGATTAGTGACTTTCCTGGGCTTGACAATTTATCTGGGTGGAATACACATACATTGTTTTCATGTCCAACATGTAAGTTTGATACGGAATCTAAAAGGCTGAAATTTGGTAGGAAAAATTGTTTCATGGGGCACCGTCGATATTTACCCATTGATCACAAGTATAGGCACAACAAACAATCCTTTGATGGCTCAGTGGAGCTTAGACTTCCCCCTATTCCAATGACAGGCTCAGACATATTAAGACAAATTGAGGATAATCGTAAAAGGCCACATGGTGAGGGTACAAGTCAGGATGGCCCACAACAATGGAAGAAAAAAAGTATCTTTTGGGATTTACCTTATTGGGAGCATAATCTTATTCGACATTGCCTTGATATGATGCACATAGAGAAGAATGTTTGTGACAATGTATTGTTCACGGTGCTTGATGACAAAAAATGAACAAAAGACAACCTTCAAGCTCGCAAAGACTTGCAAGAAATGGGAATAAAAGAAAGACTTCACCCATATCCCAATTTTTCTAAGTTTCCTCAATCGTGCTTTAAAATGAAAAATATGGAGAAAGATATGTTCCTAAAGATTCTGAAAAATGTGATTTTCCCAGACAGTTACGCATCAAATATTTCTAGATGTGTTGATACTAAGAAACGCAAGGTCTTTGGTTTAAAGAGTCATGATTCACATATTCTGATGGAACATCTTTTTCCAATTGCTTTTAGAAAATCTCTTCCTAAAGAAGTTGCTTCAGTGTTGATTGAGCTATGTAACTACTTTAGAGAAATATCATGCAAGGTTCTAGATGTCAAGAATATAGAGAAACTACAACAACGAATTGCTCTAACCCTTTGACATATGGAAATGATATTCCCTCCTTCTTTTTTTACTGTTATGGTTCATTTAGTCATTCATCTTGGAGAGGAAGCAATGATCGCCGGTCCCGTGCATTATAGATGGATGTACCCTGTTGAATGGTATACTGTATCTATCATTAAGTTGATAATAAACTATAATGGTTTAATTTTATGAGGCTCGATTTATTTTATTTTAGGACCCTTGGCCATTTAAAATCTTATGTTCGTAACATGGCTGCACCAGAAGGTTGTATAGCTGAAGGATACATTATTGATGAGTGTCTTACGTTTTGTTCAAGATACTTGGAGGATGGTGAGATTGAAACAAGGTTCAATTGACCAAGACGCAATGACGATGACGGTGGAGACAATGCTAGTAGTGAATCTATGATTTGAGTATTGTACTACTATCAGTTAAAAAGATTAGTAAGGTGGCAGTTAAACATAACTTTCTTTTCTAGTTATTCTTCCTTATAGTTTCTCTCCCTTCTAAGTAATTTGAGTATACTGCACAATCAACTGGAAATAAACGAAAGCAATGAAAGGATTCTACCTCTCTTTACTTGTCATTGACATCAAACCTAACATTAACTTGTCCCCTGCTGGTATTTGAGTTATGCAGCAAAAATAAGTTCAATCACTACTTGGATAAAATAATTCAGCACCTTTTGTTATTTGAAGATTATATATTAACTATTTTTTTTTTTTGCTAATATATAGGATAAGATTTCAGAGAGCTTATCTGAAGACCAAGAACGTGTAGCAACAAAAGGTGTTCCATCAAAGATTAATGCGTATCCCGATGACGCCATTGGGAAACTATGTGGATCTGAACACTCAGGTCGAGTGCGTGTTTTAGGTCCAGGTGTCTCTCCAACTTATGTTTTTGCAAACCGTCGGCATTTCACTGAAATTATCCAAGTTGGTATCTCAAGCCAAATGAATGTCGAGAACTTAAAGAAGCAAGTAGTAAATTTGGAAGAAAAACTAACAGGATATGAAGAAACAAAGGAACAACTTATAGAAACTACGGAGCAGCTTACACAAACCACCGAGAAGCTTGGACAAGCAACAAATAAGTTGACAAAACTTGAGAGGTTCTTGGAACATAAATTTGGAGATGAGTTATTTATGTTTGACCTATAGGTTCATCTTAGTTATTGTTATTTAGAGTATGTATGAGAACATCTAGTTACTTATTTGTTGTTGGCCGTTTTTGGTTTCATATTTCATGTTAAGGCTATTATTACTTTTGAAATGGATGGTACGTAGACTTTGACTTTTATCATTAGTAATCAATATATTTGGACTGTTTATCTTCTCACTGTCTATGTGTACCATGAAATTTGAATGCTATCAGGTGACTATCAGGTAAAAATGAATTTGAGTATCAGGTAAAAATGAATTTTAAAAAAAAAAAGTAATTTAGGTTAGCTACGGTTAAACCGTAGTTACATATTGAAAAAAATAATTTAGGTTAGCTACGGTTAAACCGTAGTTACATATTGACCAAGATGCCGCGAATTTCTCGCGCCAAGATAGACACGGTTTGATCGTGGCTAACATAGGCGTGTTACAAAACCAAATGGATGATTTAGCCACTGCATAACCGTAGCTAAAGAAATATCTCCACGGTTGCTTTTCGCGTGGCTACCGAGGAAAAAGACCGTGGCTAAAATTTGGCGACGCCACATCCTTTCACGGTTACAAAGACCGTGGCTAAGTATGTTCGCCACGGTGTTTGGGCCTGTTGGCTACGGTTTTGACCGTGGCTAATCACCGTGTTTTTTGTAGTGATAGAATTTATTAAATTTTTAAGTTATTTAAATTTTAAGAATGAAAATTTATACAGAAAATGCTCATTACAAGAAACTCGTTGATTTTCGATAGACAAAATTCTGTTGCAAAAAGACTTGTGGCAAATTTTTTCGACAAATTTTTCCGTCACAAATCCGTCGCAAATTTTTTAAAGTTCTTCAATTATGTGTTGCAAATTCATTAATTACCCAAAGAAATTCCGTCGGTACGCATAGATAATTGATACTTGAAAAATTAGTCATTTACATAGCCATTTTCTATTAGCAATACAACTTCCCTGCCAATTGAATTTAGACTCAATCCACCAGTGTGCAAGCCTCCTCCTTTTTCTTATGCCCTATTCTTCTTATTCTGCTCACACTTAGCTAAGAATTTTGCATTACTCCAGTGGTCTTATAGGTGATCATAGACTAGATCTTACATCCAATCAGGCCGGCTCCCCTTCTTGTAGACACCTCTGAGCAAATTAGCGAGTCGGGTGGCAGCTTTCTTATGAAAAAATTTTGAACGGTGGCCTCCTGAGACTTATGCCATCCAACTTTCTTCTGCATTGTGAAAACATTTACAAGACAATGTTGTTATCAAATAACTTAACAAGTTATAAAAAATATGACAAACATAATGATCAGACGGATGGCGCGACAAACTGGGACATCTATTCTCAAAATGCCACTTCATTTTCTCTAGAGTGTGCTCAAATGCAAACATTCTCTGCAACCTTAGAATTATTGGCAAGTAGAACATTGACTTCACCGGAACTGGTTTATTCTTTCTACTAGTCCCCCTTTTGTGAGAATGATACCTCGGTGCATTACAAAATTTTCATTGAAGTAGCGCACCATCATTTTTCCCAAACTCTATCATAATACAACAAGTGACCTTTCGGACATCAATCGATCCTTCTAGCTTCCAATCCCAACTTAGAAACTAACCTCTTAGCCTCATAAAAACTCTTTGGCAAATTTTCATTCATAGGTGTCACGGCTGACATCATATCACATATCAATTCCATTCCCACCTTAGAAGTATTACTCAACGATTTGAGAGCTAAAAGTTTCGCACAAATCGATAACTGTGAGTTTGATGACCCTTCAAACAATGGCTTGTTTGCATCTAACAACTGATTATAAAATCTTTGTGCTTGCTCATTCAGAAGCTCATCCATGTTATCGTATTGTTGCTCCTCGAATGACACATTCACCCCAAGACCGTCACAAACCATGATGTGCATCAAGTCAATTTGTTCACCATATCGTATATCCGCGGAATTAATTGAAGCACCCCTGCAATTTTTGCCAACCAATGGGACGACATCAAATCCTTCTTCACCATTACTCGTCCAAATCCAATAATTAGGCCTAAACCCAACTCATTTCAAGTGATCAATGACCTCTCTTGGACTCTTAATCCTTCCACATTCGCATTTGGTGCACGGATATCGAATCCCCCTTCAACTCTAAATTGTTCTTGTCCCATTGCAAAAAGAACAAACTCCCACACGCCATCTACAAAAGATTGTTTCAAACCCCCTCTTTTTGGAAACAACCTATCATACATCTAAAGGCGGTGCGAAGAAGGAAATTCCATTTTGCACAATTAAAATCTTCGATATATCAGAGAGAAAACAATGGATGTCCAGAGAGAGAGAGAGAGAGAGAGAGAGAGAGAGAGAGAGAGAGAGAGAGAAGAATTTAAACGATGGATCTCCATCGAGAGAGAATGAAACATGTCAATCTCTTAGACTACAATTCTCACACCTATTAATTGAGAATAGAAAGTTTTAAGAAATTGCACAAGTCAACTAGTTTATTTAGAAGGGATAACACTGGTGTTGTTTGGGTACTTGTTATTGGGTACTTGTTATAAAATCAAAAGAATTGCACAAGTCACTACAAAAAAAAGGCTCATTAGAGACGAAATCATATTCAGTCGCTAAAACCGTTGGAAGCGACGGATTTGGCGACAGAATATGGATTGTAGTTTCGGCTTTAGTTAGTGAAAGATTTGGGTGGGTTTACCGACAAAAATTCCCTCGCTAATTTTAAGCAGAATTTTGAAAGAAAAAAAGCACGAACTACGAGGTGATTAGCGAGGGAGTTAGGGACAGAAATTACCTCACTAATTTTAAGTGGAATTTTGAAAAAATAAGTATGGATTACAAGGTGATTAGCGAAGGAAATTCCCTTGCTAATTTTAAGCGGGATTTTGAAAGAACAAACACGGATTACGAGGTGATTTGCGAGGGAAATTTCCTCGCTAATTTTAAGCGGGATTTTGAGAAAAAAATACGAATTACGAGGTGATTAGCGAGGGAAATTCCCTCGCTAATTTTAAGTTTTTTTTATCTGTCCGAACCACTCTCATCTCCTCTTATACTCTCTTCTCCCACTTTTTCTCCTCTTCTCTCTTCTTCCCTAAACCACACTTCTCCATTTCTCACACTTCACTCTCTTTCTCCTTTTCTCTTCTCTCTCTCTACCCGAACCCACCTTTCACCACCAAACCACCACCACCACATCATAGCTCCTCTCATCCTCACTCTTCTCTCTCTCTCTCTCTCTCTTTCTCTCTCTCTACAAAAACCCTCTTCCCATATTTCACCACCACCACCACAAAACTAACTTCCACCCTCACTCCCCTGTCCCTCCCCCTCTCTCTCTCTCTCTCTACACAAACCCCCTTCCCATATTTCACCTTTACAACCACCACCACCACCACCATATTTCGCCCCTTGGATTTCTAAAGTTGCTGGTAAATTTGGGAACCTTGATAAGAATAATTTAATAATATAATATTTATTAATAATTTTATAATAAAATATAAAAAAAAACCCTTTCAAAAAAATGAAAATAGTACTAGCTAATTGTAGCGACCGAAAAATCCGGGTGAGGATCTCTCGAAGGTTCAAAAATGAAGCCGACACCGAAGTTTAATTTAAGGGCAAACATTGGAAAATCCCTTTTGAAATGGATAAGGGTCCTTGAGACCAGATAAAGGTTCGAGAGTAGGTTATGCGTGGGGAGGGTATTAGCACCCCACGACATCCTTCCTAATGAAGGTTACCTGCTAACTAGTTGTAGGAAAGAATACTAATTTTGAAAATGTTTATTTTTACCCTTTTATTGTGAATTAAAAAGAAAGAAGAAAATTGATATTTTATTTAAGAAAATGATTATTTAGGAAAAGACTGAAAAAGGTTTTTTTATTAGTGCAATTGACAGAGGTCGGCCGCCCTCTGCTCCTACGTATCTCTTGGTAGAGAATCAAATCACACGTAGTTCTTGGTAGAAAACTTTGTTTGTTGGTGTACTTTATTTAGGGATTTTAGGACTCCTGAGTGATCAGTTCATTTGTCCTAAAATGATGACTAACCCGACTGTACAGTCGGCTTAGTCCCCTACTTTGTGAAAATGGACTTTTTGAAGTTTGGAAGATGATTTGAAGTGTGTTGGTTTGATTTTATTGGAATAGGGATTTTAGGATTCCTGAGCTGTAGGCTCATTCATCCTAGAACGCTGACTAACCCGTCTGTACAGTCGGCTGACTAACCCGTCTGTACAGTCGGCTTAGTGACCCAAAAAACAGACTAACTCAACTGTACAGTAGACTTAGTCCCCTATTTATATTTTTGAAAATGAAATATTTATCTATTTATTTTTATAGGTTTTTTGTAAAAGAAATTAATAAAAAACGAAAAGAGAGGGTGTAATAGTAAAATGAGGTGCAATTTACAAAAAGAGAGTTGTATTATTAAAACTGGGTGTGCAGGTAACGGAGTCCAGCTTTATATCAGTTTCGCTGGCCCACGAATTCATGGGCCTTTCAGGGGTGCTATAACAATTAAACGGAGGGGGTTCAAATAGCAATTTTTTTTAAAAAAAAAATTAAAACTAAAATTAAAATTAGACTTAAAAATGGGAGAGGGTATAAAACGCATCTAGGTTTTTAGAAAACCTAATTTCACTCATCTTCTCCCTTAGCTGCACCGCAGGCAGACATACAGTGGAGAGAGAAAGATTTTTCGGAGAGAGAGAGAATTAAGCAAAGAGAGAGAACGAGAAAAAATGGAAGAGAGGGGGAAGGAAAACGACGGAGGGACAGGAAAGACAAAACTGCCTAACAGTGACGGTGGGCTGTAGGGAATGCCAACGACTGATCGTTTCCTGGCCGGCGGTGGTGGTTAAGGATGAACGGCGACGGAGCGTGGTACCACCGGCGAAAACGAACGCGAAGAGAGGGGGTTTATCTGCGAGGGATTACGGTGTTCGTTCGGGACCGCATGACTGACGGAGTGGTGACGACGCGGAGGACGAAGAGCGCACGACGGCGCGAGATCGATAATGGTGGACAGGGGAAGACAACAGTATTTTGTTTGCGGTGGTTCACGGCGGACAGACTTGTGACAATGAACACGACGGTCACCGCGTGACCGTCGAACCAGCGACGGCGATGGGGAGGTTCGTGACGGAGCGGACCAGGCGCACCGGCCAACATGGAGGGTGGACGACCACTGTGCCTGCGGCCGAAGGTCTTTACACATCTCTGTTCTTTGTTTTTCTTTTGTTTTGATCCCCCCCTACGTTTCTGATTTCAAAACTTCTGAACCGTAGTTTTTAGCAACTGACTCCTATCTCAATTAGCCTCAATATCAAAAAACATAAAACCCTAATTTAATTGTATTCGAACTGTTCTGTTCGTGATTTTTCAGGGAGGATCTAACTTTATTTGCAAACCTAATTTAAACCTTATTTCCTTCATGACACTTTTTACGCCATAGTCTATTCACAGCACTAACGTTCCTAACTGAAAATTCGATTTTTTAGTTCAGATATGCATTTTTCAAATTCAGGTTGTTACTAATTTCAGATTATTAGTTCGAGTTGCGATTATAGTTCTCTACAAAATAGCATGTTTCAACCCTACTGTGATAAAACAAAAAACGTTAACATGATAACCAACCTCTACTCCAGCTTCGGTTTGGTCTCCTCTTACTGTTGTTACTCATTGATATTGCATATTGTTGCTTCACTGCTGCTGCTCTTGTTCTGTTCGCCTGTTTATCTTTCTAAATTTTTGATATTTGCGATTAGGGTTTCGGTGTGAAACCCTAATTTTTACTCTGAATTTTTTTGAATTTGCGTATGGATCTTTCTGTATTTTCTCTGAATTCCTTTTTTGTTTGGTGCATTTTCTCTTTTTTATAGGTGAAAATTAGGTTAAGAGATTAAAAACCTGATTCTAACCTGATTTTATTTCCTTTTTCAGGTTATTGGACTCTTAGGCAACAAGAATCAGCCCATGGATCTGCTGTGGTTGCTATATTTTTTTGTATTTTCGTTTTCTGATTTTTTGGTATTTTTGACTATTTTGTATTTTTTGTATTTTTAGATTTTTTGGACAATTGTAATATTAATTTTTAATTCTGATTTTATTTAATATTTTTTGGGTGATTTATGATTTATATTTTTATATTTTTTTAAAAAAATTAAGTGGATAAAAACAAAGTGAAGTTGGGCCAGAACCAAGAACGAAAATCGAGCCCAATCAAACAAAGCGTTAAAATGAGGCCCAATTAGAAGAAACAGACCCATAACAACACATTATTAAAGATAGGCCCAAAGATGTCAAGTATAGGCCCAATTAGATAACTACCAAAATCAGGCCCAAAATGCTGGACCTAGGCCCAATTGGACAAACTGGCCCAAATTAAGACAGCGCTCGCAATACCGTTTTCGTAATGATATTCCTTGGGACTTATGACACGCGGACTAAGTAAAAAGACCATAATAGGAAAGAGAGTGGACAAAATTGGGGTATAACACCTGCCCCTCTTTATTTATATTTTACTAGAAAAGGTGAATGGTTTTCAGATTTTCGTAGTAGAAATAAAAATAAAGCTAGAATAGACTCTAATTTTGTCTGTTTAGGGGGAAGATGAGTTAGGGAAACAAAAGGGGCGACTAACACTTGGCGTGTTATCCGAGAACAATAAAGAAATGATCACTGGGGATCTGGAGGAGCACTGGGGCTCTAAAAGAGCATTTGGGCTCTAAGGGAGCACTGGGGCCCTGAAGGACCACTTGGGGTCCGAAGGTGCACTAGGGATTTGAAGGACTGCCGGGGTCCGGGGGTGGCCTTTTTCGAGCGGCCGTTAATAAGATCAGGTCTAGAACTGATCACGAATGACGTCCACTATGTCTTAGGCTGACACAGCTAGTCTGAAGGGCCTGGGGCCGGATGATCCGTCGGTGCTCGATGCCGACGTGCGATCTGGATTGGACCTCTGGGGGTCTGGAAGATCGGTGCTAGACTCGGTGCTAACATTACGATCTGGTTTGCTAATTTGAGATCAACACTTGTCGCGTTGGCTTTTTTAACAAACTAGAAAGGGTCGACACTTGAGGTCGGTATGCAACAAGTATTATGCATATGACATGCATGCAATGTATGCATGTGTAATGATTGATGCTGAGTGGGATGATAAATGAAATATGGAATGGTTTGCTCTTGCCCGCCGAGGCATTTTCATCTACGTTTCTTCTCTCGAGGAGCTTCATGAGCTCGGCCATTGGATCTTTCAATACCATCATCTCGCTCATTTGATCCTTCAGCTTTGCCAACTCTTCTTTCAGAGCCTGATTATCCTCTTTGTCATGTGCATAATGGGTGTATGAAATGCAAAGAGCGAATGTGACGCAAATGTAATGCTTTGATACGAATGCCGTGCATGGTATGATGATATGATTAGTGATGTAAAGAAGGTTTTGGCAATGATGAATGAAAGGAAGCACACGAATGCATGGTACAATGATATGATTAGTGATGTTGAAAGTTTTTGGCAATGATGAGACCGACACTTGGCACGTCTATCGAAGCAAACTGTTATATGTGTGCATGTGTTTAATGTGATGAATGTGCAATGTGAAAGCAGATAAACTACAAAAGCCCGTGAATTGTGGATGCTAGAATTGATCGGAAACAAAAATTGATCAGCCATGTATGCGAATGCAGATAACATGTGAATGCAAATGTATTGCTTAGATGCAGGTGCTATGGTAGATGCATGATTGCATGATGGAATGATTTATGCTATGATTTATTGATGATGTAGAGAGATTTTTTGGTAATGATGAGAAATGAGACTTTTGATGCGAGAGGGAGAGAAGTAATCATTCCTTGGAAAAGGTTTGAACTCAGACGTGGCAACCTCAAGGTTGTCATTCACATGCACTGATGCACAAAAGTATTTGGTTGCATTTGCAAGCTCGTTCACATTGTTCTTCCATTTGATTATGATGTCCCATGACAATTGAATTTTAAGTCCATAAAGTTAACTGAGTGAGTTTCCAACTTCATATTAGTAACTTGTGTGCTCTCTCTTTGAAGCATTGTTTTAGTGAACATGTAGAGTAGTGCAAATACAGATGAACGAGCCAGTTGACTCGGGGTATGGACAGATATGACACGTGAGGGGAAGAATGGTAGGTTTTTGCCAAAGTCATGAAAGGTATATTCTCCCCAACTCTAGAAATGTGGGACTGCCCTAATTCATAGTTGATGACGGTGAATGCATAACTTGCCCCTGTCTAGTGGTGACAACAACTAGGGGTGTAGAGGAAATTATGAATTGGTAATGCTGTGACTTTGGAATGAGAGGTGGAAGGCAAAGGATTTTGTCTCAACCCATGGCGTTTGCTGTTGCCCCACCTATGACAAGGACAATGTTGCCCTGACTAGAGTTTGCGAAAAGCTGTGTTTAGGATGGTGGGTTGAGAAATTGCCCCGGTATGATTTTATGAATGTGAATATGACAAGGGGATGAGATGGGTGTAGGGCGAATTTCCCCAGTTTTGAGCGGAGTGAGGGGTTAATGGTGACAGGATTGCCCCACTTTGGAATGATATTTCTAGTTCGAGTGAGGTAGGGGAAAGGTGACAGAGTTAGGGTAATGGGTTTGTGAGTTGGTCGTATGGCTATATGGTATTGGATGTGGTATATGAATGAGACAGACACAGGAAAATTTCCCCAAGTTCGAGAAGCATGAAAGGTGAAGGGACTGCCCCACTTTGGGATCTAGGTGATGGTCCTAGTACAAGCTTTTGGTTCTTTTAAGATGACTCCCATGGACTATGAAAATTTCACTTGGTGATCACTAAACGTTGTCTTGGTATCAGTGCGACTTGAATAATCTCGGAGCGAAAGCCTTTTTTCTTTTTCTTTTTCTTTTTCTTTTTTTTGTTGCTTTTTTTAGCTTTATTTTTTGTCATATTTTTTTTTGAGCAAACATACTGTAAATAAATAAACTCAATTGTCCTAAAATTAAAACTTTAAGAAAACGAAAGCAATCAGTTATCAATCAGAATGGACTTGTTTAGGGTTGTAACGTGGCCAGCGGTTAGGGGTTTATGTAATAAAGGGTTGGTAATGTGGCCAATGATTAGGGATTCATGAAAGACAAGGTTTGTCACAGCTAGAAAAACAAAAATTAGCTACGACAAAATTTCGTCGCTAAACAATGAAAATTCGTCACTAAACTTTTTAGTGACGAAATTTGTGACGAAACCAGATCCGTAGCGAAATCTGGCGTCACTAAATCATTTGCGAGGAATAATAAATTTCGTCACTATTAGTGAGGAATAAATTCCTCACAAAATCCTAAAATTTCGTCACAAAACAACAACACCAAATCAGATAAAAAAGACGATTTTTCGTCGCTAATAGTGAGGAACAGTTTTCATCGCTAATAGTGAGGAACAGTTTTCGTCACTAATAGTGAGGAACAGTTTTCGTCACTAATAGTGAGGAACAGTTTTCGTCACTAATAGTGAGGAACAATTTTCGTCACTAACAGCGAGGAAACAACTTCCTTAAATTTATCCAACACCAGTTTTTTTAATATATCCATTTCAAGATATTATCCGAAATCCAGAGGTGCGAAAGCTTCTTATTAACTAAATATTCATTTCATAAGTTTTTCACAACATCAACTACGGTCTATAGACAACATACACAATGTGACTGCATATGCCGGATTTACTTATATATTAATGCCAAAATAGTTGCTATAACACATAACATGAATGCATAAGAGACAGAATACATTCTCAAAGTGTAAAATGATTTTATTAGGCCAGAATACATTCTCAAGAACTCTACATTAGGCCAAAATACATTCTCAAAGTGTAAAATGATTTTATTCTCAAGTCCAACCCCAAGATCAGCAATGGCAGCTTCCTTCCAGTCTGGGAGCTTTGGCTCAAATGATATCCTCTTTGCTTTGAGAACTCCAAGAGGGACAGCAACAATAGCAGCATCCGCAACAAATGTTCACACAGAATTGACAAAGATTCTTGTGCAACATTGTTTTTATCATGTTGCAAGCAGAATTGCTGTATATATTAAATAATTAGTTGATACTAAAATGCTGAAAGCTTTAAAAAAAACACAACAATCATGAAATCTTCATAGTTAACAGTATAAAGTCAAGAGAGTAAACAGTATCATAGAGATGAGAATGTTATGATGAATTAGTGGATATACAAGATGACGTAGGATATACAATCATTAGAGAGAAAAAGGTGGTAGCCTTTGTTGTAAATAAGATGGTAGAATCATGTCTTAGATGGCCTGGGCATGTATGGACCTATAAAAGAATTAGTAAGGAATGTATACCAGATGGAGGATACCGGTAAGAAGGGCAGATCAGATGGAGGTTAGTCTAACGGCTATATAAGAAGATTCAGGAAAGCAAACATTAAGAGCTACCAAGATTTAGAGGTGTATAGACCTATCTTTGGACCTAACCCATGACAAGATTTATTTTTTATGGCACCAACGGATTCATGTAATTCATCGTTCCTAGTGGGAAAAAGCTTGGTTGTGGATATTGTTATTGGATCACACGTTTCTTTTGTAAATTGTAATCAACCATCATTCATTAGTATGGTTATATACTGATCAAAATTATCAATATATTTTTATAAATATTATGCATTTATGTAAAATATCTTTTTAAAATAAGTTAATGCCAATGTATCTAGGTTGCATCATAATAAGTTTGAATGAACTTCCCATATTTGTATCCTATCCTATTATGTTGTATCAAGCATCTATGCTTCATTCCCTAAAACGGTAAAACCTTGTTTCCCATTATTTTCTTCTTCATATATGCCTCGGTGATTGCAATTTCAATTGGATAAGTGTGGTTCTCTACTATAAAACAGAATAGCAACAGAAGATGTGATTTACATAACACAATAAAAACATTGGCATACGAGTTTTTTAAAACAAACAGAAATTATATTTATATATTAATCTATTAAAAAGTTATTTTATAATTTCAACAATTATCTTATACACAACACCATATTTCTAGGATCGGGATGTTTTCCAACTGGTGACGTCATATATCATACTAATAGGATCGCAAAATATAGATGTGCAATGCTGAGCAAAAACAATATTGAGTTATTGCAGACTCAAGTGTGATAAATTAGTTAAGTTTGCCACAAACCAGTTTTTTTGAAGAAGGTAAAGCCTTTTGGATTGACAAATGTACGCGGATTTGGCTGCAGATGATTCCTTAGATATTCCTTGTGTCCCTGTGCAGCATTAACAAATGTACGCGGATTTGTACATAGATTAAAATTATATTCATGCCCTCAAACAACAACTTGTATGATATGGCATTAAGGCACTAACCTTGGTTATCACACAAACATCAACGTTACTTCCACTTCCCAAATCATTAAATATACCAGCATAGCAGCCAGGGAACCTGATCCCATTGTAGCAAATGGAAGGGTGTCAGTTGACCCATGTGGATAGATCTGTAAAACGTGTAAACAATAATCATGAGAAATCCAACTATATGTAATCCAAACAAGAAAATTTTTAAGTGTAAAAGATAAGTTTAAGCAAGGAACTAACAGTATGCAAATGAGGTCCAGTGATGTCAACCCCACCAAGAACTAAGGCAGCTGAGACATGACCTTGGTAACTGAGCATAATTTAAAGAGTTATAATCAGAAGTCTATACACAGAGGAACTCGGTTCCAATTTTGATACAAAAGAGTGCACATCAACTCCCTCTTTAAGAGTATTAATAGTATAAGTTTAAAACCACAGCTACATTGAATGTTCCCCAGCTAAATGAAGGAATGCAGGCGAGAAAAACGTCAATCAACCTAGTAAGATACCCCACTTCTGAACTATGATAAGCAGATCTAGAAACAGCCAATTGTTCATTACCATTTTTATAAATCAAAGCATGATTTTTACAACTTTGTTTATCCAGTTGTTTCTAAAGGCCATCTAGAAAAGAAGATCAATTCTTCAAATATTTTCAATTTCGAATAACATTTAACAAATTGCTATCCTACTGGTAAAATTTGTAAATTTGTCAGAGAAAGAGAGAAGTGAAGGATAGTCCTACTTTACAAATAGTAATCCAGTCCAAAAAGCTGCCATGTAAGATTTCCAAAACATAAAAATCAATATTCAGCTTCATTCTTGGCTTCCAAGTTCCCACCCCAACCCCCACCCCTTACATTATACTTGATAACATACTGCATAATGTTAGAGCCAACCAATCGTTACTGCACTAACACCCAACTTAACTGATCTTATAATGTAACATCCTGCTTCCTACCAGGACACTATTACTAACTACTACTAACATAATTCTTTTTTAAAACATAAATGGATTGAAACAAAATGCAGAGTTTAAAAATGAGTGGTATATTTTCAGGGGAAAATTTAACAAAATTAAGTATAATTCTAAGATAACTTGATACAAATAAGGTAAAACAAGTTTCAATCTTCACACAATAATAATAACTACATAAACTCCCAATATAAACACCAGCTCTGGTGTTCGAGTTTCCCTGACCTACACAAAGAATCCTCAAATATGGCAGAAAAATTATCAACGCATAATATTTCAAGTCATTCTAGAGTCCAATCTTGACACTTAGGTTCACTCTCAATGTTTGGATCCATCAATCCAAGGTGGACCTCACTCCATGTTAAATAAGCAAGCAAAAGAGTGAAGCTCAATACTTCAGAAAACCACATAAACAACACAAAAGAGCAACCGAAACAACTATTCAGACCTGGAAAATTAAACCAACAATAGTCGTCCCAGTCTTCAAAAACGAGGGGCCCTTAAGACCATTCTTTTCGAGCATTTGATTTCTTCTGCAAAGATCGAAACTGAAACCACCCTTGGGAGGAAGATCCATTGTCTTAGTCATACTCGAAATCGATTTGAATTGACGCTGGAAACGAAGTAGGACCAAAAGTACAATAGTCAGAACCCTAACTTGCGATGCTCAGAAAATGAAAGTGATTTATTCAAAAAGTAGAGAGAGAGAGAGAGAGAGAGAGAGAGAGAGGCTTACAAGTGGGGATTGGATTATAGAGTGGAGTTACACAAGAAGAGGGGGAGTAGAAGAGGGGGAAGGGTTACGGAGAAGAGGAGTCACGCGAGGGAAGCGAATTACTGAGTGAGGGAAATAAAATTGAAAAAAGAGGGAAGCGAATTTTGACAAAATTTTGGGTTAGCGAGGAATTAATTTTTCCTCACTAATAGTGAGGGATGCATTTTCCTCTCTACATTCGTCTCTAAACAGTTTTTTGATAATTTGTGACAAATTTAGTGACGAAATTTTTTGAGAGGAATATTTTTTCGTCTCTAAATTCGTCACAAACGTAAATCAGGGTTGTAGACTTATTTTCGTAGCTAAATCCCTCACTAATAGTGAGGGATAGTTATCCCTCTCTAAAATTCCTCACTAATAGTGAGGGATAACTATCCCTCTCTAAAATTCCTCACTAAAATCAACTTTTTTAGTAGTGTGTAATGGGGCCAATGGTTACAGATTCATGAAAGAAAAGGTTTGTAATGGGGACAATGATTGGGGGTAATGTACCAACGGTTAGGGATTTATGAAAAGAAATGATAATTGGGCCCAAAGAATTGTTTGGGGGTTTAGACAATGATCTTTCATGAAAGAAAGGATAAGTAGGCCCAAAGGAGTGTTTGAGGTCCATTTTTGAGTTTCGTGAAAGAAGTGCTAATTTGGCACAATAAGGTGTTTGAGGGCTTTAGACAATGATCTTTTTATTTGCGGTCCAATGTGGCTAGTGGTTGATAATTTATGAAAGAATGGGTGATTGGGCTCAAAGTGTTTGGGGATTGATGAGACAAATGATCCTTTTATTTAGTGGTGCACTTCATGATATGATGTATCAGCTCAAAGATTTATGCTGTATTTTTATTCAAAACTTTTGTCTCTTTTTTTTTTGAAATATGATTCACATTCTTTGACGGCCTATTTCTCTTGAGTTGAATAAACTGAAGAAAGTAGTGCACCATCTTTGAATGGGGAACAGATCATTGTCTAGGGTGATTGAAAGATTTTTTTTGATTTTTTTGGCTCAAAGTGGGTTGCAAAGGGTATTTTTTTTTATGCTTTTTGTGAGAAGATGACCAAACTTCATTTCAAATCAGGATTCCTTGTTTTCTCAAAGACTAACTCAAGGACAAAAAAATTATTTATTTTTATATATCTGCTCTTTTTCTTTATTTCTTTTTATATGCCCTAATTTTTGCTTAGGCTGCTCTCGCGAGTTTTCAACCTAACAGGCTTTTTTTGATTATATTTTTGTAAAGGACTTGCACCAAGGGAATACAATGTTGACAAGATATCTAGTGATCACAAATTTTTCCCCAGTTTGGAGGACCCAAGTGTTAGTTTATGAAATTTCATCATTGGGGACAAAACCAAAAAGTCAACTAAGAACTTGTGTGGAGAATATGCACTTTATAGAGTGGTCGGGGTGAGACTGGACATGAACAAGGGATGATGATAGGATGGAAAGGTGTGGACACTAACTGACTCTAACAAGAGCAAATGCACATCGCATACAAGTTCATTACACGAATGCTTCACAGAGAGTTAACATAGTTAGAGACATGATAGAAGAATTTTTGATAACATTAGTTAACAAAATGGACTATTTTGATCGTTTATCATGGGATGGATGAGATGCAACGCTTTGCTGACAAAAATTT
Source organism: Astragalus membranaceus (assembly GCA_039519185.1). Taxonomy (NCBI): domain Eukaryota; kingdom Viridiplantae; phylum Streptophyta; class Magnoliopsida; order Fabales; family Fabaceae; genus Astragalus; species Astragalus membranaceus. The sequence continues at coordinate 81,879,730 of CM076851.1, read as the reverse complement.
GGACGAGCTCCGAATGGTGAATAACTTATTCTTTTTTGAAGATTGGGTGTCTGAAAACAACTTGAGTTTGCAGCTAAGTTCGACCTCGTTTGAAATTTAGTAGGTTAAACTTTTTCAAGGAAGAACAATCAATTAAAATGTATTTGCAAGAACGTCTCATCTCTCATCAAATTTTTTCAAAAAGTATGCTCATGTTTTTTTTAAATTATGAAATAAAATGTAATGGATGAATAACACATGATGATGGGTATGAATGATGAGAATGCAAATGCATGAGATATGTTTCTAAAAAATAACTTGCAAAAATAAAATATGATTTTTTTGAATTTTTTCTTTTTAGAAGACCGGAAAAATGTATCAGTGTTTGTTTGAATGCAGGGGTATAAGGCTCCTTTGTGTCCTACGAGGGTTCCTTAGAGAATAGGTCTAGGGCTTGTCTGTTAAGTGAACCTTTCAAAGGGTAGCTCTAAAGAGTCCTACATAAGGTTCCTAGAGCCAACGACCCCAGTTAAGAACACTGATCAACAACAATAGGCAAGCTATTAGGAGTGTCAGCATTCTCAAGAGGGACCAAACTCTAGGTGAGACTTTCGTGACCACCCAACAGGACGCACATCCAGTAGGCCATCACTACGCAGTCTCGTTCTAACTTAGGTTATTCTCAGTCCGGGTACAGGACTATTCTCACGTGTGTGCAAAAGTGTGATAGTGGAGTGTGTGAAGGAGCAAAATATAAAGAATACCCCCCAAGCTGCAAAACAAACAAACATATATACAAAAAAAGTGGTCTTCTATCCTAGGGTTTTCATATCACAAAAGAATAATATGCAATAAGAATAAAAGACAAAAAGGGAAGGGTAAAAATAACCATTAAATTAACAACTAATCCTACAACTAATTAGAATAGGTTTGACTCTCTAAATTGTCCCCAGTGAAGTCGCCAGCTGTAGCGACCGAAAAATCCGGGTGAGGATCTCTCCAAGGTTCAAAAATGAAGCCGCCACCAAAGTTTAATTTAAGGGCAAACATTGGAAAATCCCTTTTGGAATGGATAAGGGTCCTTGAGACCAGATAAGGGTTCGGGAGTCGGTTATGCGTGAGGAAGGTATTAGCACCCCACGACATCCTTCCTAATGAAGGTTACTTGCTAACTAGTTGTAGCAAAGAATATTAATTTTGAAAATGTTTATTTTTACCCTTTTATTGTGAATTAAAAAGAAAGAAGAAAATTGATATTTTATTTAAGAAAATGATTATTTAGGAAAAGAATGAAAAAGGTTTTTTATTAGTGCAATTGACAGAGGTCGGCCGCCCTCTGCTCCTACGTATTTCTTGGTAGAGAATCAAATCACACGTAGTTCTTGGTAGAAAACTTTGTTTGTTGGTGTATTTTATTTAGGGATTTTAGGACTCCTGAGTGATCAGTTCATTTGTCCTAAAATGATGACTAACCCGACTGTACAGTCAGCTTAGTCCCCTACTTTGTGAAAATGGACTTTTTGAAGTTTGGAAGATGACTTGAAGTGTGTTGGTTTGATTTTATTGGAATAGGGATTTTAGGATTCCTGAGCTGTACGGCACATTCATCCTAGAACGCTGACTAACCCGTCTGTACAGTCGGCTTAGTCCCCTATTTTGAAAATTTGATTTGTGGAAAGAAATGTGTTTGTGTTTATTTAGATTTAGAAATTGTTTGTTTTAAATAGGGATTTTAGGACATGATCCGTAACGGTTCATTAGTGACCTAAAAAACAGACTAACCCGACTGTACAGTCGACTTAGTCCCCTATTTATATTTTTGAAAATGAAATATTTATCTATTTATTTTTATAGGTTTTTTGTAAAAGAAATTAATAAAAAACGAAAAGAGAGGGTGTAATAGTAAAATGAGGTGCAGTTTACAGAAAGAGAGTTGTATTATTAAAACTGGGTGTGCAGGTAACGGAGTCCAGCTTTATATCAGTTTCGCTGGCCCACGAATTCATGGGCCTTTCAGGGGTGCTGTAACAATTAATCGGAGGGGGTTCAAATAGTAATCTGTTTTTTTTTAAATTAAAATTAAAATTAGACATAAAAATGGGAGAGGGTATAAAACGCATCTAGGTTTTTAGAAAACCTAATTTCACTCCTCTTCTCCCTTACCTGCGCTGCAGCCAGACATACAGTGGAGAGAGAAATATTTTTCGGAGAGAGAGAGAACGAGAAAAAATGGAAGAGAGGGGGAACGAGAACAACGGAGGGAGAGGAAAGACAAAACTGCCTGACAGCGACGGTGGGCTGTAGGGAATGCCAACGACTGACCGTTTCCTGGCCGGCGGTGGTGGTTAAGGATGAACGGCGACGGAGCTTGGTACCACCGGCGAAAACGAACGCGAAGAGAGGGGGTTTATCTGCGAGGGATTACAGTGTTCGTTCGGGACCGCATGACTGACGGAGTGGTGACGACGCGGAGAACGAAGAGCGCACGACAGCGCGAGATCGATGATGGTGGAGAGGGGAAGACAACAGTATTTTGTTCGTGGTGGTTCACGGCGGACAGACTTGTGACAATGAACACGACGATCACCGCGTGACCGTCGGACCAGCGACGGCGATGGGGAGGTTCGTGACGGTGACGGAGGGGACCAGGCGCACCGGCGAACAGGGAGGGTGGATGACCACCGTGACTGCGGCCGAAGGTCTTTACTCATCTCTGTTCTTTGTTTTTTTTGTTTTGATCCCCCCTTACGTTTCTTATTTCAAAACTTCTGAACCCTATTTTTTAGCAACTGACTCCTATCTCAATTAGCCTCAACTTCAAAAAAACTGAAACCCTAATTTAATTCTATTCGAACTGTTCTGTTCGTGATTTTTCAGGGAGGATCTAACTTTATTTGCAAACCAAATTTAAACCCTATTCCGTTCATGACCCTTTTTACACCATAGTCTATTCACAGCACTAACGTTCCTAACTGAAAATTCGATTTTTTCGTTCAGATATGCATTTTTCAAATTCGGGTTGTTACTAATTTCAGATTATTAGTTCGAGTTGTGATTATGGTTCTCTACAAAATAGCATGTTTCAACCCTACTGTGATAAAACAAAAAACGTTAACATGATAACCAACCTCTACTCCAGCTTCGGTTTAGTCTCCTCTTGCTGTTGTTACTCACTGATATTGCATACTGTTGCTTCACTGCTGCTGCTCTTGTTCTGTTCGCCTGTTTATCTTTCTAAATTTTTGATATTTGCGATTAGGGTTTCAGTGTGAAACCCTAATTTTTACTCTGAATTTCTTTGAATTTGCGTATGGATCTTTCTGTATTTTCTCTGAATTCCTTTTTTTTGGTGCATTTTCTCTTTTTTATAGGTGAAAATTAGGTTTAGGAGATTAAAACCTTGATTCTAACCTGATTTTATTTCCTTTTTCAGGTTATTGGACTCTTGGGCAACAAGAATCAGCCCATGGATCTACTGCGGTTGCTATATTTTTTGTATTTTCGTTTTCTGATTTTTTGGTATTTTTGACTATTTTGTAATTTTTGTATTTTTAGATTTTTTGGACAATTTTAATATTAGTTTTTAATTCTGATTTTATTTAATATTTTTTGGGTGATTTATGATTTATATTTTTATATTTTTTTTAATATTAAGTGGATAAAAACAAAGTGAAGTTGGGCCAGAAACCAAGAACGAAAATCGGGCCCAATCAAACAACGCTTTAAAATGAGGCCCAATTAGAAGAAACAGGCCCATTACAACACATTATTAAAGATAGACCCAAAGATGTCAAGTATAGGCCCAATTAGAGAACTACCAAAATCAGGCCCAAAATGGTGGACCTAGGCCCAATTGGACAAACTGGCCCAAATTAAGACAGCGCTCGCAATACCGTTTTCGTAATGATATTCCTTGGGACTTATGACACGCGGACTAAGTAAAAAGACCATAATAGGAAAGGAGTGGACAAAATTGGGGTATAACACTAATTTTAAGCGGGATTTTGAAAAAAAAGTACGGATTACGAGGTTATTAGTATGGGAATCAGCGATTGGAATTCCCTCCTAATTTTAAGCAATATTTTGGAGAAAAAACACGGATTAAGAGGTGATTAGCAAGGGAATTAGCGATGGAATATTCCATCATTAATAGTTAGCGACAGATTCAAAATTCCCTCGCTACGGATTAGCAAGGACCGTTTTAGCGACGGAATTTGGCCGTCGCAAATTCCGCGCAAATATGCTTTAGCAAGGGATCTTGGGCCTTTAACGAGGAAGAATTTTGTCATTATTGAGCCTTTTTCTGTTGTGAGTCAACTAGTATATTTAAACTATGCAAACACTAGTGAAAATTTGACAATAAAAAACACCATTTAGCATCGGTTGTTTAAACAACCGATGCTAATTGTAGGCGCGAAAACTAAAAACTTCCATTTAATTGCAAAATTGCCACCGCGCCTATCTTTAGCATCGGTTGTTCAAACAACCGATGTTAAAAGTATTTGCGTCAGATATTTAGCATCGTTTATTTAAACAACCGATGTTAAATGTGCGTCTCAGACACATTTAGCATCGGTTTTTTAAACACCCGATGCTAAAAATCCTTTTTTTTCAAGTTTTACATCGCATATCTCGCGTTCTGAACGATCTCTTCTCTCACTCTCTGAACTCTCTCCCTCTCTGAAGAATCCTCTTCCTCGTCAAGCTCTGTGTTCTTCCCTCTCTGAAGTTTCCTATCTCTCTTTCTGTCTCACAAAGCTTTGTGTTCCTCCCTCTCTGAACCCTAAGTTGTTGCTCGCTGAACTTAAAAAGAAGGGAGAAGAACGCTGAATAGAAATTTACTCGATGTCGTCGTTGCTCCCTCTCTGAACCCTAAGTTATTTGCTCGCCGTCGTCGTTGCTCAGTCGTTGTCGTTGTCGCCTTGCTCGCCATCACCTTCAGTGCAGAGAAATTTTTGAAACCCTAGGTTGCTCGCCGTCATCGTGTCTTGCTCACTATCACCGTCGCCGTTGCTTGCTGTCGTCGTCGCATTGCTCGCTGTCGCCTTCGGTTCAGGTACCCATTGTGAAGAATCATTAATTGGTCATTTTACGTTGTTGAAATTTTTTTGGGGATTTCACACTGTTTTGTGTTTCAATCAATCAACTTTGGAATCTGGAAGGATTATTGTTCTTAGTGTAGAAAACAAACTGATTCTTGCTTGTTCATAAGTGTTTTTCATTGTTTATCATTTGTTTAGGTAGATAATTGTGAAACAAGTCTTTTATGCATATTTTAGAAAACCGTCTGTTCTCCTTGTAATTATTGTTGTTCTGTTTCTGAGTTTTGGTGTTTGGAATATCTGGTATCTCCTAAGAGAAGTAAAAAGAAATGATCTTCTAAAATTCAAGGGAAGTGTCCATCTTTCAAGCGTATCTGTTCTTATATGGATTTCTGTGTCCACATAAGTATAAGTTGAAAAGTCTTCTAGCAATTGCTATTATTTTGTTTATCATTGCATTTAGGAATGGGAACTTATGATGCAATGAAGTTATGCAAGGGAGATGTGTCAACCGTTTACCTTGGGCTTGCTGCATCCATGGGTGCATTTATCATTGCTGCTGGTACAAAAGGGAAGAGGTTTTGTATGCCGAATTTAAGAGTTATGATCCATCAACCTCTTGGAACTGTTGGTGGAATAGTAAGAGTCTCCACTTATATCCTCTTACTTTGATTTTTGTCAACTATTATCAGGTCCGATTGTCCGAAGTATGGCATAGTTATTTTTGTTTGCATTCATCTGATAGAAGTAAAATAGTAGTAAACTCCAGCAATACTGCTTTAAGTGTTTAGCTCAAATATACTAATAACTTGATTTGGTGACATGAGTTGATCGATTTGGCACGCTGAACTAACAGCCAATTTCTGTTTTTCTATTGTGGGTTGTTGATAGAATTGGTTCAGCAGATGAATTGGAAAGGATGAATTTTATTGACAAAAGAGTAGTAACAGAAACTACATCCTGATTTACTGCATTAAAAATCTCATGTTTGTCAAAGTCGATATTCTTTCTTCCATTTGGTTTCATACTTCTTTTCCCCTTCTTTGTGATTTTCTTAAAATCATTTTGTTTTAAATTAAGTTAAATGGGGTGGGTGGGTAGTGATTGATGCATACCGTAGACTTAGCAAACCTTTGTCACGAGAAATTTACATACTTTTATGCAAAGATGCCAAATTGATGATGCATAACTATGGTAGCAGAAATCTCTACCGAATTTGAAAATCTTAAAAGTTCAATAGTGTTAATAAATATGCCATAGCTTTCCATAAACTTTTTTAGGTTTTCAGTTTTATGTTATTTGTTGTTTCTTATGATTTGTTACCAAGTAATGTTAAATGTTGTGCCATAATATTGTTTCAGCCGAAGCTTGAAGGAGTTGAAATTGATGAGGGGTAGAAATTTTCAGACTAAAAATTATTCTCGACACCTAAAATTTAAGATATATTTTCATTTTGAAACTCATATTGGTGTTCAATATCAGTTCTTTATCAATTGAATTATCCAATCTCTTTTGGTATTGATTGGAAACTTATAATAGCATAGTTGTCCACCTTTTATGAATATTATTGTTATAGAATGAACTTTTGTGTACCAAGTGCTACTCCTAAAGCTGCATGTTCTTAACTGTTACTGCTAAATCTGCATGTTCTTCATTGTACAGTTGGCTATGGTACCATGAGAAGTTGTTATTGGAAAAGAACATTACATCAGGTCTTATATTTCATCTTCTGGGGTTAATTTATTGTTTGCTAAACTAATCAACTAGATCAACTTTGATAATATCAGCAAAAATCATTCTCACCTATATTATGCTTTTGCCTTATGACTTTGAATTGATTGTGGTTTTAAGGTTCGTTTGTGCTTTTTATCAATTTTACAGTTAGAGGTCCGGTTTTTATGAGTTCCCCTTTCAAAGGATACGGGCCAACAGCATTTTGCTAAGTGCAAATAATGCTTACCTCTGTCTATGAAACTCAACGTGTATTGAAGCTTTTGACCTTTTAATTTCTTCTCAAAGAAAGCGGGTTCCATATTTGATGAGTTTCTACTATATCCTTTTTTTTTATATATATTTGATGAGTTTTTGCTATATCCTTTTTCCAGGTGGCTCATAACATAAATAAGTCAAAGATAACAGTGGTATCTTCTGTGTCTTTCTTTTCAGTGGGCACTTTATTTTATTTTCTTGGGGTGTTTTTTTCAGTTTAATATTGTTTAACATGCTAGGTCATTGCAAGTGTTCTATTTGGTAAGAGAGAACCGGTGTTTGATTTTTCAGTAACCAATGAACTCTGAAAACTAAATTTCTTCAACAGATATTAATATTGTTGATTGTTCACATGATAGTTGTTTTTGATTTTAAAAAGGAAGCTCAATCTTGAAGGAGCCATGTGCATCAAGATCATAAGTTCTCATGGACATATGGTGATCATTCTGAAATTTTGCTGTTTCATCTTATCCTGTATATGGATTGTTTCAAACATTTGATAGTGTCAGTAATTCAACATGTGTTTTGGTTGCCTTTGTTAAGATATAAATGATTTTGCCAAATCAAAATACTGTGGTCTAGATTAATTCCTTATGTCGTCAACCAAACAAAACAATCAAAGAAATGTTTAGCAAGTAAGTTTTTAATTTTTTATCATGGTTTAGATTGTAGTATCACTAGTGGAAAAATGACATTATTAAGCATCATTTAGTGTCGGGTGTTTGAAAACCCGACACTAAATGTGTGACCGGTGGCATTTTTGCAATTAAATTGAAGATTCCATTTTTCGCGCCTACCTTTAGTGACGGGTGTTTAAACAACCGACGCTAAAAGTATTTGCTTTGGACATTTAGTGTCGGTTGTTTACACACCCGTCACTAAATGTCCAAAGCAAGTACATTTAGTGTCAGTTGTTTAAACACCCGTCACTAAATGTCCAAAGCAAGTACATATAGTGTCGGTTGTTTAAACACCCGTCACTAAATGTCCCAGTTTTAATTTTTCGCACAAAACACGCTCTTCTCATCCTCACAGAAACACGCTCTTCTCTTCCGCACAAAACACGCTCTTCTCTTCCTCACAGAAACCCTTCTCTTCCTCACACAAGAGGCGCTCCATTCGCGAACTCCGTTCTCCTCCCCGCCTCGCCGTGCACTCCGTTCGCGAACTCGTCGCCACCACTCCTCCCTCTGTGACGGTTTAGGGTTTTCATCTTCCCTCTCTCGCTTCCTCACAGAAAACCCTTCTCTTCCTCACACAAGCGGCGCTCCATTCGCGAACTCCGTTCTCCGCCCCGCCTCGCCGTGCACTCCGTTCGCGAACTCGTCGCCACCACTCCACCCTCTGTGACGGTTTAGGGTTTTCATCTTCCCTCTCTCGCTTCCCTCTCTCAGTCGCGAAAATAATGGATCAGTCCCCAATTTCTTAGTGAATCGCGAGCTTTCTTCTTCAGTTCTTCTTCTTATCAGGTTAGATTTCTTCTCCTCTTCTTTGATGATTGTTTGATTTGGGGAAAATTGTTCAATTTCTGCGTGAATTGAAAACCCTAATTTCTGATTTTTTAAATTTGGAATCCCTGATTGTTGCTTCTGATTTGGGTGTTTAATTTGATTGTTTAATTGTTTATTTTCTGATTGTTGCTTCTGATTTGGGTGTTAGTTATCAGTTATCAACTAGCTTTGAGTTCTAGTTTTGCTGAATGAGTGTTAGTTATCAGTTATCACTTATCACTATAACAATTTTTTGTTAATTTTCCAGAAACCTTGTCGAGAGCTACTCTTCATCTGTGGTTAAACAATAAGATGTTGTTCTTGAAACATAGTGTCTATCTTTCCAGATTTTGCTTTCTGAGGAATGTTCTGTAAAATAAGGTCTTTGGTATTAGCTTTAGTATTTAACCTTAAATATCACTCTTTGTTGCAGAAGCTGGTGGTACTGAAAAGCTAGATGGAATATATTGTTATGTACTAAAATTAAGGGGAAATTGGTACTCAAAGACTATGATATTGAAAGAGAAGCTGGTGGTACTGAAAAACCAACTGTGAAAACCTTTAATATCTTCCTGTTAATATCTGCTATTTCAGTGGATCCTAGTAAGTCACATCCTGCATCTTCCTGTTACATAGCCATTATCACTTTCCTCTTATTCTATCTATCATGTTTTTGAAGATTTTACTTGTTTCAAATTGTTTGCCATTTAATTTTATTTCACTAATACTTTAATTTATTGTTATCTCAAATAACAGAAAATATGTAACAGAAATGATAATCTGTCCACGTAGAAAAAAGTTTGTGGGGTCTGCTGGTTTGAAGTTGTGGTGGTTGCTTAAGGGCTAGGGTATAGTCTTTGGTTTTGAGTTATTGCTAGCTTTGTGTTTACTTTTTAGTGTTCTCGAGTTGATCTTAATCTTAGACCATAGTAGTGCTTCCTTCTTTTGTTATATAGTTTCTTTGCTGATTTTGAAGACATGATTTTGACAATTAGCAACTATACAAATCTGTTTGTTTATTGTGATTGAACTAGTTTTGGATTGTAATTAAACTAGTTTTGGATTGTGAAGATGACATTTGGGGGTTCTTGACTGATTTCATTGTAATTAAACTAGTTTTGGATTGTGATTCTTTAAGGGAACTTTAATTCTTGTTTTGGATTGTGATTCCTTAAGGGAACTTTGAATTTGTTAACTGGATAATTTGTAGTATTCTTTGAAGTTGTTAAAGTCCTTAATCATTTCATAATATCATTTTGTAGTACTATTAATTTATCCAATATTCATAATTTTCATGCAGGTAAGTTGCAACTGATATTCCAAGTGATTTTTTAGATCAAATTGGATTTCTAGAAGTGGAAAGCTGAGTACAGTGGTATACGAATAGCGCGAACCGGAAATCGCCGTTGCTCGGACGGGTCAACCCGGGAAGTTCACTGTCAAACCCGCTTCTCACTCTTGCATCTGCTTCTCGGTATATTACTTATTCAATTTCTTGTCTAGATTAATCATTTGAGTTCATTCCCTGATCAAAATTATGTTAATATTATTAAATACTAGTAACAATAGTAACATGATTAAACACTTGTCCGTTGTGTTTTGTGGGCTGATTTTATTGTTGAACTAGAGCATATTAGTATGTGGAGTTGTTGGAGTTGTTGTTCATGTTTCTATGAAGAATCATGCTATAAAAAAGAACCTTATTAATGAAGCTTTAAGTTTACTATGTTGGTTTGATGTTATACATTTATATTTTTACTTGTTTTGATTTATGAATTTATTTTTACTATCTTGGTTTGACGTGATAGTTTGATTTTTATTTATGAATTTATTTTTACTATCTTTGGAGCGTAGGGATGGATCGTAGTTGGATACATTGTAATCGTCTGAGTGATGAGTATGCGAAAGGAGTCGAAGAGTTTATAAACTTTGCTCAAGCAAATCTTCGCAAAACTGATGCTCCCAAAACTAATGTTCCCGAAATTGCTGTAACTTATTCATGTCCTTGTTGTAATTGTGTGAATCGAACCCCACAACCACCAAGTGTAATACGGGATCATCTCTTTGTTCATGGGATCTTACCCAGTTATACCACATGGATATGGCATGGTGATTCAAGCGGCAAACCAAGTGTGTCCAAAAGTGAGAAAGTCGATGAAGATATGGATGATCGAATGGAGGACATGATACGTGACATTGGTCCTGAATCTTTTAAGCGGGCGCATGAATATGATAATTTGTGCAAAGACACAGATCAACCTTTGTATTTGGGTTGCACAAAATACACCCGGTTGTCTGCGTCGTTAAAATTGATCAATCTGAAGGCGATAAATGGGTGGACTGATAAGGGATTCACCGAATTGCTTGAGCTGTTGGAAGACATGCTTCCCATTGGTAACACATTGCCAAAACGAACGTATGATGCAAAGAAGATATTGTGTCCGATGGGTGTGGAGTATCAGAAAATACATGCATGTCCCAAAGACTGCATATTGTATCGGAAAGACTTTGAGAAGTTGCATAACTGTCCTACGTGTGGTTGTTCGCGCTACAAAGTGAAGTCGGGTGAATCTAATTATGACGACAACAACACAAAGGGTTCCCCTGCGAAGGTTTTATGGTATCTTCCAATAATACCTAGGTTCAAACGCTTGTTTGCTAATGCAAATGACGCGAAGAGCATTAGATGGCATGCAGATGAGAGGAAATGTGACGGGCAGCTTCGCCATCCGGCTGATTCTTTGCAATGGAAGAAAATTGATAATTTGTATTCGGATTTTGGCACTGAGTCAAGAAATCTTAGGCTCGCACTTGCTTCAGATGGGATGAATCCATATGGTAACTTAAGTACGAATCATAGCTCATGGCCTGTTCTCCTTTTAATTTACAATCTATCTCCATGGTTGTGCATGAAGCGCAAATATGTGATGCTATCCATTATGATTTCTGGCCCGAGACAACCTGGTAATGACATAGATGTTTACCTTAGTCCATTGATTGAAGACTTGAGAAAAATGTGGGATGAAGGTGTGGATGTGTTTGACGGGTATTCTAATGAAACTTTCAAGCTGCGAGCCATGTTATTTTGCACGATCAATGACTTTCCTGCATACGGAAACTTGTCTGGGTATAGTGTCAAAGGTCATAAAGGTTGTCCTATTTGTGCAGAAGACACGTGTCACCATCAACTCAAACATGGAAGGAAGACTGTCTACCTTGGGCATCGGAAATTTCTCAAACCTAATCACAGATAACGTAAGCTTAAAAAAGCTTTTAATGGGTGCTCGGAAAATGACATTGCTCCGAATGCCTTGACCGGAGAAGAAGTCTATCAAGTGGTTAAGGACATCAAAGTTGTATTCGGCAAAAAGCAGAAGCAGCCTAAGGAAAAAAGCAAGTGGAAAAAGAGGTCGGTGTTCTTTGATCTTCCGTATTGGTCCAATCTTGATGTAAGGCATTGTCTTGATGTTATGCACGTCGAGAAAAACATTTGTGATAGTGTCATCGGGACCCTTCTCAACGTTCAAGGGACAAAGGATGGTATAAAATCTCGACTAGATTTGCGTGAGATGGGCATAAGAGAACAATTACATCCAATGGAACGAGGTAAAGGCACATATTTACCTCCAGCATGTTATACCTTATCAAGAAAAGAGAAAATGAGCTTTTGCGAGTGTCTACGGGGAATCAAAGTCCCACATGGTTACTCGTCAAATATAAAGCGACTGGTTTCAATGAAAGATCTCAAATTAGTTGGCTTGAAGTCTCACGACTGCCATGTCTTGATGCAACAACTACTACCTGTGGCAATTCGTGGCATCTTACCGAAAGATGTCCGATATACCATAACTAGGTTGTGCTTATTCTTCAATAGTATATGTGCTAAAGTCATCGACCCTCAAAAATTGGACGAGTTGGAAAATGAAGCTGCTATTATCTTGTGCCAATTGGAGATGTTTTTTCCTCCCTCATTCTTTGATATCATGGTTCATTTAATTGTTCATCTGGTTAGGGAGATTAGATTATGCGGCCCTGTTTATTTAAGGTGGATGTACCCAATCGAGTGATACATGAAGATCTTGAAAGGGTATGTGAAGAACCAATATCGTCCTGAAGCATGCATTGTTGAAAGGTACGTCACAGAAGAAGCGATTGAGTTTTGTTCTGACTACATGTCAGAAGCAAAATCTATGGGACTACCAAAGTCTCGTTATGCAGGGAGAGGTCAAGGTAAAGGTACACATGGTATAACCACTAAATGCATGGGTCGAGCTGAAGTGCTTCAAGCACATTTGTATGTTTTGAATAATACAGATGAGGTATTACCTTACTTGTCTCTCCATAAAGAGATAGTAAAAGCCAAAAACCCTCGAATGAAAGAAATATTGTTATTGAACGAGCATAACAACACATTCATAGATTGGTTTAAATCAGAGATTAAGAAAGATGTGAGTGCCTCTGAGACTTTGAGATGGTTAGCACATGACCCTCACTTTAATGTCGTATGTTGGAGCGGGTACGACATAAATAGGTTTTCCTTTTACACAAAGTCGAAAGATGACAAAAGCACCATGCAAAACAGTGGAGTTATGGTCATGGCTTCCGCGATGCACTTCTCTAGTTCAAATGATACAAATCCTGTACTCGCATCTATTGCTTACTTTGGTGTCATTGAAGAGATTTGGGTGCTTGATTACTGTAAATTTAAAGTGCCTCTTTTTAAATGTAAGTGGGTTAACAACAATAGTGGTGTACGTACTGACGAAATGGGATTTACACTAGTGGACCTTGACAAGGTAAGTTATAATGATGAACCCTTCATCATGGCTGACCAAGCAAAACAAGTTTTCTATGTCTAACAAAAAGTGGTCAGTTGTCATGCAAGGAAAAATAGGCAGTGATGAAAATGAAGATTCAAGTCTTGCAATTTCCGAAACACCTTGTTTGTTAACACAAGTGCCTACTTCAGTTGATGACAATGAAGTTGACGATGAACATGCCACTCGCAATGATCATAATGAAGGAATTTTATACGAAGGAGTTTAGATTTGTTTTTTTGAACCTATGAAATTGTAATTTTGAACTTAGTGACAATGATGGTATGTAATTTTGAACCGATGTTGTATAATGGAACTTGTTATATATCTATCTTCTTTTTGTTGGTGAGCTTGTTCTATATCTATCTTCTTTTTGTTGGTGAGCTTTGTTCTCTCTCTCTCTCTCTCTCTCTCTCTCTCTCTCTCTCTCTCTCTCTCTCTCTCTCTCTCTCTTTATATATATATATATATATATATATATATATATCTATTTTGCACCTATGTTGTATAATGGAACCGATTGACCTATTTTTCAGTTTTCTAACCAGTTTATATGCTATTGATGATTTGCTCAACTTAAGAGATGGTTCCTTATTAATGACATTGTATGGACATGTACCACCAATTATAACATCTTATTTCTTTTCTTGATTGTTTCCTTTGTTTAAGTTCAGCTATCATGTCTTCAAAAAAGAATACCAGACGTCCAACTTCATTAAAAAAGTTCACTTCTAGGTGCCCAGATGGTCAAAAATACAGAGTGGAAATTGATAGTAAAGGCGGTCTTATTGGTCCTTATGCTAACAAATTCAAGACCTATTTAGGGGTGGTTGCACGAACAAAGATAAGCATATTGCCAATGAAGTGGAGTGATGTTGACGAGGAGACAAAAACGATTGCTTGGGATGATGTAAAGCTAATATTTGATGTTCCCGAGAGTAATGAATTCAAGAAAGCTTGGATGTCTCATATCTCTCTTTGTTGGAGACAGTTCAAGACAACTCTCACCAGAACATACGTCTTTGGTAGTGGGGATAATGATGGTCAAAAAAATCCATGTCACAAGTATAGCAACATATCTCTCGAGACATGGGCTGCATTTGCCAACAGTCGCATTACTGAGGAGTTTGTGGTATTGTTTTAACTATAACTATTTTAGTTTCTTAAACATTAATGATATGTTGTAAATATGGTGGTGTTTTTGTTCTTTGTAACAGGCTAAGAGAGAAGCTGCCAAGAATATTCGAAAAAATAATAAATACAACCACACAATGGGGCCAGGTGGTTATAAAAAGTTGAAGAAGAATTTGAAAGAAGAACAAATCAAAAAAATCAAGGAGGAGTCTGGTGATCCTGATTTGGAGGTGGAGCCTACATTTCCAGAGCGTCATGAGCTGTGGAAGGCTGGCCGCCAAAGCAAGTCTGGATCTTATGCATGCCAGTCGTCAGCATCTGTTGGATCTAAGATTGTAAGTATAATATTGTGTGGTGTTTCTAAGACATTGTGTGTGAATCTAAGATTGTTAAATTGTAACATGTGAACATGCTTTTGTTGCAGGATGAACTTGCGGTTTTGAGTAGCCAAGGATCTTTCGTTCCTCAAGGAAAGAATGATAATTTGACGGTTGCCATTGGAACACCTGAGCATCCTGGTCGTGTTCGGGGAGTTGGAAAAGGTGTTGGGATAAAGAGATACTTTGGAGGTGTGACACGTACTGGCCCGGGTAGCTCACAAGTTGTCAAAGCGGAGTTGATGAAAGAAATTATGAAGGACGTGGAAGTGATGGTGCAAGACCGAGTTCGCAAAGTGTTGGAAGAGGTATATGTTTATATTACTAGATTTGTTTTATTATTTGAATCAATTCATAAATAATAGCTTAATTTATATTTATGTTTTAATTTTTCAGCACACCATCTCATGTGGAGGTCTTCAACATGCTGGTGTTCAGGTTCCCTCTCCCAATACAACGGTTGGATCTAAGGCAAGCCACTCACCACCTCATGCGGAGGAGGAGGTAAATATTGATTGGATGAAAGAGATGCTTGTGGTGGGGTATGCCGATAAGAGACATGCCAAGATAATGTTGGAGCACGAAGCTCATGACTGCTTTGTCTCCTTCAAAGAGATCCTGGACATGGTTTCCGGTGAAGAGTGGCTTGAGATGAGCCATTTGGCCTTATGGTCCACGTAAGTAGTAAATTCTATTTCATTATATAAATTTCTCACATTTTTACATATATTAATCGATTTGATAGTTTTTCTTACTTGCCACTAGATATTTGCACCGTCAATGTCTTGAAAGAGGTATTGGGGACTTATATGGATTTGTGTGTCCATACAAGCTTAACTTGAAGCATTACTCCATAAATGTTGTCCTTCAAAACATTCAAGAGAAATTGATGACCACCACTACGAGAGTATATATTACTCCATTTTGCCATAGGTACGTAACAGCAAAATATTTCAACTAATTGGTAATTCATTTTTCTTTGTGTGTTGGTTAATTTTAAGTTTATCAATGTTGCAGTGGACATTGGCAACTAATTATCTTAATCCCAAATCAAAATACTGTGGTCTGGATGTGTTCTTTAGGCCGCAAACCAAACAAAGAAATCAAAGGCATGCTTAGCAAGTAAGTTTTTATTTTTTATCATGGTTTAGATTGTAGTATTTGAATTAAGTTGGGTTGAGGACTTATAAGTACTTTTATATTGTTATTAGAGCTGTCAAAGGTTATTCTACATCTGCCCCCACGTGGTTGTACCCTACAGTAAGTAATTTAAAATATTGAGTTGATTTAATTTGAAATTGGTCATATATGATATATGATATATATATATATATATATATATATATATATATATATATATATTCTGTTTATGTTATTGAGTTGATTTAATTTGGAGTGAACTCATTTGTGTAGATGCCAATACAACGGAATGGTTATCATTGTGGCTATTATGTGATGAAGTTTATGCTGACCATTGTGAATGCTGGTATTGTTGATAATTGGGAGCAGGTATAAATTTTTGGTTAAAATTATACTTTACACATTTATTTGGAATTAGAATGATTGAATATAATTTGTTTCAGTAATTTTTAAACTTGTAGGTATTTGATGACTCAAAGGCATACACCGAAGAGGAGATTTTTGAGGTTCGTCTGCTTTGGTCAGAATTTTTTATGAAGATTCGCACGGAGCAAAAAGATACATTGTTTAAAATTCTTTGATTCTGTTAATTTGTATACTGTCTGTGATGCATACTTTTAATAGAATTGGTCGTTTCTGTTATGGTTGCTGTCTGTGATGCAATCTGGTAATTTGTACAACTATAGATTCAGTTTAGTTGCTGTCTGTGAAGTGGTCAGTTTTGGGATTGCAATCTGTGAATTGGTCTGTGAATTGGTCTGTTTTGGAATTGCTGTCTGTGAATTGGTCTGTGAATTGGTCTGTTTTGGAATTGCTGTCTGTGTAATTTGTACAACTATAGAATGGAATGGTTTTAGAATGAATTTGTCTGTTTTGGAATTGGTCTGTGAATTGGACTGTTTTGGAAATGGTTGTTTCTGGGAATTGGTCATTTCTGGGATACAACAGGTTTCGTAAGGATAAAAAATGAATGAAACTAAAATGTGTAAAATGACATTTAGCGTCGGTTGTTTCAAAAAACCGACGCTAAATGTCATTTCTGTTGACGTTGAGAGACATTTAGCGTCGGTTGTTTCAAAAAACCGACGCTAAATGTCATTTTTAAATGACGTTTAGAGACATTTAGCATCGGTTGTTTCAAATAACCGACGCTAAATGTCATTTTTAAATGACGTTTAGAGACATTTAGCGTCGGTTGTTTAAACCAACCGACGCTAAATGTCCCCTTTGATACATTTAGCGTCGGTGGTTTCAAATAACCGACGCTAAATGTCATTTTTAAATGACGTTTTGGAGACATTTAGCGTCGGTTATTTAAAACAACCGACGCTAAATGTCATTTCTGTTGACGTTGAGTGACATTTAGCGTCGGTTAAATAAGCGACGCTAAATGTCTAACATTTAGCGTCGGTCGATTTAGCGTTGGGCGGTAACCGACGCTAAATGTCCAATTTAACCGACGCTAAATGTCTTTTTTCCATTAGTGTATTTGAACTTTGGGTTGAAATTTTATAACTAATTTTATATAATGTTATTAGAGCTATCAAATGGGATTCTACATCGGCCACCAAGTGGTTGTACCCTATAGTAAGTAGTTTAAAATATTGGGTTGATTTAATTTAGTGTGAATTCATATATGATATATATAATATTCTCTTTTGGTTAACTTTGTTAATTCATTTGTGTAGATGCCAATACAACAAAATGGTTTTCATTGTGGGTATTATGTGATGAAGTTTATGCTGACCATTTTGAGTACCGGTGTTGTTGATAATTGGGAGAAGGTATAAATTTTTGCGAAAGCAAATAGTTTTTCTTACTAACTTTTAAAATGTTAATTCATTTGTTGATATTGCTTACTTTGATATCATGATTTGCTGAAGTTGAAATCTAATTTGTTTGAGTCATTTTTAAACTTGTAGGTATTTGATGACCCAAAGTCATACACCGATGAGGAGCTTACTGAGATTTCATTAGCTTTGGGCAGAATTCTTTATGAAGATTCGTACAGAGCAAAAGGATACACTCTTTTAGATTTACTAGTTTAATTTGTCTTTTAGAAACATTTTGTTTTAGATACACTCTTTAGAAACATTTTATTGCATTTGGTTGAAACAAATTTGGTATATAAAGTAGGAAAGGGATTCTAAAGTGTGTTATGGTAAAGTAGCAACACTTTGTTTTAGATACACTCTTTATTATGCATTGTTGTCTCGGATGATCTTTATATAACAGGTTCCTATAAATTAATCGACTGGTATATGGATTAAAAATAAACAAAATAAAAAAAAGAAGCTTGACATTTAGCATCGCACTACTAGAAAATCTGTTTTTAGAGAGGGATTTTAGAGATGGATAAATATCCCTCATTATTAGTGAGGGATTTAGCTACGGAAAAACAAAATTCGTCACAAAATTTTGAAAAAACGTTTAGAGACGGATTTTGAGAGGAAATGTATCTCTCACTAATAGTGAGGAACTTGAAATCCCTCGCTAACCAAAAATTACTCACCCTCGCTTAGTTTTTTCGCTTCCCTCCTACTAATTAACTTTTCACTCTTTTTTTTTCTTATTTCATTTAACCTTATACTCTTTCTTTGTTGTACCAAAAACTCTCTCTCTCTCTCTCTCTTTCCCATTCCCTCACTCGCGAACTTCACAATCCCTTTCGAAGTCTCTCACTCGTGAAACACAGTCACCACCGCCACTCACCCTCACCACGGCCACTCACCATTCACCACCACACTCACCACCAACCCCTCACCATCTCCCCCAAAACCCTAGCTATTGGAGTCCTAACGATTCTCTTCATCTGAAATTCGATTCTCTTCATCAAAAATACGATTCTCTTCATCAGAAGCACGATTCTTCTTTTTTCTGGAACGATTCCTAGCTTCGCTGGTCCAAGCTTCTCTCTGGATCAATTTGAACCCTAACCCTCTGAAACAATTTGAACCCAGGTACGATTTGAACCCTAACCCTCTTAGACGATTTTATCCCAAGTATGATTTGAAATCTCTGACTGCGATTTGAACCTTCTAGTTGTGATTTGAACCCCTTGGAACCCTAATCTGTGGATTTGTATTTATTTTCTTGCTTTTCATGAAATAGCATAAATTATATTATGTTTGTATACTCTTTGTCTGCATTAAGTGTGGTATATGCTAAATACAATGATGTGTGCCCCTGACTTTTATTATTGCGTGAAAACTGTTGCTCTTTCATCTGATACTTATTTGCTCTTTCATTTGTATGGCCAGATTTTTTTTTGCTATAGTGATTTCTGCCTCATATGTATGGCCATTTTTTTTTGCTAAAGAGAACAAGACGTGACACCTTCTAAATCCGAATCCCTGTTAAGTTTGGATTTTATATCTTTTGGGTATCTTATTATTGATTCAATTCCTTCATTCCTTGGTCATGATTTTGGTTTTTGCAAAAAAGGTTATTATTTCTGCAAAATCCCATCTATTTTGTGAATCAGAATTTAACATGTTTGTTTTTATTTCTTTAAACAATTTTATAGTATGTTATTGAAATTTTGTTCTTTGTTATGCCAAAAGTGTCTGGGTTTTTTGGAAGCAAATCGGAAGCCCTCAGTCTTGCTAAAAAGTCCAATAGAGTTTAGTGGTCTTTATTGCTTTTTAATGGACTTTTGCTTTATTTATTTGAATTTACTTATTTTTCCTAATTCATTTGTTTTTTTCCTGCCACTGTATAGGTGAAAAGTCATGGGTAATGTTTCGTTTCTCAGGGTTTGTAGCAATGGTAGTAGCCATTGGGAATTCAAGTGCTCATGTTGAGTCGCTCAACTCTATAGGCGAAAAGCCCTTACCACTATTATTTTTTTCCAACTTTTTTGTGATTTTGCATGTAGAAGAAACTGAAGAAGAGAATGAGGTTGATTTGAATGTTTTGGGTAGCTGGTAAGAGATTTGGTTATGTGAAAATATGTCTCAAAATCAACCCTTTTGTTTGGGTTTGGGACTGGGTCTTCCTGTCTCTTACCTTCATGCTTTTCTCAAGGACTGAACTTTAGGTATTCCTTGGTGCCTTGCTTAATGGAGCCTTCTTTTGGTTTATGTTTTGCTTTCTTACATTTTTGTTCCTCCCTTTGGTTTATTGTTCGTTCATCTAAATCATATTCTGTTTAGCTACTGATCCACTATAACAGTTTTTGCCCTCTTTTGTCATATAAATGTAACATATAAGTGCCCTCTATGCAGTTAGTCAGGCATACGCAGAAACTGAAAAATATAGGTAAGTGCCCTCTATGCAAGTGCTTTACACAAATCCTTTGATATCAATTAAACCCATTCAACAAACTATGTGCAATTAAATCCATTGTGCTTTACACAGTTTTTTGCTGATGCTGTGGTTTTCCCCCAATTTTCCCAATTCTGATTTTACCTAAATGTTGAATGCATTGAATCTCTTGATGTTGATGTTGTGATTTTCCCAATTCTGATTTTCCCTAATGTTGAATCTATTGAATCTATTGACTTGCTTTCATTGGTTTACATGAATTGCTGTCTATGACTTTGAAAATTCATATGCATTACTGTATGGTGACTCTAGGGGTCAAGCTGAAAAGGAGTTTAAGGAGGAGGTTGAAGCAATTGGAAAAGTAAGGCATAAGAATTTGGTTAGATGAATCAGTTAGTTAGTTCCTAACTGATTAGATGTAATTCTCTCCTATATAAACAGTTGTAAATTCAGTTCACATTATCAATGAAAATACCGAAATGATTGCTCACAAAAATACAGTTAGCTATCATTGAGAAACTCTATCATGTTATTTATTTAATAGATTTTGCAAAAAACTTTAGAATTTTTTTGAATGATGCCAGAATGAAATATTGTAATCAGCACCATATTACAGAGATCATGTATTCTCATCAATGTTCATCATTGACTTCCGTAGGGTGAAATTATTGTGGTTAGTTGACTTCTTAGTTTTAAGCTTACACAAAGCACCCATATGTTCAGTATTTAAAAATCTATTCTATGTGCTTTTGTCATTCTTTTTTGTTTAATCATATACTTACCACTCTATATCATTTTGCGTATGATTTGTGTATGAGGTTAAGGTTTTGTTCAGTGAGAAAGAGTAAATTTTTGTATTAATTGGTTTAAGAGCGGGACTCAAAAGAAATAAGTGTTTTCTTCTCTCCCTGTGTTTAGTTTGGTAGAAAGTGAGAAGAAGAAATCATGTTAATTTTTTATTAAGTGTTGTTTTTGGTATGATTGGAAATGCAAAACTTTCTCGGCTCTTCTCACTCAAAATATGCTTTTGTTGGCTGCAGGGAACCGGTGGAACTAGTATCTATGGTTCTAAATTTGAAGATGAGAGTTTTAGCTGTAAGTCTCTTTTGCTGTATAGTAATACTTATATTTTTGATAGTGCTTGCTTGGTATTTAAAGCTCAGCCTTGGCTGTAATTCAAACTTACAATAGTGTAATTTATATTCTGAAAATTCTATTTTCAATACTTCCTTGTAGTGAAGCATGTCGGTCCAGGAGTTTTGAGCATGGCAAATGCTGGTCCTAATACCAATGGTAGTCAGTTTTTTATTTGCACTGTAAAGGTAAGAGACATGTAGTATCTTGACTATGGAACATTATATCTATTATGTTTTCAGATCTAAGAATATTATATTGTCTGTTCAACCTATTCGATCCCAGTTTTTTTTGTCAATGCTATGTATCATATTTAGTGCTCACTTATTCACTAACATATTTACTAATACATTCAAATCTTCTGCATTTCAATTTTTTGTATACTATCTTAATGTTGTGTTTCTATGATGTAGACTCCATGGCTCGATAATCGCCATGTTGTGTTTGGACATGTCATTGATGGAATAGATGTTGTGAAGACACTCGAGTCGCAGGAGACAAGCAGGTTAGATATCCCTAGAAAGCCTTGCAGAATTGTTAATTGCGGAGAACTACCTATAGATGGTTGATCCTTATGCGGGTGTGCATCACATCTTTCTGATTGAGTACAATTTTCAATATTTTGATTGTCTCTATCAGTCTATTGATCATGTTAATCAATTATCATTAGTTTCTGTTGAGTTGGTTGTCATTTGGAGACACTATAGAGACACAACACCATAGTTTGTAATTGTATCACTAGATTAATGTTAACTCCTTATAAAGATATTATTGTCTTTCAGTTCTTACTTCTTAGTTTCTGCTTTGTTATTTGCATTTACAAGCTATCCTTTTTCTTTTTATTTGTTTTGTATGATTTATAATTTATAATTTATAATATATTTGAACTAAAACTAATGTTCATGTTTCAGGAGCTTTAACAATACTGCCTTCAACTATATGAGCACATGTTGAGTGTTTAAGAGGATTGCAAGTTTTATTAGGAGTTGAATGTTCAGCAAACTATGACAGAAATAATTACTAATGCTATGCATTTTCAAGTCCATTTATTAGCAACCAGATTTTCACAATTCACATACAAGGTTCTCTTCATCTATGATTTGCAGGTTCTCTTCAACAATGGAAGTCCTGGTATACCATATCATATGCTCCTAGAACTTGCCATGTAGATTAATTTCTCGACTTTGTTGCAGGAAATGGATTCTATATGTATGACTTGATAATGTTGTTTTGCATATTTGAATCTTGTTGTGTTGTGATATTCTGCCTATGATTTACTTCCAACTTTTAATTAATAATTAATTCCCACATTTCAGGCTATATCAGTCCTATTTACTTCCAACTTTGGTTTGTGGTGTATGGTTCCATTTTGGCTGTGTGCTGGATACAGTTACCATATTAGACTAATGTTGATTCTTATCATTTCTTCGTTGCAACAGATGTGTGCATTGTTGGTGTTGCACACACTCCCATGGGTGGATTTCATGGTGCTCTGGCTTCTATACCTGCTACCAAGCTTGGCTCTATAACTATTGAAGGTAAATCTAGAAGAAAAATATATTTCTCAACAAATAGTGATTTTATTTAATGTATGAGTATTGAGTAACAGATTTTTATTTATTTATTTAATTTTGGTAATGGATTTGCAATGCAATATGCAATGCAGGATGATTGAGAATATATGAACTATGCAGCAAATAACTTTTGTAGCAAATGATATTTAGGAACTCTCCCCTTCTAAATGGTGAACTCTTCTGGGAATTAAGTAATGAGCTTTGAATCTGTCTTTATTTGATTGTGGCTAACTAAAACTTGAAATCTGACTCCATGGCCCAATGGATAAGGCGCTGGTCTACGGAACCAGAGATTCTGGGTTCGATCCCCAGTGGAGTCGTTTTTTATCACATTGAGAAACATGTATGACTTTTAAGAAATTTGTATAACTTTCAAGTTTAATGAATTGGTGAAATTTTTTGTTTGTACTACTTTTAAGTTTAGTGACGGATTTTTCCCTCTCTATTAGAGAGGGAAAAATCCGTCACTAATAGCGATGGAAGATATCCCTCCCTATTAGCGACGGGCTGTATCCCTCTCTATTAGAGACGGATTTTTTCCTCTCTATTAGAGACGGATTTTTCCCTCTCTATTAGCGACGAATATTTTCCCTCTCTAATAGAGACGGATTTTCGGAATCCCTCGCTAAATATTTAGTGACGCCGAATTTCGTTACGGATTTTGGTTCGTCACAAATTTCGTCTCTAAAATGATTAGAGACGGATTTTTGTTGTTTAGAGACGGATTTTGGACGTCTCTAATTTCCGTTTTTTTAGTAGTGTCGGTTATCAAAAAGAAGCAATGTTAAATGTATATATAAAAAGACTTTTAGCATCGGTTGTTTAAAACAACCGATGCTACAACCGATGCTAAATGTATCAGAGAAGGACTTTTATCATCGATTATTTAAACAACCAATGCTAAATGTCCTGAAAAATGACATTTAGCGTCGGATGTTCAAACAACTGATGCTAAATGTTCTGAAAAATGACATTTAGCGTCAGTTATTCAAATAGCCGATGCTAAATGTCATTTCTCAAGACATTTAGCATCGGTTATTTCAACAGTTGATGCTAAATATCATTTTTCATACAACAAAAACTGTTGTTAAAGGGTTAGCATCAGTTATATGAACACCCGATGTTAAAAGTGACATTTAGCGTCGTTATTTAACCGACGTCGCTAAATGTCTCACTTTTAACATCGCGGGATTTAGCATCGGGCGATAACCGATGCTAGATGTCCAAAATAACCGACGCTAAATGTCTTTTCTGCACTAGTGAAACAAATACTCAATTCAAACTATGCTCAATACAAACCATTACTCAATTCAAACTATGCTCATTTCAAATCAATACTCAATGAGAGGGTTAGCTTCATTTTTAAATTAAAAACAAAATCAACCACTTCTAGCAACTAAGTTTAATCCAAGCCAAACAAGTTTAATCCAACAATGCAATGATACGGAAAACAAGTTCAACAGAGCAAAAATAAGTTAAAATTTTGAGTAAGAAGATACAAGAAGAAAACATTGGAATAGTTATGAAACAAAGGTAGGGAGAAACTTAGAGAGGATACCCGAGAGCAAGAAGAGGTCAATTTGTTGTATTTAAATCTAACCCGAATAAGCCAAAATAACATAACCTGAATGTGCTAACTGTAGAAATGAAGCATAGAAGTCAAGGGAGAAAAATTTGCATTCCTAGCCTTTGTGTAGTATTTATTACATGGTTGTATCACGTGTAATGTTGCCTTCCCAAGAGAGTTATATTATAAGGAATGCTATTTAGGCATGAAATATTAGTATTGTCATGATGATAACTATTTATGATATATGTAATTCATTCTAGGTGAACCTTTTAATCCCTAGTAAAGAATTAAACTCACCAAATTATGTAATTGTTAATCTCTATCTTTAAATGGAGGTGTCGAAAAAAGCATTTCAATGCGTGAGCATAGAAGGGCGGACCAATACTAGGAAGAATTCATTACTGAATGCTTCATACATTCAATTTGTTCTTGAGCATTGCTATACACAATGAACTAATTCACAAGATTAGTCTAAAAATCAAAATGAAAATTCTCTCGCTAATATAACTTCCATGCTCTTTGAAATTGTTGCTTGCTTTATTTTACTTCCAAACTTCATTGTCAACATAGGTATGCACAATGATTGTGTTCAAAAGAAACTTCAAAAAATCTCACTAGTGGAGAGAGAGAGAGAGAGAGAGAGAGAGAGAGAGAGAGAGAGAGAGAGAGAGAGAGAGAGAGAGAGAGAGAGAGAGAGAGAGAGAGAGAGGGAGGGAGAGGGAGAGGGAGAGGGAGAGGGAGAGTGAGAGGGAGAGGGAGGCAAACCTTCAAGTGTAGAGAATGCTCTAACAACAAAGGTGAAGGTAGATGGAAAACGGAATGGTTGGTCTTGTGATATTGCAAACAAATTCTGCCACAAAATTCCCATTTATCAAGGGAAAGTACATATATTTTATTTGCTTAAGTGATATAAAAACTCCTTTAAACTAGAATGCCAAAAAATCCACTACATTCAGTCACTTTATCCCAAATCCCTAATACAGAACCCTCATAAATCACTCTACTAAAAAAAAGAGCCCCAAAGCTCACATTCCAGCTAGTGAGTTGCATCAGTAAAACAAATAATAAGCCAATGCACAATGAAATGTTGAACTAAAGTATCCTCAACCTTCCTTATCAAACATATGATATGAGCCACACAACACAAACATAAACATACACACAGCCATATTCCAAGAATCTGTTATCACATTGTTTACACAATTGAACTTATGTTAATAGTGATATAAAAGATACAGGAAAAGAAAAAAAAACTTCATTCTTATCAGTTAAAACCGCAAAAATTAAGTTTTTTGACGTGTATTAGAGTTAGACATCCAGAAATTGAAGTTAAATTAAATAGTCATCCGGAAAATTAAATAACAAAAATTCAATTTCCATAATACTCTGAAACTAAATTGAGCATCTATAAATTAGGAATACAGAAACTAAATTATCGGTTTTGTGATTGATTTACGCTTTTGGAATCTTAATTTTCTGATGAAACTGACAAAAAGTAAAGCAAATCAAAGGCAGTTCTAAAACTTAATTTTCGGACGTTGAATCTAATAAAAAAGTAAAGAAAAACAACATGGTGATGCTGCAATTGTTGTGGGTGGCGTCGCTGTCGTTGCAATGGTGGAGGTCTGGTGGTGCTCACGGTGGAGGTCTGATAGTGGTGGGGTGTTATGGGTGATTTGATTTTTGGGAGTGTTGGGTTTTTTTTATAGACAAGTGTTAGTGGTTATATTAGTTAGGGGCGGGAGGAAATGTTAGTTTCCAATATTTAAACTCTGGACTTACTTCTTGCAAATCTTTCATGTCTTTTAACTCACGAAGTGTGCTCTACCTCTTGCGACAAGAGTGTGGGTTAGAAAGAGATAAGACTGTGGGTTATTAAGGTAGTTTTGGAATTTTGAGTGGTTTAATGAGTTTGGGGTGTGGAGGTAGAGAGGTGGGGGTGCTAAGTGAATTATTATTTTTATTGAAATATTCAACCTAAACCTGTATCTAGCTGTGCTTTTTGTAGCAATTCACTAAGCCCAAACCCACGTTTTGAGGAAGGTGGGCCGAGAGAAGAATGGAATTACCCAAACACACCGTACAGGACTACAAGTATTGGCGACGTGGGAGAGGCAAGGAGTGGCAGTAAGGTGAAACTTGAGTGGATCCCACACCTAAGTTCATAGCAAGGACCACCCTGATCAATCTGACCCAACACCTCAATCCCAATTCATCCCCCTCTTCCCGTTTTTTTTGGTGTATAGTCATTATCCTTCTTCCCATTTTTAAAGTTTCTGTTTTCAACTAAAATTAAAATGGGACCACGAAACAGTTGCGCGTGACTCTGTTTCAGACTCTCACAGCCTGTGCCTCTTTCTGTCGTAGTATTTAAATGCTATAACTTGTTTTCTTTTATATTTTTTTTTTTTTTACATTTCTTCTTCATTGTTATTTCTAGTATTTGTTTTTCATTGCAATACAAATCACATCCAAATCCTCTACTGTTTTTATTTCTTTCTCATTTTTATTGCTCTATTATCTACAGCTCTTTAAGACATTGCCAACCGTATGTCATACTTTTTTTTTATCCTTTTCTCCTTTTTTATTGTTCTTTTCTCTCCACTTCTCTCATCTCGTTTGATGGATATGAGAGTATTATATTTATCCTCTTATCTTGTTTTCTTTAGATCCAAAGAGAATGCAACTAAATGCCTTATTCCCTTTTCACTTTTTATTCTATTATGTTCCACTAGCTTTTGAAGTCATATTTTTTATTATAAAATTTGTTGATTATCATGTTATTGGTGTGCTATATGTACATCAGAAAACTTAGTTGATCACGTATATCGACGTTGTCTGTTTGTGTGATTCTTCTTTTTCAATAGGGTTTTTTTCACATCCCAAACACGAATTAAGAGATCTTGATATAGAATCCAAACATAGTTACTGTTCGGACCAACTCTTATTGGTTTTCATATTCTATTATATCTTATTTTGTTTGTTTTACTTTTTTTAGAGAAATTAAATAACTTGATTTCACTAAAAATTGAGAAAGCAAGGAAAATAGGTACTAAATGATAAAATTGGAGGTTAGACAAAATGGAATTACACTTTAAGTTATGAGCTACCCAAATATTTTGCCCTCTGATGAATATTTGACGAAGAAGATAAAATATTAGAACACTCTTTGAGAATAGAGCCATATTCAGAAGCATCTAAGACACAAATATTCAGGTTTTTGACCAAAAATGCACTTTTAGCATTTAGGCATGCCCTTTCGGCGCATGCTACTTACACTTCAGACTAACATCCTTCTAAAACTCATCAATAGTGTGGCACTTGGAGCGCATTTTTCGACAAAATTACCAAATATTCCAAGTCTAGTCGCTACTCATCATTAATTTTAATCCTTATTTACCCCTTCCATGACCCAAACCCTTCGTAAAAGACCAGAGACTCAAATGGTATTCAAGTCCCTTTGGAGGTTCTTCCTTGGCTATATCCATCAATAAAATAGAGTTATAACCTTTGTCATTTGTCCCCTCATATGGTATTCAACTCCATTTTTGATGTTATTTTAGTCAACGATATTGTGTTCTTTGTGTTTTAGGTTCGCGTGTGACGATATGAGCAACATACGAGGGGGGTTCACCGAAACTCCGAAGGTTCCGCGTATAATAGAATATATTGTATGCGCAGGTGACCCAAGCCTTTCTAGGGGCGGAACCCGAGGAGAGTTTCGACGATGGAACTCAAACCCTTGAACTATTTTGGATGATGTTAGGATATAAATATGTATGATGTATAATTTTGTGTTTATGAAATTGTTTCCCAAAGTTTAAATTCTTACATATTTGTCTTTCGTGTATGTTAATGATATAGTACACGATTACAACTAGTTTAATGGGATGAAAGGACGTCTCACATTGAGTCTCATCCCCCAGAGACACTATGCAATAGGAGAGAATAGTTCAGGGAAAAACCCATGTCTTATTTTTCAGTAGATAAATTTTACCCCTACTTCCAAGTATAATTTGTATATATATATATATATATATATATATATATATATATATATATATATATATATATATATATATATATATATATATATATATATATATATATATATATATACTAAAAGAAAGTGCGATACATAGTGTAAATGGTCAAAATATAATACTATATTTTATTTCCGCTTCAAAATAAGCAATTGCCCCTCACATACGATGTTGCAATTCGCTCCTTAAATAGCCCGCTTAATTGATATACTAAGAACTTTTCCCCTATCTCTTTGGATAGACCACTTCATTAATTTGGGCAAAACTGGCAAGTTAGTTATGATTTATAAAGTAACTCAAAAAAAAATTCTTTTTAATTTGTGTGAAATAGGCAATACATCATATAATATGGGACCGGTGGAGTATTTTTTTCTGTAAACTTATATAAAAACAAAGATACAAAATTCTTTGAAATACTACCTCCTTCCGTCCCATATTATATGCCGTTTAAGGTTGTGGTACAGGAATCAACGAATGTAATTATTAGTCTACAATTTGTAAAAAATATTCTCATTGTTCCCAATATACCATTTATTCTTTGAATTAAAAATGTATTAAAAAAATATAAATTCAAATTTGAGTGTACAATAAAGAAAACATAATTAAAGCGTTATTACTATTCGAAAACGTTATGTATTATGAGAGAAATTTTTTTTGCTTGAAAGTCATATAATATGAAAAGGAGGAGCGGTATTTAACGAAAAAGAAAAAGTAAAAACAAAGTGGATGAAAGGTGTAGGCATGTAGGTATGTGTGCTCCAGCGAAGCAGTGCCTGTGCCTCAGCCGCCGGCAAGTTTCTCTTCCTTCAGAATTCAGCTAAAGCTCAGCTGAGCATAGCACAGCCACAGCGCACCTCAGCACGTAGTCGTACCCAATGTCTCAGTCTTTTACAAATGTACGAACCTTATTAATTCAATCACCTTTGGCCCGCACTCCAAGTACTATGTTGTGGTCCATGAAACCTCGTTAAGACACGTGTCATACGTGGGTGCTCAAGTCACTTTCGGGTTGGTAGTTGCCAGCCCAGGCAGGCCACTGCCACTCCCCTTCCTTACGTCGTTTAGGGTTTTATGGGACCGCTGAGAGAGAGAGAGAGAGAGAGAGAGAGATAGATAGAGAGAGAATACTCCTATATGAGAGCTAGCCAGTCACTGTACCATCAACAGTTTTCAACTATTTTACGATTAAAGTGAAAAAATCTACACCAAGGTAACACAAAAAGTAACTTGTCACTTCATTTATTCCAAACATTCACAAAAAGTAAAGATCCTTCCTCTTTATGGACTTTCAATTTTTTACTAATCTCGTGCCAATCCCTACTATCCACCTACCCTCACCTATTGCCTTTGCCACCCTAGCTATTTTATTTTATATCCTAAAAAACATCATCAGAGCTCTGAGGAGGATTATGACTAATTCATCCCAAAGAAAAAGTCCTCTTCATCTTTAAATTATAAATTTCCGTCAAGAATAAAATATATATTTCTTTTTATATGACAGAAAAACGAGAACAACACGTCGGCAGGGTGTGTACGCTTTCGCAACCATATCTTAAAATAAAGTATTAGAAAATTGACACAAAGCATTGTTTAAAACGGCACATAGCAGGATCTGATTCGTTCAATTAATTAAATAATAATTTAATCAGCCTCCTCCGACACAATTGATGAATCTTTGTCTTATTACACGAAAGAATTACACGAAAGAATGAGTAATATTATTTAGCAAAAATATTCTAATTAAAAATAGTTAAAAACCAAGTTATAATACGAATTAACCAAGTTTTATAGGGTATTAACCAACCTATTTTTTTACAGTTTTAAGTCAATGGCTTAGAAAACTGTGACAAAGAAGGTTCATTAATGGCTTATAAAACTTGGTTAATTGGTGTTATAACTTGGATTTTGATTATTTTTTGTTGTAACATTTTGGCTAAATAACATTACTCTATAGTAAAGCAAGTATATAAATCACTCATCTTCCAATATTTCTTTTATTGAATATGCTAATTCATCTACTTGAACTCTTTTGTAAATGGTTGGAGTACCCTAGTACTCCAACTAATTTATATATACATATTTCTTATAAAAAAAAGTATATAAATCACTCCTCTTCCAATATTTTTTATTAGTTAAAATCTAAATTCAAATGGATTTCAATAAATGAGGTGATTCTACGCAAATTTAATGGGCCTCTTAAGAATTTAAGTAGTTCTTTTTTTGGCAAATAATTCAAATAGTTAAATAGTTAAATAATGTATTAAAGAGTGCGATATTAACTAGCTACTTCTTTCGGAGATGATTTATATAGAGAAAGATGGTAGGAATTTGGGATGCACAATTTTTAATTAGTGTTTTATTTTGTTTACAAATTGAGTGACAAGTTGTCCAAATGATACAAGCTACCATGTGACATTGGAGGTCGACCTAGTGCTCCCGTGCTCGATTCGTGCAGTTACAGAATCAGTGTTGATTGGTGTGAAACTTGCAAAATACGAATGAAGATTAGTTTTTCGTTGAAAGTCATGATACACTCCGTGGTAGACAACAAATTATCCAAACCACAAAAAACTAATACATCCAAAGTTACAAATTTGAATATGAATAATCACGAAAAGGTTTCAATTTCATAATGTATAATGTCAGTTTTATTAGTTGTGCTATGTCTTAAACCACCCCCCCCCCATTATACCCTATACCCCCCAAATATGTCAAATGGACAAAAATACCCATTGGAACATTTTAATAAAGAAATCTTTCCTCATTTACACTTATTTTCAGAAAAAGTAAGTTTTTCACCTTAATTAAACTTTTTGGAAACAGGGGTATTTCTGGAAGGCAGTTGTTTAAAACTTTCCGGAAACATCACATAGAAGGTAAAGGCGGAAGGAAAAATTTTTGGACTTCCGGAAACACCTCAAAACGGGGTATTTTCGGAAGTCAATTTTGACTTCCGAAAATACCCCGTTTTGAGGTGATACCCCGTTTTGAGGTGTTTCCGAAAATCCAAAAATTTTTCCTTCCGCATTTACCTGTATTTCCTGAAATTTTGTTTTTTTTTTTAAAATTTCGTTTTTTAATTTGTTTTTTTTTTTTGGTTTTTAGTGGCAAGACGTGCAGGACGATTAGAGCGAGACGAGTCTTCCGGAGCAGCACTAGGAGATGCAGATCAAACTCCTCCTGCTCCTAGCACCAGGACGAGGATTCGGCTGGTCACGCTTCTGAGCGTCAGAGGCGTGTCCGTGAGCATGAACAGCAGGAGGCTGAGCCTGCTTAGCAGTATCATGCATGAGCCTGAGCCTGCTCAGCAGTATCATGAGCCTGAGCCTGCTCAGCAGTGTGAGGAGGCTTAGGCATTTCAGCAGTATGAGGAGACTGAGGCTGTTCAGCAAATTCTGTTGCACCGTTTTCATGTCCACGTGGTCTCCAGGCTACAGTTGGGACAGGTAATACTTTTAATAATTAATTTATTTTTTTAACCAATAATTAATTACTTTTATTTAATATGTTTTAATTTATATTTTTTTTATACAGGACCGTGGTAAAGTTAAGGTGGCATCCCATGGTTTGAAGGTATCGAGGTTTCGACCTCTGCAGCACCACCCACATATACACAGATGGCTAGAGCAGACTCGTCTGTTGGAGCTTGACATCACACCTCTCAACAACATCAACCACGGGCTGATATCGTCTTTTGTGGAGAGGTGGCATTCTGAGACCAGCTCATTCCACATGACGTTGGACGACGTGTCCGCGTTGCTCCACTTGCCGCTCACCGGCACATTTTTTGATCATGGGTTGTATTTTACTGAGGCTGATGCCATTGCAGTTGGAGTAGTTGTTGGGTATAGACCACGACTCTTGCTGGCAGGAGTGTCGGTTCACTAGGGGACCGAACTTCGGATTTAGTTTTTTGGAGCAGGCATACTGAGCTAACATGGAGGCTGGCTTTCTTGATCATGCTGCACGGTGCTATTTGTTACTCTTGTTAGGCTATACCATCTTTGCCGACAAGAGTCACACATATGTGCCCGTCAAGTGGGTCACTCTTATTGCGGATTTTGAGCGTTGTGGCCAGTGGGCTTGGGGTCCTGCTGCTCTGGCCATTCTATACGAGCAGCTCAACGACGCCTGTTTTTGAGAGACATCGCAGATTGGCGGATACGCTTTTCTGCTACAGGTAATAATTAATTACTTTTATTTAGTGTTGGATTTATGAGTACTTCCCCACCATCGTGGTGCGCAAAGACTTCGGTGCGTCTGAGCGTCCACGTTGCAGCAGGTGGGGGAATCAAAAGTGCGACACTGTCAAGCTTATAGAATTTCGGGGGCAGCTGGATGAGTTAGGACGGGAGGAGGTCATATGGAGGCCTTGGGAGGACCACAGAGAGCACACACCATTTTCACAGATTGCTCTTTTCAGAGGTTACCTGCTCTGGGGCTCCATCACCGTGCCATATATGCCAGACAGGGTCCGGTGGCAGCTTGGATACATCCAGCAGATCCCTCGCCCGCCTCTTTTGGTTGGTTCCTCACCTCCATTTACAGCGGACATTTTACAGCAGTGGTTGTTCTACGTTGGCCCGGTGCGGACTTTCAGGAACACTTCTAGACGGACCCTCCTGTCGGGTGAGTGCGACCAGGATTACCTACCATGGTACTTAGAGGTGTCTATTCCCCGTCTCACTCCGGCACCGCCTCTACCTCCAGAGCATGTACCAGATCAGGACCCAGCAGCTGAGGATATTGGCCCACGGACCATGGAGGATAGGCTCCAGAATATAGCTGGACATATCCGTCATGTCATGGGACTCGAGGGCCTTCTAGCTAAGGCATATGAGAGACTCTTATGTGCTTTAGCTGATTGTGACATTAACGTGTAATTGTATTTTTTTTCGTATTTTTTATGGTATTTGTACTGTACTCGTATATTTTTTATGGTATTTCGTATATTATCGTAGTTTAGCGAATATCGTTATTTATCGTACTAATTTTAATTTTTCAATAAAAAAAGGTTTTTGAAAAAAGTTCCGAAAATACAGGCATTTTCGAAAAGCATTTTTTTAAACTTTCTGGAAACACCTCAAAACAGGGTATTTCTGGAAAGCATTTTTTTAAACTTTCCGGAAACACCTCGAAACGGGGTATTTCCAGAAGTCAAAATGGCTTCCAGAAATACCCCGTTTTGAGGTGTTTCTAGAAAGTTAAAAAAAATGCTTTCCGAAAATGCCTCTATTTCCGAAAATTTTAAAAATAACATTTTTTTATTAAAAATTCGGGATATTTTGGGGATTTACATTAAAATGGGGGGATAGAAGAAGGGGTATGAAATATAAAATCCTATAAATTTTTAAGGTGTGTTTGGCCGATAGATTACAAAAGGGTTGTATTACCGCTTCTCTATATATAATTAAACAAAAAAGAATGAGATATTAATATTTGTGTTATATGAAAATCTCCAATAAGGTAGCACCCCAAATCAATATTTTTAAAACCGGACCGGAGATCGAACCGGTGAGACCTGCGGTTCATGGTTCAATCGGTTCAACCGGTTCAACCATGGTTGAACCGGATGAGTAATTTATTATATAAAAAATAAAAAATATTAAATTTTGGAGAAAAAAGCAAATTAAAAAATAAAAAAAAGTGTTTCGGGCGGTTCAACCCCGGTTTGGTTCCGGTTCAAAGCGGTTGAACCGCGGTTCAACCCCGGTTCTTCCAGTTCTTCCCCGGTTCAATCCGGTTCTGGGCGGTTCAATGGGACTGCGGTTCAAATGGGGTTGAACCAACCGGCCGGGGGTCCGGTTCCCGGTTCAACCGGTTGAACCGGCCGGTCCGGTCCGGTTTTTAAAACACTGCCCCAAATGTCCCGAGTAGATATAGCTCATGAGCTAAGGGATATCGAAGAAGTGCACCAAAAAGTACCAAAAGGAGGTCCCGAATTGAAACCCAAGAAACTAACATTTCTGTCTTCCCCACTAACATTGCTTATAAAAAAAAGGCTAAATATATATTTTGGCCCTTTATCTTTGGGGTTGTGGTCGCTTTGGCCCTTTATCTTTTTTTTTTCTCATTTTAGACCCTCATGTTTTTTGTGTGTGTCATTTTGGCCCCTGCCGTTATGTTTATGTTTTTTTAGGCAAATTTTTAAGGACGAAAATGAAATCAATTAAAAACATAAGGGCCCAAAATGAAATCAATTGAAAACATAAGGGACTAAAATGAAATCAATTAAAAACATAAGGGACCAAAATGATAACGGCAGGGGCCAAAATGACACACACAAAAAACATGAGGGTCTAAAATGAGAAAAAAAAAAGATAAAGGGCCAAAGTGACCACAACCCCAAAGATAAAGGGCCAAAATATATATTTAGCCTTAAAAAAAAAAGATAGCACCACAAATCCCTCCACGTCATCATCAATCCCAACCTTGGATTGTTTCCCATTCCATCCCTTGATCTTCGTGTCAACCCTTCATTGTCTTACCCTTACCCTTGTAGAAAAGTGCTTTTCCAAACCTCTTCTTCCTTCCACCTTCACCAGCCCCTATCTATGGCTTCCACTCCTAGCTACTTCACTTCTTCTCCGATTTCCACCGCAAGTTCTCAACCCTCTGTTTAATTTCTATCCTATCAAATGTAGTCACAGCGAAAGATACAAGCAAAAGAAGAAAAAAGCATAAACAAAAAATAAGCAAATGGCTTTTCATCACGACCATCTATCACACGAAATTACTTTTCAGTCTTTCACAGAGGAGCAACAGTTAAGTCAAGACAGAGACATGCAACGGATGCTACCTTTCTCCGGCGCCGGCGCCGGCGGTGGAGCTGCGCCGACGTGGCTCAACAACGCTGCATCCCTTAGGCAACAAAATTTCCTCCACTTGCAACCAGATACAGCACAAAACGACGACGTTAGAGGAATTGACATGATGGAGAAAAGCAGGGATCGGAACCGGACGGAGAGTAACACGGAACCGGAGGAGTTAGCAGAATACAAAGCAGACATTTTGGGACATCCTTTGTACGACCAGCTTCTATCAGCTCACGTTTCGTGTTTGAGGATAGCAACGCCAGTTGATCAGCTTCCTCGGATCGACGCGCAGCTTCAACAGTCGCAGCGCGTGGTTGATAAATATTCTTCCCTCGTCAATGGTGTTGTCGATGAGAAGGAGCTCGATCAATTCATGGTTAGTTACAACAACTACCACCTTAACCAATGTTTTTTTTAATTCCGGTCACAGTTTCGTTGACTTCTAAAATCGTTATGTTGGGAGCAGTTACAATCAATCTATATAGCTGCAATTGTAGGCTCAAAAACTGTTATGTTGGAGGCTCTATTGTGATTACTTACTTCAATTTAAAACCGTACACAAAACTCTTACTATTATTTTGATACCTTTATTTATCTTTAGTCATATATGTTTTATTATTATCCATATCCATATCCATATATACATACATAGATACCTATTCTTTCCATTCTTCTCTATTGTCCCACTACTTTAATAGACTTTCCATGGATTTGAATGATTTGATTTAAGTTCTCTGTTTGTTTCTTTATCGTTCCCGAGTTTAACCTAATAACTAACTTTGTGCAATAACAATAGTATCAACCATTAAGCTTCTTTTTTATTCTGTGAATTTGCTATTGGACAATTGTTGTTTATTTATGTAGAGTGCTGTTCTCTTTATTTTATTATTTTTATTATATATATTTTTATTGTTATAATTATTAGGTTGGATTTCCTTTCCTGATTTTCCGGGTTTTGCTGTTGAAGCTTTTAGAAAACAGTAAAGGAGGGGCACACAGAGTGTCGTTTAGGGTAGAACAGTTAGAGGATGAATTTAAGGTGGTTGGTACAGAATTCGCGACATGAGGGAAATAAAAAGAAAAAGGAAAAGGAAAAGAAGATGAAGGGGAAAAGGACTAATTTTGTTTTATTTTTATTTTCTTTATAAATAAATGAATTTTATAGAGTGTGTAGTACGACTAGATAGTGAGTAAATGAATCTGATTTGTCCTCTCGTGTAGGATGCAGGTGCAGTGTGAGGTTATTGCCTTTAATTGAAGGGTGCTTACCAATATAGCTAGCGTTGGGATCGATAATCTTCCCCACTTGTTCCGTGGTTGAATATTTTTTATTCTTTTTGGCTAAAATGAAACTTAATAATTTAGTGGTTGTTGAAATT
The DNA here is from genome assembly GCA_039519185.1 of Astragalus membranaceus. Lineage (NCBI taxonomy): Eukaryota > Viridiplantae > Streptophyta > Magnoliopsida > Fabales > Fabaceae > Astragalus > Astragalus membranaceus. The sequence goes on along the minus strand of CM076851.1, from coordinate 81,842,981 downwards.
TATTATAGAAAATGTTGTAATTAGTAGTCTTGCATTACAACTACAACTACCAAACCAACTTGGACTTGAAGCTCTAGCTAAGTTTTCTCAACCCTTTCCCTTTCGTGTACGTCACTTCTTCATCTATAATAGATTCCTCGCAGTGGATGGCAGTTGGCGATTCTATTCATTAATGCATAATTAATTCATTCATTTTCAACGTTTATTAATTAACTCCAGAGACAATGATCCGGCCGGTAGAGGCTAAATGAAGAAATTTTATTTATTTAAAATAAAAATGTTGGATAATATTATGTTAATTATTTTATGGTTTGGTTGTAGACGCATTATGTTCTCCTGCTGTGCGCTTTCAAAGAACAACTGCAACAGCATGTTCGTGTTCATGCTATGGAAGCTGTTATGGCTTGTTGGGAGCTTGAGCAGTCTCTACAAAGCTTGACAGGTAATTTTCACCAACTAAGTTGTCATTGCATACATAGAAAACAAGTTGAGTAAATGATTATATATATATATATATTGATGGATGGATGGATGAAGTGCAGGTGTATCACCTGGTGAAGGAACGGGTGCAACAATGTCAGATGATGAAGAGGACCAAGCAGAGAGCAATGCGAATATGTACGAAGGAAGCTTAGATGGCGCTGATAGTCTCACATTTGGTCCTCTTGTTCCCACTGAAAGTGAAAGATCTTTGATGGAGCGTGTCAGGCAGGAGTTGAAGCATGAACTCAAACAGGTGATCAAGCTAGTAGCTAGCTAGCTAGTTATTATTATTATTATTATTATTATTATTATTATTATTATTATTATTATTATAACTCATAAAACGTATAATATATATATATATATATATATATATATATATATATATATATATATATATATGCGCGTGTGACATGCATGTGTCATTGGAAAGCATGGATAGAAACACCACATATATAAATTGGATTGCATGCTTTCCATATATATATAACTGCTTCCTCTTTCTATCTATCAGGGTTACAAGGATAAGATTGTGGACATAAGAGAAGAAATTCTACGAAAGAGAAGAGCGGGAAAGCTCCCTGGTGACACTACCTCCCTTTTGAAAGCTTGGTGGCAGTCTCATTCTAAATGGCCTTATCCCACTGTAAGTTCTTTTATTTTATATGATATGATTAATTAATGTGCTCAAACTTGTACATCCTCACACTTAATTATATCAACTAATAATCAACTTAACTGCAAACATTGATGCAAATGTGGTCTTTTCTTATTTTTTAGTTTCCAAATGCTCTTTTGTATATTATTATAAAAGTTATACCATTATAGTCCGTCCTTTAAAGATCCAGTCCAAAGATTTCCATATTCTTCTAAATTTTGCGTAACCAAAAAATTATACTCCGTTCTTTGCTCCATATTACAAAAATTAAGTGAATCCCATTTGTTTTATATTGGTAATATAAAGGAATAAGAAAACCCACATTATTAGTATAAATTTTACACATAATATATGAGACCAAATCAAAACTTAAAAAAATTAACGTAGAAGCTAAAGTAAAATTTAGCTACAATAACTGGGGAGAGACGAAGAGTTTAAAACTTAAAAATAGAAGAAATAAGCAACTAAGGGTTAGGTTATTAAAAAGTTTTGATTTTTGAAAACCCCTTCAAAATTAACTATCATCAAACACCTCTCAATCTCTCATTATTTCTGTCTCTCTTTTTATCACATAATTAATAACCCAACCTATTACATTTATCACTCTTCTCTCTTCTATCTCCGTCTCTTTCAAAGTTTCTAATAACATTAACATTGGAGTGTCCAACATACATTTTCCATCATTAATCATTAAAAAATGAAAAGAACAGGAGTACGTAAAACAATAATTAGAGAATCCATTCCCCTCAAGTTGTGTGTAGTCCGCAGAGTGTAGACCACCATGATTTTCAGATCTGTCCAAGAACATTTAATATTTTCGGACTATATATATATATATATATAATAATAGCCTAGGAGACAATCATGACTCGTGAAATGATAGTATAGTACTCTATGCATACATATTATTGTGCTGATAAATAAATGTACCGATCGACGAACTAAGAATTGATCTACCTATGTTGTCGATGTTGGCCATTTGTCTTTTGGATGATTGCTGATAGTATTAATCCACTCGTGAATGCTGCTGTTTTAGGAAGAAGACAAAGCAAGGTTGGTCCAGGAAACAGGACTGCAATTAAAGCAGATAAATAACTGGTTCATTAATCAAAGAAAAAGGAATTGGCATACTAATCCTTCTTCTTCCACTGGCACCAAAACCAAGCGCAAGAGGTCAGTGACCGTAATTTAATACCTCGCTTGTTTAATTAGTGATTTTCTTTAGAACTATATATATATGGGGATGCTGAATTGTTGTTACTTTTTAACAGTAGTGGTGCAGGTGAAACAAGTAACCAGAGCTTCATGTGAATGGACACCTGTTTTGAACAAAGTTAAAAATTAAAATACGATCGATATATATTCCCCATTTTATGCAGCTATAGTGAGATTCATAGGACCCGAGATAGCATACAGTGACAAGTACGAAACTTAAGTGGTGGAATATTTTCTTTTTGATTAAGTGAAGTGGTGGAATACTGATATTGAAGCCGAATTTATGTTTATATATCTTTATGATTTATGATACCAACCACTCTTAAGAAACATTATTTACTTGGTTCAAATACAGAGAAATACAGTATTGTAGTATGCTGCCGCTGCTTTTGTTTATATAATAATTAGCAATATTTTTTATTTATTAGAAACAAGACAAATAGAACCTCCTGCAAAGCAGCAAACAGCCGCCCCCCTAAGGACTACAACCAAGAGATCTACAGACCAAAACAGATACAAAGCACTGTAGAAACCAGCAGCCTGCAAAACAGCAGCACCCAACAGTATAGGGAACAAAAGATCACTAAAGAGACTACTGGAAGAAGGAAGCTGCAGCACTTCACAAAAGAACCAACGATGCAATAGTAGGCAACTATAACACACTATTGAACCATCACCACAACCCAGCAAAAACGCAGCAACAGAAAAAAAATAACCCTCAACTCTGATATAAGTCATTTTGTAACAAAATTAGAAATATATCCCCAAGTGTCTCTTTCTGTAAGTCATTTTGATTATCAAATGTGTCTTTTGTTAGTTATTTTAATCTTCAAATGTGTTTTTTATTGGTCAATCTAGTCCGTAAAATTACTAACAAAAGAGACACTTAGAGAAGTATTTACAATTTTGATAGATTCATGGACTATAATGACAACACTTCACACATTCAAGAAAAAATTAAAATATATTTACCAAAACTATAATATTAATTTAATATTATAATTGAAATTTAATAGTAAATGCACCTGCATGGATGAATTTTAGGAGGATTCTTATTCATTCGTTCAGACTATTTTTTGGTTCGGACCATTGTTGGCGACCCATGGAGTGTCCTAATGCTTTCAACGAAAGACTAATCTCCTGCATTTTCGTTCTATTAAGAATCATAGGATCATACATGCATAGATCAAAGCCATAAGAGAGGTTATTGAGCATAAGAGTATTAATGTGGTAAAAGAGGTAAAAACTCTTCATAAGGAATCTTATTGAAAAAAGATACTAAATGTGAGTACAATGTGCTCTATATATAGAGCTCTAGGAAATACTAACTAACTAGCAAATTACTAATTAGTCCCTAAGAGAATGTAACACCTCCTAAGTCACTATTATTTTTAATAGCCTCCCTCAAGCTGATATTGGGATCACCATATTAGCTAGAAATACAAGAGTTATTCCAAGCACTAAAAATAAGAGAAGCAAACAACAAACACAAATAGCAATTTAGCCCAATCCAACTCAGTTACGGTGGAAATTCTTTGGCCCAAAATACCTTTGGAGAGTGATCCGTCCAATACACAAAAGTAACCCAAACCCTGCGAAGTAAACCAGCCCAAACAAAACAACAGAATTATCTTGTTTCTTGCAATGACTGAAAATGGGTTGGACCCAAGCAGAAAACAAGCCCAAACAGAAAGAAACCAAGCTGGCCTCTCCTGGAACCCGTGTGATGCAGCAGCGAGAAGGTTCTGGAACCCAAACGAAACGGAGTCGCAACATTGAACAAGAGTGTCACCGAGATCATGTGGTTGAAAGCCACGGCAGAGGAGAGATCCCACGGTGGTTCCGGCGAGTAAACCAGGCTCCGCTGATCGGCAAACTGCAACCAGTCTTCTTCCCTCAGCTTCCATGGCGGCGTAGTGTTTTCTTCACTACCAACAACAGAAAACGGCAAATCGTCGATTCCTCTACAGATCGTCGATTCTTCTAGATACATTTCCTTCACCATTTCTTCAAGAATCGCAAGATTAAGAAATGATTTTGCACAAACAAAATCATCATCAGCAGCGAGTTGATTGAAGAAAGAAGAGGAACAGACTGAAGTTAAAAGAACGATTTCAGAGAAAAAATTGTGTTCTAGATCTGGATGTGTTGGCTTTTTGGTGTAGACAGTTTCTATTGAAGCTTCACCTGGATCGAAGGTGAATGGTGAGGGCTGTGAATGGTTCGTAGAGACGAGATCGATTGGAATGAAGGCAGAAGTTGTGCGATCGGGAGAAAAGGGTGAAAAAGAGGAATGGAAGGGAACGATACTGAACCTTCTGGTGGAGTCGTTGATGAAGGTTGAGGTTGAAGGAACAATTTGGAAGAGCAACTGATTTGCTGGATCTGGATCTGTTGGCTTTCCAGTAGTTGCAAAGATGCAATCGACCATGTGAATAGAGGATTTCTCCTGTTCGATGATCATCTGCTTGTTTACGATTTCTTTTGTGGAAATGCTCCTCTCATCTTCTGTCCAGTTCTTACAATCAGAAAAATCAGAGTCATAACCAATTTCAATGTCATCTGGGGTGCTCGATTCAAGATCCAGAGACTTTAAATTAAGCTTCATCGCTCTTGAAAAAACTTCCATAATCACTGCTCTGTTTTGACGATAGCACATGACATGTGATTTCTCCGATTTTGACTGTAGATTCATCAAAATCTGGTTTGATTGCAAGGAACGGAACTGCAGAAATCAAATCAAGATCTGAATCTTGACTGAAACTCCCAAAAACGATTCCGAGATGGTTGTTGTCATGTCGGAGCAGCGAAGCGTCTTCTTCTTGATCATAGAACGACCACCGAGGAACAACACATTGTGCATCGCCAAGATCAGAATCATCGTCTTCACATGTGACCGAATCAGAATCGGAGTCGGTATCGAAAGCATAATCCTCATCTCTAGGGTATCGCTCTGATACCATGTTAAGAATCATAGGATCATACATGCATAGATCAAAGCCATAGGAGAGGTATTGAGCATAAGAGTACTCATGTGGTAAAAGAGGTAAAAACTTTTCATAAGGAATCATATTGAAAAAAGATACTAAATATGAGTACAATGTGCTCTATATATAGAGCTATAGGAAATACTAACTAACTAGCAAATTACTAATTAGTCCCTATGAGAATGTAACACCTCCTAAGTCACTATTATTTTTAATACGTTCGTCAATGTTTTTAGGCCCTCATAATTTTGAGTACCACAGAGATAGGCACAAAAAAATATTATTAAAAGTCACGAGGGCTTAAAAGCATTGACGAAGGAAAATGTGGAGACTTTAGTGAAATTTTTATTAGGGACTACAAACAAAATCTTCAAATTTTCTATGAACCAAAAACATATTTAAACCTAATATATAAACAAAATTGTATTTTTATTGAGGGATGTCGTGGCTTCCGCGGGCTTCTAAGAAGCTCCGCCACTTAGGAGGACCAAATAGCAAAAGAAATTCTAGGCTTTAGCTACGAACCATAACCACAAAATTTGTTTTACATGTTCAAGAACTTCATCAACCTTTACTACTCCTCCCTCTCAAAAAGTATCTAGCACACCATAAACACCAAACCTTAGCCAACCACACCAAATGCCTTACTTTTCTCAATTTTTTCCCATGCATTATTGATCCGAGTTGAATAAAGTTCTACACTACGTCATAATGGAGTACCATATCACAACCAAGCCAACCATAAATATATATCTCTACACTTTGAAAGAGAAAGAACGCGAGAAGAACAAATGACTACATTTTTCATCAAAAGCTAAATAAGGAACATAACTTTTGTCACATTGTGATAAAATATGTCTCGTTTGAATAAAGCATCAGGAGTAGAAATCTTATTATGCAACAATCTCCAAGGAAACAACAATATGTTTGACGACATATCATTCTTCCACAACTTGTTGATAACTAGCTGTAATTGAACTCCACCCTCCTCCTCCCAAACCAACAATCGACGCCTCTAGACAAAGTTCCACCAGCACTTATTATTTAGCCAAGAGCCCATTTGCCCCACAATTCCTTCCTTATTTGTTGAGAGGTGTGCTTGTATACAAAGTTTGCGTAATGATCCCTCTAAAGTAGTGACCTGGTTAAGGGTAACACTACCAAAATATGGGGAAAAAAATTCTTAATACAACAGTGAAATGCTCTATTAGACCTCGTTTTTTCCATAAAGCAGTGGAACGCCCGCTACTCCCAGTACGAGCCAATAGCTTCCTGCCATGTATCCCTTATTTGTCTTCTAGTGCAGACGCGTCCTGGCGTGTACGACAGCCTAGAGTGTACGAATGTTCACTTCCGTGATAGGCGATCTTTCCAGCTCTCCTCAAGTCCTCCAGGTTGGTGTTTTTGAGCACTTGCTCGGCCCTTAGCCTTATAGGTAGGTGGTCAAGACACCCACGATATAGAGTCCTTCAAGGCCAAGATGCTCTAAGCCCTTCAGGTGGCCGACCCGCGACTATTTTTTCTGTTCTTAGGGGAATTACTTGTGTTGGTCACAAGTAATTCCCCTGGGAACAAAGTTTAACTTTGTTAAATGTCATTATAAAAACTCATATGTCAACCTCTTAGGACACATGCATATATTAATATATTAAGAGCATTGCTCCTTTTCGATATAACATTTATATATCTGGACTTTCTTTCATAACATGTATGCTTTATTGCTTAAACTTTGATATATGTTGCACTAGGTTTTTAAGCTCTAGTACATGACTACAAAGTTGTAGGGATTATATGCTCTAAAACTGAATGGTACTAGCTGCAGTTCTTGGTCAAGTGATAGGTCGAGGTGCTCACCAAGATGAGTAGCTAGATCATCTCAAGTAGAATGCCGAGGTGCTCGTAGCCGAGGTGCTTCAGCTCGCGTTGATCTGGAGAGCGGGGGGGGGGGGGGGGGAGGGGAGGTACCTGAACACACTTTGATGCTTAAGTCAGCATTGGGAATAGGTGGTATGAGGTAATAAATGCGTACTTGTAGCATTAATGCGGGCACATATTTATAGGAAGAAGTGTCAAAAAGGCGGGTGAAGCCTTGACCGCAGTGTGAGGGAATTTGATCTCCAACATTCATTAGTTGCGGATAAGGGTTTGTTCCCATGACCCATTAATCTCAGTCCGCCTTGTAGACCGCTTACCAATGGGCTGTGGTCGGTCTGGAACAGTTGCCCCCCAAGTCGAGGTGGTCGAGGAGGGAGGACCTCAGCTTGAAGTCCTCTTGTTGGGCGGAATGTGATCGCGATGTACCCCATTCTTAGTGTTAAGGGTATATTGTAGTAAATATCTTGGTTCAAGTTGGGACTGTGTATTACGTTGTCGGTGCGTCGGGCAAACAAGGCCTGCTGATTGCAGCCAGGGCTCAATCGGAAAAGCATATGTTTTCACCTAGGATTCTGTGCTTGTGTCATGATTGCAATGACGGAAGGCGTGACAGTTGTCGCTTCTGCTGGGTCTCTATAAATTTGAGGAGAATCCTTGATTTCGTACTTTCGCTAAATTTGTACTTTGGAGTCGTTGTTCAACCCGTCCTAGCTCTTTCAACCTCAGCTTGGAGTTAGTGAACTTCTCAATTCTTTATTCTTCCGACCACAAGGTATGTTCTCTTTCTCGTGCCCTCCTTTTCATTTTAGGGCAGTCCTATTTTCTGTTTAGAATTTAGAAAATCCGTTGAATCTCCTCAATCTGGCCCCATAGGTTCAGATTTAGTTAGGATAGGGGAAGTGCCCCATTTCTAGGTATTAGATCAGGGAGAGGTGTTCAGCTCAGATGAAGCGAGATTCGCCCCCCACTGATGGTTCGCTACCTATGAGGGGCAATTAGTTCCTAGGTGGAAAACAGAAACTTCTCCTTCATTAATGATAGGTTGGATCCTCAGTCTTGGGTTTCTTTGGAAATCCTTTCTCAAATAAGTGTTTTCCGAGAATGTGATTCTTCTCTTCTGGCCGACCTTCAGACTTTGTTAGGGTTAAGTTGGCAAGAAGAGTGGGATCTGTGTGGGGTTCCCTATGGAGTGCTGGTTGTAGTCCGATCAATAGTGGCCCGGGGTTCTTTGTCGATTCGCCTATGATCACCGAGACGGGAATCCTCCCTCCCTTTACACCTTTCGAGAAAAGACTTCTTGAGTTTCTTCGAGTTTCCCCCTCACAGATAGTTCTTCGGGTTGGGGTTCTGTGCGAGTGTACGAGCAGGTGATGAGGATTTTCGAGCACCCCATATCGATGGACTTGTTCCTGTATTTATTCGACGTGGTGCAGAACCCCGAGAGAGATTCAAGGAGGATTCATCAAGGTTTTATAGACTTAGTGCCCAGATCCTCAAAATCTTTTTACCCCCTTTTTGATAGATGGCTTCGCGCGAGGGGTGGGGTGGGTGGGGGGGGGGGGGGGGGTTCTTCCTCGTTTGGCCTTGGAATTTGGTTGCCCTTAAGAAGATCAATGTATTTAATGTTTTCGGAAATTTGGTTTCGCCGTTTTTCCATTTTAGTTGGTCCTATGATCATTTTAAGAAACCTCTCAAGTTTTACACCCAGTCTCGGTCCTAGTTAGATGGAGTCGACTTGTTGAACATGGAAATGCTTCGGTCGTGGACGTGTCTATGTCCGGGTGATCCTGTGATTAAAACTCGTGCCGTGGGCACCACCCCTCGTGGGTGAGTCCATTAATGTTTTTGGTTATACTCCTGCTTATAATCCCCTTTTATTTTTCTTTCAACGACGATGTCGTCTCTTACCACTCTTTACGAGCTCAGGGAAGCTGCCGCCAGATCTGTAATTCCTCACCTGCCTTGCTCCCTGCTCCGAGACCACAACCCGATGGCTGGGTCTGGAGGATGACCTCGAAAGGGGAAAAAGGCGGTTGATTTGGAAGATCCTGCATAGGTTTCTCCTAACGTCGTGATGAAAAGAAGTCCCACCAGTGATTCAGATGCTTCCCAAGAGGATATTTCCGACTCCGAAGGGGTCAGTCTAGAGGATCTACGTTTAAATCCCTTCGAAGTTGTTCTTCGGAATGCCACTTTTGGGACTAAGTTGTTGGAAGTTGATCACAAGTTGTTCGAGGGAGGTATTTACTCTGACATTCTTTCCTCTTCGGTTTGCTCTCTTTTGCTCTTAATTGATCTAAGCTTATGACTTCTTTTTGGTAGGAAGATTGCGGCTTTTGAAGAAGTGTGATGAAGCGAGGAAGCGGTTCTAGTTCGCCAAACAAGCTTTTAGGGTGGCGTTGAAGGTGCAAAAGAAGGAAGTCGCGGCTCGACAGATGGCTGAGGTAGAACGGGACACTACTGTTGACCAGGTTTGTCTGCCCTCCAAAGCTTAAAAGGAAGCTGAGAAGAATTTTGCTGAGGCTACTAGAGGAGTTGCTCAAGTCGAGTCGCTTCATACTTAGATCATTGAGCTGGAGGAGATCGTGGAGAGGGTGTCGGCAGAAAGGGATGAAGCTCGGAGAGAGAGAGAGAGAGAGAGAGAGAGAGATGAGGAACTTTCCGCCAGCCAAAAAATTTCTGCGAAGGCTTTGTTGTTTGGCGATGAAGCTTTAAAGAACGCTTTGGAGCAGGTGGCTGTGTTGAATCCAGGAATTCCTCTTCAGACGCGTGAGGCTAATATAGCCTTAAATTCCCTCGACGGCGTGTTGGTGGAGTATAACGCCGACGAGTCTTGCAACGAGGTCCGAGTTACTCCCAAGGTGCCGATCATTTCTGAGGCCGTCAATGCTCCTGACGCCTAGTTTCTGTATCTTTTATTTTCGTGTACTATTATGTAATTTCTCGGAATGGTTTTGATTTCAATAATCCCGCCCTTTTCTTTGTGTGACTTTCTGAACGACTTGATTTCTAGTCCAGTACCTCATGCTAGGGACGGTTCGAGGCTTGTCTGACCTCATTTGTTTCGACTTCTAAGACTCTGCTCAGGTTAGTTTCGGGCCAAAGACGTCGCGTTAGCCTAGGAAGAGTGAGCCTTAGAGGTTGTAGGCTAGTCTGACTTCCTTTGGTCTGACTTTTGAGATCTCCGCTCAGGTTAGTTTCGGGTCAAAGAGGTCGCGTTGGCCTAGGAAAAGTGAATCTTAGAGGTTGTAGTCTAGTCCGACTTTCTTTGGTCCGACTTCTGTGATCTCTGCTCATGTTAGTTTCGGGCCAAAGAGGTCGTGTTGAACTAGAAAGAGTGATCCTTATAGACTATAGGCTAGTCCGACTTCCTTTCGTCCAATTCTGAGATCCCTGCTCAGGTTAGTTTCAGGCCAAAGAGGCCGCATTGGCCTTTTTCTCTTTTCCGCGTCATTTTCTTGATGACTGTTTTTCAGTCGTGCAATATTGTTGAAGCAAAAACTAGAATCATGTTACAACATTCGTTTGTCTGCATATCACAGAGTTTCAACTATGATACTTTTTGAGTTTGGCGGCATTCCACGTCCTCAGAATGGGCTCTCCTTCCAAAGTTTCAAGCGTGTAGGCACCAATACCTGTTTTGGCAATCACGCGGTAAGGGTATTCTCAGTTGGGGGAAAGATTTCCATGCCCGGCGTTCTTCTGGCCACATCGGCACGTCTTAGAACAAGATCGCCGACTTCGAAGTCCCCTGGGACAACAGTTTTATTAAACCGAGCTTCCTTCCTTTGCTTAATTACGACCTCTCTCAAAGAAACTTGGCTTCGGGTTTCTTCCACCAGATCTAATTCTTCACGCATTGCTTGAGTATTTTCTTGGATAGGCCGTTCTCCATGTTAGCTCGCCTATCTCGACCGGGATAATCGGCCTCGGCTCCATATGTGAGTCGAAATGGGGACTCATCTGTTGTTGAATGAGGAGTAGTTCGATATGCCCAAAGTACGTGGGGAAGTTCTTCGACCCAGTTTCCCCTGGCCTTGTCTAAATTGTGCTTGAGTCCATTAAGAATGACCCTATTGGCGGATTCAGCTTGCCCGTTGGTTTGTAAGTGCTCTATTGACATTTTCTACAGTGATTTTGGATAAGAGCTCGGCTTCTATACCATTTGTGAAGTAGTCGACTACTACGAGAAGATACTTGATTTGGCTGGGGGCAGTCGGAAAAGGTCCTAGCAAGTCCATGCCCCACCATGAAAAACGTCATGTTGAAGTAAAGGAGGTTAGGTTTGTAGGAGGTGCGATGTGGACATCTGCAGTTGGCCAGTAATATCCTGCTCGTAAGGCTTTCTTGGCAAGCGCTCTTCCGCCTAAGTGTTGTCCGCAGATGCCTTTGTGGATTTCGGTTAAAATGTAGAGGCATTCCTTCCCTGCAATACATTTAAGTTGTGGTAATGAAAACCCTCTTCGACATAGCTTCCCTTCGAACACCGAATAGGAAGGAGCCCCCCACCTGACCTGGGTGGCTTCCCGGACATCGACAGGGAGGCTACTGAATTCTATTTACTCGATGATGGGATCCATCCAAGTGGTTACTTCTTCAACTGTGTTTACCAAGAAGGTAGGCATGGATTTCAACTAGACACTTGGTTGTACCAGGGTTTCTTGGATAACGGATCTGAGATGTCCGGTCGTTCTCGTGCTTGTCAGTTTTGCTAAGACATCTGCACGTGCATTTTCTCCGCGAGGGACGTTCCTATGATTAACTTCAGAAAGTTGTTCCATCAGACCCTTTACCCTTGCTAGATATCGTTGTAAGATGACATCTTTGGTGACATACTCTTCACGAGTTTGTGAAACGACCATGAGAGAGTCGGTCAGAATTTCTACCCTTCGAGCATTGATGTCTTTGGCTAAAGATAACCTCGCGATGCATGGCTCGTTTCCAGCTTGATTGTTCGATGTTAGAAACGAGAATGTTAAGGACACCTCAAATTACGGCGTTGTTCGGGTTTTCCACTATGAGGCGGGCTCTGCTTCCTTTGCTGTTAGACGATCCATCTACGTGGATTGTCCATAATAGGTCTTTTGCGTCAATAGGTGTGGCTGAAGTCATTTCTGCTATATACTCGGCAAGTGGTTTTGCCTTACGATTCGTTCATGCTTTGTACTTGATTCCAAACTCGGACAACTCGATTGCCGACTTAATCATTCTGCCGGCGAGGTCCGGCCTGTGGAGTATCTGGCAGATAGGTTGGTTTGTTTTGACAATTATTTGATGAGCTACGAAGTACGGTCTGAGTCGTTGCGCCGCCAATACTAGGGCCATTACGATCTTTTCCACATTCTGGTAACGTATTTCGGCTCCTTGCTACAGCTTCGATGACGAAGTACATTGGTCACTGGCCTTCTAGTGGCCGAGTTAGCACCGATGGCTCAGAAAGTGTAGCTTTGCTCTGAGCAAGTGCGTGCTCACATTCTTTGGTCGATTCGAACTCGACACCTTTCTTCAATAGCTTAAAGAAAGGAAGGGGTTGTTTTGCCGCTTGGGATACAATTCTGGATAGTGTAGCGATCATTCTCGTGAGCTTTTGGAACGTCCTTCTTCGAGGAGGGAGGTCTCATTTCCGTGATGGCTCTGCATTTGTCGGGGTTGGCATCGATTCCTCACTCGGTGAGGTAAAAATCGAGGAACTTACCGGCCCTGACTTCGAATGTACATTTTTCTAGAATAAGTCTCATGTTATGTTTCTGTACTTCCTCAAATACCTCGGTCAGGTCGTGTATGATCTGTGTATGTCTTGGTTATGTCTATCATGTCGTCCATATAGACTTCTAGCATTCGACCGATGAGATTTGAAGACTTTATTCATCATTCTTTGATACGTGGCTCCCGCGTTCTTCAACCCGAATGGCATTACTCTTTAGCCGTAGTTTCCCTTTAGAGTCATGAAATAGTTCTTCTATTGGCCCGGGAGGTACATTGGGATCTGATTGTAGCCTGAATAGGCATCCATGAAGGAAAGGATTCAGAAGTACCACTAGCTTGTCTGTTCTCGGGAGAGCGAACGCATCTTTAGGGAAAGCCTTGTTGAGATCGGTATAATCCACACACATCCTCCATTTTCCATTCGCCTTCTTCACAAGTACCACATTTGACAGCCAAGTTGTGTACTTGACCTCTTTCACGAAATCGGCTTTAACGAGGTCTTCTACCGCCTTAGCAATTGCGTCAGCCTTTTCGTCGGATTGGAATCTTCTTTGTTGTGGCAGGCGATGTTGGGGGAAACCACGGGCATGTCGGCCGCACTTTAGGCAAATAAGTCGGCGTATTCTCTAATACATTTGGTGAGCATGGTCTTGGCTTCCTCGGAAAGATCTGACCCGATCATGATGACTCTGTCGGGGTTTTCTCCGATCTGTATGGGTGTGAATTCCTCAACGGGCTCGGGCCTTTTGAGTTTCTACAAAAACGTGTGCAAGTATACACAGTCTAACAAGCAATATAATCATAAGTAAAGGTCATTCCCACGAGGATTGTGTAGCTAAATTAATGCAAAAATGACTAGAAAAGTAAACTAGGGAGTAAAATAAAAAGGTGGCACAAATCATGTTCAAACAGAGAATTTAAAGTGTAAATAAAATGGTTTTTAAATTAGGATAAAATATGGTTAGGGATATTAATTCCATTGTAATTTCAGTCCAGTTGCAGGTGCTTTGAAGATGCTGGGAGCACCTGAGCGCAGAATTAAAGTATGCTTTTCAGAACTTTCACCGAGGTTTGATTAAGGGTACCTTATGTCTAAGCCCCCATTAATATCGACCCTAGCCATGATTAAAATGATCCAGAACATCCCATGAGCTTTGATAAATATTTCTAGGTTAACCAACTTAATTAAAATGTCTTTCAACTAAGGATACTCATGTGAACCTATGCATTCTGCTTAATAAACCTTTTCAGTATTTAAAAAGCTGTATTAAACTAAGGTGATCAAGCTCAGCTCAATGTATAAAAATAATACTCATAGATTCAAAGTGCTTTCAACATCAACAAGGTTCTTACAACTGGAAATGAATCACAACTACATTAAATCCCTAACACTAAAAAGTTAGCTCATGTTGAGTGATAACTCTATTTTATATAGAGTTATTCATACATCTAATCATAACTAATTACTTGAAATCAAGTAGAATATGTGTTAAATATAGTAGTATATGTAAGATAACAACATTCTAGGAATTATGTGATGAATAAAGCATTTTGTATATATATATTGGTATGTTTGATGTGTTTGTTCAGTTTATAACCCCACAATGGAAGCACCTCAATTCATACCACTGCACCAAAACTTTTATGACATCATGCTTTGTCACAAATCACATGGAGGCACATGCCCACTTGCATAAGGAGGTGCCCACCATAAACATCATCATGAAAGGCTACTCATCTAAAGACACATGGCTCTCCACAATTGGACCTCCCCTTTAGACTCAATCTTCTCAATCAAAGCTCTGAAAAGTAACCATGGTTAAGCCACCTTTGGTCAAGCTTGATCTCCAAGCAAACCCTTACTTGAAGGAAACCTCCAAGGCTATATAAAGGCTTCCACTTCTCACTTGAAAACCATCGCATATCTCACTTGATAATATGTAGATCAAACACCTTACTTATATTTTAGTAGTTTCAATTCTTGCATTTTATTTACTAGTTAGTTGTAAGAAGGTGAGGAATGAATTGACACCCTCTTCCTCCACTTCTTCATAGATAGACGAAGGAATCAGTGCTTCTGCACTTGATGCTTCTGCACCTGTCAGAATTCATACAAAGGAACATCAATTTGTGTAACTTCTACCCTCTTGATATCTTTTATATGATTCATGTTATCATGTTCCTTACAGATTCTCTCTATTATATAATGAGTAACATGAGCTAAATTCCTTTAGTTGAGATGTTCTAAACTTATAATGTTCTTTTGAGTAAGTTAATATGTTTTTAAGTGTTGTAGCATTTTGGGTCTTGTGTTATACTACATCCATCTTATTTTAAGGTTGATCTCTTATAATAAGTAGAGTTATATTCACAGACATGGTTTATAATTAGAAATCAAGACTAATAAGGGTGAGTGTTTTTGTAACACCCAGGTATTTTTTATCGAGTAAAAATACCCAAGTGCACCATTCCTAAATCATCAGAGATATATTTCCTGTTTAAATACTGAACACCACTATAAAATTTTCACTGAATAACAACAGGACAGTCTTAAACATAAATAAGACCATAAACCATCAGTGAAATACAGTGTTCAATATCGCACAAGAAAGCGGAAAATAAAATACATAACTTTTACAACAGCTAAAGCCATAATGTCGTGATACAAAAATAACAAGGGAAAACATAACTTAAGCATAAAAGCTAAGTCTTCAGCAACCATCCGAGTACCACCTACTTGTGCCTCTTGGATCTCCACTTTCCCTGTTTATCTGTAAAACCACAACATTTAAACAGTGAGATACAATCTCAGTGAGTTCTACCGAGACCCCTATCCACACTCTCGGTTCAATTATGAATTCCTTTTAAATTGCACGACACCGCCTGCGCGAACGCTAAAACCCGGTGAGCGTGTTATAATCCAGTACGATACCGACTGTGCGAACGCTAACCCCGGTATATCGCACAACAAACCTTTAACATGACACCGCCTGCGCGAACGCTAAACTCCGGTGTACATGTCATGACTCAGTACGACACCGACTGCGCGAACGCTAACCCCGGTGTATCGCACAACAACTTTTTAACATAACACCGCCTGCGCGAACGCTGAAACCCGGTGAACCCCCTTACCAATAGTACTTTCCCTAATGGCACAGGGCCTAGGATAAGGGATCATGACTGCCCCGCCTAGTATGTCAACATGGGTCGTCACCCAAACTCGATATAATATATATATCTACAATCATATACAACCACCCACATTGGGCCGACTCCTTTAATCGATATAATTTATATATCGTGAATTATTCACCGGTTTAGACGAATGAATAATAATCATTCCGCGTCAGTTATAACATACCACGTAGGAATCATAATCCGCTTTATTATTAATAAAACATATTCGCACACGTGTACTATTATTCGGTCTTTCGAAACAATTTGAACTTCGAAAACAATTCTTTTTACCTTTTTTTTAAATTGTATATTTAGTTAGGCCTCGGAATAAGCTTTCCAACGCATCTTAGAACACCTCAATCGGGTTCCGGAATCAAAAGATATCGCGAAAACAAAATCAGTGAAAAACTGTTGAAAATCTGCAAAGTGGCGCGCGAGCTGACAGTAGGATCTGTCAAGTGGCGCGCGAGTGGCGCGCGGCGCGCAAGTGGCGCGTGGACTGACAGTAGGGGGTCTGTCAAGTGCAGAATTTGGCGGTTTCGCGCGAAAACCGCGATTCCGCTTAATTCCGATTCTCGTTCCGATTGAAAACAGTTTTGACAACTATAAAAACAGTCTCAATCAAAGTCACACAATCAATCAAATCAATCAAAAACTCATTTTAAACGAATTGTATCAAAACGCGACATATTTTCCAATCAACGGTTTTTAAGTCAAAATCTTTCGAAATCAAATCACCAAAAATTCCATTTCAACTCGACACAACTCGAGACTCGCTCCGATCGATTCCTAACTCGAAACAGACAATATCAAGCAATATTCCAGACCAGCAAAAGCGATAAAACGATTAATCAATTAATTCGAAAAACAAAAATCCTAAACGTGAGTAGAACTCACCCTTGAAGCGTGAACCACGATCGAGCCGAAATCACCGAGTAGCCACACGAACGCTCCCCGCTTAAACTTTCCGTTCCGACGACGCTCAAATCCGATTCCAAAACTTTCCGCTCGATCACGAAACCTCTTTTGACCGAAACGCCGAATTCCCCGAAATTCTCCACGGATACTATTCATCATCTTCAAGCTCAAAATCACTATTCATCCAAAAACCCCAATTTGGATTCTCAAACCCTAACTCTCTCAACCTTCCAATCGAACATCAATCCGCTTTCCACCTTCATCGGGTTGCCTTCTAATCATCCGTAAACCATCACAATCATCATCAAAAACCGAAATCCTTCCCCAAAATCTTCAATATTCGAAAATGGCAAAGTGAGAGAGAGTGGGTTGATGATGAAAATCTTGGTACCAAATCGAAGAGGAAGTAACGCTGAGCATTTTTCGTGTTGGACGGAAGTCGTTTTGATGAGCCGAAACCTTCCCTTTTTCCTCTTCTTCCTCCTCACCCTTTCTTTCTCTTTTCTCTCCTTTTCTCTCTTTTCCTTCTCTGTTTCTCCCTCTGTCTCGTACGCTTCCTTTCTTCTTTCTTTCTTTCTTTTTAATACACACACACACACACACTTTTATTTATTTATTTAATATATAAGCTGTAACGCGGTCAAATTACCATATTGATCGAAATCTCTTATTTCGATTCCGAAACTTCATTGATCTGTATTATCCGGTTAACGATCCGATGACAACCAATAATTAATTTTAGCACTCAATAAATTTACCAGTCAAGTACTAAATTAATTTAATTGGGTTAACACCCAAATAATTCTATTAATTATTTTGCGGGTGTTACATTCTCCCCAACTTAAAAGAATTTTGTCCTCAAAATTTCGTCAAGTCTTACGATTGACTAACCGAGAACAAATATTCTCAGAAAGGTCCAAATTTGCTGGAAAACATTCTTGAGTTAACGAAATGAGTGTGGAAAATCTCCCCAAAGTTGGCACATCAATCTCCAAGTATGATCCACTACTACCTTGATACGAACTCTCTGGTTACGAATCAACACGAGAAACTCCTCTTTCGCCTACATAGGCTCAGCACCGCGCTCGAAAACACTTCTGAAGTTTCATTCCTCACTTGCTCCCCAACTTTGATTAATCTAAATCAAAGTACTCCTCGGTAGACGTAAAAACAAACACGATTTCCTCGAAGGGTGTAAACACTTTCTCCACAAATCTTCTAAAATCCATAACAGTTCTCGTACACATTGAAAAATGTGACGGAAAAGTCATCTGTGAAACTTCCTGACTCGCTCCCAAGATTTCGAGATAAAACTTTTCAAAAAGATGGAATGAGGGTTTTACTAAAAACTTTGACCTTAAACGTAGAAATAAACCGCGGGGATATCAAATAAATTTGAAAACAATGAAAATCACCTCAGTTGTTCTCGGAACAACTATCAAACAAAACTCAGAGCTCCTTTTCCTCTATTGCAACTTCCTCACGATGTTTTTACCAATGACGCACCCGATTCCTTTCCAAATTAGTCCATAGCGTTGAGAACTTCCCCTCAACCAAAGTAATCCTCCTAGGATTTTCTTTCTCAATCAGACGTTATTAACCTCTTGATTCGTTCCAAAAATTAACTTTAGCATGCGGGTTTTCACAAAAATGGTTTTTCAAAACTATCACGCCGCACACCAAGCTTCATTCCGGAAATTTCACTCACTTGCAAGCAGATCCATCAATTAATCCTTTGATGGCCAATCGCAACGTGGAAACAGTCAGCAGTTACCTCACTTACATATTCGTATTCACGTTCGACTTGTCAAACGGAATCTCATAATACTATCTCATTGTCAACTTTCACAAAGGAGAGGTTAACAGACTAATACTTCGCCACTAATACATTTGCTTAACATCTCTGTACATCTTGGTGGATCCAGGGTGTACAGAATATAAACTTCGGTGTTCTTCCTCTAACACTTGCCTTTTATTGTTCTCATCATCGCGCGCACAGATTCTACCGTTGAAACAACTGACTCCATCACTATCCATGGTGAAATCTGGAAATACCTTTTGTGATTGTAGCTTCATATCAACTTCCTGTGGTAAGCATATAGAATCCCTTAGGGGACTAGAGATCCTCATATGGCTTAACACTAACCGGTTCCTCCTTGATCTTGAATTCAGGTTTAAGTCTCTGAAAGACTCTGATAATTCCATCTCATGCATCAATAAACTCTGCCGAGTGAAGCGATTTCTTACTCAGCGCATCAGTTACAATATTGGCCTCTTTGATTGCTACATCAACACGAATTTATAATCCTCCCGAAACTCAACACACTTCTCTGCCTGCTATTCAGTTCTCTCTGATCAAACAGATACCTTAAACTCTTGTGACCACTAAAGACTTCGAAACGAGACCCATACAGGTAACGTCCCCAAATCTTCAGTGCATACACAATAGCTTCCAATTACAAATCATGAGTCGGATAATTCTCCTCATGAGTCTTCAATTGCCTGGACGCATAACTACCTCTTGTTGATTCTGCACAAGAACACCCCCTAAGCTCTTCCTAGAAACATCGCCGTAAATTTGGAATTTCAAAGACGGATCCGGAAGAATCAGGAATGGGGCAGAAGTCAACCAAACCTTCAATTCTTGAAAACACTCTTCACACTCAGCATCCCGCGTAAAGGGTTGACCCTTACGAGTTAACCGAGTAAGTGGACAACTAACTGTGGGAACCCTTTAACAAATCTCTTATAGTAACCGGCTAGACCCAGAAACCTTTGATCTCTGCGACTGATGTTGGTCACTCCCATTCAACACCGCTTCCTTCTTGCTGGGATCCACAGAAACTCCCGACTTGGGAAATCACATGTCCCAAAGACTTTACCTCTGACACCCAAGAATCACACTCCGAAGGTTTCGAGTATAACTTATTTTCTCGGAGTACTTTCAGAACAATGCGGAGATGTTGGACATGCTCCTCAATGGTCTTCGAGCACATCAAGATACCATCAATGAAAACGACTACGAATTGATCTAGGTACGTGTGGAAAACTCGGTTCACGTATCCACGAATACCGCTGGAGCATTAGTCAAACCGAAGGGCATCACTACGAACTCGTAATGTCCATACCTAGTACAGAAAGCTGTCTTCGGAATATCTAAGGCTCTAACTTTTATTTGATGATATCCTGACCTCAGATCAACTTTAGAAACACTGCAGCACATCAAATTGCTCAAGTAAATTGTCTATCCTTGGCAAGGGATATTTATTCTTGATCGTCGCTTTGTTGAGTTGTCGATAATCAATGCACAATCTCATGCTACCGTTTTTCCTTTTGACTAACCACACCAGAGCACTCCTTAGAGAAGCACTCGGTCGAATGAATTTATTTAACACCGACTCTTCAAGTTGAGACTCCATTTCCTTTAATTATAAGGAAACATTCAATAAGAAACAATAGATATTGATCCCGTGCCAGGAACCAATTCTACCGTAAACTCTACCTCTCGCTCTGGAGGTTCAGAAGAAACTTCATCGTGAAAACATCCAGAAAGTCATTCACAATCTGAATGTTCGCCAAATCCAAACTAGTTTCAGTGGATGCAGATAACATACTAACATGTCATTCCGCACCTTGGAATGAAGATTGACCGTCTAAGGTGAACTAGGTAACCGTTTCAGAATTTGTCCTAGACAATTTAACTGATTCTGAAGCGAAGCTGATAGCTGATTAATACAGTCGATTGCAACATGATTTGCAGTCATCCAATTCATACCCAAAATGGTGTCCACACTTCTCACAGGCCAACAAATAATCCTTCTACGAAAGTTCTGTCTCCTATAACACGTAGACAATTCTGACACAAAGATTGGGTCTGGACACGACCCTTAGCCGCAGTTAAGATAGTTATCAGCTCGGATAGCGAAGATAAGGTTAATCCTAACTGATTCACACGCGATCGGGTTATACAGCAATAGTTTGCACTCGAATCTTATAATATACTGATCGAGTTATTGAAAAGTAATTTCATACCCCTCAGTAACTTGTCAGCAGTTGTAACTGTCCGAGCATCCAAATTGATGACTCGTCCTTACTGTAGAGCTGCTTGTGACTCCTTGGAACTCTTCCTTGCAGGGTACTCTTTTGCATAGTGACCCTCTTCATTACAATAATAGCACCGATTGATCTGTGCTGACGATCACCCTTTTGATGTCTTCCATAGTTAGAACATCTTCTGACCTTTGAAGAATCAGAAAATTGCACCTGCTTTTCCTTGGACGAAATTATCTTAGGACTTTGCATTCGGAATTGATAACTTCAACTACCTCCTTTCCTTTCCCATACTTCCTATGAGATCATCCTCGGCGACATAGGCTGATTGCACTAAGGCAACAAAATTGGTAATAGTATAAGAACTGAGACCATAAATCATAAAAGCACTTATGCCCTTCTTATACTTCCGCATTCTCCATTCGTCATCCGAAGCTTACTTTACCACTTGGTAAAACTGAGACAACTTCTCAAACTTAGCGGCGTATTCTTCCATCGCCATGCCACCTTTCCTGAGGATGCACCGGTTGGAGACTCCAGTCTTGGTCGAGGACTGCGTCTTGATCATCCTATCATAATTCCGCTTATGATGCACTAAGTATTAAGTTGATCAGGCTCAATGTCTCTTAGCATCACAAGTGTAATTACAAAAAGGATTAACAAGGAATCAACTCAACCCTAAACTAAGTCCGACTAGGACGAACTGCTCTGATACCAACTGTAACACCCAGGTATTTTTTATCGAGTAAAAATACCCAAGTGCACCATTCCTAAATCATCAGAGATATATTTCCTGTTTAAATACTGAACACCACTATAAAATTTTCACTGAATAACAACAGGACAGTCTTAAACATAAATAAGACCATAAACCATCAGTGAAATACAGTGTTCAATATCGCACAAGAAAGCGGAAAATAAAATACATAACTTTTACAACAGCTAAAGCCATAATGTCGTGATACAAAAATAACAAGGGAAAACATAACTTAAGCATAAAAGCTAAGTCTTCAGCAACCATCCGAGTACCACCTACTTGTGCCTCTTGGATCTCCACTTTCCCTGTTTATCTGTAAAACCACAACATTTAAACAGTGAGATACAATCTCAGTGAGTTCTACCGAGACCCCTATCCACACTCTCGGTTCAATTATGAATTCCTTTTAAATTGCACGACACCGCCTGCGCGAACGCTAAAACCCGGTGAGCGTGTTATAATCCAGTACGATACCGACTGTGCGAACGCTAACTGTAACAGCCCAGGTCCACCGCAGCGGCCACCCCGGTCCCACTGTTACCTCACGGTCTTTTCTACCCCCCTTGTAGAATTTTTGCCTTCCGTGGGAATCGAACCTTGCACCTGAGGCATAAGTGCAAGTTAAACCCCCTTCCCACTACCAATTGAGCGCGCGCTCAATTGGTAGTGGGAAGGGGGTTTAACTTGCACTTATGCCTCAGGTGCAAGGTTCGATTCCCACGGAAGGCAAAAATTCTACAAGGGGGGTAGAAAAGACCGTGAGGTAACAGTGGGACCGGGGTGGCCGCTGCGGTGGACCTGGGCTGTTACATAAAAAGGCGCCTTTTTATTGTAACAGCCCAGGTCCACCGCAGCGGCCACCCCGGTCCCACTGTTACCTCACGGTCTTCTCTACCCCTCTTGTAGAGTTTTTGCCTTCCGTGGGAATCGAACCTTGCACCTGAGGCATAAGTGCAAGTTAAACCCCCTTCCCACTACCAATTGAGCGCGCGCTCAATTGGTAGTGGGAAGGGGGTTTAACTTGCACTTATGCCTCAGGTGCAAGGTTCGATTCCCACGGAAGGCAAAAACTCTACAAGAGGGGTAGAGAAGACCGTGAGGTAACAGTGGGACCGGGGTGGCCGCTGCGGTGGATCTGGGCTGTTACACTAACCCCGGTATATCGCACAACAAACCTTTAACATGACACCGCCTGCGCGAACGCTAAACTCCGGTGTACATGTCATGACTCAGTACGACACCGACTGCGCGAACGCTAACCCCGGTGTATCGCACAACAACTTTTTAACATAACACCGCCTGCGCGAACGCTGAAACCCGGTGAACCCCCTTACCAATAGTACTTTCCCTAATGGCACAGGGCCTAGGATAAGGGATCATGACTGCCCCGCCTAGTATGTCAACATGGGTCGTCACCCAAACTCGATATAATATATATATCTACAATCATATACAACCACCCACATTGGGCCGACTCCTTTAATCGATATAATTTATATATCGTGAATTATTCACCGGTTTAGACGAATGAATAATAATCATTCCGCGTCAGTTATAACATACCACGTAGGACTCATAATCCGCTTTATTATTAATAAAACATATTCGCACACGTGTACTATTATTCGGTCTTTCGAAACAATTTGAACTTCGAAAACAATTCTTTTTACCTTTTTTTTAAATTGTATATTTAGTTAGGCCTCGGAATAAGCTTTCCAACGCATCTTAGAACACCTCAATCGGGTTCCGGAATCAAAAGATATCGCGAAAACAAAATCAGTGAAAAACTGTTGAAAATCTGCAAAGTGGCGCGCGAGCTGACAGTAGGATCTGTCAAGTGGCGCGCGAGTGGCGCGCGGCGCGCAAGTGGCGCGTGGACTGACAGTAGGGGGTCTGTCAAGTGCAGAATTTGGCGGTTTCGCGCGAAAACCGCGATTCCGCTTAATTCCGATTCTCGTTCCGATTGAAAACAGTTTTGACAACTATAAAAACAGTCTCAATCAAAGTCACACAATCAATCAAATCAATCAAAAACTCATTTTAAACGAATTGTATCAAAACGCGACATATTTTCCAATCAACGGTTTTTAAGTCAAAATCTTTCGAAATCAAATCACCAAAAATTCCATTTCAACTCGACACAACTCGAGACTCGCTCCGATCGATTCCTAACTCGAAACAGACAATATCAAGCAATATTCCAGACCAGCAAAAGCGATAAAACGATTAATCAATTAATTCGAAAAACAAAAATCCTAAACGTGAGTAGAACTCACCCTTGAAGCGTGAACCACGATCGAGCCGAAATCACCGAGTAGCCACACGAACGCTCCCCGCTTAAACTTTCCGTTCCGACGACGCTCAAATCCGATTCCAAAACTTTCCGCTCGATCACGAAACCTCTTTTGACCGAAACGCCGAATTCCCCGAAATTCTCCACGGATACTATTCATCATCTTCAAGCTCAAAATCACTATTCATCCAAAAACCCCAATTTGGATTCTCAAACCCTAACTCTCTCAACCTTCCAATCGAACATCAATCCGTTTTCCACCTTCATCGGGTTGCCTTCTAATCATCCGTAAACCATCACAATCATCATCAAAAACCGAAATCCTTCCCCAAAATCTTCAATATTCGAAAATGGCAAAGTGAGAGAGAGTGGGTTGATGATGAAAATCTTGGTACCAAATCGAAGAGGAAGTAACGCTGAGCATTTTTCGTGTTGGACGGAAGTCGTTTTGATGAGCCGAAACCTTCCCTTTTTCCTCTTCTTCCTCCTCACCCTTTCTTTCTCTTTTCTCTCCTTTTCTCTCTTTTCCTTCTCTGTTTCTCCCTCTGTCTCGTACGCTTCCTTTCTTCTTTCTTTCTTTCTTTTTAATACACACACACACACACACACACTTATATTTATTTATTTAATATATAAGCTGTAACGCGGTCAAATTACCATATTGATCGAAATCTCTTATTTCGATTCCGAAACTTCATTGATCCGTATTATCCGGTTAATGATCCGATGACAACCAATAATTAATTTTAGCACTCAATAAATTTACCAGTCAAGTACTAAATTAATTTAATTGGGTTAACACCCAAATAATTCTATTAATTATTTTGCGGGTGTTACAGTTTTAATAAAGGCTTTGTTAAACTTGTTTTAATAAAGAAATTGTGTTAAAACCATGTTAAGTCCTAGACATAGGATAACATAGTCCTTAGGGTGAAACAGTGGGTACTTCAAAGGCAGGAGTGAACTTATTTAGCAAGCCCAGACATGGGAAGCTTGTAATGAAACTCTGAAGAAAGTAGCTGAAAAGCACACACTTATGCAACTGTACTCAATGCTACTGCACTTGATGCTTCTGCACTTGATGCTTCTGCATCAATAGTGCTTCTGCATCTCTAAAAACATAGAAACTCTCAAAAGAAGCATCATATAGTAAAGACATCTCAACTATCTTTCTCAACTGATTTCCTTCATCTTAATTTACATACTTGCATTCTGTTTTTACTTAAACTAAAAACCCCAAAATTTGTGAGTAGAATAGTAGTACTAATTTATATGCTTTCTAAACATACATAAAGTTAATCCAATCCCTGTGGGTTCGACCTTTCTTATCATTATATTACTTGTTTGTGACTGTGTATACTTGCACATCTTTTCACACACCATTGAGCATACAAACAACCAAAATAAAAATGAAAACCAAGGTCAAGACTAACATTACCACTGAAGAAAAATACAAGAAACTAAGAGGGAAGAGTGTGAAGAACAGTTCTGCACTTCAGCCAAATAGCTCCTAGCTCCAAGCAATTTCACAGCACCTGCAGGTGCTGTCTCATGCTGTGCAGATTCAACAATGGTGGAATGGATGAAGGTAGGAGATGAAGTGGTAGTGGTGGCTGGTTCCTAAAAGACAAAAGCTAGGTCTGAATAGTCACTTTTTTACCTAGGGTTTCGTGGAAAAGCAGCCTCCTTTTCAACCTTTTTAACGAGCCTTTTATAGTTGCACAAATAGGGAAAAATCCTTGCAAAAAGATAAAAGAAACCCTACCAAAAAGGGAATTAATATATTTAAAAACAGAGAGAATCTTTGGTGGTCCCCATTGACTGCTGCACACAGACTGTCACGCTGCCACGCCTGTCCCCCCCTGCCAACTCGGCAAATTTCGCACATTTTATGCACTTTTAAATTCCGAACGCCTCTGCAAGCCTCGCAGCACTTGTTTCAGGTGCTACGAGGTGCTGTGGGGTGCTGTCTAACTGCTGTCAAAAATCGGCACAACTAATTAACACATTAAATTGTTCCAAGTTATCTATAATTCACATTCACACCTAAACACATTTTTGCACAAAATAACACTTAAAAGCAGAATGTGATTAAAAACCACTAATTTCCTAAGTAATACTCAAGGATTTACAAAAATTACAAGTAATAAAAGCATAAATAACTCTTAGAAATAAGAGTTTTCAGTTTCCTTTTTAATTCTTTTGTGAGGGCGTCGTCTTCTTTTTCGCCTGAACTATCCGGATCATATCTGGTTGTAAGTGATCGGTTCACCTCTTGGTTGTAAGTGATCGGTTCGGCGAGGTCCGCTCTTAATTAAGTAGCAAGCTCGTGCTATCTTCTTATCGACGCCAAGGGTTGCGACTTCTTGATTTTTGGTATAGAACTTCATTTTTAGATGTACCGTAGAAGTGACTGCTTCCAACTGCCCCAAGGTCGGCCTTCCCACTATGAAGTCATAGACCATCTGACATGGTAGTACCAAGAAGAGTGTGTCGATGCTTCGAGATAGTGGACTTTTCCCATAGGTCACCAACAAGCGGATGCACCCGAGGGGACTCGTTCTGATTCCATCTAGGCCGAGTAGGTTTTCCCCTTGGTAGGGTTCAAGATCCTTCCTCGAGATTCCTAATGAAACGAGCGATCTAAAAGACATGAGATCCAGCGAGCTTCTGGGATCTACCAAAATTCTGTGAACTTCATGATTGGCCATGGTGGCTCAGATCACCATGGGGAGGTATATGTTGGGCCTCCCTTGGACCAACTATTCATCGTGGAAGGTCAAGGGAGGTCAGGCGAGGGAAAGCATTCCCTCTGCCGATAGCAGGGTGCCTTATGTTGTGATTGTTGTCCCGGCGCCCCCGAGAGATGTCCTCTTGTCCCCCGAGGGTGAACCTGCTAGAACCATCATAACTGCCAAAATCGATGGAGCTTCGGCCCTTAGCGAGCCGATAGGTAGGAGCGTTGGTGTTCCCACTGTGGTCACCAATGAACTGTAGTGGCTGCAAATCTCGATCAAGTGATAGGCCGAGGTGCTCACCAAGCTGAGTAGCTATATCGTTCCAAGTAGAATGTCGAGGTGCTCCTAGTCGAGGTGCTTCAGCTAGTGTTGATCTGGCGAGGGGAGTGTTACCTGTACAGACTCTGATGCTTAAGTCATCATTGAGAATATGTGATATGAGGTAATAAATGCGTACCTCTAGCATTAATGAGGGGAACATATTTATAGGCAGGAGTGTCAAAAAGGCGGGTGAAACCCTGACCGTAGGATGGGGGAATTTGATCTCCAACGTTCATTAGTTATAGATCAGGGTTTGTTCCCAGGGCCCATTAATCTTTGTCCGCCTTGCAGACCGCTTTCCAATAAGTTGTGGCTGATCTGGAACAAAAACAAATCAACATAATACAATGTGGTAACAGAATAATCTATTCTTATATGAATTACCAGAAGCAATAAAATGCATGCGACTCTAGGAGAACTACTTTGACTGTAGATGATGTTGATGCTGCCCTCAACTTGAAGAATGTTGAAGTATGTAAGCAACTTTAATATTTAATTTTATTCTTCTAAGTCTGAGTCATAAGTTTCAGTTCCAGAGAGAGAGGACAGCTTGTCATAAAATATCTTTGTTAAGTTAGATTGTTATAAAATATAATTATGCTTCCAAACTAATTGACACACCCAAAAATTGTAAAAGAATGTATGTTTACATTTTTTTTTACTTTGATAAAAGATGTATGCTTATATAGATGTCACGTGTCTCTGGCCAGGAAATGGTTTAGTTTGAGTTTTTTAATCTTTTGGGAGATAAATTTAGTTCTAAAAAGTAGAAACAACTCTTGTTTTTTGCTGTTCACTAGGTACACATCTAATCTAAGAGACTGAGAGCTATGTATGCAGAAACTTTTGAAGAAGTATCTTCATATTCCACACTGGCCAGCACACTCAAAAGTTGTGAGAACATGCATATTAATTTGTCTACCAACTGAGAACTTGACTGTGAATATAAGGATATGTGTAGAGCAAATACTAAAGTGCTTCGATTTTCTGCTATTTCCACATAGAATGAAGCGTATTAGAACTACCATTTGGAATTTTTTGCAATATCTCTGCATTGTGAAAATGCTTATTAGAACTTGGTTTTGTATTGTTTCTTTTATGTATATTTTCTTGCTTGGTTTTGTTGTAGCATTTGATTGTTTTAATAGTGTTGTATATTGCATTAATGGGGTTTCCGTTACTTTTGTAGGAAAATAATGAAGGTATAGATGAAGGTGTTGATGACTTGGATGAAGAAGAGAGTGGAGACATGTCTTGAAGACTTGTGAAATTTTATTTTGGAAATCGAACAATCCTTTTTGCATTACGAGGATAAAGTTTTTTGTACTTAATTATGTCATTTAAAATAAATTAAATACTTGAACCGTATCTTGAATTTAGTCTATAATGACAGTTTTTTTGGTAGAGAATTAATTACTAATACATAGTTGGCATTTCTTTTAAATTATTTTATTTTAGGTACAATTTTGTGTATTCTTCTAAATGATTAGAAAAAAAAGCAGTTTTCTAGTGATGCTATTGATACTATTGTTTTCACATCAGAAAAGAAAACAGTTTTTTGGTGTTTGCCATTAATGGCAATGGTTTTATATAGTTGTTGAAATTATAAGGCAACGGTTTGACAGTGTTGCCATAGCTGGCAACAATTTTTGAGTGTTGCCATAACTGGCAACGGATTTTAAGTGTTGCCCTAACTGGCAACAGTAAGAGCCTGTTGTTCTTGCGTGAAAATCAAAACCGTTGCTTTTAAGTTATCAATGGCAACAGTTATTGGTTTGCGTTGCCTTTTGGCACAAAAAATCGTTGCTTATAGTTTAGGCAACGCCTGCAGAAATAACGGTTTCAAAAGCGTTGCTAAAAGTAAAGGTAAATGTTTTTTGGCTTTGCACAACGGTTTTCAGGTGTTGCCTTTGAGTCAAAATGTTGTAGTGTGCGTAAGTATTGTTTGACTTTTTTTAATTTAAATTAGGCTAAATTGCTATTTTGGCTCTTTATCTTTGGGGCTGTGGTCACTTTGGCCCTTTATCTTTTTTTTTTCTCATTTTAGACCCTCATGTTTTTTGTGTGTGTCATTTTGGCCCCTGCCGTTATGTTTATGTTTTTGGTAGCAAATTTTTAAGGACGAAAATGAAATCAATTAAAAACATAAGGGCCCAAAATGAAATCAATTAAAAACATAAGGGGCTAAAATGAAATCAATTAAAAACATAAGGGACTAAAATGATAACGGCAGGGGCCAAAATGACACACACAAAAAACATGAGGGTCTAAAATGAGAAAAAAAAAGATAAAGGGCCAAAGTGACCACAGCCCCAAAGATAAAGGGCCAAAAGAGCAATTTAGCCTTTAAATTAATTGTTTGACGTGTATATATGTTTGTTAATTATGCAATGACTTAATTATGCAGGTTTGTTAAATCGAAGACGGCTTCATCAACGATCACTTATGTTATTAAGAAACTCTATTTTGAAGAGTACCATGAAAAGGTGACAAAAATCGATAAGAGGAAAAAGCAAAATTTTGGGGACTTGTTTAGGGTAAGTATCAATTATGTCATTACCTATATTGATAATTTTAATATATTGTTTAATGTTTAATATAATTACTAATACATATTTTGATTTTTTTTAATACACACCAAAGTGACTTGGAAACCGGAAGATGATGAATTGGTGCAGAAAATTTTTTGGACTAGATTGGCCAAGCAATTGGCGAACTTGCTCTACAAGTTGCGCTGTAAAGATGAAAAGCCGAAGTATATCCCTCAAGAAGTCTGGGATCAATACAGGGAAGTTTGGAGAGGTGAGAAATTCCAAAGAAACAATGAAAAGCGAAGAAAAATCGGAATTCAGAAAAGGGTAGCTCGCTTCACTGTTGCGGCTCCGTAAACCAAGCTCAGTATGCTATGAGATTGGTAGGTTATTTTAAAATTTTTTGTACTATTTTAGTTTAGTTAGGGCGATTTGTTACCAAAATTTGAGAATTTGGTTTCATTTTTATAGAGTAAGAAGGTTAGACGCCCTCTTACTATTGCTGAGTTGCATAGGGCCACACATGTCTTGAAGGATACGAAGACTTATGTTGATGAGCACTCGAGGAACACTCAGGTAAACATACAACTTGATTTGTATTATATAAAGTTTTCTTAAAATGGAGCGCTTATTATGCTATGTTTTGTGGTTATGCAAAATAGGAGAAACATACTGAGACGATGTCTAAGGCGACTCAGGGGAGCTGGAACCCTAAGTCACTTGGTCCACTAACTCTCGGGATCATTGCTTTGGCAAACCGCAACTGGGAGAAGTTGGTAGGGGGATGTGAACACCCAATTTTAACCGGTACATTTTTTACTTTTTCAAAAAAATCACAAAAATATGTTTTTCGTGTATATTTGATTCCTAATCCCTCGAATAGGTCATTTTGCGCTAATTTACTAATTTTGCGTTATTATTACTTTTTTAGTGGTTAAACAAAAATTAAAAAAATATGCTAATTCAAAAAATTACAAAGTAGATTTAATTTATTTTTCATGTTACAATATCTTTAATTAAAAAACGAAAAATAAAAAAATAAAATAGATAAGAAATAATACAAATTACAAAAGAAAATAAAAAAAGGGGAGGTGCAATAAAAAAATTATTATTACAAAAAAGGAGTGTCCATTTACATGCATTTACATGACTTGGCCCAAGAATGCCAAAGTTACAAAAATACAAAAATAAACCAAAATACCCAAAACTGCAGCTACTTTGCGAAGGTGATTTCTCTCTCTTCAGACCTCGGTTCGACGATCCGAACGGTGAAAGTGAAGATGAATCTCTCAAGAACCTTCTGGCAAAAAACAAAAACGATCCAACGGTTAACGAATCCAGAATTGCACTTGTACGGTGGCTGGTTTGAGAAAAACGGGGGTTGTTTTCTACTTTTGCGAAGGCAATTTCTCTCTCCTCAGACCCCATTTCGACGATCCGAACTGTAAAAGTGAAGAGGGATGTCTCACGAACCTGGTGTCAAAAAAAGACGATGATCCAACGGTTAACGAATCCAAAATCACACTGTTACAATGGCTAGTTTGAGAAAAACGAGAATGGCTTTCTCTATCTTTTTTTAGTCCCACATTGTTTGGGAGAAACAAGAACCACCTAACATTTGACTATAAAAGAGGCTGAGAGGCAAAGACTTGAGGGGGGGAGTCATTGGCAGATTAAGTGATCTTTTGGGCTAGCCTTTGCAGTCCAGACACTAAAAGTGTGTCTTTGATTATTTTGTAATTTTTTTGAATCGGTTTTTCGGTTCTCAAAGCAGTCCGGTTCGCAGTTGACCTGGTTAGACTGCTCGGTCCGGTTCAGCGTTCATCGCGTTCATCAGCTTGAGGTTAGTTTTGTATTTATTTATTTATATCTATTTGTTTATCTATTTATTTATTTATGTACATATTTATTGATTACTTATTTATTATTTATTTATTTTTGTATATATTTATTTATTATTGAGTTAGGTCCTTTTTCGAAAATAGGGGACTAAGCCGACTGTACAGTCGGGTTAGTCTGCTTTTTAGGTTACTAATGTACCGTTACGGATCATGTCCTAAAATCCCTATTTAAAACAAACAATTTCTAAATCAAAATAAACACAAACATATTTCTTTCCATAAATCAAAAACTCCATATTTCGAAAATAGGGGACTAAGCCGATTGTACAGACGGGTTAGTCAGCATTCTAGGATAAATGAACCGTACGGTTCAAGAGTCCTAAAATCCCTATTCAAATAAAATCAAACCAATACACATCAAATCATTTTCCAAAACTCCAAAAACTCCATTTTTATAAAATAGGGGACTAAGTCGACTAAACAGACTGGTCAGTCAGCGTTCTAGGATGGATGAGCTGTACAGCTCAATAATCCAAAAACCCCTATATTAAAAAATACCAACCAACAAAATTTTTCAGAAAGAACTGCGTGACTTTTGAGTTCCTCATTGCACCAGAGGATACGTAGGAGCGGGGCATCCCTGTCAAGTCAAAATTAAATTTTCTTCAAATGGTCTTATTTTATTTCATTATAAATAATTACTTTTCATCAGTTTTAGGGGTATAACGATAGTTCATCACTCAATAATATTTTTGCACAACCAAATTTAGGGTAACTGTCTAAGGACAGATGTACTAGGGGTGCAGTGGAATTAGGTTTTCACCCTTCCCTATGCATAACCGAATGCATAACCGACTCCCGAATCCAACCTAGTTTACGCAGACCAAATAACATTAAACGTGGGTTTTTCTCAATTTTTCTATTAAATAAATTGGGTGGCGACTCCCTTAAATAATCAATTTTTGAGCCGTCTACGTCGAGATCACGGTCACGACAGATGGCGACTCCGCTGGGGACAGTGAGAGTCAAGCCTGGTATGTTTGGTTGTGCAATGATTATAAGGTACGTGTATTTGTTTACCCCTCTTTACTTTTATTTGTTTCTTTAGTTTCTTTTCGTATATCTTTATTTTATGCTTAATATAAACCCTAGGGTAGAAGACTATTATTTTCTGTATACGTACGTGTTTGTTTGTTTTGCAGCTAGGGGGTATATTTAACATTTTGCTCCTCCACACACTTCACTATCACACCTCTCTGCACGCACGTGAGAATAGTCCTACACCCGGACTAGAGCATACCTTAAGTTAGAACGAGACCGTGTAGTCCTACTGGATGTACGCCCTGGTTGGTGGCCACGAAAGTCTCTGTAACACCCTAAAATTATTTAATTAATTTATTTAATTAAATAATTGGGGATTTAAATTAAATTATTTGATGTAATTCGATTAATTAGAATTTTAATTATTTTTGGTGGTATTAGGAAGGAGTGGAGGCGCCACTTGCATGACTTGGGCTTAAGTGGAAAGCCCAAGCCCATGATCCACAATAGGCGAAGTGGTTAGTTGGAGGGGGGCTAGGGTTTGTGGCATTTGGGCGAAATCAAAAGAAAGAAAGAAAGAAAGAGCGTGAGATAGAGAGAGAGCTAGGAGGAGCGCCGTAAGGAGAGAAGAGGAAGAAGAGAGAAGTCGCAAGCAAGGAAGAGCGAGGAGCGTGATTTTGTTGCTGTGATCCTGTGCGTGGCTATCTCCGGAGTCTCCGTTCTTCAATTTCGAGGTTAGGGGAGCTCTATCACTCTATCTAATACATTCTATGATAGGCCCTAGATCTAAGTTTTCTCCTAGATTGCATGATGGTTTTGATGTTCTTGCGTTCTTGATTGTTCTTGATGCCAATTTTCGTATATATATATATATATATATATATATATATATGTGTTAATCATGAGTTCATGCGATTTGATTGTTGCTTGGTGTTTGATCTACGAATTGCACTATTGATGATGCTATGCGTATGTAATGAGAACTATGGTGTGATCTATGTGTTTGAATTGTTGAAAGTGAAGTCGCATAAGGGTGTGGATGTTGGGCGCCTAGGGCGCCATGAAGATGTTAGTGTTGATGTTTGTTTTAATTGAAATTTTGATAAATTGAGTTTTGGTAGATTGGAATGGGATAAGTGTGT
This sequence comes from Astragalus membranaceus, assembly GCA_039519185.1. Classification (NCBI taxonomy): domain Eukaryota; kingdom Viridiplantae; phylum Streptophyta; class Magnoliopsida; order Fabales; family Fabaceae; genus Astragalus; species Astragalus membranaceus. Next base: position 81,809,248 of record CM076851.1, on the reverse strand, counting down.
TTTAGTTGCTGGGGAAAAATTGGAGTTTTATGTTTTAAAATTGAGAAGAAAACGAATTTTTAGTTGTTAAAAAGTGTTGGGCAAATTCTGGATGTTGCTGCTGTTTCTGGGCGCTGGGCGCCTATGCTGGGCGCTGGGCGCCTGTTCTGTGTTGTTGCTGCGCGTGGGGGCGCGCCTGGGCGCTAGGCGCCCGTGTCTGTGTGTGTTGCGCGCTGTGCGCGCCTGGGCGCTGGCGCCCGTGTTGTCTGTGTGTGTGCATGTGCGCGCCTGGGCGCTGAGTGCCTATGGCGCTGTGTTGTGCGCGCATTGTTGCCCCTGGGCGCTAGGCGCCCGTGTCAGTGTTGCTTGTTGCGCTGTGTGGCGCGCTGTTGCTCCTGGGCGCTGGGCGCCTGTGCACTTGTTGCCTGGTTGCCTGGGCGCCTAAGGCGCCTGTTCCCTGGGTGTTGCCTAATTTTTCAAAAACTGTTTTTATCATAACTTTTGACTTAGACGTCCGTTTTGAACGATTCGAAAAGTGTCATGAAGCTTTTTACGTTGTCTATTTGTGGGTTCAATTTTTAAAATGAAAAATTGTTATTTTCTGACTGTTTGTGGGCGCCCCAGTGGCTGTCCCCGGTGGTCGTCTCAGTGACATTGAAAAATGACGTGGAACTCTTTAAAAATCCCTTTTGGTGTATAAACAACAGTTTTCAACACGGTAGTGTCAAAATGACTGTTTTGCCCCTAGTGGCCAAAGTTAATGATAATGATGTGTAAATGACGAGGATGCCCTTGGTGGCTAGTCAAATGACTGTTTTGCCCCTAGTGGCCAAAGTTAATGATAATGATGTGTAAATGACGAGGATGCCCTTGGTGGCTAGTCAAATGACTGTTTTGCCCCTAGTGGCCAAAGTTAATGATAATGATGTGTAAATGACGAGGATGCCCTTGGTGGCTAGTCAAATGACGTTTTTGCCCTCAGTGGCTAATGTTTGAGTTAAATGATGTTTATGTGTAAGTGTCAATTGGGGCCCGAGTGGCTAAGTGAGGTTAAGGTCTAAGTGGCCTAGTGATGTTGTGTGATGGTTATGACTTTGACAGGTGCTGTGCTCCGTGCGAGCAAACAGGTAAGTGATGGGTCACATTGTTGACTGTGATCTGAGTGATTGTGTGATCTTATGAAGTGAGTGGTGCATGTCATAGAGTCTCATGCCCATATGCATAAAACCCAGTGATGTTTTGAGGCCTGAGTGGCTAAGTGATGATGAGGCCTGAGTGGCTAAGCGATGTTTTGTGAAAAGGTACCTTCATGCATATACCCGCGAGTGGGTTGCATTTCATAAATCTATATGACATGAGATGAGTTTGTACATGGTGTGAATGATGACTGTGTTGTGGATGTTTTGTGTCTTGGATGCTGATTATTCTAGTGCGTAGCCTATGATTAGTGCTTATCATGTTTTCTATTATATAGACTGAAATGATGCTCACCCTTTCCTGTTTGAATGTTGCCCTCGTGTTGGTAACGTGCAGGTGATTCCCAGTGAAGGTATTAGCTTCACTTTTCGAGTCGAGTCGTCATGCTCTGATACGTAGCACTCAGGGGGGATAATGAACTCGGCCTTTATTAATGATTTTTGATTATTTTGTCCATGTGGACTATTTGGTTATGTTTTACAAATTTCCGCTGCGTAGTTGTTTGTGTTATGAGAAGTTTTATAAGTGACGTTAACCAAGAGGCTTGAGTTTTTGATATTGTGATGTGCTACGTGGACGTATTAATTTGAGTTAGACTGTTTTTAAAGTTGGATAAGCGACGTTTGATTTGAGTGCGTGTAACATTTCCTATGAACGAGATTTTTCAAACTCTGATTTTTATAAACGAATTGACGGGTAGAAAGGGGTGTTACATTAGTGGTATCAGAGCAGTTCGGTCTGTCCGGCCAATGTTGTCCTGTCATAGTGTCTTATGACATTAGATTAGTTCTAAATCTTTAGTTTGTGCTGCAGTGATAGTTCGTAATGGCTGGAAGAAACGACGCTGCTCTTGCTGCTGCATTGCAAGCTATGGCTCAGGCTGTGCAGGGTCAGCAAAATGTTGGTGATAATGCTGGTTTTAGGAGTCTGACTACCTTCCAGAGGGAGAATCCGCCCACCTTTAAGGGCAAATATGATCCAGATGGTGCTATGGCTTGGCTGAAGGAGATCGAGAGGATTTTCAGGGTGATGGACTGTACTGTTGAGCAGAAGGTCCGCTTTGGTACCCACATGTTAGCCGAGGAGGCCGACGACTGGTGGTTGGCTACTAGGCAGAGGTTAGAGGCTGTGCAGGAAGAGATTACTTGGGAGGTTTTCAGCAGGGAATTTCTGAGAAAGTATTTTCCTGAAGACGTCCGCGGGAAGAAAGAGATAGAGTTTTTGGAGCTGAAGCAGGGTGGTATGTCTGTGACTGCCTATGCGGCAAAATTTGTGGAGCTAGCCAAATTTTATCCACATTACAGTGAGGCTACAGCTGAATTTTCTAAATGCATCAAATTTGAGAATGGGTTGAGGCCTGATATTAAACAGGCCATTGGTTATCAGAAGATTCGTGTGTTCGCAGATCTGGTTGACAGTTGCAGAATTTTCGAGGAAGACAGTACTGCTCGCTACAAAGCTACATCTGAGAGAAAGGGCAAGTTTCAGAGTCGAAGCAAGCCGTATGAGGTTCCTGCGGGTAAGAGTTATCAGAAGGCTGCTGGAGGTAAGGGTCCTAGTGGGGGAGATGCCCCTGCTAGCATTGTCTGTTATAAGTGTGGCAAGCCTGGCCACAAGAGTACTACGTGCAGGTCGGATGATAGGAATTGCTACCGTTGCGGTAAAAAGGGTCATATGGCAGCCGATTGTAAGGTCAAGGATGTGGTGTGTTTCAACTGTGGTGAGTCTGGGCATATCAGTACGAAGTGTACAAAGCCGAAAAAGGAAAGGTCTACTGGGAAGGTATTTGCATTGGCAGGAGAGGAGCCTGAGGATGATGATGGTCTGATCAGAGGTACGTGTTTTATTAATGGTACTTCTCTGAAATCTCTTATTGATACTGGTGCTACCCATTGTTTTATTTCTGTTGATTGCTGTAAAATATTGGGTCTTGTTTTATCTGCTATGTGTGGGGATATGGTTGTCGATACTCCTGCGAAGGGGTCGGTGATTACGTCCCAGGTGTGTTCTCAGTGTCCCGTGTCGATCTTCGGCAGGGACTTTATTGTGAATTTTGTCTGTTTGCCGTTGAGAGGTCTGGATGTAATCTTAGGCATGGACTGGTTAGAGAATAATCACGTTCATATCAACTGTCGTAGCAAGTCGGTTAGTTTCGGTGAAGAAAGTTCGGTTTTGGTGTCTGCTGACCAGTTGAAGAAATTGAAGAAAGAAGGAGTTCAGTTATTTGCGTTGATGGCTTCGTTGTCTGCTGAGAGTCAGGCTGTTATTGAAGAGCTGAAGGTAGTACGCGAATTTCCTGAAGTATTTCCTGATGAAATCCCGGGTGTGCCACCGGAAAGAGAAGTTGAGTTTTCGATTGATCTTGTACCTGGTACGAGGCCTGTGTCTATGGCGCCGTACAGAATGTCGGCGTCGGAATTGTCTGAGTTGAAGACGCAACTTGAAGAATTGCTTGAGAAAAAGTTTGTGAGACCAAGTGTATCACCGTGGGGAGCTCCGGTATTGTTAGTAAGGAAGAAAGATGGGAGCATGAGGTTATGTGTGGACTATCGTCAGTTAAATAAGGTAACTATCAAGAATAAGTATCCGCTTCCGAGGATCGACGATCTGATGGATCAATTAGTAGGTGCTCGTGTTTTCAGCAAAATTGATTTGAGGTCCGGATATCATCAGATTAAAGTAAAGGATGAGGATGTTCAGAAAACGGCGTTCAGAACGAGGTATGGGCATTATGAGTATTCAGTGATGCCGTTCGGTGTGACCAATGCTCCTGGTGTATTTATGGAATATATGAACCGTATTTTCCATGATTACCTAGATCGGTTTGTGGTAATCTTCATAGATGATATTCTAGTTTATTCTAAGTCAGATGAAGAGCATGCTGAGCATCTGAAGTCAGTGTTGGAAGTTTTAAAAGAGAAAAAGTTGTACGCCAAGTTATCGAAGTGTGAGTTCTGGCTGAAAGAGGTGAGTTTCCTTGGGCACGTGATTTCTGGTAATGGTATTGCGGTTGATCCGGCAAAAGTAGAAGCAGTGTTGGAGTGGGAGTCTCCGAAGTCCGTAACAGAGATTAGAAGCTTTTTGGGTTTGGCTGGGTACTACAGGAGGTTCATCGAGGGTTTTTCCAAGTTGGCCCTCCCATTGACTCAGTTGACTTGCAAGGGTAAGGTTTTTGTTTGGGATGCTCGATGCGAGGAAAGTTTTATGGAACTGAAAAAGAGATTGACGACGTCGCCTGTTTTGACGTTGCCTAATCCAGAGGAACCGTTCGTTGTGTATTGTGACGCATCGAAGATGGGTCTCGGTGGTGTGTTGATGCAGGATGGGAAGGTCGTTGCGTATGCGTCGAGGCAATTGCGGATTCATGAGAAAAATTACCCTACGCATGATTTGGAATTGGCTGCTGTGGTTTTTGTGCTCAAGATCTGGAGGCACTACCTTTATGGTTCAAGGTTCGAAGTGTTCAGTGATCATAAGAGTCTAAAGTATCTGTTCGATCAAAAAGAGTTGAATATGAGACAGCGTCGGTGGTTGGAACTCTTGAAGGATTATGACTTTGGTTTGAATTATCATCCCGGCAAAGCTAACGTCGTGGCTGATGCTTTAAGCAGAAAGTCCTTGCATATGTCGGCTATGATGGTGAAGGAATTAGAGTTAATTGAAGAATTCAGAGATTTGAGTTTGGTTTGTAAGATGACACCTCGCAGTGTCAAGCTGGGAATGCTAAAGATCGACAATGAATTCCTGGGCAGCATCAGAGAGGCTCAGAAGTCAGATGTTAAGTTAGTGGATTTAATTAATGGGGTTGGCCAATCTGAAGATGAAGATTTCAAATTAGATTCCAGAGGTGTGTTGAGGTTCCGGGGGAGGATCTGTGTTCCTGACGATGAAGAGATGAGAAAGGCAATTTTAGAGGAAGGTCATCGTAGCAAGTTGAGTATCCATCCTGGAGCAACGAAGATGTATCAGGATCTGAAAAAGATATTTTGGTGGTATGGTATGAAGAGAGATGTGGCGCAATTTGTGTATGCCTGTTTGACCTGTCAGAAATCTAAGGTAGAGCATCAGAAGCCTGCAGGGCTAATGCAACCGTTGGAAATACCAGAGTGGAAATGGGATAGCATAGCAATGGATTTTGTGACGGGGTTACCGAATACAGCTAAGGGTCATGACGCTATTTGGGTGATCATTGATAGGTTAACGAAGTCTGCTCACTTTATTCCTATTAATATCACTTATCCAGTGTCGAGGTTGGCAGAGGTATACGTCAAGGAGATTGTGAGGCTGCACGGTGTTCCGAAGAGTATTGTATCAGACAGGGATCCGAGGTTCACTTCCGAGTTTTGGAAGAGTTTGCAGAAAGAATTGGGTTCTAAGTTGAAAATGAGTTCGGCGTATCATCCCCAGACCGATGGTCAGTCCGAGAGAACAATTCAGTCGTTGGAGGATTTGTTGAGAGCTTGTGTATTGGAACAGCGGGGTTCATGGGATTCCTATCTTGCGTTGATTGAGTTTACCTATAACAACAGTCACCATTCCAGTATTGGGATGGCACCATTTGAAGCATTGTATGGTCGAAAGTGTAGGACGCCATTATGTTGGTATGATTCGGGAGAGAGTGTAGTTTTGGGACCGGAGATTGTCCGGGAGACTACGGAGAAGATCAAGATGATCCGTGAGAAGATGAAGGCTTCGCAGAGTCGTCAGAAGAGTTATCATGACAAGCGGAGGAAGGATTTAGAGTTTCAGGAGGGTGAGCATGTGTTCTTGAGGGTTTCTCCTATTACCGGTGTTGGTCGGGCGTTGAAATCGAAGAAGCTCACTCCTCGATTTGTTGGTCCTTATCAGATATCCGAGAGAATTGGAAATGTGGCTTATAGAGTGGCTTTACCGCCAAATCTTTCGAACTTGCACGACGTGTTTCACGTGTCGCAACTTCGGAAGTATGTTTCGGATCCATCTCATGTGATCCAAGTGGACGATGTGGAGGTGCGGGATAATCTCACTGTGGAGACGATGCCCGTAAGGATTGAGGATCGTGAAGTGAAGGCGCTTAGAGGCAAAGAGATTGCATTAGTGAAAGTGGTCTGGCTAGGAGCTGCCGGCGAGAGTATGACTTGGGAGCTAGAGAGCAAGATGCGCGAGTCCTACCCAGAGTTGTTTGATCAGGTAAATTTCGAGGACGAAATATTCTAAGCGGGGGAGAGTTGTAACACCCTAAAATTATTTAATTAATTTATTTAATTAAATAATTGGGGATTTAAATTAAATTATTTGATGTAATTCGATTAATTAGAATTTTAATTATTTTTGGTGGTATTAGGAAGGAGTGGAGGCGCCACTTGCATGACTTGGGCTTAAGTGGAAAGCCCAAGCCCATGATCCACAATAGGCGAAGTGGTTAGTTGGAGGGGGGCTAGGGTTTGTGGCATTTGGGCGAAATCAAAAGAAAGAAAGAAAGAAAGAGCGTGAGATAGAGAGAGAGCTAGGAGGAGCGCCGTAAGGAGAGAAGAGGAAGAAGAGAGAAGTCGCAAGCAAGGAAGAGCGAGGAGCGTGATTTTGTTGCTGTGATCCTGTGCGTGGCTATCTCCGGAGTCTCCGTTCTTCAATTTCGAGGTTAGGGGAGCTCTATCACTCTATCTAATACATTCTATGATAGGCCCTAGATCTAAGTTTTCTCCTAGATTGCATGATGGTTTTGATGTTCTTGCGTTCTTGATTGTTCTTGATGCCAATTTTCGTATATATATATATATATATGTGTTAATCATGAGTTCATGCGATTTGATTGTTGCTTGGTGTTTGATCTACGAATTGCACTATTGATGATGCTATGCGTATGTAATGAGAACTATGGTGTGATCTATGTGTTTGAATTGTTGAAAGTGAAGTCGCATAAGGGTGTGGATGTTGGGCGCCTAGGGCGCCATGAAGATGTTAGTGTTGATGTTTGTTTTAATTGAATTTTTGATAAATTGAGTTTTGGTAGATTGGAATGGGATAAGTGTGTTTTAGTTGCTGGGGAAAAATTGGAGTTTTATGTTTTAAAATTGAGAAGAAAACGAATTTTTAGTTGTTAAAAAGTGTTGGGCAAATTCTGGATGTTGCTGCTGTTTCTGGGCGCTGGGCGCCTATGCTGGGCGCTGGGCGCCTGTTCTGTGTTGTTGCTGCGCGTGGGGGCGCGCCTGGGCGCTAGGCGCCCGTGTCTGTGTGTGTTGCGCGCTGTGCGCGCCTGGGCGCTGGCGCCCGTGTTGTCTGTGTGTGTGCGTGTGCGCGCCTGGGCGCTGAGTGCCTATGGCGCTGTGTTGTGCGCGCATTGTTGCCCCTGGGCGCTAGGCGCCCGTGTCAGTGTTGCTTGTTGCGCTGTGTGGCGCGCTGTTGCTCCTGGGCGCTGGGCGCCTGTGCACTTGTTGCCTGGTTGCCTGGGCGCCTAAGGCGCCTGTTCCCTGGGTGTTGCCTAATTTTTCAAAAACTGTTTTTATCATAACTTTTGACTTAGACGTCCGTTTTGAACGATTCGAAAAGTGTCATGAAGCTTTTTACGTTGTCTATTTGTGGGTTCAATTTTTAAAATGAAAAATTGTTATTTTCTGACTGTTTGTGGGCGCCCCAGTGGCTGTCCCCGGTGGTCGTCTCAGTGACATTGAAAAATGACGTGGAACTCTTTAAAAATCCCTTTTGGTGTATAAACAACAGTTTTCAACACGGTAGTGTCAAAATGACTGTTTTGCCCCTAGTGGCCAAAGTTAATGATAATGATGTGTAAATGACGAGGATGCCCTTGGTGGCTAGTCAAATGACTGTTTTGCCCCTAGTGGCCAAAGTTAATGATAATGATGTGTAAATGACGAGGATGCCCTTGGTGGCTAGTCAAATGACTGTTTTGCCCCTAGTGGCCAAAGTTAATGATAATGATGTGTAAATGACGAGGATGCCCTTGGTGGCTAGTCAAATGACGTTTTTGCCCTCAGTGGCTAATGTTTGAGTTAAATGATGTTTATGTGTAAGTGTCAATTGGGGCCCGAGTGGCTAAGTGAGGTTAAGGTCTAAGTGGCCTAGTGATGTTGTGTGATGGTTATGACTTTGACAGGTGCTGTGCTCCGTGCGAGCAAACAGGTAAGTGATGGGTCACATTGTTGACTGTGATCTGAGTGATTGTGTGATCTTATGAAGTGAGTGGTGCATGTCATAGAGTCTCATGCCCATATGCATAAAACCCAGTGATGTTTTGAGGCCTGAGTGGCTAAGTGATGATGAGGCCTGAGTGGCTAAGCGATGTTTTGTGAAAAGGTACCTTCATGCATATACCCGCGAGTGGGTTGCATTTCATAAATCTATATGACATGAGATGAGTTTGTACATGGTGTGAATGATGACTGTGTTGTGGATGTTTTGTGTCTTGGATGCTGATTATTCTAGTGCGTAGCCTATGATTAGTGCTTATCATGTTTTCTATTATATAGACTGAAATGATGCTCACCCTTTCCTGTTTGAATGTTGCCCTCGTGTTGGTAACGTGCAGGTGATTCCCAGTGAAGGTATTAGCTTCACTTTTCGAGTCGAGTCGTCATGCTCTGATACGTAGCACTCAGGGGGGATAATGAACTCGGCCTTTATTAATGATTTTTGATTATTTTGTCCATGTGGACTATTTGGTTATGTTTTACAAATTTCCGCTGCGTAGTTGTTTGTGTTATGAGAAGTTTTATAAGTGACGTTAACCAAGAGGCTTGAGTTTTTGATATTGTGATGTGCTACGTGGACGTATTAATTTGAGTTAGACTGTTTTTAAAGTTGGATAAGCGACGTTTGATTTGAGTGCGTGTAACATTTCCTATGAACGAGATTTTTCAAACTCTGATTTTTATAAACGAATTGACGGGTAGAAAGGGGTGTTACAGTCTCACCTAGAGTTTGGCCCCCTTTGGGGATGCTATCACTTCTAATAGCTTGCCTATTGTAGCGATTAGCATTCTTGATTGGGGTCGTTGGCTCTAGGAACCATATTTAGGACTCTATAGAGCTACCCTTGAGAGGTTCACCCTTTAGAAGAGACCGTAGATCTATTTTCAAAGGAACCCAATTTAGGTTACAAAGGGAGCTACTCCACCTCTTACTTTATTTTTTTTTCATAAAAAAAAAAGAAAAAAAATATTTTCCCATAAACAAACTTTTGGGTTCAGAAAATCACTCATTTTTTCCACAAATATCAAAATCATATTGCATTTCATGCATAAAAAGCATAAGGAAAAAAACATGTTGCCTTGTTAAAAAGGTGCATTTCATGTAAAAAAATATAGAATTTAACCATTTGCATTTTTCTTTGTATAAGTCCTTAGGAAAATTTGTTTTTTTTTCTGCATGTAGTGCATATATTCATTTCATTGTCAATCATCATTCATCATACTCATTTGTCAAAAATCATTCTTTATAAAGTTTCTCCATATTTCATTTTTTTTGCATGTATATAAATATCTTTGCATGTTATGCATACTTTCGTGAGTGAATAAAAAAAGTACATTATCATTTGTCAATCCTCATAGCATTTCCCTTCAAATGGGGCAAAAAAAATTGCACTTCATTTCTTGCTTGAAAAGGATTAATAAAAAAGCCATTACAAAACAACGCATGCTGCATTTTAACCATGCATTTCATAACATATTGGTCTCTTTGACTCCTTCTCATAAATTTTCCTTTAAGAAAATAAATAAAAAGAAGTTTGAAATTTTTGTGCTTGTGTTCCAATCAAGCTTAGACTCGTGGAATTGGATCATTCGCTTGAGAGTTGTTGGGAAGATTAATCATTAGAGGTGTAGAGAAATAATGTGAGAGGAAAGATATCATGGGGCACAATACTTGGGCATATTGAAAAAAAAGGGAGACATAAGGTTGGTAATTGTGTTTTGCTCAAAAAGAGAAGGAAAAAGATGATTGTAATTAGCACTTCTTTAATCATGTAGTTCGAAACCAAGTTGACTTAGTTGAAGTTTTGAGCTAATGAATTTGCATGGATTTAAAAACCCATTTCCATCATTTCTCACCCATGTTCCCTTAAAACAATAACCCCTTTCCGAGTTCTTGCCTCAAGCGATAATTCATAAAGCCCTTTTGGTTGTATCATTCAAGGGCGAACCTGTGAACGAATATCACATTTTGAAGGTCCATTTCCCCCCCAAAAAAAAAGCAAAGAAAAAAAAAGACAAAAAGAAGCAAAAGAAATAAAGAGCAAAGAATGTGTAAAAGAGTGAATGTTATTTCGAAATTAAAATTTTGAAAATGTGGAATCATGACTTGAAATGAAGAGTGGCCATTTTTCTCTTTCCCAAAAATGAACCCTTGCTGTCCCCTTTGAGCCTGTAATTTCTTTCCATTAAACCCTGGACAAGGATCGACCCTGCAGTGAAATTTAGTGCATTTAGATTTCCAAAGGTACAATGAGATAAAAGAAAAAATGAAGCCCGCAAGACTGAAAACATGTATAGGCAGTCTTGGCAAAAATTAGGGCGTAAATGAGAGAGAATGAGAGTCATAAATGAAGAAGAGGTGAAGGATGAAATCAGCTATGCCAAATTAGAAAGAAGTGAAAAATGAAGAAAACAAAGTGAAAAAGTAGAGAAGTGAAAAAAATCAAAAATCATGTGAATGGATGGGTTTTACAAGAAAAATGTGATGTCTTGGAAGCCGAATGCACTAAAGATCATTGGTCCATATAACCCGTAAAACATTTCTTTGAGCCTTCTAATCATTTTTCTTCCATAACCCATACCCATAAAACATTTCTTTGAGCCCTGTAATCATTTTTTTCCATAACCCATAACCCATTGCCACATTACAAGCCTTTAAAAGTCCACTCTAATTGACGAATGATTGTTTTCATTTTCATAATATTAATTTTGAAATAAATCATTTGCTTCTTTTAAACTTTTCTTTGTTCTAAGAAAAAATGAAAAAAGAACGAGGCCCGCTAGACGGAAAACCTGTAAAGCTAGTTTAGGCAAAAATTAGGGTACAAAAGGGGAATGAGACTTACAATGTTAATTTGTGTAGTTCACTGGAGTTCTCCTACTTATGCCCAACAGGAGTGCACATTGGGGCAATTTTGTCGAATGTAAGCTTGAGTGTGTCAAGAAATCCCACACTGGGGCATAATTTTGTAAGATCCTCTATGAGTCAAATATTTCTTTCTACACCAGTGTAGTATTCTCTCAGGGGGAATGTCTTTCACTAGAATGAGGAAGAAATCTTACAAGATCCTACATTGGCCTCACCTTTTACCCATCCTAGGAAAGAAACTTTTGCAAAGACCCTTCATGAGCCAAACTAGTTTTGTACACTAATGCATCCTTCTCCTGGGGCAATGCTTTCGACCAATACTGGGGGAAAATTTGCAAGACCCATCATGAGTGTATAGTACACCAATGTGTTGCGTTAAAAACACACTCAGAGCAAGTGTACTCTTTCGTAGAAGTAGTATAAAAGATTATCGTATCCACAGGGATTAATTAACAAGTACCAAACTAGTCAAGATTATATATTGTTTAGACGAACCAATGATTTAGTTGTAATGAAAACAAATAAAAAGAAATAAATAACAAGAATTAAAATACTAGATTTAATCGATAGAGAGAGGTCTAGGGTCACGGTTTCACTTGCAAGCTTCGATTCCCCTATGTCTAATTCCTACTTGAATTCCTTTATTTTATTTAATCACCAATCCCTTTACTAAAGCTATTAATCCGTTTGGTCATTCGTGATTAATATTCTTTTTCCTAAATTAACCCTTGTTTGGTCATGCAAGAATTTAAATTCAAGAAAAGCATAAAGAGCAAAAAGGTTGAATGATTGGAAGACTAAATTAACATTTGGTCATGCATTAATTATAGTCTCAATTATCCTATAGGTCCACCAACTAATTGCAGTACGGTCGCTGATCAACTAATTGATTATGAACATGCATAGGGTAGCTAATCCTAATTATGTGATAAAAACAATAGGACAATATTAATTGAAATAAAACTGGAATTCAAATATGAAATTAGAACATAAAAAGGTCTCTAAACATGCAAGATCCACCTAAGACCCTAGAAGAGGATTTAGCTATCCAAAATCATAAAGAACAATAAAATAGAAATTAGAGTCATGGATTACAGAGATAAAAATAACCCGGAAATTAGAGAAATTATTATTCTGAGTCTCCAGTCTCCTTTTTCTGCTCCAAAGCTCTCTCACGGTGTCAAGAACGGGTACCAAATCTTCCTCCTCCACTATGCCGGCGCTACTGTTGGTGCGTCATCTCCTCTCACGCGGCTACTGTTTCTCTTCTTTTAATTGATCCGTACGTTCCCCTTTTTAATTAATTCACACCGTATGTCTCCTTCCTTTTCTTCAATTGCCTGCCGCCTCCCTCCTCCTTATTGCCCAAGCTTTCTTTTCTTTTTAATTTCTATTGTGGGCTTCACTCTCAACAATTGGGCCATATGTTTCTTCTTTCAAATAGGCTTGACACATTTTAATTCTCCACAATTCAACAATCAGCCCATATATAAATAGGCTTAAAATTGCTTTTTTTTTATGTTTGATTCTCTCCTGTCAAATATGGAACAAATTAAGTTAATAATCTATTTAAGTGATAATTATTGTTCTAGAAATGACTGAAAAATATCTCTAAAAATACACTTATTTGGAGTTTTTCACAATGCATCCTACTCTTGGGGGTTCCTTTTACCAATACTGGGGCAGAAATATTTGCATGATCCTTGATGAGTTAGATTTTGCTTGCTACACCTAGTAGTCTTCCCTCTATGGTAAAGCTTGTTTCCAATACCTGACCAATTTCCAGCAAGCCAGCTACCACAAATAAAAGAAATCCTCAATAGCTGGAGGTTACCACTAACCTTTTTCCCTACCATCTTGTGTTGTTTTGTCTTCCCTACGCCTTCGCTTTCCAAAAACCCTCCACTTCCAAACCTTTAAAATCCAAAACAGGAAAACCAAGAAACACAAAAGTCTAGCTTGGAAATACCCACAAATCCATGCATGCTCATTAAGTAATGCTTCAAAAATAGTCAACTTGGAATCAATGATTTGATTTAGAGGGCTAATGATGATATATCTGTGAAAAAATATATATAGAAAGAGGGTCAAACTTGAAAGTGTTTTCTTTGAAGAATGAGAAGTGATCATAAAAGGAAGGAGATCTTAAAAAGCTAGCGAGGATGAGGATCACCTTCCATTTGAGAATCAGTTTCATTCGGTTCAAATGAAGCATGCACAAAAAAGAAAATGTTTTCGAAGAATCTAACTATCATGACACGTGCATCTCAATTTTAATTCAAAGATCATGCATATTTCATACATTCCATGTCATATCATGCATACATTTCATGTCCAACCATGCATCCCCTTCATGAATAGAAGCATGTGTTTTTTCAGTCGCTTTGTGAAAAAAAAAAAAATTATTCAAAGCAAGGCATCCATTGCATTTTATGTTCATTTCAGTGCTATGGTCTAGCCCTGGCATTTGACATTGCGTTTCCATGCTACGATTCAACCCTGGAAATGGTATTTTTTGTACTACGGTTCAGCCCTAGTATTGTCTTTAGTTTTGTGCTATCGGTCTCGCCCTGGCATTGTCTTTAATTCTGTGCTATCGGTCTCGCCCTGGCATAGTCTTTAATCTTTGTGCTATCGGTCTCGCCCTGGCCTTGTTTTAAATTTGGTGTTATCGGTCTCGCCCTGGCACTATCTTTCATTTTCAAGCTATCGGTCTCGCCCTGGCATTGTTTTTAATTTTCCTGCTATCAGTCTCGCCCTGGCATTGTCTTTAATTTTCCTGCTATCGGTCTCGCCCTGGCATTGTTTTAAATTTGGTGCTATTGGTCTCGCCATGGCACTGTCTTTCATCTTCATGCTATCGGTCTCGCCCTGGCATTTGTTTTTAAATTTCATGCCATCGGTCTCGCCCTGACATTGTCTTTAATTTCCATGCTATCGGTCTCGCCCTGGCATTGTCTTTAATTTTCCTGCTATCGGTCTCGCCCTGACACAGTCTTTAATTTTGTGCTATCGGTCTCACCCTGGCATTGTCTTTAATTTTCCTGTTATCGGTCTCGCCCTAACATTGTCTTTAATTCTGTGCTATCGGTCTCGCCCTGGCATTGTCTTTAATCTTCAGACTATCGGTCTCGCCCTGGCATTGTCTTTAATTTTGTGCTATCGATCTCGTCCTGGCATTGTCTTTAATTTTCATGCTATCGGTCTCGCCTTGGCATTGTCTTTAATTTTCATGCTATCGGTCTCGCCCTGGCATTGTCTTTAATTTTGTGCTATCGGTCTCGTCCTGGCATTGTCTTTAAGTTTCATGCTATCGGTCTCTCTCTGGCATTGTCTTTAATTTTCCTGCTATCGACCTCGCCCTCGCATTGTCTTTAATTTTCCTGCTATCGGTCTCGCCCTGGCATTGTCTTTAATTCTGTGCTATCGGTCTCGCCCTGGCATTGTCTTTAATCTTCATGCTATTGGTCTCGCCTTGGCATTGTCTTTTGCTATCGGTCTCGCCCTAGCGTTGTTTTTAATTTTCATGCTATCGGTCTCGCCCTGGCATTTGTTTTTAAATTTCATGCTATCGGTCTCGCCCTGGCATTGTCTTTAATTTTCATGCTATCGGTCTCGCCCTGACATTGTCTTTAATTTTCCTGCTATCAGTCTCGCCCAGGCATTGTCTTTAATTCCATGCTATCGGTCTCGCCCTGGCATTTGTTTTTAAATTTCATGCTATCGGTCTCGCCTTGGCATTGTCTTTCATTTTCATGCTATCGGTCTCGCCCTGACATTGTCTTTAATTTTCCTGCTATCAGTCTCGCCCTGACATTGTCTTTAATTCTGTGCTATCGGTCTCGCCCTGGCATTGTCTTTAATCTTCATGCTATTGGTCTCGCCCTGGCATTGTCTTTAATTTTGTGCTATCGGTCTCGCTCTGGCATTGTCTTTAATTTTCATGCTATCGGTCTCGCCCTGGCATTGACTTTAATTTTCAGGCTATCGGGGTCGCCCTGGCATTGTCTTTAAGTTTCATGCTATCGGTCTCGCCCTGGCATTGTCTTTAATTTTCCTGCTATTGGTCTCGCCTTGGCATTGTCTTTAATTCTGTGCTATCGGTCTCGCCCTGGCATTGTCTTTAATCTTCATGCTATCGGTCTCGCCCTGGCATTGTCTTTAATTTTGTGCTATCGGTCTCGCCCTGGCATTGCCTTTAATTTTCATGTTATCGGTCTCGCACTGGCATTGTGTTTAATTTTCATGCTATCGGTCTTGCCCTGGCATTGTCTTTAATTTTGTGCTATCGGTCTCGCCCTGGCATTACCTTTAATTTTTCATGCTATTGGTCTCGCCCTGGCATTATCTTTAATTTTGTGCTATCGGTCTCGCCCTGACATTGTCTTTAATTTTTGTGCTATCAGTCTCGCCCAGGCATTGTCTTTGATTTTCATGCTACTGGTTTCGCCCTGACATTGTTTTTAAATTTTGTGCTATCGGTCTTGCCCTGACATTGTTTTGAAACTTCGTGCTATCGATTAAACTCTGGCACTCTTTGTATTTCTTGTTACCCATTTAACTTTCACAGTCAAAAGACAATTGTGCATATTTCACCGATTAAAATTGAGGTTCATATCTGTACTTATTCCTTACTTTGATAAAACAAGAAAAATAGTTTTATGTATTATCTCGTAAGAAAGTAAGCACAGAGGGGCAACTGTGAACACCCAATTTTAACCGGTACATTTTTTACTTTTTCAAAAAAATCACAAAAATATGTTTTTCGCGTATATTTGATTCCTAATCCCTCGAATAGGTATTTTGTCGCTAATTTACTAATTCTGCGTTATTATTACTTTTTTTAGTGGTTAAACAAAAATTAAAAAAATATGCTAATTCAAAAAATTACAAAGTAGATTTAATTTATTTTTCATGTTACAATATCTTTAATTAAAAAACGAAAATAAAAAAATAAAATAGATAAGAAATAATACAAATTACAAAAGAAAATATAAAAAGGGGAGGTGCAATAAAAAAATTATTATTACAAAAAAGGAGTGTCCATTTACATGCATTTACATGACTTGGCCCAAGAATGCCAAAGTTACAAAAATACAAAAATAAACCAAAATACCCAAAACTGCAGCTACTTTTGAAGGTGATTTCTCTCTCTTCAGACCTCGGTTCGACGATCCGAACGGTGAAAGTGAAGATGAAAGTCTCAAGAACCTTCTGGCAAGAAACGAAAACGATCCAACGGTTAACGAATCCAGAATCGCACTTGTATGGTGGCTGGTTTGAGAAAAACGGGGTTGTTTTCTACTTTTGCGAAGGCAATTTCTCTCTCCTCAGACCTCGTTTCGACGATCCAAACGGTAAAAGTGAAGAGGGATGTCTCACGAACCTGGTGTCAAAAAAAGACGATGATCCAACGGTTAACGAATCCGGAATCACACTGTTACAATGGCTAGTTTGAGAAAAACAAGAATGGCTTTCTCTATCTTGTTTTAGTCCCACATTGTTTGGGAGAAACAAGAACCACCTAACATTTGACTATAAAAGAGGCTGAGAGGCAAAGACTTGAGGGGGGGGGGGGGGGGAGTCATTGGCAGATTAAGTGATCTTTTGGGCTAGCCTTTGCGGTCCAGACACTAAAAGTCTGTCTTTGATTATTTTGTAATTTTTTCGATTTTTCGGTTCTCAAAGAAATCCGGTTCGCAGTTGACCTGGTCAGACTGCTCGGTCCGGTTCAGCGTTCATCGCGTTCATCAGCTTGAGGTTAGTTTTGTATTTATTTATTTATATCTATTTGTTTATCACTACAAGAATTATTGATTTTTCCGGCCAGGAGTTTCCGGCGGATATGGATCCGCTGCAAATATTCCGGCGGATTCTAGGTATTTCCGGCGGATTTTATCCGCCGCAAAGTTACCGGCGGAATAATTGACCTTTGCGGCGGATTAATATTCGACTTGGCTTTTGCGGCGGATTTATTGGTTTTTGCGGCGGATTTGGGATTACAATTTTTTTTTACGAGATTTTAACAATCCGCCGGTAAGGTTATTTCCGACGGATATTTGCCAATTTTGAATTTAATAAACCGCCGCAAATGCACCTCCGTCTGCCGCAAATCCCCTAATCCGCCACAAATCCCTTAAATCCGCCGGTAACTGCCGTTTCCGGCGGATCTTGCCTTTTGACCGTTTGACTTCGTTTCTCCTATATTAACCCCTTCTCCCCTTCTTCTTTTTCACACCTCTACCAATACTCTCATTCTCTTGATACGACACTCTCTTAATACGACACTCTCTTGAGCATTGTCGGCAGCGGCTCCAATAGAGTGGCGTATGTCTCCATTTTTGTGTAAAAAAATTTCCACATTGTCCTGAACACCCCTTCATCTTTTTCGTTAAAAGTAACCCCTTTATCAGCAAAAAGCTCCTCCTCATTATTTTCACCACAAGAGACATATACGCTCATCAAACGCTCGGTATCATCCTCCAACTTAACAACCCGTACTTGCAGTTCCTCACACTTTCTATTTAGAGATTCAATCATCTTTTCAAAAGATGGTTTCTTGTGAAACTTTCTATTTTGAAAATATGGTTGAATCTCTAAATAGAAAGTTTGAGGAACTGCAAGGACGGGTTGTTAAGTTGAAGGATGATACCGAGCGTTTGATGAACGTATATGTCTCTTGTGGTGGAAATAATGAGGAGGAGCTTTTTGCTGATAAATGGGTTACTTTTAACGAAAAAGATGAAGGGGTGTTCACGACAATGTGGAAATTTCTTTACAAAGAAATGGAGACATACGCCACTCTATTGGAGCTGCTGCCGACAATGCTCAAGAGTGTGTCGTATCAAGATAATGGCGTAGGTCTCTGTCTAGGGGTAGCAGACATTAAATATATAAATGATAAAAAATAATAAAAAACCATAATACTCATAATAATACAACAACATATCCGACACTAATTAACGGTCAAGATCTTGCCGACACTAAATAGTCAATAGTGATTAGTGTCGACACTAATTAACGATCAAGATCTTGCCGACACTAAATAGTGTTGCGTGATTGTTGAATAGTCAATAGTGATTAGTGTCGATACTAATTAACGGTCAAGAACTTGGCAACACGAACTAAATAGTGAATATTGATGTTGGTTATTTGCGGCGGATATTTGGGTATTTGCGGCGGATATTGGGTATTTGCGGCGGATATTTGCGGCGGATATTGGGTATTTGCGGCGGAATGTGGGTATTTGCGGCGGATATTTTGGTGTTTTTAAAAAAAAGGCGCGGTATTTTAATTTGAACTATCCGCCGCAAATACCCAATATCCGCCGCAAATCTCCGTTAAAAAAAAACCCGCGGATATTTAATTTCAAAATCCGCCGCAAAGACTAAAAATCCGCCGCAACGGGTCTTTGCGGCGGATATTACCTTTTGACCGTTGGCTCCATTTTCCTATATATATCCATTCCCCACTTCTCATTCTTCACACTTCTAACAATCCTCTCATTCTCTTCTTAAAATTTCTTTTTTACTCTCTCCAAATTCTCTCCTTCTCTACTAAATCTCTTTTTGAAGTGTAGCGCTTCCTCCCTACGAATTGTCTTCTGCTCTCATTGAGAAATTTCTTCAAGGTATGTTTTTGATATGAGTTAATAGTTTTAGTTTTTAATTTTTTTTTAATATTCGTTTTTAAATTATTTTATAATAATATGAGTTTGTTACTAATTGTGTTGTTTTTTGTTTAGGTATTGTTTGGGTTCCTCATTTTTCCTCTCTGCTTGAGTTCAGGATAAGCTTCAAGCCAGAGCCTTCTCTTCACTACGGTTAGTTGTTAAAGTAATTAATAAAATATTACTTACTTCACTATTTTTAGTAAAATTTTGTTACAAATTTTGTTTGCAATAATAATACAAAATAATTTATATTGAAAAAACTTATTTATTAAGTTCACTTATAAATTTTATTAACATATATTGTCTTATAAAAATTGAAATTTAAAATTAAATTTGGAATTATTATTTATAATGTTTAAATTATTAGTATATAACATTATTAAAAAATTAATTGTGTTGCTTGTAATTGGTAGTTTATTGAAATATCAAAATAAAATGAGTAATATATAAATATATATATCAAAATATGAAGTAATTGATAGTTTATTTTATTTATATTGTAGTGTAGTATACGTAGTTCTTGAAAATGGATCGTAGTTGGATGTATGATCGATTGTATCCTGGAAGAACTGGTGTAAAACGACGTTTTGTAGAAGGAGTAGAAGAGTTTATTTTTTGTGCTAAGTACATTGATCATGAAGAATTTGGGCGACAAGGCGGTATTCGATGTCCGTGCTTGAAATGTTCATTTGGAGCTATAAAAAATGAACATGAAGTTAGACTTCATTTGTACAATAATGGGTTTAGGCCAAATTATTGGACATGGAGTCGTCACGGGGAAGGAGCGCCAGGGGTAGCTGCAGTTCCTGCGGTTAATGTTCCGGTTGAAGGAGTAGATCACACATCAAGTAGTTATCCAGCGACTACGACATCTGAAGGATGGGGAATAAACCCGTCGTTAGAGCTATATCAGGGAATGATATCTGACGCTGTTGGAGTAAATTTGGATTTTGAAGAACCAGATGCTGACGAAGTTCCAAATGAGGAAGCTCAAAGGTTTTACATGTATTTGAGTGAGACAAATAAACCCATATTTGAAGGATCTACAGACTCAAAATTATCAATGTGTGTTCGGTTGTTGGGTCTTAAGTCTCAATTTAATGTTGCTGAGTTGTGCATGGTATATATGACCAAAATGATGTTGGTTGCAACCCCCATTAGAGGGAGTTTACCGCAAAGTTATTATGAAGCTAAAAGAGTGGTATCGAAGCTTGGCTTAAAATCTAAAAGGATTGATTGTTGTGTGTCTGGTTGCATGCTCTATTATAACAATGAGTTTGGCATAAATAATGGAGAGTTGTCAGAATGCAAGTTGTGTGGACAACCACGCTATCGTGTCAGTAGATCAGGGATGAGCAGAGGCAAACCGGTTCCACGAAAATCAATGTTTTATCTGCCTCTTATTCCAAGGCTACAGATGATGTTTACTTCAATGGAGACCGCGGGTAAAATGACATGAACCATCAAAATAGAAATAATTCTGGTGAATTACGTCACCCATCTGATGGTGAAGCTTGGAAGCATTTTGATCGTGTTCATCCAGATTTTGCCAGTGATCCACGCAATGTTCGGCTTGGTTTGTGCTCTGATGGTTTCACACCATATATTCAAGCCTCGGCAATACCGTATTCATGTTGGCCAGTTATTGTTACCCCATACAACCTTCCTCCAGAAATGTGTATGTCCAAACCATACATGTTTTTAAATTCTATTATTCCAGGGCCAAGTAATCCAACAGCTGGTATTGACATCTATTTGCAACCTTTGATTGATGACCTAAAAAGGTTGTGGAATGGTGTTTTAACTTATGATGTGGCACGCAAACAAAATTTTGTGATGAGGGCGGCTTTGATGTGGACCATTAATGACTTCCCTGCCTATGGAATGTTGTCTGGATGGGGGACACATGGTAAGATGGCGTGTCCGATTTGCATGGTTGACACAAAGGCTTTTAGTCTTAAATACGGAGGAAAAGTTTCATGGTTTGACTCGCACCGTAGGTTCTTAGCTATGGATCACCCATTTAGAAAGCAGAAATATGCGTTCATCAAGGGAAATGTTGAAACAGCTGGACCTCCTCGTCAGTTGACACCAGAGGAAGTTTGGAATAGTGTTAGGGATATCCCTCCTGTGGAAGTCGTAGCCGGTGTTGTTTCTCGTCCAGATGGCTATGGACAATGGCACAATTGGACAAAAAAAAGTATTTTTTGGGAACTTCCCTATTGGAAAGATAATCTATTGAGACACAATCTCGATGTCATGCATATAGAGAAGAACTTTTTTGACAACATATTTAACAATGTCATGAACGTGAAAGGCAAAACGAAAGACAATGAGAAAGCTAGGAAGGATATAGATCATTTCTGTAGACGAAAAGATTTGTTGTTGGTTGAGCAAGGTACTAGGATTTTGAAACCCAAAGCCAATTATACTTTATCTACCGAACAAGCGAAAGCAGTTTATCAGTGGATAAAAGAGTTGAAAATGCCAGACGGTTATTCTTCCAATTTATCTAGATGTGCGGATGTCGATAATGGGAGGTTGCATGGGATGAAGAGTCATGATTGTCACATATTCATGGAGTGCTTACTTCCTATCGCTTTTAGTTCGTTGTCAACACACGTTTTGAATCCGCTCATTGAAATAAGTCAATACTTTAAGAATTTGTGTTCTGCAACGCTAAAAGCTGATGATCTTTCAAAAATGGAACAAGACATCCCACTTATCTTATGCAAGTTGGAGAGAGTATTTCCACCTGGTTTCTTTGATTCTATGGAGCATCTACTGGTGCATCTCGCATATGAAGCTAAACTTGGCGGACCTGTCCAATACAGATGGATGTATCCGTTTGAAAGGTCAGCTAATTTTTAATTATAATATAAGAAACAAGTTTAAAATAAAATATATGACTATTATATTAATATCATATTCTCTAGGTTCATGGGTGATTCAAAAAATCGGTGAAAAACAAAGCTAGAGTTGAAGGATCGATATGTTCTTCTTACCTACACCGTGAAACAACACATTTTTGTTCTCATTATTTCAAGAATCAGTTTGCTCCTGGAAGCAGTCGAAATGAAGTGGATACTGAATGGCGACATCCTTTGGCTTTGTCTGTCTTTTGTCTACCCGGTCGTCCATCTGGGAAGGAGTCAACTCACTGGCTAACAGATGAAGAGTTAAGTTCAGCACATGTTCATGTGTTGAAAAACTGTACTGAGGTGCAACCATTTATTGAGTATGTTCCTCAACATTAATAATCGATCTTTTAGTTAATATAAAGTAGACAAGTGTAACAATTAAATTATTTCTTTTTAGGGAGTTCTTGTCATCAGAGGCAGTACGTGAAGACCAATCTTTTGCTCATATTCATGCGCATTTTCCAATGTGGTTTAGTCAATATGTGTATTCCCTCCCACCAAATTCTACCAACCAACACTTGAGGAACATATCAGACGGTCCTCGAAGATGTGTTAAAGAATGGCACACATACTTTGTCAATGGATACAAATTTCACACCAATGAATGGACACAGGGCAGAGAGACAGTCAATAGTGGAGTGTGCATGAAGGGGGTCACTGGAGGAGGTGAAGATGTTTTTTATGGTGTGGTTCAACACATATATGAACTTCAGTACCCCCATCTAGATTTTAGTCCAAAGGTAGTGGTTTTTTATTGTAATTGGTTTGATCCGTCTGCTCGAGGAACAAAGGTGAATCCAAAGTCAAATACAGTGGACATTAAAATGAATGGTAGATATCGACCGTATGATCCGTTCGTCATTGCACAAAATGTGAGACAAGTCTATTATGTCCCTTATCCATCAATGCGGACTGATAGGCGTGGTTGGTGTGTCGCAATTAAAACAAAACCAAGAGGTCGCATTGATCAGACAAATATTGATGACACGGTGGAAGATGTGCCATATCAAATGGAAGAGATGTCTAATGTAAATGAAGTGATTCAAGTTGAACCCATTGTTCGTTTATGTGATGAGCCAAACACCGGCGATGAAGTTGTTGATGACGAAGATGCTGATGGTGAAGATGCAACAGACCACATTGGTGTATCAAGAATTCACTCCTCCGATGATGATGATTTTGAGAATGAATGGGATTCAAATTAGTTATTTGTGTTTCAATCATTTATATAATTAAGGATGTAATTTATGTTAATTTCAACAATTCTATTTTTAATGAAGGATGTTATTTTTAATGAAGGATGTTATTTGTTTGAGAATGAATGGGATTCAAATTATTTATTTTAATGAGTTTTGTATGTTTATGTTAACCTTGTTTGGTATATGTTTGTTTGTTTAAATGTATATGTCTAGATACAGATATGGCATCTCATGATGACTCAGGATCCGATCATGACGGCGCATATGTTCCTCCTCCACCTCCCGATGCCGCCAGCACTAGCAGGCGGAAGACATCTACTCGCCTAGGGCGCCGTGTTCAGCCTACGCGTGTTGTTGTTACTACTGGAGGATATTTGCCACCACCTGTGTCTGAGGATGGTGCTAGTACTAGTACTGCAGGGGGCCCATCGATTCCTGTTGGTACTAAGGGCTTATCCCCGACACATGTTGATACGGATGGGGTACGCACATTCATTGATGGGACTGATGTGATTAGGGTAACACCTGATGGGCGTATCATATTGCAGATTGTTGGCGATTCGTAAGTCTATATATATATATATATCTATATTATTATTTATTAATTTATTTTTGTTGCCCTTTATATAACTTAATTATATTTGGTGTAACAAAATTCATCTTTTTTTAATGCAGTTTTATTCCTTCGAAGGCTTCAGCTACCGCCATCACAAAAACAATCAAGGAGAATTTTACCAAGAGCTGGAAGAACTGGACGGAAGTTAGAAAAGATAAGGATGCAAATAAGAAGATGTTAAGATCATTTTTGGTAAGTTATTCGATTCTACGAAATAATTAATTTGGTGTATTATCTTATTGACTTGATTAATTAATTATTGCCTTATAATTAACAACATTATTGTAAATTTCTTAAATAGGAAAAATGTACATGGTACCCAGGGGAGCAAGCCGCAGTTGAGAGAGTGTTCCATAAGAGATGTTCTCATCGCTATTATGAATTGATGCGGAGGGCGCGCAATACGGGTACGAAGCCATCTTATATGGGAGACTCAACTTGGGCTAAGTTTAATGAGTATTGGCAGACAGATGAAGCATTTAAGAATTATTGTGAGAAAGCCAAGAAGAACCGTGCTTCTGAAAAAGGTGGCTGCACACACACGGGGGGAGTGTTAATACTGCAACGCATTACATGCGTTTGGTAAATTTATTACTTAATTTATTACTTGATTAATTAATTAATTATTTATAATAATTAAATAGTCATTTTCAATATGTGTTTTTAATTAATAATATATATATTTATGTACATATATAGGTGGAGAGGGAACAAAGGCCAATCACTTTGCCTGAGTTGCATTGCCACATGCATATGGTGGAGGAGACTGGTGAGTACGTTACAGATCGGGCGAGGCGTATTCAGGTAAAACTACTTTTACAATTATATATTAATTAATGTTTATTATTTATATATATTAATAATTAGTTATTTATTTGTTGGGTTATTTTCTTTAGGAGGGCTTCGAGGGTGGGATGGCTGAGTACCATCAGTCACAACAGAGCAGTGGGGCAGCTGTCGATCCAGTGGAGGAGGCTAGCGTAGCTCGTGATGTCTGGGAGGAGCAGTTGGTCCCCAAAAGACTAATCGTCTGGTAGGATCAGGTGGTATTGGACCGGCTGCTTTTCGAACAAGCATTATTCTGAGTCTATCAGATTCACATTCTGGATCCTCGACTGGTCGCAATTATGTTCCCAATGCTAGTGAGTTGAATGATGTTAGGCAATTGACGCAGCAACTGAGCGAGGCTCAGCGTCAGATTGTCGAGCGGTAGGAGCAAAGCGATCGGGAAATGCAAGCATCAAAGGGATCGGGAAATGCAGGCGATTCGGGAGTAGGCTAGGGTAGCTGAGGAGCACATGGAGGAGCGCTTTAAGTTATTGCAGGATGAGATGATGTCTCAGCACTCGAGGCCATCCTCATCAGCATCCTACCCGCCGCCGCCACAGCAGCATTACTACCAGCAGCAGTATGCACCCCAGTATCCCCAGCCGTATGCAACCCAATATCCCCCGTAGTATACACCGCAGTATGCGCCGCCATTCCAGCCATACCAGCAGCAGCATCAGTCACCCCGCCAGCCATACCAGCAGCCCCAACATCAATCACCCCTGATCCAGCCAAACCAGCAGTACCCCCAGCAGCGGTCACCCCCGCTGGATATTGATCTTAATGTCCAAATGTCATCGCTTAGTGCTTTACTTCAAGCTGATACATATTATAATAATGTTGATGACATTGACCGGCAGGCACCCCAGTAGCTTTAGATTATTTTATTTTTTTGTATGAATATTTTATTAATTGTATGGATATTTTTTTGGTGATAATATTTTACTGTTTTTCCCAATTTTTATTTTTTTAAATTAAAAATTAATTAGTTATTGGATTTTATTTTTTTATTAATAATTAAAAAAATTAATAAAATAATATATATTTTTAATTAAAATGATTTTTTTAAAAAAATAAATTTTATTTTTTAAAAATAATAATAATTTTTTTTTAAAAAAAATGGTACTTTGCGGCAGATTTGTGTCGTTTGCGGCGGAATTTTCAATAAAACGTTTTTTTTTAAAAATTATATTCATTTTTTTTTAAAATAAAACTGGTACTTTGCGGCGGATAACGGGAGCTTTGCGGCGGATATTGGGCGTTTTCCGGCGGATATTTTGCGGGAAAAATTTGTCCCTTTTCCGGCGGATTATCCGCCGCAAATTTGCGGTGGATTTTGCGGCGCCTCTAAATCCGCCGCAACGCGTTTGCTTCGAGCTGGCTACCGGCGGCAAAATTCCGCCGCAAAGTCCAAATATCCGCCGCAAAGTTGGCTTTTGCGGCGGATTTTGCCCGCCGCAAAGTCCTAATTTTCTTGTAGTGTATTTATTTATGTACATATTTATTGATTACTTATTTATTATTTATTTATTTATTTTTGTATATATTTATTTATTATTGAGTTTGGTCCTTTTTCGAAAATAGGGGACTAAGCCGATTGTACAGCCGGGTTAGTCTGCTTTTTAGGTTACTAATGAACCGTTACGGATCATGTCCTAAAATCCCTATTTAAAACAAACAATTTCTAAATCAAAATAAACACAAACATATTTCTTTCCATAAATCAAAAACTCCATTTTTCGAAAATAGGGGACTAAGCCGACTGTACCGACGGGTTAGTCAGCATTCTAGGATAAATAAACCGTATGGTTCAAGAGTCCTAAAATCCCTATTCAAATAAAATCAAACCAACACACATCAAATCATTTTCCAAAACTCCAAAAACTCCATTTTTATAAAATAGGGGACTAAGTCGACTGTATAGACGGGTTACTCAGCGTTCTAGGATGGATGAGCTGTACAACTCAATAATCCTAAAACCCCTATATTAAGAAATACCAACCAACAAAATTTTTCAAAAAGAACTACGTGACTTTTGAGTTCCTCATTGCACCAGAGGATAGGTAGGAGCGGGGCATCCCCGTCAAGTCAAAATTAAATTTTCTTCAAATGGTCTTATTTTATTTCATTATACATAATTACTTTTCATCAGTTTTAGGGGTATAACGATAGTTCATCACTCAATAATATTTTTGCACAACCAAATTTAGGGTAACTGTCTTAGGACAGATGTACTAGGGGTGCAGTGGAATTAGGTTTTCACCCTTCCCTTTGCATAACCGACTCCCGAATCCAACCTAGTTTACGCAGACCAAATAACATTAAACGTGGGTTTTTCTCAATTTATCCCATTAAATAAATTGGGTGACGACTCCCTTAAATAATCAATTTTTGAGCCGTCTACGTCGAGATCACGGTCACGACAGGGGATGTATAAGAATCGTCTGTATGGTACGGGGACCTTGGCTCCAAATTTGAGCTTTGAGGATGATCACTTTGACACCACCGGACCCTCTAGTAGTCGACCTCCACGTCCTTCAACTGAGACAGAGCAGCTCAGGTAGCAGATACAGGAGATGCGTGCTCAGCACCAACAGGAGATACAAGAGATGCATGCTCAACACCAGCAGGAGCAGCAGATGCAGAGTCGGACTATCTTGAGGTTTGCACGTTAGCAGGAGAAGATGTTAAAGTACTATAAGAGCTTGAAGCCAAATGCGTCTGAGTCTGAGGAGACAGAGTCTGATGATGGCCCATATTACCCATATTAGTATTATGTTGTTATTTGCTGGTTTGGAGTATTATGTTATGGATTATGTTATTGCTGTTTTGGACATGTTTAGGATTTGCCCCTCACTAATATCCCTCGCTAACTAGCGAGGGAAAATCCGTCGCTAATATTTAGCGACGGAACAAAATTTCCGTCGCTAAATATTAGCGAGGCCCTCTGTAGCAACGGATTTTTTCCGTCGATAATTCCCTCGCTAAGACAAGTTAGCGACGGATTTTTGGCCATTAGTGACGGAAAAATCCGTCGCCTATCCTGCTTTTTTTGTTGTGGTCGTTTTTGAGTTTGGTCGAGCTAGTGCACGTGGCCTTCTTATCGTGTCTCATGGAAAATTGGATGTGGTAGATCATTGAGTCTGATTCTAAGTTCAACTGGTCCAATGGACTCTCACATCTGTTGAAGCCTTTTCCTGGAAGAAGAGGCTTTTGGGGGAAGAAGCCCCTGTCTAAAGAAGAAGCATCTGGCTAGTTTGAGTCCGGTCCAAGAGTGATGCCTCTGGTACTGAGTACTTCTGGTATTATTTTAATGGAATTCTTTAATGCGCATTAATTAACAGAAGTTGTGGTACGAGGAATCAAAAGGAATGAAAGAATAAGAAGTTTCAAAGTTAGCGCCAAATTAAAAATGGATAATACTGTAACAGATATTTCAAAAAGACTTTTATACCTCTGTATAGTGTCAAAACTACACATTTGAGGTGCTAACTCAATGGTAGGAGTTTAGCCTTGTATCTTCAAGGTGCTGAGTTCGAATCCCCTCAGGGACATTTGTAAAAATGGTCATTAGTGTCACTTTGATTAATAAAATTGCCCCTTCTCCAATTTTTAAAAAAAAGTGTTAAAACTACACCCCTGTTGTAGTAGGATTAAAGCAAGCTGCAATACATCGTTTAGCTTGCCATGCATTAATTGGTTTTTGTCATTTCAAAGGAGATCTTAATGTTGAATCATAACATATATTTCTCAAGGCTGAAGGCTTCTCAAGAGCATTATATCCTACTTTTGCACAACACTACTCACGACTTTATCACGGAAGGACCGACTGAGGTCCCAACGAAAGCAATTTGCGAGGTGACTGGCTTGGGGTCCGAGGTAGAACAGAAGAACGAAAAGAGAAAGGAAATCAAATGCACCTTACAAATCAGAGTAAAAAAGTGCTCAAAGTGCATGAATGTTGGCCGGAACTGGTGATCACTGCATAAAATGAAGTCAGCGGAGACGAAGGCTCAAAGTACAGACTTTGTGAAGGATCTAGTGAGGAAGAGGGCCGCTCTTATTTATACAGAGCCAGAAGAAGCAATAGAATTGGAGTCCAACTGTCACAACCATAAAGTGTAATAATGATACTTGCACAAATAACGAGTCAACACAAACACCACCATAACTGCTTTGCCTTTTTAACGTCCTCAAAATAATTAATGGAATTATTTGGGTGTTAACCCAATTAAACCAATTTAGTATTTAACTGGTAAATTTATCGAGTGCTAAAATTATTTATTTGTTGTCATCGGATCGTTAACCGGATAATACGGACCAAGGAAGTTTTGGAATCGAAATAGGAGATTTCGATCAATATGGTAATTTGACCGCGTTACAACAAATATATTAAATAAATATATATGTGTATACGTGTGTGCATGTGAGAGGAGAAGAAAAGAAATTAAATGAAAGAAAGGGAGAAAAGAGAGAAAGAATGCGAGAGAGTTACAGAGGAGAAAAAGAGAGGAAAGGAGAGAAAAGAAGAGAGAGTGGCGTGAGGGAGAAGAGAAGAGGGAGAGAGAAGACTTCACAGAAACGACTTCCGTCCAACACGAAAAATGTTCAGCGCTACTTCCTCTTCGATTTGGTACCAATTTCGTGACGATCAGCTCACTCTCTCTCACTTGGCCATTTTTGTGTTTTGGAGGTTTTGGAGGGAAATCCGATTTGGGTTAGTTTTGAAGGTTTATGTTCGATTAGGAACGAACCCAAGGTGGATTACTCGAGTATTAAAGTTCGATTGAAAGATTGGAAGCTAGTTGGGTGATTTGGGGTTGAAAATCAAAATTGGGTTTATGTGTGAATAGTAGTTTTGGAGGTTAGGGATGATGAATAGTGCCCATGGAGGATTTCGGGGAATTCGGTATTCCGGTCAAAAGCGGTTTCGTGATCGAGTGGGAAACTTTGGAAGCGGATTGGGTGTCGCCGGAGCGGGGAGCGTTCGTGTGGCTACTCGGTGATTTCGGCTCGAACGTGGTTCACGCTTCAAGGGTGAGTTCTACTCACGTTTAGGATTTTTGTTTTTCGAATTAATTGATAAACTGTTTTATCGCTTTCGCTGGACTGGAATATTATATGATACTGTCTGATTCGTGTTAGGAATCGATTGGGGCGAGTCTCGGGTTGCGTCGCGTTAAAATGGAATTTTTGGTGATTTGAATCGAGAGATTTTGATTTAAAATCGTTATTTGGAAAATTGTCGTATTTTGATAAACTTCGATTTGATTAAGATTTTGATTGATTGTTTGATGTTGATTGGGTTTGATTATATGTGTGTGAAAACTGTTTTCAATCGGAACGAGAATCGGAATTAAGCGGAATCGCGATTTTCGGACGAAACTGCCAAAATCTGCCCTTGACAGACCCCCTGCTGTCAACCCACGCGCCACTTGCGCGCGGCGCGCCACTCGCGCGCCATTGGGCAGAACCTGCTGTCTGTTCGCGCGCCACTTGCGCGCGGCGCGCCACTCGCGCGCCAGTTGACAGAATTTCAGCAACCAAACACTGTTTTTCGTTTCGCAATAACTTTTGATCCGGGAACCCGATTGAGGTGTTCTAAGATGCGTTGGAAAGCTTATTCAGAGGCCTAACTGGATATTCTATTTTTAAGGCAAAATGAATTGTTTTCGATATTGTAAATTGCTTTGGAAAAGTGACAAACTAGAGTGCGAGAGCAAACTTAGATAGAGTTTCGAAACCGGTTTAATAATCGAATTGGTACTGCCTTGTGTTCTTGCCTTCGGTTTTTAGACTAAATATATATATGGCGTACAAGTCTAATAATCGAATTGGTACTGCTTTGTGTTCTTGCCTTCGGTTTTAGACAACATATATAAGGTATACATGGTTAAATAATCGAATTGGTACTGCTTCGTGTTCTTGCCTTCGATTATTCGACTAAAGTGTAAAGTACGATGATAGGATTACAAATCGAATTGGTATTGCTTCGTGTTCTTGCCTTCGATTTTAGACAAAATACATATGTATGTGATAACCGGTTTAATAATCGAATTGGTACTTCTTCGTGTTCTTGCCTTCGGTTTTAGACTAAATATATATATGGCATACATGTTTAATAATCGAATTGGTACTGCTTTGTGTTCTTGCCTTCGGTTTTAGACAACATATATATAAGGTACACATGTTTAATTGTCGAATTGGTACTGCTTCGTGTTCTTGCCTTCGACATTAAACAAAATATATATATATAGCGCACAGGTGTAATAATCGGATTGGTACTGCTTCGTGTTCTTGCCTCCGGTTTATTATGTCTGGGGTAGAGCCCATGTTAGGATAATAGGAAGGGGCAACTATATCCCCTCACCCTAGGCCCTTATACCCTAAACCCGAATGATTCATAATTGAACCGAGAGTGTTAGTAGGGGTCTCGGTAGAACTCACTGAGATTGTATCTCCCTGTTTATATTTTGTGGTTTTTACAGAGAAGCAGGGAAAAAGCAATGGTGAAGAAGCACCGCTAGGTGGTGTGCTTATGAAGACGGTGAAGACTTAGTTTTCATTGTTAATGTCTTTCCCTCGAGATCTTTGTATTTACGATTGTATAACTTGTACTAGTAAAAGTTGTAAAATCGTTTCCGCTATTTCTTGGTATTTGGATATTGGACTCTAGGTTATGAGCTGTTTTTATTTATGTTCAATATCTAAAACAGGAAAAAAAAATATCTCTGATTATTTTATGATGGTACACTTGGGTATTTTTACTCGATAAAAATGCCGGGGTGTTATAGTTGGTATCAGAGCAGTTCGACCTAGTCGGACTTAGTTTAGGGTTGAGTCGATTCCTTGTTAGTCCTTTTTGTAATTACACTTGTGATGCTAAGAGACATTGAGCCTGATCAACTTAATACTTAGTGCATCATAAGCGGAATTATGACTGGATGATCAAGATGCAATCCTCGACCACAATCGGAATCTTCAACCGGTACATCCTCAGGAAAGGTGACATGACGGTGGAAGAATATACCGCTAAGTTTGAGAAGTTGTCTCAGTTTTACCAAGTGGTGAAGTAAGCTTCGGATGACGAACGGAGAATGCAGAAGTATAAGACGGGCATAAGTGCTTTTATGATTTATGGTCTCAGTTCTTATACTGCTACCAATTATGTTGCCTTGGTGCAATCATCTAATGTCACCGAGGATGATCTCATAGGAAATATTAGAAAGGAAAGAAGGTAGTTGATTTATCAACTCCGAATGCAAAGTCCTAAGATAATTCCATCAAAGGAAAAGCAGATGCAATTCTTTGATTCTTCAAAGGTCAGAAGGTGTTCTAACTAAGGAAAGCCTCACAGTGGTGATTGCAAGCGAAGATCTAATCGGTGCTACTACAGTAATGTAGAGGGTCACTATGGTAAAGAGTGCCCTGCCAGGAAAAGTTCCAAGGAGTCATAAGCAGCTCCAAGGCAAGGACAAGTCAACACTTTGAATGCTTAGACAGTTACGAATGCTGACGGTATACTTAGAAGGATGGGAGTCCTATTTAATAACTCGATCAGTATGTTATAAGATTCGGGTGCAACCTATTGCTGTATATCCCGATCGCGTGTGAATCGGTTGGGATTAGCCTTATCATCGCTATCCGAGCCGATAACTATTTTAACTGCTGCTAAGGGTCGTGTCCAGACATAATCTTTGTATAGGATTGTCTACTTGTCATAGGAGGCAGAGATTTCGTTGTAGAACTTATTGGTTGCCTATGAGAAGTGTGGACACCATTTTGGGTATGAATTGGATGACTGCAAATCATGTTACAATCGACTGTGTTAATCAACTATCAGCTTCGCTTCAGAATCAGTTGAATTGTCTAAGACAAATTCTGAAGCGGTTACCCAGTTCACCTTAGACGGTCAATCCTCATTCCAAGGTGCGGAAGCACATGTTAGTATGTTATCTGCATCCACTGGAACTAGTATTAGATTTATCATCTGTACAAGTTGTGAATGACTTTTTGGATGTTCTCTGGATGTTTTTCACGATGAAGTTTCTTCTGAACCTCCAGAGCGAAAGGTAGAGTTTACCGTAGAATTGGTTCCTGGCACGGGATCAATATCCATTGTTCCCTATTGAATGTTCCTTTAGAATTAAAGGAAATGGAGTCTCAACTTGAAGAGTCGATGTTAAAGAAATTCATTCGACCGAGTGCTTCTCTAAGAAGTGCTCTGGTGTGGTTAGTCAAAAGGAAAGATGGTAGCATGAGAATGTGCATTGATTATCGACAACTTAACAAAGTGACGATCAAGAATAAATATCCCTTACCAAGGATAGACGAATTGCTTGAACAATTTGAGGCGCTGCAGTGTTTCTAAAGTTGACCTGAGGTCAGGATATCATCAAATAAAAGTTAGAGCCTTAGATATTCCGAAGAGAGCTTCCTATACTAGGTATGGACATTACGAGTTCGTAGTGATGCCCTTCGGTTTGAGTAATGCTCCAGCGGTATTCATGGATTAC
Organism: Astragalus membranaceus; assembly: GCA_039519185.1. Lineage (NCBI taxonomy): Eukaryota > Viridiplantae > Streptophyta > Magnoliopsida > Fabales > Fabaceae > Astragalus > Astragalus membranaceus. The sequence goes on along the minus strand of CM076851.1, from coordinate 81,776,267 downwards.
CTGAACCGAGTTTTCCTCAATTACCTAGATCAATTTGTAGTCGTTTTCATTGATGGTATCTCGATGTGCTCGAAGACCATTGAGGAGCATGTCCAACATCTCCGCATTGTTCTGACAGTACGCCGAGAAAATAAGTTGTACTTGAAACCTTCGAAGTTTGATTTTTGGGTGTCGGAGGTAAAGTCTTTGAGACATGTGATTTCCAAAGTCGGGAGTTTCTGTAGATCCCAGTAAGAAAGAAGCGGTGTTGAATGGGAGTGACCGACATCAGCCGCAGAGATCAAAAGTTTCTGGGACTAGCCGGTTACTATAAGAGATTTGTTAAAGGGTTCTCACAGTTATTTTTCCACTTACTCGGTTAACTCGTAAGAGTCATCCGATTACGTGGGATGCCGATTGTGAAGAATGTTTTCAAGAGTTGAAGATTTTGACTTCTGCTCCAATCCTGATTCTTCCGATCCGTCATTGGAATTTCAAATTTTCGATGACGCTTCAGGGAAGGGTTAGGATGTGTTCTAATGCAAAATCAACAAGTGGTAGCTTATGCGTCCAGGCAATTAAAGTCTCATGAGAAGAGTTATCCGACTCACGATTATGAGTTGGCAGCTATTGCCTATGCACTGAAGATTTGGAGACGTTGCCTGTATGGGTCCCGTTTCGATGTCTTTAGTGATCACAGTAGTTTAAGGTATCTGTTTGATCGGAAGGAACCGAATAGCAGGCAGAGAAGTGTGTTGAGTTTCTGGAGGATTATAAATTAGCGTTGATGTAGCATTCAAGAGAGGCCAGTGTTGTAACTGATGCACTGAGTAGGAAGTTCATCCACATGGCTGAGTTTATTGATGCATGAGATAGAATTGTTGGAGTCCTTTAGAGACTTAAATCTGAATTCAAGATCAAGGAGGAACCGGTTAGTGTTGAGCCATATGAGGATCTCTAGTTCCCTAAGGGATTCTATACGCTTGGCACAGAAAGTTGATGTGAAGCTACAATCACAAAAGGTATTTCCAGATTTTACCATGGATAGTGATGGAGTCAGTTGTTTCAACGGTAGGATCTGTACGCCCGATGATGAGAACAATAAAAGGCAAGTGTTAGAGGAAGAACACCGAAGTTTATATTCTGTACACCCTGGATCTACCAAGAGGTACAGAGATGTTAAGCAAATGTATTAGTGGCGAAGTATTAGTCTGTTAACCTCTCCGTTGTGAAAGTTGGCAATGAGATAGTATTATGAGATTCCGTTCGACAAGTCGAACGTGAATACAAATATATAAGTGAGGTAACTGCTGACCGTTTTCACGTTGCGAATGGCCATCAAAGGATTAATTGATGGATCTGCTTGTAAATGACTGAAATTTCCGGAGTGAAGCTTGGCGTGCGGTGTAATAATTTTGAAAAAATCGTTTTTGTGAAAACCCGCATGCTAAAGTTAATTTTGGGAAAGAATTAAGAGGCTAATAGGATATGATTGAGGAGGAAAATCCTAGGAGGATTACTTAGGTTGAGGGGAAGCTCTCAACGCTATTGACTAATTCGGAAAGGAGCTCTGAGTTCTGTTTGACAGTTGTTTGGAGAACAACTGAGGTGATTTTCATTACGTTCAATTTATTTGATGTCCCCGTGGTTTATTTCTACGTTTAAGATAAACGTTTCTGGTAAATCCTCATTCCATCTTTTTGAAGAGTTCTATCTCGAAATCCCAAGGGTGAGTCAGGAAGTTTCACAGATGACCTTTCCGTGACGCTTTTTCGATGTGTATGGGAACTGTTATGGATTTTTAGAGAATTTGCGGAGAACGTGTTTACACCTTTTGAGAAAATCATGTTTGTACTTATCTCTACCGTGGAGTACCAATTTGTGGATCTCATCTTCGACCTGTATCTCTATCAAGTGTCTTGTATTAAACCCTTTGATTTAGGTTAATCAAAGTTGGGGAGTAAGCGAGGATAACTGGAATGAAGCTTCGGAAGTGTTTTCGAACGCGGTGCCGAGCCTATGTAGGCGAAAGAGGAGTTTCTCGTGTTGATTCGTGACAAGGGAGTTCGGACTGTAATCTTAGAAGTGTTCTAGGGTAATGGTCGAACATGCTTGAAGATGGATGTGCCGGATTGAGAAGATTTTTCTACACTCATTCCGTTGATTCAAGATTGTGTTCCAGCAGATTTAGACCTTTCTGAGAGTGTCGATTCTCGGTTAGTCGGTTGAAAGACTTAGCGAAATTTTGAGGACAAAATTCTTTCAAGTTGGGGAGAATGTAACATCCTCAAAATAATTAATGGAATTATTTGGGTGTTAACCCAATTAAACCAATTTAGTACTTAACTGGTAAATTTATCGAGTGCTAAAATTATTTATTTGTTGTCATCGGATCGTTAACCGGATAATACGGACCAAGGAAGTTTTGGAATCGAAATAGGAGATTTCGATCAATATGGTAATTTGACCGCGTTACAACAAATATATTAAATAAATATATATGTGTATACGTGTGTGCATGTGAGAGGAGAAGAAAAGAAATCTCCACTATATTGATACAAAGAGACCACCTATGAAATTACACATTGACCCATTTGGCAAACTTGACACTTGGCTTTTTTAGGGACAAAATAGTCTTTCACTCATCAGTGAAAGTTCAATTTTCCCTCTTCTTTCAACAGTTTGACTTTCCAGAGCACTTTCAATTTATCAATTTGTTTTTCTCCCTGTTCTCTCCCTCACACTCCCTAACCTCTCTTCTTCTCACTATCGCAACCCTCACTGCTTTCCTTCACTCTGAACCAACTCTGGTTTCCCTCACTCTGAACCCTCTCTTCTTCTCCCTCTCGAAGTTCTCTCAATCCCTCACTCTGAACCCTCTCTGCTTTCCTTTCTTTCTCGCGATTCTTTCATTCGCGAACATGAAGGACCACTGTTCTTCTTCTTCCATTTCATTTTCTTTTATCCTCTGAAATTTCACTCTCCAGAAATCGAACCCCATCTTCTCACTATTCTCTCAGACCACCATTTCGCAAAACCCTAAACTTATTCACGAGAAAATCAAAAATGGAACCCCATCCATTTCGAAACCCCTCCTAAACCTTACTCTGCCAACCCTAATCTTAGCAAAACAGGTATTTCGCTGCCTAGGTTTTTCAGGAAACTGATATTTGTTTTTTGATTTTGATAGCTTTTGTGGTTTCCTCTGTTTATTTCCTCTAACTTCTGTGTTTTTTGCTCTTATTAGGTTTCGATTTTGTGAATGACACAACATTGAGGAGAGATTCAACAAAACCCTAACTCTTTCGCTTCCTAGGTTTGTCTTCAACTGATTTTCGTTTTTTGTTTTTCCTCGCTTTTGTTGTTTTTCTGAAGATTTCCTCTTATTTCTGTATTATTTGCTGTTATTAGGTTTCGATTTTGGTTGTTATAAACTCTGATACTGTTTTCCTGTTATAACCTCTGATTTTGGTTTTCGTTTCCTATTATAAGCTATGATTTTGGTTTAGTTTTTCTGTTATAACATTCTTTTTTGTTGAATCCGGCTGTTATAATAAGCATCAGTTATGGTGCATTTCATTGATTGATTGATTATCTGCACTGTCAGGTTCGATTTCTAGGTAATTACTTCCATTCTAATTATTGTGGTTTCAATATCTGTTTTCAATTCTGAAATTGGTAAAAATCAGTATTCAGTTATTTTTTGGGAATTTGTTTCTATTTTAGTTTTCACGATCTGTTTATATTTTGTGGTTTCCTCTTATTTCTGTCGCCAATATATCCGTATATTCATTTCAAAGTGGTTTCTGCATTGTCTGTTATGTTATTTCTATATCAGTATTTGTATTTCAGTTTTCAATATCTGTATTCATTTCTGAAATTTGTAAAAATCAGTATTCAGTTTTAGACTGGGCCTGTGTTTCTATATCAGTATTTCTATATGTTGTTTTCAATATCAGTCTTCAGTTTGAGATTTGGTATCTGTTTCTATTTCAGTTTTCTATATCAGTGTTCAATTCTGAAATGAGTAAAAATCACTGCAGGAATCCTGTTGAAATGGCAAGACCAATGGATGACATTATTGCTGTCAACCCTGAAAAAGAACTATAGAACCATGACTGACTCTCTGCTCCATTCATTGCTCTTCCTCTCTTAAATTCGTTTTCCCCTTTCTCATAGTTACACTGGAGTAGGACTGTGGTGAGTTTGAAAAAACTGAGTGAGGAAGGGGAACATGCGGCTGGGGTTCCGAGAGAGATGACAGAAATAGTGGGTGGGAGAGGAGCACCGAGGAGAGAGAGGAAGGGTTTACGAGGGGGAGAGAGAGAGAGAGATATTGTGATGGTGGACGATGGCGGTGGTTTCGCGGTGGTGATCGGCGGAGATACACGCCCCTCTCTCTATTAATCTCCCGATTTCACCACTTCCATCAACGTCAGCAACAACCGTAGGTCTTTAGCTTCTGTTAAGTTTGCTGTTTAGTTTCCATTGATTTCAGTTTCCATTTGTAAGGGTTAACTGGTTTTTTTGTTCTGAAAATCTGTTGTCTTTAGCTTCTGTTTATATATCTGTTAAGTTTGCTGTTTAGTTTCCATTGATTTAACTTTCCATTGATTTCAGTTTCCATTTGTAAGTGGTTTGGTGCAGCACTTACAAGTAAATAGGAAGCTGAAAAAAGGCAACATTTCCACCTCAAGAGAAGACCCATCATTGAAGGTACAAATAAATAGACTGCGTTTCTGTGAAACTCAAGTTTTGTTTGCATATCCTTTTGCTTCTACTTTATTTTTTCAGCTTCCTATTCAATTGTCTCTTTTTCTTTGTTCAATATCTTATCTATTGCTTCTTCATACCTGTTATTTTTGCTGGATTTGTTGTTGCTAGCTTTGTTTTGTTTGTGTATGATGGTAATGCTATTGCTACCTATTTAGGCCACAGTGTTTCATTCATTTGATGGTAGGTCTAATATGTTTTTTGGAGCCCTTGAGATTATATTCAGATTTTCCGTAACAATATCACCATTTTTGTTTAATGCTACTTAGGTTTCTCATGGTATGACCAAGTAGCAGTGAACTATGAGCCAATTTTGATAGACCGCTCCTTTGACTGGTCCAATTGCTGATTTTCTTAGCTTTTCTTTTTGAGAATGCATGTATATTGTCATTTTTGCTGCAATAAAATAAAGAATTATTTCCATGACCACCAGGAAAGAATACTCAAACTCTTTTAAATTACAAGATGTTGCTATGGGTACATGAATCAAACAATTCAATAATGGTGAAGTAGTGCATTATGTGAATGATTACAGATTATGTACTTGCCCATTATCAAAGCTCAAGGATGGTGCTGCCTTTGGGAGAAAAACTGCAGAAATAACACTAGCCTGTATGCGCTGAGTAGCTACCAAAGTTGTTGAGTTGTAACTCCCTTGATTATGAGGTTTGTGCAATATTCAAATGTTCAGATTATGCCTTTGTAATCACTAATCATATTTCTGTCACATTGTTCATTAATCTATTAATCCATTTTAGCCGTTTCTGTAAAAGATTTAGTTTCATTAAAAACTGAATTGTTGTGGCCAACAAAAACTCTATTAAATTTGGCTTAACTGATTTTATTCTAATTATCTTAACAAGTAACATTGCAGTAAAGTGGCTTCGGCCTAATCCTTTTCAATGTAGAATTTTTGATTTCTTGATGAGTTCATTAGTTCTACGATGTTCTGGATTAACAAGTACTATTTATTTATTTATGTATAGGATTGATTTCTGCGAGATAATTCCTTGTCACCAGGAGGCAGGATCTATGTAGGCAGGCTGCAGGCATAAAAGCTCTTTCCACTTTGAAGCTTGGTAAATCCCTTGCCTTATTTCAATAAGTAATGTGTATTTCCATTGTGAAGTTAGCTTCATCATATTCTGCCTAATTGGCCAATCATTGATTCCTTTTTCCTTAGTTTTTACAAATATCAGGTAGAAAAGTTCTTTTCTTGATATTGTGTATAGCAACAGGCCACAAATATCGATTAGCACAATATAAATGGTTTGCTAAGTCATCTTTTTCTTAAGTCATAAGATTTTATGGCACTGTTTATGTTTGATACATGTTGTCCTGAGATAGAATGGTTAATTTTGTTTTAATGTCACACATGGCTTTAAATTTGAACTACTTTTTGCTGGTGCTATTCAAAAGCCTATGCCTTCTGACACCAAACTTTCATCTCTCTTTCTCTCCACTTTTATGATTGTCTTACTTAGTCCATATGAGACTTTTCATCTTAATTACCTATACCTGAATTGAAGTGAAAAATGACAATTTATATCAAGAGAAAGAAACAAAAAGAGCGGAATGACTTTCTGTTGAATTTGAGGTTGCTAAATATCATAAGATTTCTTTCCTATTTCTTTGCACATGGAGAGGTCTATCCAAATTGGCTCATAGTTCACTGCTACTTGGTAGTAGCACCATTCGGTACTTAATACATAACATCATTAACTGAGAAATACAATTGTCATAAACTAGATGATTTTATTCACTGATTACTGATTTTAGGAAACTCTTCATTTTATTCGGTAGTCAATACTGCTCTTCATTGTGTTGCACTTTATATCACTGTTACGAAATTTTGATGTCTCTTTTGGTAGACATTTTTTTTAAAATGTAATAACTAACTTGGGTTTTTATAATTACCCCATTTTATTGTTGCTCAAATTATGGGGAATTAGGAAGGTGTGCTAATGCTATTGGCATTGATATAAAAGCTGCTGACTTTTGTAGATTCGTTGGTGGCAATTTGGTTCCAATCAATTTCAGCTTTAAGCTCAAGTCAGGTAATGATATAATCATTGAGGAGTTTATTTTGAAGGTGGAGTAAAATTTTGTTGAAATTGGTTTAGCTTATATAGTTTCATACTTTATAAAGTAAATACAACAAGTTTGTGTAACTTACCACCTCTGCATTTCCTTACTTTCATTTTACTCCATTTTCGTTTTACTCTACTTTATTATTAGATGATGACCATGTTTGTGTTCATTAATATGTTTCTTTTCTCGATATTTAGCATTTGACATGATTGTTCTCATATATGTATCTTTGTATGGTTTTTCAACTAATTTCTACTATGACTTTTGCTGATATATTTTTGCAAGTGCGCGATGGCGGCGAGAAAGGGGTCGGTGGCGGCGAAGGGGAGTGGCGATGGGGAGCTGGGACAGGGAGCCTCGACGGGGAGATGTGACGGGAAGCGGCGTGAAGTTATAAAATAAGTATCTACTCACATTTGATTGACACATCACTGTATTGATCAAATATGTTATTGATCAAGCTATGTTATTGATCAAATATGGTTGATGCTCTTGAGAAGCAAGAATATATTTCTGAGAAATTATTTTGCTTACTTTTTTTTGACAAATAAATGATTTTGGTTACATTTCAGAATTTCTGATTGTAAATATGAAATTGGTCATAAGTATGTATTTCTCATCTTAATTTTGTTTCGACCCTACAATATCATAATAACCGAGTATACAGATGCCACATAGCGCGTTAAGCCCGTGCGGATGCACGGGTCATCTACTAGTTAAATGAAAGAAAGGGAGAAAAGAGAGAAAGAATGCGAGAGAGTTACAGAGGAGAAAAAGAGAGGAAAGGAGAGAAAAGAAGAGAGAGTGGCGTGAGGGAGAAGAGAAGAGGGAGAGAGAAGACTTCACCGAAACGACTTCCGTCCAACACGAAAAATGTTCAGCGCTACTTCCTCTTCGATTTGGTACCAATTTCGTGACGATCAGCTCACTGTCTCTCACTTGGCCATTTTTGTGTTTTGGAGGTTTTGGAGGGAAATCCGATTTGGGTTAGTTTTGAAGGTTTATGTTCGATTCGGAACGAACCCAAGGTGGATTACTCGAGTATTAAAGTTCGATTGAAAGATTGGAAGCTAGTTGGGTGATTTGGGGTTGAAAATCAAAATTGGGTTTATGTGTGAATAGTAGTTTTGGAGGTTAGGGATGATGAATAGTGCCCATGGAGGATTTCGGGGAATTCGGTATTCCGGTCAAAAGCGGTTTCGTGATCGAGTGGGAAACTTTGGAAGCGGATTGGGTGTCGCCGGAGCGGGGAGCGTTCGTGTGGCTACTCGGTGATTTCGGCTCGAACGTGGTTCACGCTTCAAGGGTGAGTTCTACTCACGTTTAGGATTTTTGTTTTTCGAATTAATTGATAAACTGTTTTATCGCTTTCGCTGGACTGGAATATTATGTGATACTGTCTGATTCGGGTTAGGAATCGATTGGGGCGAGTCTCGGGTTGCGTCGCGTTAAAATGGAATTTTTGGTGATTTGATTCGAGAGATTTTGATTTAAAACCGTTATTTGGAAAATTGTCGTATTTTGATAAACTTCGATTTGATTAAGATTTTGATTGAATGTTTGATGTTGATTGGGTTTGATTATATGTGTGTGAAAACTGTTTTCAATCGGAACGAGAATCGGAATTAAGCGGAATCGCGATTTTCGGACGAAACCGCCAAAATCTGCCCTTGACAGACCCCCTGCTTTCAACCCACGCGCCACTTGCGCGCGGCGCGCCACTCGCGCGCCATTGGGCAGAACCTGCTGTCTGTTCGCGCGCCACTTGCGCGCGGCGCGCCACTCGCGCGCGAGTTGACAGAATTTCAGCAGCCAAACACTGTTTTTCGTTTCGCAATAACTTTTGATCCGGGAACCCGATTGAGGTGTTCTAAGATGCGTTGGAAAGCTTATTCAGAGGCCTAACTGGATATTCTATTTTTAAGGCAAAATGAACTGTTTTCGATATTGTAAATTGATTTGGAAAAGTGACAAACTAGAGTGCGAGAGCAAACTTAGATAGAGTTTCGAAACCGGTTTAATAATCGAATTGGTACTGCCTTGTGTTCTTGCCTTCGGTTTTTAGACTAAATATATATATGGCGTACAAGTCTAATAATCGAATTGGTACTGCTTTGTGTTCTTGCCTTCGGTTTTAGACAACATATATATAAGGTATACATGGTTAAATAATCGAATTGGTACTGCTTCGTGTTCTTGCCTTCGATTATTCGACTAAAGTGTAAAGTACGATGATAGGATTACAAATCGAATTGGTATTGCTTCGTGTTCTTGCCTTCGATTTTAGACAAAATACATATGTATGTGATAACCGGTTTAATAATCGAATTGGTACTGCTTCGTGTTCTTGCCTTCGGTTTTAGACTAAATATATATATATGGCATACATGTTTAATAATCGAATTGGTACTGCTTTGTGTTCTTGCCTTCGGTTTTAGACAACATATATATAAGGTACACATGTTTAATTGTCGAATTGGTACTGCTTCGTGTTCTTGCCTTCGACATTAAACAAAATATATATATATATATATATATATATATATATATATATATATATATATATATATATATATATATATATATATAGCGCACAGGTGTAATAATCGGATTGGTACTGCTTCGTGTTCTTGCCTCCGGTTTATTATGTCTGGGGTAGAGCCCATGTTAGGATAATAGGAAGGGGCAACTATATCCCCTCACCCTAGGCCCTTATACCCTAAACCCGAATGATTCATAATTGAACCGAGAGTGTTAGTAGGGGTCTCGGTAGAACTCACTGAGATTGTATCTCACTGTTTATATTTTGTGGTTTTTACAGAGAAGCAGGGAAAAAGCAATGGTGAAGAAGCACCGCTAGGTGGTGTGCTTATGAAGACGGTGAAGACTTAGTTTTCATTGTTAATGTCTTTCCCTCGAGATCTTTGTATTTACGATTGTATAACTTGTACTAGTAAAAGTTGTAAAATCGTTTCCGCTATTTCTTGGTATTTGGATATTGGACTCTAGGTTATGAGCTGTTTTTATTTATGTTCAATATCTAAAACAGGAAAAAAAAAATATCTCTGATTATTTTATGATGGTACACTTGGGTATTTTTACTCGATAAAAATGCCGGGGTGTTATACCTTTCCAGTCAACCAAACGGGTGAAAGGCATCATCTCTCATCAACAAATTGTGGCCAATCACCCAAAAACAACAACCGGTCATGGTTCAACCTATTGGCTGATATTAAAGCGTGGGCGATTACACAAATGCACCCTGGCGTGCTTGAGGGATCGCATGGTCTGGTCGATTTTACACCTTGAGCTAATGAAATGAATGGATTAATCTGTTGATCAACCGCTCTGGCAAGACTGGGGGAAAATCTGAGCTGACTTGAGCGCAGTGTGTGCAGGTACCACCCCCTTATCGAATCAACTCGAAGGAGCGCCATTTGGAGCAAGTCCGAGGTCACACCTCGAGCCAGCATCATCGCCCGAGACTGGCTTCTAGGATCGTTCGAATATAATTATTACGTTGAAAATTTATACATATCTCTTGGTTTGATATCTCTATATCCATGACCAATATGATGTGTCAACAATCACCCACACAATAGTCCCATACATGTGTTATTGTTGTCTTAGTTCCTACTTGATATCTAAAGATAGGTTTATGTCAGGACCAATTTGCCCACATGTTTGTAGTTGGTGACTATATATGGCCAAGATAACATGCCAAACCAGCAAAATTAAGTGACATTTTATCAATCAAATTGATGGAGAGACTCATGTATCTCTATTTGAAATTGTGAAGGGCTTAAGCCTTAAAATTTGTTAAAGACTAATCTCGACTAATCTATCCTAGTAAAAAATTGAGGGACTAATTTAGGCTTTTAATCAAAAATAAAACGGGGGAGTTTGTGTTGAAAAAAACGGGGTCTCATTGGTTGCCCCATCAAAACAATGACGTGCTTTCAACACGTCGTTGACTTGAGGACGTCTTCTAATTCATCTATCAAAAATAAATTTTAATGGCATCATTTCATTCTTCCAGATCCATCTCCTTCCCCATCTTCTATTTTGGTTTAAAAAATATCTGATTGTTAAAACCGTGTTTGGCCTGTAAATGCTATCATGCTACAAATCACTTCTTTTAACGTTGTGACCTGATGAGAAAAATTGGGCAAGGGGAAGAGCAAAAGGTGAACAACAAAAAAGATATGGACAAAAGAAAACCTTTACAGAATGAATGATGAATGAATGATTCTACATATATATGTAAGCACTAACAAGAGAACAATTTAAGCAATAAACACAGATGAATCAGAGTTCAGTTTGGCGACGTCCAGAGGGAAATGGAGCACTAAACTTAGCTGAGAAACTGGGAGGCATGTCATCATCTTCACTCTGAGCCCCACTACTGAAATTGAGAGCATAGCTGTGTTCATCATATTGAAACCTGTTCTTCTGCTGCTTCTTGCCATACCCACTTATCTTTCTAATGAATGTCTTCCACTTTGGACCTGCAATCACTTCTGAAGCCTCCTTCATCTTCCTCAACTTGCAACTCCACCAAGTATCTCCCCTTTGCTCCAGTAGGCCTTTACCTTCTTCATCGCCTTGCCAACATGTAAACCCAAAAACCCGAAAGTATTCATACCCACACCCACTAGCTTGCTGATCAATGAAATCTTCTCCTTCGTGTTCCGCTGCCTCCACCAATGGTTTCCCCTCAAACGTAGTCATATTTCTAAAGAAAGAGAATGAGGAGAAATTTTTGGAGCTAGAGCTTATGGTATTCCGTTGCGCCGGAAACTTTTATAGGTGATCATAAAATTTAGATGCAAATGTAGGAAACGACAAAGAAAATGGAGCTACAGCTGTCTTAATATATAATAATATAAAGCATATAATAAAATAAGGGAACTAGATTGTCTGAACTGGAAGCATATAAAGCATCCTATGAAGTTTGGAAATGCAACGAACTGTTTTAACTATTAATTAAGCGTTGTATTGGCAAATGGCAATTTCAATAAATTGCCATGTCCGTCGCTCAAGCCCTCAAGGCTCGAGCCACGACAATACAATTTAATATTGGAAAAATTATTAATGAAAAATGAAAATTATATAATACATTGATTCAATTTTATGATGAGCCACAACGAAAAAGAAGGATAAAGCCTACTCCAAGACTCCAACGGTACGCTAGCTGTGTCCCGCTCAGCTGTTGGTGGCTCCCACGTATTTGATAATCACAGAAATTTAATTGCCGGGGCGCTACAAGTCAAACTAAGTAGTAATGTATTGATGAAAAGAAAAAGTTTTGGTCCGTACAGTATCACCATCAATAATCACTTGAAAACTTGGAATAAAAGCAACGAAAGCAAACATGGGTAAAAGTGCAGCTACTCTTTATAATGTCCATTTTTTACAACCACTGTAAAAAATTCAAACTATGAACATCTTTTCAATTCATTCTATGTTCTAGTAATGTATTGAACTCAGAGTCAGAGCAAGATGAAAAATGAATTGTTCATTGACTGAATGAATGAGAGTACAAGTGAAGTCTAGTTCATATACATTTTGATCAAAGCAGATAAACTAAATCTAACTGAATTACAACAACCTAACTATCTTCTAACCAATTAACTATAGATGAGTTAACTAACTAACTAAGGTTAACTATACACAGTTAAGTAAATACAAACTAATGTGAGTGAGATAACCTTAATACCCCCCCTCAAGTTGGGAGGTACATATTGTGGACGTGGATAACAAGCTGGAAAATAATGTAGTTGTGACCGGTTTTGTAAGTAGATTTGCAAGTTGGTGAGTGGTCTTCACATGAACCAGCCGGATGACATTGGCCAAAACTTTCTCCCGAATGAAGTGGCAATCAATTTCTATGTACTTGGAGCGTTCATGGAAGGTAGGGTTAGAGGCTAGGTGTATTGCTGATTGACTATCAGAAAAAACCAAAGCAGGTCCAGGTTGTATTTCAAAGTCACGAAGGAGATTTTGAAGCTATTGTATTTCACTGGCAACACTAGACAGAGCACGATACTCTGCTTCAGCTAACGAGCGTGAGACCACTTGATACTTCTTTGACTTCCAAGATACAAGGGAGTCACCTAGGAAAACACAGTGACCTGTAGTGCTGCGCCGAGTATCAGGATAGCTTCCCCAGTCACTATCAGCATAGGCTTTAATGGCCAGAGAGGATGTTGCTGAGAAGAATAACCCAGTGCCTGGAGTACCTTTGAGGTATCTGAGGAGATGATGAGCAGCATCAAGATGAGCAGTGGTTGGTTTAGACATGTGTTGACTCAGTTTGTTGACAGTGAAACATATGTCAGGTCTTGTGACAGTGAGGTATAGAAGTCTGCCAACGAGTCTTCTATATGGAGAGCTGTCTGAGAGGGGATCCCCATCAGTGGAACTTAGCTTCAAATTAGGATCCATTGGTAAATTGGCAGGCTTACTATCAATGAATCCAGTATCAGAGAGAAGAGACAGTGTGTATTTCCTCTGAGAAAGAGAAATGCCATCAGTAGCTTTGGCAATTTCCAATACCAAGGAAATATCCGAGAGAACCCAGAATTTTGAGCTTGAACATAGACTGTAGTTTCTGTTGAATTTGATGAAGTCTGGTGGGAGAAGGGCCAGCAACAATTATGTCATCAACATACACAAGTATAGCTACATACTGTTCTCCAGTTCCAACAGTGAACAAACTATAGTCATTTTTGGACTGTGTGAATCCACATTGAACAAGGGAAGCAGTGAATTTGGTAAACCATTGTCTAGAAGCCTATCTCAGACCATAGATGGACTTGTTTAGTTTACATACCAGCTGCTCCCCCTTAAGCTTATATCCCAAAGGCATGTCCATATAAACCTCTTCTAAAAGGTCGCCATTGAGAAATGCATTATTAATGTCAAGTTGGAGCAATTGCCAACCTTTGATAGCAGCTAGAGCAACATGGACTCTTACTGTAGTCAACTTTGCTACAGGAGAAAAAGTGTCCTTAAAATCAATTCCTGCCTGCTGTGTATACCCCTTTGCCACCAAACGGGCTTTGTGTTTATCAAGTGATCCATCAGGATTGGTCTTAACCTTGTAAACCCATTTACAACCTATGGTGTGTTTACCCTTAGGTAGGGGCACAAGAGACCAAGTATTGTTGAGTTCTAATGCCTCAAGTTCAAGATGCATGGCCTTTTGCCACTCAGGATGTTTGACAGCTTGGTGGTAAAACTGTGGTTCATAAAACGAGGAAATTTGGTTGATGAAGGCAGCATAGGGTTCAGTGAGTTTAGCATGTGAGAGATATTGCTGAATGGGATATTGGGAGACATTGTGACACTGATATTGGCTAAGATAAGAGGGAGGGTTAGGGGTCCTAGTGGATCTTCTAAGAGGTGTGGCAATGACAAGTGAAGGTGGGTTGTCAACTACAGATTGAGGTTGAGGTTCCTCATTTGGTGGTTGGACTGTGGTAGTGTCTGGGGAATTTTGGGTGGTAATGGGTATTAACACAGGTTCTGACGTGATATCAGGGAGAGGTTTGGGGAGGACCAGGTCTGGGAAAAGATCAGGCATTTGGTCATTGTGAGGTAGATTGTGAAAAGGGAATGTGTTTTCATGGAAAACAACATCTCTAGATATGAAGAAGGTCCTGGTTTGTAAGTTGTACAGTTTGTAGCCCTTATAACCTATATCGTAACCTACAAACATAGATGGTATGGCTCTAGGGGTGAGCTTGTCACGATTAGATGGAAGGGTGGAAGAATAGACTAGACATCCAAATACCTTAAGGGAACTAAGGTCAGGTTCTTTAGAAAAAAGTAGCTGATATGGGGTTTTGCCCTTAAGTAAGGGAGAGGGAGTCCTATTAATGAGGAAAACAGCTGCCGTGAGACATTCACCCCAGAATGAAGTAGGTGACCTAGATTGAAAGTAAAGAGCTCTAGTTACATTTAGTAGGTGTTGGTGTTTTCGTTCTACTAAAGAGTTTTGTTGTGGTCTCTCAACACAGCTAAACTGATGTAGGGTGCCTTTAGCTGTCAAAAATTCTTTCAATGCTAGTTCTTTAGCATTATCTGTCCTGATTGCTTTAATGCTGGTTTGAAATTGGGTTTCAACCAAAGCAAAAAATTGTTGAATATATGCAGTAGCTTCTGATTTATGTTGCAATAGAAAAATCCATGTAAAACGTGAAAAATCATCTACTATTGTGAGAAAATATCTTTTGTGATCATGTGTTGGTGCATGATATGGGCCCCAAATGTCACAGTAAATGAGATTAAACATTGAATCAGACAAATGATTAAAAGACTGAAAAGACAAGCGTTTTTGTTTTGATAAGGGACAAATTGTACAAGAATTCTGTATATCACAATTTGAAACATCAAGACCTAGAGTTTTGTTAAGACTCAGCAAACATTTATTTGACAAATGGCCTAAACGCGAATGCCATAATTGGAAAGACTGATTTGAAGAAACAGAATTACAGATATTTGAAACAAAATGCAAAGGAGTTTCAGATTGCCAAGTATTGAGAGAAGAATGGTGTTGATGAGCTTTAAAGAGATAGAGGCCTTTAGAAAGCTCACTGTTCCCAATCAACTTCATTTGACTGAGTTCCTGCATAAAGTAACGATTTCCTATCAAGAACATTGAGATATTTGATGTTGTTAATAGGGAACCAACTGAAAGTAAGTTGACTGAGAAACTCAGAATGTAGAGAACATTATGTAAGATAATGCCATTTCCTAGAGAAACTAAACCTATGGAATGCACAGGAACAATGGATTTATTTGGCAAGGTGACAAAATGATTTTGTACAGGTTTGCTAAACAAGAAATTATGCAGTGTATATGCAATGTGACAAGTTGTACCAGTATCAATGATCCAGAATTCAGGCTCAAAAGATGATTTCAAATAATTTGCAGATTGAAGATTCAAGCATACATTAAAGATTTTACCTGATGCCTCAGTGGTGGTAGTGGTGTCTGAGTTAGGGTTGGCTACCTGTGCCATCTGAGAAGAGAGGAGTGCCATCAACATCTGACATTGATCATTAGTGAAGGTGGTGTTCTGAGGGGGAGCACTAGGAGCAGAGACTTGATGTGCAGATGCAGTGTTGGTAGCAGCTCCATTGGTGGTCTTTCCTCTACCATAGCCCGGTGGATATCCATGAATTTTGTAGCATTTGTCAACCGTGTGTCCAAGAAGACCGCAATGTGTGCAAACAGGGCGATCTTTTTTGGTGGAAACCGGTTTAGGAGTGTTCTTAGTGTGATAAGCTTTGACAGCAAAGACAATTTGGGATTCCAGAGTTGGATTACCCTTGGAACTAAGCTCACGATGCTTCTCATCTTGAAGAACAAGGAAAATTTTTTTGGTGATTGCGGGAATGGGATCCATTGTAAGAATCAGTCCTCTTACATGAGAAAAACCATCAGATATCCCCATAAGAAACACCATAACGTATTCAGGTTCAGTTTCAGCAAGTAGAGGATTCACACCGCCACAATTGCAGGTGTTTTCAGCCTTGAATTCTTGAAATTCTTCCCAAAGAGACTTCAATTTAGTGTAGTATTGAATAACAGAGAGATTACCTTGGGTAAGACTGTTGATTTCCTTGCGGAGTTGATAGATGCGAAGTCCGTTAACTTGTTGGAATCGTTTCTTGAGATCGTTCCAGATATCCAAAGCGGAGTTAGCATAGACGATGGAAGTGACGATATCTTTGGAAACAACATTGAGAAGCCAAGAACAAACAATATTGTCGTTCCGCTTCCACGCTGTTTTGGATTTGGAGTCGCCATCTTCAGGAAAGGGAAAAGATCCGTCGACATAACCATACTTGTTCTTCCTTTTCAGAGCGAATCGCATCGAACGGTACCAAGAATTTTAGTTGTCACCAGTGAGGGTTTGCGTAACAAGCACCAAGCCTGGATGATCGTTGGAGTGAAGGTAAAGAGGATCAGATACATTGTCATGATTTTCGTTAGGGTTTGCCATTGAAACGATGCAAAACGATTGACGAAGAGAAACGAGGAAAATCGAAGCACAGAAATGAAGAATTTCTGGAAAGGAACGATCAAGAAACACGATTGAAAGGTTTTCGAAACAAGAATTGAAGAATCGAAAACAAATCGTGAGGAAATCAAACGAGATTGACGAACGAAAGGATGAATTAGGTTGCGCAAGTATGAAGAATTCCTACCGATACCATATTGAACTCAGAGTCAGAGAAAGATGAAAAATGAATTGTTCATTGACCGAATGAATGAGAGTACAAGTGAAGTCTAGTTCATATACATTCTGATCAAAGCAGATAAACTAAATCTAACTGAATTACAACAACCTAACAATCTTGTAACCAACTAACTATAGATGAGTTAACTAACTAACTAAGGTTAAGTATACACAGTTAAGTAAATACAAACTAATGTGAGTGAGATAACCTTAATATAATGACTAGACATACAACGGCGAGGTTTGGGCATAATAATACAAATAGGCTGTAGTGCTAGACGAGTTGACACTTATTAACAACCATACCTTGTGACACTTACAAACCTTCCCTAAGGCAACACATTGAGCTGCCATATGCATGAAAAACACACAGCATGCAGTTGTGTAGGAGATTATTTCTGCACTTAATTCTCTGAGGATGAAGCAGGTTGCTGCTATTGATTTTGTCCTTTGGGAGAGATCTTGGCTGCCATGGAACGTAATTCATTGGCAATCTCAGTAAAGGTCGGTCTTTCTGACCAGCACCTCTCCATCAGCACTCTCCATTCTGGATCACAAGATTCTGGAACTGGAGGCCGCAAAGTGTTGTTCACAATACCACCTGAATTATGTTTGGGAAAAACTAACAGCTAGTGATTCAGACTCTAATATATGGATTCAACATTTGGGTTACCTATAAATATAATAGCCCTGGACTGGGCCAAAGAATTAGAGCTCGGCCCAACGTAAGGTTAACCGAACTCATGCGCACACGAGAAGTTAACTGCCAAGGAGTTACCAAGGACAGGTCACAGGAAGGAGAAGACGTGGGAACTCATGTGACTAGAGTGGGGGTAACCGCTGAGAACCGACCTCCAAAGAGAACCGCCGAGAAGCCTTGGAGAACTATATATAGAACTCTAGGCCAGAGAAGAGGGGACGGCCATTCTTTCTTTTCTTCATACTTGTAATAACCGACTTGATCATAAATATCCTAGAACATTTGGCGCCCACCGTGGGGCCCGGTAAATCTAATCCCGGCCACACCTTCATTTTTTCCCCCAGCCATGGTAACTACCCGTCGCGGACGCCGGCGTCAACCGCCGCTCCCCCCCCCTCGCGGAACTCAAGCTTTGCAAGCCGAACCACATACACCGAATCCCGCCACACCGGAGACAATTCAAGTACCAGTTACTCAAGCAGCCAACGCTGCAACCACCCAAACAGTTACTGAAGAACAACAAGCAATTCTTCAACCAAATCAGGCTGCGATACCTGAGCACCCATTCATGGTTGGCGTCAACGCAGTCCTTGATGAACTACGGAAGCAGAACCAATCCCTGCAACAGCAAGTTGATGACATGAAGCAAGAAAGAGACCCTAACTCGCTTGATAGAGTCCAACTGGAAAAACCCCAACCATTCACAGATGCCATAATGAACGACTTAGTTCCCCAGAATTTCAAGCCGCCACCCTTGGAACCATATGATGGTCGCCGAGATCCTCAGGAACACCTAACCGCATTTGACACCCAGATGGCCATCATTGGAGCGCATGAAACGCTCAAGTGTAAACTTTTCTCCGGTACCATGAAAGACGCGGCGCTACGATGGTTCATGAGCCTTCCTCGGCAGTTCGTTGTTTCTTACGCCGACTTCACCAAGAAGTTCCTCAGACATTTTTCAGATAGAAGACACAAAAAGACCTCCACTGCTACACTGTTCAACACCCGGCAACGCCCAACCGAAACTCTCCGTGAATACCTGGGAAGATTCAGTGACATCACCGTCGACGTAGAACACCCTGATCAGAGGCAATTTGCAGACGCGTTCACGAACGGTTTGCGTGGAGGACAGTTCAACGAGTCACTCGCAAACAGGCCTGCAACCAATATGCAAGAGATCTTAGCCCGAGCAGAGGCCTACATGAAAGGAGAAGAAAGTAATGCCGAGAAGCGGCACCGGGATGAGCGCGAAAGGCAGCCCGATAAAGGATACGAACGTCGCAGCAGATATGACGACTATAACCGAAGTGTTTCTCAACGGCGCGATCCTCTGCCACCACCTCGGAGAAGATCCCCACCTCCTCGGCGAAGCAGCCCTGTCAGAGGAACCTTAACACCTCTGAACCAGAGGCGTGCGACGATTTTGAAAGAGGTCCTGCACACAAGGTTAATCCCTGAATTAGCCCCAGCAAGAAGAGTCCTAGGCAGAGACAGTGATAGTTGGTGCGAATACCACCGAGGTCGAGGACATGATACCGAGAACTGCTTTGCCCTAAAAAACGAAATCGAGAAGCTGATCCGACGTGGCTTATTGAAGCAATATGTGAAAGACGACCCAGGAAACTCACGTACCAGAACACCGGAGCAACCGAAGCCCAAGTTGCAGTCTCAAGTGGTAACGTTGGCAGAGCATGCAGAGGAAGTTCCACCAGTGCAACACACTCTCAACACCATTTCCGGAGGATTCGCGGGAGGAGGAGAAACAAGCTCGGCGCGACGCAGATATGTACGCCAGGTCATGCACATCAGCAGTTCATCTGATAGTTCCACGACATCCAACATTCCTGATCTCACCTTCTCTCCCAAGGACTTCGCAGGAATCTCCCCACACGAAGATGATCCCCTGGTTATAGTAGTTCAAGTCCTCAACTACAATGTCAGACGAGTACTGATTGACCCCGGATCCTCAGCAGACATCATCTACTGGGAAGCTTTCAGAGGTATGAACTTATCTAATGACCACTTGCAACCTTACCACGGTACACTAGTTGGTTTTTCAGGAGAACAGGTGCAGATAAAAGGATACATTACCCTCCGCACCACATTTGGCGTGGGCCACAATGCCAAAACAATCAAGGTCAGATACTTGGTGATTGATGCTGAGTCGTCTTATAATATTATAATGGGAAGGCCAGCGCTCAATATCCTCGGCGCCGCCTTGTCAACCCGATATCTCACAATGAAGTATCCCTTTGACGATGGACGAGTTGGAGTCCTTAAAGCAGACCAGGAGGCAGCACGAAAATGTTACTTAGAAAGCCTGAAAACGAAGAAGAAAAACACTGTAGACTCGACGGTAAAGGCCACATCTTTCAACATTAATTTTGCTGACTTAGACCCCAGGGAAGACTTCAGTGATCAGCGATTGAAACCAACAGAAGATCTCAAGCAAATTCAGATCGGTTCAAATCCTGAACAGACGACAAACATTGGAGGTGCCCTCCGAGTAGACGAAGAGGTAGCAATAGTTGAGCTGCTAAGAAAGAATATTGATCTCTTCGCGTGGACCCCAGCAGATATGCCTGGGATTGACCCCTCCTTCATTTGTCACAAGCTGTCATTAGTTCCAGCTGCCAAGCCGGTCTCACAAAGAAAGAGGAAGCTCGGACCTGAGCGCAAAGTAGCGGTCGCAGAGGAAACCCAAAAATTACTTGAAGCCGGTTTCATTGCAGAAATTCAATACCCAACTTGGCTCTCCAATGTGGTGCTGGTGAAGAAGTCTAATGGAAAGTGGCGTATGTGCGTGGATTTCACGGACCTGAACGCTGCCTGCCCAAAAGACCCCTACCCTCTGCCCATCATTGATGCACTGATAGATGGGGCCTCCGGATATCGCGTTCTAAGCTTCATGGACGCATATTCCGGCTACAATCAGATCAAAATGGACCCAGAAGATGCCGATAAAACAACATTCATGACTGACACCTGCAACTATCACTACACTGTCATGCCATTTGGCCTCAAAAACGCAGGTGCGACATACCAGCGTCTAATGGACAGCGTGTTCCGGGGCCAAATCGGAAGAAATCTAGAGGTGTACGTCGACGACATGGTGGTCAAGACCGAGGAAAATCATAGTCATGTCACAGACTTAGAAGAAACCTTCAATTCCCTCAGAAAACATGAAATGCGGCTCAACCCGGCAAAGTGCTCCTTCGGAGTACAAGCTGGAAAATTCCTGGGATTCATGTTGACCAATAGAGGCATAGAAGCGAATCCTGACAAGTGCAGAGCAATACTGGAGATGCCAAGCCCATCAAATCCCAAAGAAGTTCAGCAACTAACGGGACGCCTGGCAGCTTTATCACGCTTCCTATCTTGCGCAGGTGAAAACATCTTTATAAATGTTTCACTCCCTCAACCAAATCCCATTGACAATGCAAATTCGCAACATGACTTACTACTTTTTTCTCATACTGTCTCCATTTTTTGTAATTAACTATGAGCAGGTGACAAAGCTTTCCATTTCTTCGCTTCTTTGAAGAAAAAGGGCTGTTTCGACTGGACAGCTGAATGTCAAGAAGCTTTTCAAGCGATTAAAACGTTCTTATCCTCTCCTCCCATCCTGGTGAAACCAAAAGTTGGAGCGCCATTATTGCTTTACTTAGCAATTTCAGAAAGAGCCATGAGTTCAGTCTTAGTATCTGAAGACGGGAAGCAACAAAGACCAATATATTTCTGCAGCAAAGTGTTCAAAGGAGCCGAGGTCCGATACCAGAAAATAGAGAAGTTAGCTCTAGCTTTAATCACTTCGGCACGTCGACTCCGACCTTACTTCCAAAGTCACCAGATAATTGTGAAGACAGACCATCCTATCAAGCAGGTTTTACGTAAGCCGGATCTTGCAGGTAGAATGGTTGCCTGGTCAGTCGAACTTTCTGAATACGACGTTGTCTTTCACCCAAGAGATGGCATAAAAGCTCAGGTCCTAGCAGATTTTGTTGTGGAATTGACACCACCATCATTAGAACCAGGCGTTTCTCCCTGGACCCTCTCGGTAGATGGAGCATCAAACTTAAAAGGAAGTGGCGCAGGTATCACACTTGAAAGCCCTGAGGGCCTCCTCATTGAACAATCATTAAGATTCGACTTCAAAGCTAGTAACAATCAAGCAGAATATGAAGCTCTAATCGCAGGAATGAATCTTGCAAAGGAGGTCGGAGTCCAACATCTCAAAGTACAAAGCGACTCCCAACTCGTAACTTCCCAGTTTTCTGGCCAATTTCAAACAAGGGATCCACAACTCGGTAAGTACCTCAAGAAAGTTAAACTACTCTCTGCCAGTTTCCCCTCCTTCGAATTGCTATACGTCCCCAGAGAGCAGAACATCCGAGCTGATATCCTATCCAAGTTGGCAAGCACAAAGAAGCCTGGCAACAATCACACTGTGATTCAGGAGACACTCCCACTGCCAAGCATTGAAACAAAAGAGGTCCATTCAGTAGAACTGTCAACCAACTGGACTACTCCAATCATAGCCTTTCTGCAGCACGACATCCTGCCTCACGAGGAAACCGAGGCCAAAAAGATGCGGCGCAACGCGGCAAAGTATGTCATCCTCGCAGGCAAGCTATATAGAAGGGGCTTTGCAGCACCACTCCTACGCTGTCTGACACCCACTGAAACCGAATACGTGATGAAGGAGATCCATGAGGGCATATGCGGCAGCCACATCGGGGGACGATCATTGTCAAATAAGGTCATAAGAGCAGGATATTACTGGCCCCAGCTGGACAAGGACTGTGTAAATTTTGTGAAGAAATGCGATAAATGCCAACGGCATGCCGACCTTCACCATGCTCCTGCAACAACGCTGCAATCAATCACAACCCCTTGGCCTTTCTACAAATGGGGGGCTGACATCTTGGGCCCATTCCCAGTAGGACCCGGACAGGTGAAATTCTTGCTCGTTGCCGTCGAATACTTCTCCAAATGGATAGAAGCGGAGCCTGTAGCAACCATCACAGCAGCTCGGGTCAAGAAATTCTATTGGAAGAATATTATCTGCAGATTCGGTATGCCAGCAGAAATAGTGTCAGATAATGGTACACAATTTGCCAGCTCCCTTGTCACAGACTTTTGCGCTGGACTTGGAATCAAGAACAAGTTCACGTCGGTAGAGCATCCTCAGGCAAATGGCCAAGCTGAGTCAGCAAATAAAGTCATACTATCTGGTCTGAAAAAGAAGCTTGATGAACACAAAGGGGCCTGGGCAGATCAATTATGCCAAGTGCTTTGGTCATATCACACAACTCCCCACTCTTCAACTGGTGAAACCCCTTTTAAGCTTACATATGGTGCAGATGCTATGATACCTGTAGAGTTGGGTGAGCCTAGCTTCAGGCGAGAGAACACAAGGGAGGACACGAACACAATCAACATGGTAGTAAACCTAGACCTCCTGGAGGAAATCAGAGAAGCCGCTCATCTACGAGAATACGCAGTAAAGCAACGCGTAGCTCGGAAATATGATTCTAAGGTCCTCCCTCGTGAGATGAAGCAAGGCGACCTCGTTCTAAGGAAAGTTTCGGGAACGGATGCAAAAGGAAAACTTTCACCTAACTGGGAAGGTCCATATAAGATCCGGGAAAAGTTAAGTGCCGGAGCCTACAAATTAGAAACGCTAACAGGACACCCCATACCGAGGAGTTGGAACTCGGCAAATCTCCGCTTCTACTTCAGTTAAGCTCTTTCAAGTCATTTCAGTAACAATAAGGGTGCACTCTTTTCTCCCACTGGGAGTTTTTAATGAGGCACCCCCTGTTTTTTCCCTTCCATGTACTCATTTCCTGTTTTTTACACTAGACAAAAGTTGATTATGTATGTACTCAGAAAGATGCGCAGACATTATAGCATCAACGAATAAAAACTTGGCAAGTACTCTTTTCTCCCACCGGGAGTTTTTAACGAGACTTACCAGTTAAAAAAGTGGTGTCAAAATTTCTTACACTTTTTTACTACTAAATCTTTGCTGGGAACAAATCGATACAGCTCGGTTAAAACAGAGCGAAACAATTTACAACTCACCTCTGCAAAACTTCTAACCGAAGTCATTTCAAAACACTTCGGCAAAGATCAAGACAAGTGATTTGTTCAAAATCCCATACAACAATGGTTGGAGATCCATAACCTAACAAATATAAAGGTTAAACCAATCTGGGATGATGTAGGGTTAAAACTCTTAAGAGAAAGAGATACTCCCTCTTGCCGAAATAAGGTAAGAAAAAAAGCAACTACTGGAATGAATAGATGGATCAAGTTCTACTCCATAGTTGCTCCTCGTAGTCCTCGTAAACTCGAGGGTCACCCACGGAAGTCCTTATAAACTAAAACAACTCGATCAAGCTACTATTTACTGGCATATTCAAAAACGCGGCGAAGCCTCTATAAACTTTATAAATACATAAAGTGTTCATACAACCAGACGGTTTCGCGAAATTAGAACGGAACTGAAAGAAATAGCGAAAAGATAAACTTCATTCATAACCTGATGGTACAAAAGTAACATACAACAAAATAACAAGGAAAACCGAGGAGAGAAAAGTAGATTAAAAAACTTCATCGACTCCCTTCATCTCAACATCCTCTTCCTCAGGCGATGGCAGCAACACCAATTTGCCGTCCACAACCTCCTTCAGTGGATCAAGTCCACTCACATCTAAAGTGGGGTAGAGCGCCAAGGCTTGGCCTTTAGCCTTCTCAAAACCCTTCAAGAGAGCTACAGCATTTTCAATGTGCAATTCCTCGATCTCGGCCTCCTTGGCAACACGCAACTCCAATAGTTGAGATTTCACCTCAGCCAAAGACACCGTAAGTCCGGTATTTTCAGCCCTCAACCCAGCAATAGTAGACTCATGAGAAGAAACCTTGTCTTCTTGCTCCTGCAGAGTAGTTCGAACTTCCTTTATCTTGGCCTCCCACTGAGCCTCTGTCTCCTCGAGCTGCTTACGCACGAACCTTTCCTTTTCCTCAGACAACTTTATCTGCTCAGCTAACTTGGATTTCAACGCTTCATTTTCCTCCACTAACTTGGCATGAGCAGCAACAGCCTTCTCGGCAGCTTCGGCATCTTTGCGCCCTTGACGCTCTCGACTCCTAAGTCTGACGAACTCGTCGCACACCACATGACCAAGGGCCGCAGATTTCAACGCATAAGACTGCATCGCCAAGAAAGCCTGTTCCACCCCCAAACCCCGGATGCGATCACCATCATCAGCAGTAGTAATATGTTCCCTCACAAAGTGCTTCAAAGGGAAACGCTTGTCCCACAAGGACGCGATCTCCCCCTGACCCTCAAAATCCTGCAGAAACTCCATCCAAGAAATCTCGCCCTCGGAACTCTTGAACTTCTTCTTAGAAGGAGAACCTTCCCGCATAAAAGGTCGCTTGGCAGGAGTTGGAATCGCAGCAGCAGTTTTTTCAGTCTCTTTCACAACGGCACCCCCTTTATCCTCCTTCAACACCTCAGAAGAATCTCCAGAAATAGCTTTCAAAGGGACAGCCGCGATGGGAGTAGTGTCGAGACTCATTCCAACAATAGTCGTTCGCCCAGTATTCTTAGCAATCTTCACCAAGCCTTTGTCCGAGCTCTCCGTCGCAGAAGTCCCACCCTGACTTTGGGCATTCAGTTTCTCCTTCGCTAACCTCTCTTGGGCCTTCTTGATGTAATTTTTGATGTCCTTCTCCTTCAAACCCATCCTAACTGCACGGCGAAATAAAAGGAAACATTAGAAGCGGTTACAAAATATCAAAAAGAAGGCGAGAAGAAAAACTTACTCAATAAATCCTGAAGACTTTTGTCATCCCCCTCCAGACTAATCACCTCCTTACAAGTCATAGTATACAACCTTTGCAGCATTGCTGCGTCCTCAAGAAGCTCGGTACTTAAGTCATCCAAGATGACTCCAGTCACACCAAACACCTCACTCTGCCAATACAAAGGGAAGTGGGGCGCCCCTGTCTTGTTTATGAGGAGCTCGGGAAAGGAAGGAGGAGCTCGAACTCGGAAGAACTTCGCCTTAAAATTTTTGTATGAAGTAGTGAATAGACTAAAAAGGGGGCGAGGAGAATGGCTATGAAAAGATATCCACTTTCCCAAACCTTCACCCTTAGTTCGAAAAAACTGAAAGAACACCCCTACATTCGGAGTCATACCCAAAGCTCCACAGATTATCTCATAAGCGCGTATAAACCCCCAGCTATTCGGGTGAAGCTGCGTTGGAGCAACGTTGAGGAGCTGCAGCACGTGGTTTTCAAAGCGAGTGAAGGGCATTTTCACCTTCAAGTCTTCAAAAAGACAGGCGTACATATAAGTACTCTCTTCCACCACTCCTTTAGGCCGCATCATACATACTGGCTCGTTGGGCCTACAACACTCCAGAATCACATCTTCTTCATTTCCAGTAGAGGACACGGCGTTCTTTTGCCGAAAAGCTATTAAATCTCCTGGCTTGGTAAACATGGTGAATAAATCCCACGCTTCAAAGTTAGGAACGGACTCGATGCTCTGTTCTGATGCCATCAGCACCTTGATTTCACGCACAGGAGTAGAAGGAAGAGCCAAGAGCCCCACCTCTTCTCGCCTAAAATCTGAAAGGGCCACAGTGTTTTCGAAATGAATCTTGGTCCCTGGGAAAAGAGGAGAAGCAAAGTCAGCGTCCTCACCATCTGAAAAACCAGAATCTGAAGAGCTAAAGTCAGGGAGACTTGAGAGGGTCTCGGAAATGGATGATTCGAGGCGCCTCCACTTCTCCTTTATCCTTTCCCAACGAGGACGAGATTCATCCAAAATCACTCGATACGCTGAAGGTACCTCACTCACCTCATTTCCGCTCTCATCAACTTCCCAAATTTCCACCATTTTAACTAAGGTACAAGAGAAAAAGGAAGAAGAAGGATAGAAAAGTATACCTCAACACAAGCAAGCGAAACGCTGAAGGAAGGTGAAACTTCACAGCGAACAAACCTCGGCAGAAGAGCGAGCAGAAATCAAAAGAGGAGATGAAAACAGCGAAGTTCTCACAGCCCCCGCGCGCCTTTTAAACCATGCCGAAGCTTACCTTCAACGCACGCGCTCAATCAAGCGTCAGGTAGGTGAAACGTCTGCACTGGAACGTCACCTCAGTCAGCTGGAACATTTTCCCAAGCATGACACGTTTTCCCAAGTCAACGGTCACTTCAATCGTCAAAACAAGTCAATACAAGTTCAAACCTCTTCGCCGAGCTCACTCAGCTCGAGCTTGGGAGGCTGTGGACTGGGCCAAAGAATTAGAGCTCGGCCCAACGTAAGGTTAACCGAACTCATGCGCACACGAGAAGTTAACTGCCAAGGAGTTACCAAGGACAGGTCACAGGAAGGAGAAGACGTGGGAACTCATGTGACTAGAGTGGGGGTAACCGCTGAGAACCGACCTCCAAAGAGAACCGCCGAGAAGCCTTGGAGAACTATATATAGAACTCTAGGCCAGAGAAGAGGGGACGGCCATTCTTTCTTTTCTTCATACTTGTAATAACCGACTTGATCATAAATATCCTAGAACAAGCCCCATAGTGCAAATCAGCGTATGGCTCTTCTCCGGTGAGGAGTTCCCACATGACAATACCAAATGAGAACAAGTCATCCTGAGAAAGAATTCGGTACACTACTTACGAGAATGACAAAATGTGAGTGAAACAACCATAAAAATATATCATAGTTTAAATCAAGTTGAAGTATAAATCTTCTTTGAAACAAGACTATTCCTTTCAGCAGGGATCCAAGGTAGAGTTCCCCTCACACCACCGGATATTAGAGTCTGGCATTTTACTTTGGACAAACCCAGGTCACCAACCTGGTATTGGCATCACAAGTGTGAATAACCAAGATATTGAACAATACACATTCAATTGCTCTGCTAAAAGAAGAGCAATTTTGGTCATGAAATCACTTTAAAACCTAAAATCAGTTTAAGAATATTCTTGAAGAGTTGAGGTGGAGCTAATTCTAAATTATTGGCTGAACATGGTGTGAATAGCACTGCATATAAGAAAAGAGGACGAGCTAATTCGAAAGAACCCCCTAGCATTATTTTAGTAAAATCATGAAGTGTCGTAGGTGGCCGGGTGTCGGACAATCCTAAATCCTAATGCGTTGGTATGCCCTTGCCACCACAAGGTTCATATAGAGACAAAGTCTAGCTTATTAAACACAAGTGGAAAATTGACTTTAAAAAGCATCATTTAGTATCAGTTGTTTAAACACCCAATGCTAAATGTTGACGTGGTGGCATTTTTGCAATTAAACGAAAAATTTCAATTTTCGCGCCTACTTTTAGCATCGTTTGTTTAAACAAACGATGCTAAATGTCTAACACAAATACATTTAGCATCGGGTGTTTAAACACCCGACGCTAAAGGTGCATTTTATTTTCTAGTTTTCCATCGCATATCTCTATCTCTCACGATCTCTTCTTCTTCTCTCACTCGCTGAACCTTCTCTATCTCTTCTCTCACTCTCTGAACATCACATATCTTCCTCTCTTCCTCTCCTCGTTCGTTCTCTTCCTCTCTCCTCTGGCTCTCTTCCTCTCTTGCTCTCTTCCTCCCACTCGCTACCTAAAAACCCTCGCATCCTCGCTGAACAGAACGAGAGGCGCTACCTAAACTCGTTAGCGCCAATTGCATTTTCGTCTGTTTGACCCGTTGGTACGCCGTGAATAGATACAGAAGGTTTTTCTGCTGCGATAAAAACTAGGTTTAAGTTCATAGACTCTCACTCGATCCTCACTCTCACTCTCACTCTTCCCACCTTCGATCGGCTTCCCTCACTCCTAATCACCGGCCACCACCTCACCTCTACCCAAACTCACCACTGTCGTGCTCGCCTCCTCCCTCAGCTACGCCCTCGTTCTCCTTAACTACGGCGAAACCCTAACCTCACATCTCCCTAAACCCATCTCCGGCCTCCAACCTTAGTCTCACAACCATCGCGCGCCTCCAACTACTTATTTATCCAGCCACTGAACGGTTAATACTCTCTCCACTCGTTTCAGTTCCAGAACTGTTTTCTCTTTCATTTTCACCATTTTCGTCTTTTTAATTTTTCTCTATTCTTGATGTATGAACTAGAGAAGTGGAAGTCTTCAAATCAAAGGGGAAGGAAGAGATTCAGGTTTGATTAATTTTTATATTAGGTAATACATCTCATTTTCTCACTTATTTAATTTTTTGATTTT
The DNA here is from genome assembly GCA_039519185.1 of Astragalus membranaceus. Taxonomy (NCBI): domain Eukaryota; kingdom Viridiplantae; phylum Streptophyta; class Magnoliopsida; order Fabales; family Fabaceae; genus Astragalus; species Astragalus membranaceus. The sequence continues at coordinate 81,747,196 of CM076851.1, read as the reverse complement.
GTCGAAATTTTTTTGGTTGATTTGACTGTTAATTTAGGTGATTTTTGGGTTTGAATGCATCAATAACTATTTATTTATGTTAAATTTTTGATTATTGATGCCCTTTAATGTTGTTCATAAGTTGGGATTGGATGTGCTCATTGTGTCATTTGGATTTTGGACAGTGATTCTATATGTTTCTTCTGCAATTCGTTTTCTTATGATTGAGTCTTAGTAATACCTAAATGCTGATGCAAATGTGGTTAGTAAAGTGTTAACATGAATGATAATTATGATAACCACATTGCAGCTGACGCAAATGTGTTTGATTTACCATGGGCAACCAAAACCCCACTTGTAGAACAAGTAAGTTTCTTTCCCTTGTCTTTATTTCTTTCAGCTATATCTACATGGTGTTATATTTTGTTAGAACTTAAACATCTCCTTAAGCTTTGTTTATGTTTGATATCTTGTGTGGATTTAAAATGCAGAGCTCAATAATTCCATTTTGAACATAAATACTAGCATTTGTCAGTTACTGAGAATTGGAAGTAGGAATGTATTTGCTGGTATATTTGACTTGAAAGAATCAGGGGTGGGATCATCTAACTCAGTCATGAGCATTTTCTGGTATATTTGCTGGAGTTAAGGGGCTTTTTTCATTTTACTGTCATGACATGAGCATTTGAACAAATTATTGTAGCTATTGTTATTTTTGTTCTTTGATCCTCTTTTATAGTGGTTACTTTTGTATAATTTCATTTGCTTTCATATTTCAGGGCCCTTTCTAAACTTACCATTGTGTTTAAAATCAGGGTATGTGTTTTATAATATTTTCCATTTCAATTCATAACCAAAATTCGTGGTATTTTCTTTTTGTGTTGCAGATATTGATGATCATTATTGTGGTAGAGATCAAACTCCTAGTGTAATCACTCATGTGAGTTTACATTGTATTTGCATAATAAATGTATGGTCTATTTGAGTTCTTATAGTTTGTATCTTATGGATTTTTGTACATATCTTTCAGCATTGTATAAGCAGTCTTATTTATTACAAGACTTGTTGATTCTTCTGTCCTGGATGGGTATACATCCCTGATATCACTGCCACTTTCTTCTTGATGGCCTTTTAGTTTTTAGAAGTGGTTTTATAAAAAAATGTTTAGTTTTATGAAAGAAATTAATTCCAGAGCGCCATTCAGCACGAGCTGCAAACAAATCATACATGTATTAGCCTCTTCTATTTAGTTTACTTGATGTGTGTTGCTTTCCAGAATAAAATCATGAAAAATTATTATGTTTTGTGTAACAAAGCATTATTTGTCATATGATGAAAGAGCAAATGGCCCATTTATGTCTGAAAGTCATATTCATATAGTTCTTTTGTTGGGTCAGATTTGCTGAAGGTTCTTCTGGTGATTTTGGTGAAAGCAGCCCCAACCTTTCTGAACATGAAGAAAAAGTGGAGCTGATACTGTTGTTAAGGCTCATGATAGGTGAGAAATGGAAGCTGTTAAATGGATTAATTATACTGATTAATTATATTAACCATATTTAAATACTCAATGGAAGCTTTTTAAATGGATTAATTATACTCAATCGAAGCTTTTTAAATGGATTAATTATACTGATTAATTATATTTGTAAAAACCCTTTTTATTATCACTACAAAAAAATTGGTCATTAGCGAGGGAAATTTCCCTCGCAAAATGACCTAAACCCGTCGCTAATGGTCATTTGCTAGGGAATTAGCGACAGAATGGTTCCCTCGCTAATTCCCTCCTCGCTACTGGGATTAGCGAGGGAATTTTAATCCCTCGCTAATTAGCGAGGGAATTTTCCCTCGCTAATTCCCTCGCTAAGTCTGACTGTTTCTGCTTTTTTTCAAATATGCTTTTTTTTATATTTATTATTATATTATTTTAATTATTATTATTACTATTATTATTATTTCCAGAGAGAGAGAGAGAGGGAGAGAGGAGTGAGAGTGGTGTGGTGGCGTGGTGGTGGTGGTGGTGAAGGTGGCGTGGTGGTGATGTGTGGATGGTAGAGAGAGAAGGAGAAGAGTAAGGGAGAGAGAGAGAGAGAGAGAGAGGATTGAGAGTGGTGGCGGCGTGGTGGTGGTGGTGGTGAAGGTGGCGTGGTGGTGATGTGTGGATGGTAGAGAGAAAAAGAGAAAAGTAAGGGAGAAAGAGAGAGAGAGAGGAGTGAGAGTGGTGTCGGTGGTGTGGTGGTGGTGTGGTGGTGGTGTGAGTGAGAAGAAGAGGAGAGAAGAAGAGTGGGGGAAGAGGAGGGTGGCGTGGTGGTGGTGTGGTGGTGGCGTGGTGGTGTGGTGGTGGCGTGAGTGAGAAGAAGAGTAAGGGAAGAGGAAGGGTGAAGAGGAGAGAAGAAGAGTGAGGGTGTTGTCAGTGAGAAAGAAGAGTGAGGGTGTAAACGGATTTAAGAAAAAAAGTAAAAAAATTTGCGAGGGAATTAGCGACGGAACTGTCCGTCGCTAATTGCTGCACATTTTACCAACCCCTGCACTGAGTCCCATCATCTGAAAACTGGCAGAAAATAGCGAGGGACTGAAATTCCGCCGCTAATTTTCCCGCCTAAGCCATTAGCGAGGGAATTTCCGTCGCTAATGTCTAAAATTCCGTCGCTAATTCTTAAAAATACGACAGCCCCTATTCCCTCGCAAATTCCGTCGCTAATCCCAATTTTTGCGAGGGACCATTAGTCCCTCGCTAATTTCCGTCGCTAATGGTTTCTTTTCTTGTAGTGTATCCAATCTAAAAATGTCCTATATATGTGTATTATGACAACAGGGTAGTGGAGAGTGCAGGGGAGTATGTGGAAGAAGTTAAAGAGGGGGATATAGTGGTGCCAGTGTTCCTAGCTAACTATGGAGAATGCAAAGATTGTGAGAGCACAAAAAGCAACAAGGGATGGAAGCAGCAGGTGTAGGGATATGAAAGGAGAAACGTTGCATCATCTTTTGTGTGTTAGTAGCTTCTCTGAATACACAGTTGTGGATGTTACACATGTGGTTAAAATTAGAAATTTTGTCCTGTTTGTTGTTTTCATTTTTTATTGACTAGCAGGTGACTGATTGGGTTTAAATTGTGCAGGAATATACACGTGATTAACATGAGATTCATTTTTGTTGTCCTCTTTAATTTTATTTTAATTAGCTTTCACCAATTTTTCTCTGTATTATTGTTTCTGGATCTTCTATGCTGTCTTATGGCCGAATAGTTATTTATACTGCTACAAGACAAAACTGTCACCTTCCAATTAAGAAAATAGACATTTAGCATCAGTTGTTTTAAACAACCGATGCTAAATGTCTATTTTTTTTAAAATTAGACATTTAGCATCGGTTGTCTCAAATAACCAATGCTAAATGTCATTTTCAGGACATTTAGCATTGGGTGTTTAAATAACTGATGCTAAATATCGGGTGTTTAAATAACCGATGCTAAATGTAATTTTCCAGACATCAAAAAGTGATGAAATGGACATTTAGCATCGGCTATTTAAACACCGATGCTAAATGTGGTATTTATCATCGGTTATTTAACCGATGCTAAATGTCTCACTTTTAGCATCGCAACATTTATCATCGAGCAATAATCGACGCTAAATGTCCAAAATAACCGACGCTAAATCTCTTTTCTGCACTAGTGTAAGCTCCCATACACGGTAACTAACAAGGAACTATAATAACCAAGCATAGTGGGACCGGGATCATAACTCTCAATCATAAAACAGATCCAGAAGTAACATGGAAAATAACGAAAAATTGAGAAACAAAGGTGAACGTGAGATTCAGTGGAGACCATATCCTTAGTTATAATTTACCCAACTAGTACAACGTCTCTAAGCTAAGCAATGGTTCCTACCAATTCTTAAAATCCAACATTGACGGAAGAAGCATCCTAGACAGAACATCAGTTGTACAAAAACATATGCAATCTATGTTAGCTAGCTAACTACAGTGATGGGGGCAGATGGTTTTGACTATCCAAATGTCCTTGACAAAAGGGACTAGAATTCCAAACACAACATCACGAGGACAAGGTGAAAGTTTAGGAGGAAAGTATTGTTAGATAATAGTTTATTATGTTAGTAGTATATGTTCCAGACTGGGCCAAAGCCCACTCCGCTGAAGAACTGGCCATATCCAGTGTTGGACCTGGCCCAGACAACAACCAGGGTCAGCCTCTTCCCAGGGCCAGCCTTTACTGTGCTGGGCTCAACGGTTGAGATCAGCCTCTGCTAATCACACGACCCAGATTCAACCTAGGCTAAGGGTGACCCCTTCCCGCGTCTATAAATTGGACACTAGCCCCTCCAATCAGGTATGCCTCATTCTTTGGCACTTCCTCTCGACTTCAATTTGCTGACTTAGGCATCAGAGTGTCTGCAGGTATCCGACCCCCCAAGTCCAACCTCAGGGGAAGACAACTCTAGCTAATCCAACCTCGGAAGCTCCCGACCTCAACCTCAGGGTGGACGACTTCATCACCCATCTTAGCTCCTGCTCACCTCGGATACCACCGAGGTAGGACCCGGACGAAAGACCTCCAAGCTCGGACAAAAGACTTCCTAGCTCTGACAGAAGACCTCGCCAACTCGGACGTACACGGATGGACCTCGAATTTACTGCCGTGAGGTATCTTTCTTTCTCTTACGTTCCGTTCTGGACATTGGCGACCACAGTAGGAGCCTCTCGGCTCTCTTTCTTCTCTGACGGTGGTGGAACCCGGAGACCCAAATCCTTTCTCTCTCCCTCACTAAGAGTTCAAGAATTCAAGATTCAGAAAGTTAAATCTCAGATTGGATGGGAAGAATAAAACGATTTAGTTTCTCTTCTCATAATTCTTTGATCAGGATTTTGATGAGAAAGGAGGAAGAAGCCTTACAACAGAAAGATACAATCTCATTGTCCCATTCCAACATTAAAGCATTTACCAATAACGATCAATAATTTGTCCATGATCTTCTGGATCCGCGTGAATCGCTCGTCCGTGCGGCAATCAAGTAGCACGATCTACTTTGCCGTAATGATTCCGCACTTGATCTCTACGCCGGTCTTGGTGTCGTGACAGTTCGATGCTTTGTCTTTGTGCAACACTACGATGGTTTTTTCTCTACGCCCATCTTGGCGTCGCGACAGATCTCATGTTCGACACCGACTTCGCCCGCGGCCTGCTCTGAACGTTACAGCTTGGAGATGGTACTTCAACCTCGGCTTGAATATGGCACCTAAAATCTTGGCTTCCTCATAACCACCAATGCCGGTATTGACGTCGGCGTCGTCATTGAATTCATTAGCTCACCTCGGCCAATTTTGGACATCGGCATCAGTTCTCCTTGGATGAGTTTAGAGCACCACACCTTTACGAACGAGTCTGACTTTGGCTTGCATGTACTCGTATTTGCGTTGGTGAAAAGTTAATTCTCGTCCCCAACGCTGATCCCACTCACCTACACCCTACAAATGGCTTCGGTATCAATTCCTGCAATGAGTTGACTTCATCAAGGTGTAGCATGTTGAGTTCAGTGATGGGATTTACTTGGTGACGCGAATACTGTAATATATCAATGGTTACTTTCTGCATAAAGCCGAAGTATCGCACGGATTGGGAAAGAACAAGTTGAAAAGCCAAACTACTATGGATTCCACATGTCTTGAAAGGAAGGCTTTGGACCAAGATTAGATAACTTGTCACAACAACACACTGGACCAAGGGCTTCTTACGAATTGGGTTTGAAGTTGGGCTTCACATTCTTTCCACATCCAGCAACGGTTTTTGACCACCTTAAATAGGAACCTCGCGCACCACGAAACCAGGTTTGGTCGAACTCCATCACCGACCTTGTAGAACGGCATCAGGCCTGGTTGAGCTCCATAATTTCGGCAACGCAGCCCGACATCGATTTCATACCCAAAATTGACTTTAGGAAGCGCAACCCGGATCCGAACTCCACAGTGTCACCGCTTATCCGTCTTTAGGGGAATGGACCTCGCCGATCTGTTGTGAGAGCGAAGTTGTTGGCGTGACTTCCATCCTCAATATCACATCAACTTCTCTTGGTGGGGAAGAAATCAAACAATGGTTAAATGCAGGGCCAATACCGGCTAAAACGGATCTGTGTTTGCCTTAGCTTGCACTCACGTAACTCGTCGTGGCCTCGAGATAACGCCGACGAAGGCGCAAGAGAAGGAACGCAATTTTTAAATTCCCAGGTGGATTGCAGGGCGGCAACACAAAGGGATCATGACAGTTTCAATTTAGATTCAAATTGACGTCGGATTTTGTGTTGACGTTGCATGAAACCGCACATAATCGTTGATGAATCGCACCTTGAAACCGCACATAATCATTGTCTTCAATAACAGTTGAAGATATGAGGGGAAGCAATTGGATGCCGGGGAAAACGTCAGAAAGAGCTGATGCAAAATCACGTTCTGGATTTTAACCCATGAGTGCTATTCTTAAAGAAGCAACAGTGGTAGAAAGATCTTCTAATAACAGAGTATGAAATTTACCAAGATCAGACGACTTCGGTTACGAACCACCGCTCCGCTGCTAAAGTCGCAAGTCGGTGCATGCGAACCCGAGACTGACCTCGATCGATGCACATGGAACTCACGCCAAAGACAACAAGCCATCGGACCGAATTCGACATTGGGACTCAGCTTCGCTTTCGTCTCAATGTCAAACTAAAGATCCATTCCAAAAGTCAGCAACAGAGTTGCTCCCGTCATCGAGCTTCCTTATGATTTGGCAGCCCCTACTTGCGCAAAGTCGACGCCGATATCGGTCGCAACTCTGACACGTCCTCGCTGATGCCGCACTGTCATTGACGTTGCGCAGACACTACCTCGTTCAAGTCACAACTTGCGTGTTGCAGAGACACTGCAACGAGAGCTCAGCTCAAATAGCCCAACGCTGAGATGTGTACAACGCTTTGGGTGCATTCCTGAACACGTTATACCATTCTCCGCTGAATGCTAAAAGATAAAAATTCATTACCCCCAAAATAAGATTAAAATCGGCCTATGGTGAGATGAATGTGTCATGGCCTCTCAAATTCGGTATTGCCATTCCTCTGGCAAGGCAAATCCCTTGTACGCGTGGCAGTGGTCAGACCATCACTTTTGGGCTCGAATTCTATGCCAACGCTTTTGACCTGGTCTCAAGCATAGGGTGTGATTTGATTATTTGATTAATATATAAGCATTAAAAGCAAGGTCTGAGGGGCATCTTTGATGGCTAATAAATTTTGTTTCGGTGAGTTTGGAACCATGGAGCCAGCTTCGAGGTATGGTCCGACTCACCACACCAGTGACATCTTGAAAGCCTTGATTTTAGAAGTGACGTGTTAGCCGATGTATTGACTGACATCAATTACTAGTCCGACTTCGGCACAACATCCTACATCCAGCAAGAAGCGTTAGATCATCTACGGGCTCGAGTCTGACCTCGCCTTCAACCTCTCCACTCCAAGTTTCACCTCAAGCCCAGCGCTGGGTAAACTGGACCGAAGCAGGTAGCAGATCATCTCCACGCTCGAGTCTGACCTCGCCCTCAACCTCTTTGCTCCGAGTTTCATCTAAAGCCCAGCGATGGGTAAACTGGACCGAAGCAGGTAGCAGATCATCTCCGGGCTCGAGTCTGACCTCGCCCTCAACCTCTTCGCTCCGAGTTTCACCTCAAGCCCGGTGCTGGGTAAACTGGACCGAAGCAGGTGGCCGATCATTTCTGGACTCTAGTCCGACCTCGCCCGTCTGACAAAGAAAGCAGGGCTACCTCGTGCGAGCTTCTTCACTACACGTTCACTCTAAGCTCTGCACTTGGTGAACTAGAGCGAACGAAGTCTCACCTGATCCCGCGGTGTCATACCCCAATTTTGTCCGGCTTAGGTCAAAACCCTAATTTTCCACAAAATAATAAATAAATAAATTGAAGAATGAAGAGCATCATGCATTGCATTTTGGGTCCTAGAAGTCATTCCAAGGTCTTTAAAATCATTTTTAGGATTGGAATGCACTTTTTAGGCAAATTAGGGTTTTAGGGTCAAAAAGGGCATTTTGATCATTTTTCGCAAAAAGATGATTTTCTCGCCAAAAATGCACATCCACAAAAAGCACATTTTTATTCTATCAAGGATAATTTTTGTACAATTTTTTAGAAAGAAAACCCTAGTCAAAATAATTAAAAATGTATTTTTCCATTTTTAGTACATAGAAAAATAAAAAAGGGACCATTAAATATTCCTCAATTCTTAAGTGACAATTTTTATTGTCATAGGTGACTAGAGGAAATATTTTATGGTGCCCAAAAGCATGTGACACATTTTCAATAGTTGCATTCCCATTATTTCCCATGCCCAAAAATTTTAATTTCAAAAAAACTCAAAAAGGGAAGTGTCTTCAATAAGACAAAAGACCAAAAAAAACAAGTTTTTTTTCTCTCTTCCTCCCCCCACCTACGAATTCTCTCTCTCTCTCTCTCCAATTTCTTCCACACTCTTCCATTATACCCTCTTTGGTAAATTACTCCACTCACCTACACTAACCCCTTCATAAGAAAACCCAAAGTTCCCTCTTTGGTAACAATTCTCCCCTAAAATGCCCTTAACCCTACTTCACATAAAATATCTCTTCCAAAATAAGAAATTCATTTTTTCTTTTCTTTTTTTTCCCCCGAAATTTCGCCCCCCACTCTCTCACTCTCACATTTTGTGTTTTCTCTCCACCCTCAATCCTTGTGATGAGTGATCTCAACCCTCCATTCAAAATCAAAGCTCAATCCTAGAGCACATCAAAATCACAAAGACTAAAATACCCTTAGACCTAATTTCATCCTATAAATACTCCCTCATTCCCACACCTAAGGTCACTCTCTTTTTGCTTCTCATAAGCCTCTCATTCTCTACACAAAACCCTAGCACACCTCCTCTCCCTCTCCTCACCAAAATCGTAGCCCCTCCTCCCCTCTTCCATATATTTTCTTCAAAAATCAACCACCAAGTCCCCCATTTCTTGTTAGATCACCATCTTCCCTTCCATTCTCCTCAAGGTTGCATCATCAAATTGCTAAGATCTAGTAATTTTTGAGCTTATCATCTCCTTCTTCACCTCCTTGTGGTTTTGAGGTAATCCTTGAAGCTTTACACCTCACATTTAATTTTCTTGCATAATCTCTCCTCTACTCCAAACTCCTTCTTGATTGTTGTTTGTTTAGTGATGTTTGATCTTATTATTAATATTTCATTTTAGTGTTAAATGTTACTTTTGTTGTTTGATGATTTAGCAATATGATTCCCACTAGTGCCTAATGCACCTTGACCTAAGTGGTGAAGATTGCTAGAAATGACTCAATTTAGTTTATGTGTCCATTCATTTTTGTGTCTTAATTTGCTTGTTGTAAATTGTTGATGATAGGCAAGTTGATTCCCACTAGTGCCTAGTGCACTTTGCTCAAAGTGGGAGGATTGCTCTAGGTGATTCAACTTATTTGTGTGTTTAGTTAATCTTTGCATTTTAATTTGCTTATTGTTCATTGTTGATGATAGGCAAGTTGATTCCCACTAGTGCCTAGTGCACTTTGCTCAAAGTGGGAGGATTGCTCTAGGTGATTCAACTTATTTGTTGTGTTTAGTTAATCTTTGCATTTTAGTTTGCTTATTGCCCATTGTTGATGATAGACAAGTTGATTCTCACTAGTGCCTAGTGTATTTTCCTCAAAGTGAGAGGATTGCTCTATGTGATTCAACTTGGTTTTAGTGTTTATTTACTTTTTACCATTTTACTTTACCACTTCATTAACTTTTTACCAAAAAAAACCTAAAAAGATTTTACCACTTTAGTTTTTTACCTATTCATTAACTATTCACCTAAAACATAAAAAGATGTTACCATTTTACCTTTACCACTTCATTAACTTTTTACCAAAAACATAAAGACATTTTACCACTTTGGTTTCATTTACCTTTTATTTACCAAAAACATAAAAAGTGAGAGTATGCAAGATGTTACCACTTTAGTTTTTTACCTATTCATTAACTATTCACCTAAAAAACATTTTTGCTTTCATTTACCTTTTACTCAAACATTTTTACCACATTCTTACTCTAACTTTTTACTACTTCTTACTAAAACATTTTCAAGCTTTGTACTTCATTTATGTGCATCATCCATGTGACATACTCTCATGCTTGCACCCTAACACTTGCATACTCCCATATTCTCACATGTTCATGCATTCTTGCATGCTTATGCATCTTGCATTCTTTTATCCTTTTACATGTTTATGCATCCTTATATGCTATACATGCATTCATTCTTAAATGTCCATGCATTCATTAGTATCATGTCTTGCATTCAATAACCAAATGTTCATGCATTCATGCCATGTCAATTACTTCTAAATCAAACAAAATTGCATTCAATAACGCTCATCCATTCCTTGTATGCTCATGCATTCATTGTAACACCCCTTTTCTACCCGTTAATTTATTAGCGTAAAAATCAGAGTTTCAAAATTTAAATACACCACAAGGGATGTCACACTTACTTCGTTAAACATCACACGCCAAATTAGTCACTTTTTGAAAACAGCCTTATAATACTTTCAAAACGTCATTGTCGATTAAGATGCAACTTCACAGCGGAAAATCCAACAAGTTTAATCATAAAAGGCATTGCAACTATGCAAGGCTTACATTACTAAAATCCAACCACCACAACAATCCTAAGTAACATCAACAACGTCATCCCCCCTAGTGTTACATAATCAGAGCAGACGACCCGACTCGAATTAGTGAAGGTACCTAGTCCTTCACTCGCGATCACCTGCACGTTACCACATAGGGGTAACATTCAAACAGAAGGGTGAGTCCAATTCAATTCATATAATAAATCATATGATAAATAATAAGCCAAGTCACAGCTCTAAAATAAGCACATCACAATCATCAATCACATCACTACAATAACTCGTAAATAATCACATCACCATCATCAATCACATCACTACAATAACTCATAAATAATCACATCACAATCATCAGTCACATCACTACAATAACTCATAAATAATCACTTCACGATCATAAATCACATCACTACAATAACTCATCACTATGTCATGTAGGCATATGAAATGCAACCCACTCGCGGGCATATGCATGAGGTACCTTTTCACAAACGTCGCTTAGCCCTTAAGGCCTCATCGTCACTTAGCCACATGGGCCTCAAAAACGTCACTGGGTTTATGCATATGGGGCATGAGACACTATGACATGCACCACTCACAAACACACAAATACACAAATACCCAAATCATAGTCAACTATGTGACCCGTCACTTACCGATTTGCTCACAAGAAGCACAGCACCTGTCAATTCACAATTTACACACAACGTCACTTGGCCTTTTAGACCTTAACATCACTTAGCCTTTCGGGCCTTAAACGTCACTGGGTTTCATCGTCACTTATACACAAACATCATCAACTCAAACAATAGCCACTGAGGGCAAAAACGTCATTTACTAGCCATCAAGGGCATCATCGTCATTTACACATCATTATAAATATTATTAGCCACCAAGGGCAAAACAGTCATTTACACGTCATTATAAATAATATTAGCCACTAAGGGCAAAACAGTCATTTACACGTCATTATAAATAATATTAGCCACTAAGGGCAAAACAGTCATTTACACGTCATTATAAATAATATTAGCCACTAAGGGCAAAACAGTCATTTACACGTCATTATAAATAATATTAGCCACTAAGGGCAAAACAGTCATTTACACGACATTATAAATAATATTAGCCACTAAGGGCAACACAGTCATTTAACTAGCCACTAGGGGCATCATCGTCGAAATCATCATTTTTGACACTAAATCGTTAACACCACTGGTCATACGCAAAAGAGAGTTTTCAAAGACACCAAACGCGTTTTCAATATCACAGCAACGACCACGAGGGACAGCCACTTGGGCGCCCAGCAACCTTCTGAAATTATAAGTTTTTATTTTTAAAAATGGAACACACAGATAGACAACTGAAAATGCTTCACAACGCTTTTTGAATCGTTCAAAACGGACATCCGAGTCAAAAGATATAGCGAAAACAGTTTTCGAAAATATTTTGGGACATCCTGAAAACTGGCGCCATGGGCACCCAGCGCCCAGGCATCTGGCACCCAGCGCCTAGCAAAAGGCAACACACGCACGCACACACCCGGGCGCTCAGCGCCAAGCGCCTGGCGCCCAGCGCCTTGGCGCAGCACACAACACACGCACACGGGCGCTCAGCGCCCAGCGCTGGCCCCCAGCGCCCAGCGCTACGCACACACCCACGCGCACGGGCGCTCTGCGCCCAGCGCTGGCACCCAGCGCCCAGCGCCTGGAGCAACACTGCACAGCGCACAGCACCATGGGCGCCCAGCGCCCAGGCACTTTCAGCAACACAAATTTTTGCACAATTTCACATACACATTGATTTCTTCAAAATTTCCACATAATCCATCACACTCATATTACAACTACTCATAATCACATGTAAAATCATCAAAGCCACCTATCAAAACATCGAAATTCACACATCCTAAGCACAACCTAGATCACGCATACATCACAAATCAAGGACACGAATTCACAAACATATCATGGTCATGACTAATCTAGGCTATCACTACTTAGGATCTATCATAGGAATTATTATAGAAATCGATAGAACTCCCCTTACCTCGAATTTGAAGAATAGGATCTCTAGAGATGATCACGAACGGAACCACGGCAACCGGATCACGCCTTCTCTTTTCTCCTTGGAGCTTGCGACTTGCTCCTCTCCTCTCCTCCCCTCTACGGCGCACTTCCTTTCTTTCTCTCTATTCTCAAGTTTCGCTAATGCTAGCAAAAACCCTAACCCCTAGGCGCCTTTGCCCAATTCGCATATGACAAGAGTCGTGGGATTGGGCTTCTCACTTAAGCCCAAGTCCATCTAATTTGGCACCTCCATCTTCTAATGCCACCTACACATAATAATATAATTTCTTATAATTAACTTATATCCACTTAATTAATTTAAATTCCTAAATACTTAATCATATAAATTAATTAAATATTTTAGGGTGTTACAACTCTCCCCCACTTAGAATATTTCGTCCTCGAAATTCACCTGTCAACGCCAACACTCTCCCCCTAAGGCCACCTAGACAACTAGTGTTATCTATCATGCTGATTACTATTGCTTTGATTACCGGCGGTAAGTGCTTGGGCGGCCGTCCCTCCTACTTGTTCAGCCAGGTAACTTCAAGCAGTAATAATCAGACTCACTCTCTACTCCGCTGCGCTACTCTGATAAACTAGCTCGCATTCTACCCCACTCATCTACCCTTAAGGATAACAAAATACATCAATCATCACAGCATCACAACGAAACTCACCGGGCGCACAACAGTCGTACCACAAGCCTCATAATTTAGCAACATGACAACAACATCAACGAACAACTTTGCCACTCAGGCGACATCAACAACTAAAATTGCCACTCAGGCGACATCCACGACTAAAATTGCCACTCAGGCGACATCAACAACTAAATTTGCCACTCAGGCGACATCAACAACTACAATTGCCACTCAGGCGACATCCACAACTAAAATTGCCACTCAGGCGACATCAACAACTACAAACCAACAGCAAAGCAACATCATCAATAACAATATAGCTTGGGCCATTCGGCGGTACCCACGGCAACACCAAAACATCAACATTATTAGCGAGGCAACCACACGCAACAACAAAGCAACAATGCAGAGATAACCCCGGGACCAACAATCCTATAATCAATAGCACATCAACAACTTCAGGCACCAAAGCGCCGACACTGCAACAACGACTTGGGGCACTAAGCCACCGACGACACAACAACAATTTAATTCGACCGACACGCCTAAAAATCAACGACACCAGAAACAGTCAATTTTGCCTTGAAATTAGAATATTCAGTTAGGCCTCTGAATAAGCTTTCCAAAACATTTTAGTTTACTCAAATCGAACTCCTGGGTCAAAAGATATTGCAAAAACATTTTTCCGTTACAATGACAGCATAAACTAAGAAACGCAGGAAATTCCAGCACTCACACATAAACTTCAACAATTTATTTACCCTATCAAACGACATCGGAATTTTTCAAACAACCCCTCTACGGAATACTTACGAAGTCTAGTTTCTGGCTGTATTTTTGGAATTTCAAGATGATGAGTCGAATAGCACAGTTTTCGCAAAAACGCAGTTGGTCCAGAAAATGGGGCAGCGACTGTGTTCAAAGTTGTGACTCTTCTACAATGCCCAAAACAAACCCAAATAACACGAAACTTCAGCCAAAACAGTAAATCATTTTGTCTAGTTTTCAAAGAAATTGGATTCATTCGAAAAGGAGTTCATTTGGAAACACCACAATCAAAACAGTGACCCTATGCCCAGACGGTCCCTAGAATTTTACCCTAACTTGCGAAGCCCATAACTGGAGCTATACTACTCCAAATGCGACCAAACCAAAGCCAAAATGACCAGCGTTCAGTCTAGTTTCTAAAATTGTGTGCTACATAATTTATCAATTCAGTAAAACAGTCCTAGTTTAGCCGAAATCAAACCTACTCAAAGTGCCTACACAGGGAGCCTAGCAACAAATTAAGCATCCAAGCAGTCACCAATTCAGCCATCAAGCATAGTCTAGATTTCCCAATAATCACATACATTCAAACATCATTTCCTTCAAAATTCAACCTTGCTACTTGTAAAACCAACTAGTACAATTCTCTAACTACCAAAAATACAGTTTAGCACCTTCTCAGAAAATAACCAAATTCAACCTCATAGAGCAGCCAAGGTCCCATACATACTAATACATACTAATACACTTTTGCTCCCAAAGAAACCCAATAATAGTTTTCAAAATCGTGATCAAATCATTTTTGACAAGATTTTCAAAACCCACACCACCACAAGTCGCTACTCCTTTTTAAAATAAAACCAATTAGAGAAAAAGGTCATTTTTCCAATTCCACAAAACTTCAACACCTACACTTCCTTCATTTAAAATCCTAAGTCCAAAATAATTCATTTCTTTCAATTTCTACAACAACAACACCTACGTTCCTTCGTTAAAGTAGATTTTATCACCAATATCGGTTTCCAACCGTAAAATCGTCCATTTGACTTTTCAAAAACAATTTCAGAAGCCCTTTTTCCTTTCAGATCACAAAATTACATAGCACATGACATTAGTGTCGCTAAAATAAAACGGTTTTCAAAAACATCAATAATTAAACAGCAACACTAATCCTTAGAAAACAGTACATTATTTCCAGCTAACAGCAACAGTAGTGTAACGGTACAATAACCCAACTACGTAACAATAAACAAACAGCAATGGCAATAACACAGTATTTACTTTGCAGCACAACTATAACTTAATTTACAGCAGCAGCAATCACCAAAAGCACATAAGCACAACAACAGGGTCAAAATAAAAGTCACAACCAAACGACACAGGGTTCACACGGAGCACAACATAGCAAACAGCACATAATACCAGTAGGGGCGTCTCCCCCACTAGTTTACTTACCATTAGCAACTCTTGGCTTACCTGCAATACAAATATTGGTCAGCACTTAAAAGACAACAATTGGTCGTACACCGACACAACGACTCGACGACTTGGCCGGACGGACCAACCATTGCTCTGATACCACTAACGTAACACCCCTTTTCTACCCGTTAATTTATTAGCGTAAAAATCAGAGTTTCAAAATTTAAATACACCACAAGGGATGTCACACTTACTTCGTTAAACATCACACGCCAAATTAGTCACTTTTTGAAAACAGTCTTATAATACTTTCAAAACGTCATTGTCGATTAAGATGCAACTTCACAGCGGAAAATCCAACAAATTTAATCATAAAAGGCATTGCAACTATGCAAGGCTTACATTACTAAAATCCAACCACCACAACAATCCTAAGTAACATCAACAACGTCATCCCCCCCTAGTGTTACATAATCAGAGCAGACGACCCGACTCGAATTAGTGAAGGTACCTAGTCCTTCACTCGCGATCACCTGCACGTTACCACATAGGGGTAACATTCAAACAGAAGGGTGAGTCCAATTCAATTCATATAATAAATCATATGATAAATAATAAGTCAAGTCACAGCTCTAAAATAAGCACATCACAATCATCAATCACATCACTACAATAACTCGTAAATAATCACATCACCATCATCAATCACATCACTACAATAACTCATAAATAATCACATCACAATCATCAATCACATCACTACAATAACTCATAAATAATCACTTCACGATCATCAATCACATCACTACAATAACTCATCACTATGTCATGTAGGCATATGAAATGCAATCCACTCGCGGGCATATGCATGAGGTACCTTTTCACAAACGTCGCTTAGCCCTTAAGGCCTCATCGTCACTTAGCCACATGGGCCTCAAAAACGTCACTAGGTTTATGCATATGGGGCATGAGACACTATGACATGCACCACTCACAAACACACAAATACACAAATACCCAAATCATAGTCAACTATGTGACCCGTCACTTACCGGTTTGCTCACAAGAAGCACAGCACCTGTCAATTCACAATTTACACACAACGTCACTTGGCCTTTTAGACCTTAACATCACTTAGCCTTTCGGGCCTTAAACGTCACTGGGTTTCATCGTCACTTATACACAAACATCATCAACTCAAACAATAGCCACTGAGGGCAAAAACGTCATTTACTAGCCACCAAGGGCATCATCGTCATTTACACATCATTATAAATATTATTAGCCACCAAGGGAAAAACAGTCATTTACACGTCATTATAAATAATATTAGCCACTAAGGGCAAAACAGTCATTTACACGTCATTATAAATAATATTAGCCACTAAGGGCAAAACAGTCATTTACACGTCATTATAAATAATATTAGCCACTAAGGGCAAAACAGTCATTTACACGACATTATAAATAATATTAGCCACTAAGGGCAACACAGTCATTTAACTAGCCACTAGGGGCATCATCGTCGAAATCATCATTTTTGACACTAAATCGTTAACACCACTGGTCATACGCAAAAGAGAGTTTTCAAAGACACCAAACGCGTTTTCAATATCACAGCAATGACCACGAGGGACAGCCACTTGGGCGCCCAGCAACCTTCTGAAATTATAAGTTTTTATTTTTAAAAATGGAACACACAGATAGACAACTGAAAATGCTTGACAACGCTTTTTGAATCGTTCAAAACGGACATCCGAGTCAAAAGATATAGCGAAAACAGTTTTCGAAAATATTTTGGGACATCCTGAAAACTGGCGCCATGGGCACCCAGCGCCCAGGCATCTGGCGCCCAGCGCCTAGCAAAAGGCAACACACGCACGCACACACCCGGGCGCTCAGCGCCCAGCGCCTGGCGCCCAGCGCCTTGGCGCAGCACACAACACACGCACACGGGCGCTCAGCGCCCAGCGCTACGCACACACCCACGCGCATGGGCACTCAGCGCCCAGCGCTGGCACCCAGCGCCCAGCGCCTGGAGCAACACTGCACAGCGCACAGCACCATGGGCGCCCAGCGCCCAGGCACTTTCAGCAACACAAATTTTTGCACAATTTCACATACACATTGATTTCTTCAAGATTTCCACATAATCCATCACACTCATATTACAACTACTCATAATCACATGTAAAATCATCAAAGCCACCTATCAAAACATCGAAATTCACACATCCTAAGCACAACCTAGATCACGCATACATCACAAATCAAGGACACGAATTCACAAACATATCATGGTCATGACTAATCTAGGCTATCACTACTTAGGATCTATCATACGAATTATTATAGAAATCGATAGAACTCCCCTTACCTCGAATTTGAAGAATAGGATCTCTAGAGATGATCACGAACGGAACCACGGCAACCGGATCACGCCTTCTCTTTTCTCCTTGGAGCTTGCGACTTGCTCCTCTCCTCTCCTCCCCTCTACGGCGCACTTCCTCTCTTTCTCTCTATTCTCAAGTTTCGCTAATGCTAGCAAAAACCCTAACCCCTAGGCGCCTTTGCCCAATTCGCATATGACAAGAGTCGTGGGCTTGGGCTTCTCACTTAAGCCCAAGTCCATCTAATTTGGCACCTCCATCTTCTAATGCCACCTACACATAATAATATAATTTCTTATAATTAACTTATATCCACTTAATTAATTTAAATTCCTAAATACCTAATCAATTAAATTAATTAAATATTTTAGGGTGTTACATTCATAGTCTTGTATGCTCAATCTTTCATTCATGCATAGTCTTATATGTTTATTCATTCATGCATAGTCTTGTATGCCCACGCATTTGCATATTTGCCTAATCATGCACATCATTGCTTGCATGTTCATCCATCTAACCTAGATCATTCTATGCCTATAATCAATTGTATTCTCTTGTTCTTGATGCAACTTAAATGTCTTGATTTAATTGTGTGCCATCCTTTCTACATGTATGACCTCCTAATGAAGACGTAAGCCTACTTGCTTGTTGTAGCATAGAGTCATTAGGGTAAATACACTCCTTTGAGATTGTTGCCCGTCCCGTAGCAATTCTCACCCACACAACACAATTGCTTTGAGAACTTTGTTTTGCATCTTTGATAATTGAATCCCTTGATTGTATTGGCATGCTTAATCTTGGTTGATGAATAATATGTTCATGATTGCTTGATTGTTGAAGTATGAGTCTTGTTCATTCATTTGCATTCGGTTATGGATTTAGAATTGATTTGAAGTGTTCTACTTCTTTTCCTTTTTCTAAAAACCTCTTTCCTAGATTCATTAATAAAAGAAAACCCTTTTATTTTCAAAACACGAATAAAATAAATTGTCATTGACGACCAATCGCGCCGTTGCCGATTAGGTCGTTAATGATGATGTTGTTTTCAAAAAGAGTTAGTAGCGAGACCATTCTAACCGTTGTTGTTCGGTCTTCGCAAAAGCTTTATCCCATTTTCGAAAACTTATTCATTTCTCAAAAATAAACCAATTGTCATTAAACACCAATCGCGCCGTTGCCGATTAGGTCATTAATGATGATTTCATTTTCAAAAGAGTTAGTAGTGAGGCCATTCTAACCGTTGTTGTTCGGTCTTCGCGAAAGCTCAATCCTTTTTCAAAACCAAAACCCGAGAACTACGTAGCTTTGATCCTTCTTCCAATGAGGGTACGTAGGAGCGGGGTCCTGTCCTGTCAAGCACACTCTTAAAAAAATCTTTGTTTTGTCCTGATTTTCAAAGATAACCAAAAATATTCTTCTTCCCCCTCGTTTTCAATAAAACAAACTCCTAAAAAAAGAAAAGAAGTAGAATAAACCGCTTTCAAACTCAAAATTTTGTCCAAACCACACATCCAGTTAATGGTTCCCTTTCGGTAGAAAGGAGATGCGGGGTGCTAATACCTTCCCCGTACCTAACCGACCCCCGAACCTACATCTCTAGTTTTCAAAAGACCATTCGCCTTGTTTAAAAGACCTTTTTTCAATGTTTTGGTCTTAAAATTAAAATATTGGTGGCGGCTCCAAACTTTTTCCACGTTGTCAAACGAAAAGTCCCAAACCGGATTTTTCGAGCGCAACACGCGGCCTCGGACTAACTTTCTTCCTAAAGGGTCTCTCCGACGTGCCTTAAATTGACCTATTCTACGAGGTCGGGCCTATCGTGGCTCACTGACCTCTTCCATGAGGTCGGGCTTATCGTTGCTCACTGACCTCTTCCAAGAGGTCGGGCCTATCCTGGCTCACTGACCTCTTCTGCAGGAACCAGCCTATCCGACGCTACTCTCCAAAGCCCCCCAAAAATGGGCACTACGCTACTCTCACCATGTTCGACGATCGAGACCGACTCAATCCACACACAAGGGAAGCCGACCTCACCATTAACAGGCTCGAGTCTAGCCCCGCCCCTCCGACCTCTTCTGTCCGAGCTCGACCACAATCCAACACTTGGTGAAATGAACCGAAGAGAGTAGTAAATCACCCGCAAGGTCAGGATTGAACAATCACATCAATACGACAGCTTGACGCCTGTCGCCTCTCATCAATCTGAGGTCACAAATGACAACTCTTCCGACTCAAGAGCAATCCCGGGACCGTTTCAAATCTGTTGACTCGCCGACAACATCTGAGCCGAGGTCGATAGCACACTCAACCAACCTGCCGACCTGGAGACACTAACTTCTGCAATTTAAGTTGAGGCCGCACTACCGTGACCCACCTCGACTTGGGGGGCAACTGTTCCGGACTGGGCCAAAGCCCACTCCGCTGAAGAACTGGCCTAATCCAGCGTTGGACCTGGCCCAGGCAACAAACAGTGTCAGCCTCTTCCCACGGTCAGCCTTTACTGCGCTGGGCTCAACGGCTGAGACCAGTGTCTGCTAATCACACTACTCAGATTCAACCTAGGCTAAGGGTGACCCCTTCCCGCGTCTATAAATAGGACACTACCCCCTCCAATCAGGTACGCCTCATTCCTTGGTACTTCCTCTCGACTTCCATTTGCTGACATAGGCATCAGAGTGTCTGCAGGTACCTGACCCCCCGAGCCAACCTCGGGGGAAGACGACTCTGGCTGATCCAACCTCGGAAGTGTAACATCCCCAAAATAATTAGTCGAATTATTTGGATGTAACCCAATTGAATTAATTTAGTACTTAATTGGTAAAATTATTGAGTGCAAAAATTAATTATTGACTGTCACAGGATCGTTAACCGAATAATACGGGTCACGGACGTTTTGGAATCGAAATAAGAGTTTAAGATCAATATGGTAATTTGACCACGTTACCACTTATATAATAAATAAATATATATATACGTGTGTGTGTGTGTGTGTGTGTGTGAGAGAGAGAGAGAGAGAGAGAGAAAGAATTAAAAGAATAGAAAGAAAAGAAAGAAAGGGAAGCGAGAGAAACAGAGAGGAGAAGAGGAAAGGAAAAGAAGAAGAGAAAGAATGGGTGTGGAAGAAGAAGAGGAAAAAGGGGATACTTCGGTTCATCAAAACGACTTCCCTCCAACACGAAAAATGTTCAGCTTTACTTCCTCTTCAATTTGGTACCAACATCATCACCATCAATTCACTCTCTCACTTTGCCATTTTCGAAATTTGGAGAAAAAGGGAGGTTTTGTGGTTCAAGCTCAAAGGAAAGCCTAGAATGGTGGTGAGGAGCGAGCTCAAGGTGGATTACGCGAATATTGAAGTCCGATTTGGGGTTTTTGTAGAATTAAAGGTTAGGGTTCAAATTTGGGGTTTATGTGTGAATAGTGACTGAGGTTGAAGATGATGAATAGTGTTTGATGATTCAAGGATGATTAGGAGCGAACCCGAAGCGTATTGAGTGCGGAACGAAGTTCAATTTCGCGAATTGGAAGTTGGTTGGTGATTAGGGTTCGAATGGGGGATTTCAAGGAATTCGGTATTTCGGTCAAAGAGATGTCTCGGGATCGAGCGGAAAGATTGGAAGCGGATTTGGGCGTTGTCGGAGCGTGGAAGTTTATGCGGGGATTGTTCGTGTGGTTATGTGGAGATTTTGAAGTCTCGGGGATTTCGGCTCGGTGTCGGTTCTCGCTTCAAGGGTGACTATTACTCACGCTTAGGATGTTTTTGTGTTTCGATAATTTTTACGTTGATTGATTTCGAGAGATTTTGAGATAAAAACCGTTATTTGAAAATATGTCGTATTTCGATAAACCTCGTTTTGATTGAGATTTTGATTGATTTGATTGATTGTGTGAATTGGATTGGGACTCTTTTTATGGTTGTCAAATCTGTTTTCAATCGGAACGAGAATCGGAACTGAGCGGAATCGCAAATTTCACGCGAAACCGCCAACAATTCTGCAACAGCTGACTGCCATCGCATCGCCCCCCACTCTCATCGCGTCGCGACCAAGCCTGATTTTGCAACGAAAATTGTAACATCCTCAAAATAATTAATCGAATTATTTGGATGTTAACCCAATTAAAGTAATTTAGTACTTAACGGGTAAATTTATCGAGTGCTAAAATTATTTATTGGTTGTCATCGGATCGTTAACCGGATAATACGGGTCAAGGAAGTTTTGAAATCGAAATAGGAGATTTAGATCAATATGGTAATTGGATCACGTTACCACGTATATATTAAATAAATATATATATGTGTACGTGTGTGTGTGTGTTAAAAAGAAAAGAAAAGGAATTAAAAGAAAGGAAAGGAAAGAACAGCGAGAGACAGAGAGAAAAAGAAAGAAGAAAAGAGAAGAAAGAAGAAAGGGTGAGGAAGAAGAAGGGGAAAAGGGGAGGATTTGCGCTCATCAAAACGACTTCCTTCCAACACGAAAAACGCTCAGCGTTACTCCCTCTTCGATTTGGTACCAACATCAACATCCTCAACTCTCTCTCTCTCACTTTGCCATTTTCGGAATTTGGAAGAAATTGAGGTTTGTTGATGGTTCAAGCTCAAGGATGGCTTGGGATGGAGTTTGGCGCGAACCCAAGGATGATGGATCGTTGATTGAGGTTCGATTGAAAGATTGGAAGCGAGTTGAGTGATTTGAGGTTTTGGTGAATAGTGTCATGGAGGTTAGGGGAGGAAGATGATGAATAGTGCATTATAGAGGTCTCGGGATTGAGCGGAAAGGTGGAAAGCGTTGGAAGCGGATTCGGGTGTCGCCGGAGCGAGGAATGGATTCGGGGAACGTTCGTGTGGTTTTGCCGGAAAAGCGGTTTCGCGTAAGTCTCAGTGATTTGGCGAAGTCTCGGTGATTTTGAAGTCTCGGTGTCGGCACACGCTTCGAGGGTGAGTTTTACTCACGCTTAGGATGTTTTTATGTTTCGAGTATTTTTACGCCAATTGATGTCGAGAGATCTTGAGTCAAAACCGCTATTTGGAAAATATGTCATTTTTGATAAAAACCGTTTTGATTGAGACATTGATTGATTTGAATGATTGTGTGATATTGGTTGAATCTGTTTTCTGTTTGTTTGAACTGTTTTCAATCGGAACGAGAATCGAAATTAAGCGGAATCGCGGTTTTCGCGCGAAACCGCCAAATTCTGTACTTGACAGACCCCCCTACTGCCAGTCCACGCGCCACTCGCGCGCCGCGCGCCACTCGCGCGCCAGTTGACAGGTTTTATTGCCAGTTCGCGCACCGCTTGCGCGCCACGCGCCACTCGCGCGTCACTTTGCAGATTTTCAGCAACCAAACACTGTTTTTCGTTTCGCGATAACTTTTGATCCGGGAACCCGATTGAGGTGTTCTAAGATGAGTTGGAAAGCTTATTCAGAGGCCTAACTGAATATTCTATTTTTAAGGCAAAATGAACTGTTTTTGATATTGAAAATTATGTTGAAAAGTGTCGAGTTAGTATGCGAGAGCGAATGTGGACTTAATGTTTTTATCGAAAAGAAAGCGGACTATGAGTCCTATGTGATATTGTATAAATGACGCGGGATGATTGTTAAATCATCTAAACCGGTCTATGGTACGTTCTATTTATTGAACTATGTAACTGACGCGGGATGATTATTATTTAAATCATCTAAAACGGTCTATGATTCACGATATATAAATTATATCGAATATAGGAGTTAGCCCAAATGCGGGTGGATATATATATATACTAGATCGAGTTTGGGTGACGACCCATGAGGTTGACATACTACGCGGGGAAGTCATGATCCCTTACCCTAGGCCCGTAAGCCATTAGGGAAAGTACTATTGGTAAAGGGGTTCACCGGGATTACCAAAGCTGGGGTCGGTGTTATGTCACAGTTATAGAACAGTTCACCGGGATTACCAAAGCTGGGGTCGGTGCTGTAATAAAGTTATGAAGCGGGTTACCGGGATTACCAAAGCTGGGGCCGGTACCGTGTTAAAATTAGAAAGAATGGTCACCGGGATTACCAAAGCTGGGGTCGGTGTCATTCTAAAGATATCAATGGTATGGTTACCGGGATTACCAAAGCTGGGGCTGGTATCATACTATGTTGACTAGTACGAATCACCGAGATTACCAAAGCTGGGGTCGGTGTCGTGCTAAATTAAAAGAATGTAATTTATAAATTAAACTCCGAGATAAAAGATTTCATAACTGGACCGCGAGTGTTAGTAGGGGTCTCGGTAGAACTCACTGAGATTGTATCTCACTGTTTAAATGTTGTTGTTTTACAGAGAAACAGGGAAGGAAAGGACCACAGAGGTACGAGTAGGTTGAGCTCGGACGGGTTGCAGATGACTTAGCTATTATGCTTAAGTTTATATTTCCTTTTGTTGTCTTTGTACTACAACTCTATGTATTGGTATTATAATTTTATTCCGCTTTCTTGTACGATATTGAGCACTATAGTTTGCTGAAGGTTCTGGTCTGAGAACCTGTTCGGTCTTATTTGTATTTAAGACTGTTTTGTTGTTATTCAGCGAGAACTATATTGTAGTGTTTAGTATCTATGCAGGAATTTTATATCTCTGATTATTATATGATGGTACACTTGGGTATTTTTACTCGATAAAAATACCGGGGTGTTACAGTTGGTATCAGAGCAGTTCGACCTAGTCGGACTTAGTTTAGGGTTGAGTCGATTCCTTGTTAGTCCTTGTTGTAGTTACACTTGTGATGCTAAGAGACATTGAGCCTGATCAACTTAATACTTAGTGGATCATAAGCGGAATTATGACTGGATGATCAAGATGCAATCCTCGACCACAATCGGAATCTTCAACCGGTGCATCCTCAGGAAAGGCGACATGACGGTGGGAGAATACACCGCTAAGTTTGAGAAGTTGTCTCAGTTTTACCAAGTGGTAAAGTAAGCTTCGGATGACGAACGAAGAATGCAGAAGTATAAGACTGGCATAAATGCTTTTATGATTTATGGTCTCAGTTCTTATACTGCTACCAATTATGTTGCCTTGGTGCAATCATCCTATGTCGCCGAGGATGATCTCATAGGAAATATGGGAAAGGAAAGAAGGTAGTTGAATTATCAACTCCGAATGCAAAGTCCTAAGATAATTTCATCAAAGGAAAAGCAGATGTAATTCTTTGATTCTCCAAAGGTCAGAAGATGTTCTAATTATGGAAGACATCACCAGGGTGATCGTCAGCAAAGATCTAATCAGTGCTATTATAGAAATGTAGAGGGTCACTATGGTAAAGAGTGCCCTGTAAGGAAGAGTTCCCGGGAGTCACAAGCAGCTCCAAGACGAGGACGAGTCAACACTCTGGATGTTTAGACAGTTACAACTACAGCACAATCATGTGTGGATTGGTTGGGACTAGCGAATCTCCGCCATCCGAGCCGATAACTATCTTAACTGCGGCTAAGGGTCGTGTCCAGACCCAATCTTTGTGTCGGAATTGCCTACGTGTTATAGGAGACAGAAATTTCGTAGAAGGATTATTTGTTTGCCTGTGAGAAGTGTGGACACCATTTTGGGTATGAATTGGATGACTGCAAATCATGTTACAATCGACTGTGTTAATCAACCATTAGTTTCTCTTCAGAATCAGTTGAATTGTCTAAGACAAATTCTGAAGCGGTTACCTAGTTCACCTTAGACGGTCAATCTTCATTCCAAGGTGCGGGAGCACATGTTAGTATGTTATCTGCATCCACTGAAACTAGTTTAGATTTGGCGAACGTTCAGGTCGTGAATGACTTTCTGGATGTTTTCACGATGAAGTTTCTTCTGAACCTCCAGAGCGAGAGGTAGAGTTTACAGTAGAATTGGTTCCTGGCACGGGATCAATATCTATTGTTTCTTATTGAAGGTTTCTTGAGAATTAAAGGAAATGGAGTCTCAACTTGAAGAGTCGATGTTAAAGAAATTTATTCGACTGAGTGCTTCTCTAGGGAGTGCTCTGGTGTGATTAGTCAAAAGGAAATATAGTAGCATGAGATTGTACATTGGTTATCGACAATTTCACAAAGTGACGATCAAGAACAAATATCCTTTGCCAAGGATACACGAATTGCTGGATCAACTTCGAGGTGCTGCAGTATTTCTAAAATTGATCTGAAGCCAGGATATCATCAAATAAAAATTAGAGCCTTAGATATTCCGAAGACAGCTTTCCGTACTAGGTATGGACATTACGAGTTAGTAGTGATGCCTTTCGGTCTACCTAATGCTCCAGCGGTATTCATGGATTACATGAACCGAGTCTTCCACGCGTACCTTGATCAGTTTGTAGTCATTTTCATTGATGATGTCGTGGTGTACTCGAAGACCATTGAGGAGCATGTTCAACACCTCCGCATTGTTCTGAGAGTACTCCGAGAAAATAAGTCGTACTTGAAACCTTGGGAGTGTGATTTTTGGGTGTCAGAGGTAAAGTCTTTGGGACATGTGATTTTCCCAAGTCGGGAGTTTCTGTAGATCCCAGTAAGAAGGAAGCGGTGTTGAATGGGAGTGACCAACATCAGTCGCAGAGATCAAAAGTTTCTGGATCTAGCCGGTTACTGTAAAAGGTTTGTTAAAGGGTTCTCACAGTTAGTTGTCCACTTACTCGGTTAACTCGTAAGGGTCAACCTTTTTCGCGGGATGCTGATTGTGAAGAATGTTTTCAAGAATCGAAGGTTTGGTTGACTTCTGCTCCATTCCTGATTCTTCCGGATCCGTCTTTGAAGTTCCAAGTTTACGGCGATGTTTCTGGAAAGGGTTTAGGAGGTGTTCTTGTTCAGAATCAACAAGAGGTAGCTTATGCGTCCAGACAATTGAAGACTCATGAGGAAAATTATCCGACTCATGATTTGTAATTGGCATCTATTGTGTATGCACTGAAGATTTGGAGACGTTACCTGTATGGGTCTCGTTTCGAAGTCTTTAGTGATCACAAAAGTTTAAAGTATCTATTTGATCAGAAAGAACTGAATATAAAGCAGAGGTATTAGTTTGTTAACCTCTCTTTTGTGAAGGTTAACAATGAGATGGTATAATATGATTCCGTTTGACAAGTCAAACGTGAATACGAATATGAAAGTGAGGTAACTGCTGACGGTTTTCACGTTGCGAATAAACATCAAAGGATTAATTGATGGATCTGCTTGCAAGTGACTGAAATTTCCGAAGTGAAGCTTGGTGTGCGGCGTGATAGTTTTGAAAAATCATTTTATGAAAACCCGCATGCTAAAGTTAATTTTGGGAACGAATCGAGAGGCTAATAGGATCTGATTGAGGAAAATCATAGAAGGCGTGCTTAGGTTGAGGGGAAACCCAACGCTACTGGCTAATTCGGAAAGGGATTGGGTGCGTCGTAGATGAATATATTGTGAGGAAAGTTACAATAAAGGAAGAAGGGTTTTGCGTTCTATTTGATCGTTGTTTTGAGAACAAGTGATGTGATTTTCATTACTTTCGAAATTAATTGATGTTCCCATGGTTTATTTCTACGTTTAAGATAAACGTTTCTGGTAAATCCTCATTCCATCTTCTTTCGAGAAGTGTTATCTCGAAATCTTGGGGGCGAGTCAAGAAGTTTCACAAATGACCTTTCCGTCACAATTGTTCGATGTGTATGAGAACTGTTATGGATTTTATAAGATTTGTTGAGAACGCGTTTACACCCTCCGAGGAAATCGTGTTTGTTTTTACCTCTACCGAGGAGTACTTTGATTTGGATTAATCAAGTTGGGGAGCAAGTGAGGAATGAAGCTTCGGAAGTGTTTTCGAACGCGGTGCCGAGCCTATGTAGGCGAAAGAGGAGTTTCTCGTGTTGATTCGTAACCAGAGAGTTCGTATCAAGGTAGTAGTAGATCATACTTGGAGATTGATGTGCCAACTTTAGAAAGATTTTCTACACACATTTCGTTAATTCAAGATTGTTTTCCAGCAAATTTGGACCTTTCTGAGAATATCTGCTCTCGGTTAGTCAATCGTAAGGCTTGACGAAATTTTGAGGACAAAATTCTTTCAAGTTGGGGAGAATGTAACATCCTCAAAATAATTAATCGAATTATTTGGATGTTAACCCAATTAAAGTAATTTAGTACTTAACGGGTAAATTTATCGAGTGCTAAAATTATTTATTGGTTGTCATCGGATCGTTAACCGGATAATACGGGTCAAGGAAGTTTTGGAATCGAAATAGGAGATTTAGATCAATATGGTAATTGGATCACGTTACCACGTATATATTAAATAAATATATATATGTGTACGTGTGTGTGTGTTAAAAAGAAAAGAAAAGGAATTAAAAGAAAGGAAAGGAAAGAACAGCGAGAGACAGAGAGAAAAAGAAAGAAGAAAAGAGAAGAAAGAAGAAAGGGTGAGGAAGAAGAATGGGAAAAGGGGAGGATTTGCGCTCATCAAAACGACTTCCTTCCAACACGAAAAACGCTCAGCGTTACTCCCTCTTCGATTTGGTACCAACATCAACATCCTCAACTCTCTCTCTCTCTCTCACTTTGCCATTTTCGGAATTTGGAAGAAATTGAGGTTTGTTGATGGTTCAAGCTCAAGGATGGCTTGGGATGGAGTTTGGCGCGAACCCAAGGATGATGGATCGTTGATTGAGGTTCGATTGAAAGATTAGAAGCGAGTTGAGTGATTTGGGGTTTTGGTGAATAGTGTCATGGAGGTTAGG
Source organism: Astragalus membranaceus (assembly GCA_039519185.1). Classification (NCBI taxonomy): domain Eukaryota; kingdom Viridiplantae; phylum Streptophyta; class Magnoliopsida; order Fabales; family Fabaceae; genus Astragalus; species Astragalus membranaceus. The sequence continues at coordinate 81,718,482 of CM076851.1, read as the reverse complement.
GGAGGAAGATGATGAATAGTGCATTATAGAGGTCTCGGGATTGAGCGGAAAGGTGGAAAGCGTTGGAAGCGGATTCGGGTGTCGCCGGAGCGAGGAATGGATTCGGGGAACGTTCGTGTGGTTTTGTCGGAAAAGCGGTTTCGCGTAAGTCTCAGTGATTTGGCGAAGTCTCGGTGATTTTGAAGTCTCGGTGTCGGCACACGCTTCGAGGGTGAGTTTTACTCACGCTTAGGATGTTTTTATGTTTCGAGTATTTTTACGCCAATTGATGTCGAGAGATCTTGAGTCAAAACCGCTATTTGGAAAATATGTCGTTTTTGATAAAAACCGTTTTGATTGAGACATTGATTGATTTGAATGATTGTGTGATATTGGTTGAATCTGTTTTCTGTTTGTTTGAACTGTTTTCAATCGGAACGAGAATCGAAATTAAGCGGAATCGCGGTTTTCGCGCGAAACCGCCAAATTCTGCACTTGACAGACCCCCCTACTGTCAGTCCACGCGCCACTTGCGCGCCGCGCGCCACTCGCGCGCCAGTTGACAGGTTTTACTGCCAGTTCGCGCGCCGCTTGCGCGCCACACGCCACTCGCGCGTCACTTTGCAGATTTTCAGCAACCAAACACTGTTTTTCGTTTCGCGATAACTTTTGATCCGGGAACCCGATTGAGGTGTTCTAAGATGAGTTGGAAAGCTTATTCAGAGGCCTAACTGAATATTCTATTTTTAAGGCAAAATGAACTGTTTTTGATATTGAAAATTATGTTGAAAAGTGTCGAGTTAGTATGCGAGAGCGAATGTGGACTTAATGTTTTTATCGAAAAGAAAGCGGACTATGAGTCCTATGTGATATTGTATAAATGACGCGGGATGATTGTTAAATCATCTAAACCGGTCTATGGTACGTTCTATTTATTGAACTATGTAACTGACGCGGGATGATTATTATTTAAATCATCTAAAACGGTCTATGATTCACGATATATAAATTATATCGAATATAGGAGTTAGCCCAAATGCGGGTGGATATATATATATATACTAGATCGAGTTTGGGTGACGACCCATGAGGTTGACATACTAGGCGGGGAAGTCATGATTCCTTACCCTAGGCCCGTAAGCCATTAGGGAAAGTACTATTGGTAAAGGGGTTCACCGGGATTACCAAAGCTGGGGTCGGTGTTATGTCACAGTTATAGAACAGTTCACCGGGATTACCAAAGCTGGGGTCGGTGCTGTAATAAAGTTATGAAGCGGGTTACCGGGATTACCAAAGCTGGGGCCGGTACCGTGTTAAAATTAGAAAGAATGGTCACCGGGATTACCAAAGCTGGGGTCGGTGTCATTCTAAAGATATCAATGGTATGGTTAACGGGATTACCAAAGCTGGGGCTGGTATCATACTATGTTGACTAGTACGAGTCACCGAGATTACCAAAGCTGGGGTCGGTGTCGTGCTAAATTAAAAGAATGTAATTTATAAATTAAACTCCGAGATAAAAGATTTCATAACTGGACCGCGAGTGTTAGTAGGGGTCTCGGTAGAACTCACTGAGATTGTATCTCACTGTTTAAATGTTGTTGTTTTACAGAGAAACAGGGAAGGAAAGGACCACAGAGGTACGAGTAGGTTGAGCTCGGACGGGTTGCAGATGACTTAGCTATTATGCTTAAGTTTATATTTCCTTTTGTTGTCTTTGTACTACAACTCTATGTATTGGTATTATAATTTTATTCCGCTTTCTTGTACGATATTGAGCACTATAGTTTGCTGAAGGTTCTGGTCTGAGAACCTGTTCGGTCTTATTTGTATTTAAGACTGTTTTGTTGTTATTCAGCGAGAACTATATTGTAGTGTTTAGTATCTATGCAGGAATTTTATATCTCTGATTATTATATGATGGTACACTTGGGTATTTTTACTCGATAAAAATACCGGGGTGTTACAGTTGGTATCAGAGCAGTTCGACCTAGTCGGACTTAGTTTAGGGTTGAGTCGATTCCTTGTTAGTCCTTGTTGTAGTTACACTTGTGATGCTAAGAGACATTGAGCCTGATCAACTTAATACTTAGTGGATCATAAGCGGAATTATGACTGGATGATCAAGATGCAATCCTCGACCACAATCGGAATCTTCAACCGGTGCATCCTCAGGAAAGGCGACATGACGGTGGGAGAATACACCGCTAAGTTTGAGAAGTTGTCTCAGTTTTACCAAGTGGTAAAGTAAGCTTCGGATGACGAACGAAGAATGCAGAAGTATAAGACTGGCATAAATGCTTTTATGATTTATGGTCTCAGTTCTTATACTGCTACCAATTATGTTGCCTTGGTGCAATCATCCTATGTCGCCGAGGATGATCTCATAGGAAATATGGGAAAGGAAAGAAGGTAGTTGAATTATCAACTCCGAATGCAAAGTCCTAAGATAATTTCATCAAAGGAAAAGCAGATGTAATTCTTTGATTCTCCAAAGGTCAGAAGATGTTCTAATTATGGAAGACATCACCAGGGTGATCGTCAGCAAAGATCTAATCGGTGCTATTATAGAAATGTAGAGGGTCACTATGGTAAAGAGTGCCCTGTAAGGAAGAGTTCCCGGGAGTCACAAGCAGCTCCAAGACGAGGACGAGTCAACACTCTGGATGTTTAGACAGTTACAACTACAGCACAATCATGTGTGGATCAGTTGGGACTAGCGAATCTCCGCCATCCGAGCCGATAACTATCTTAACTGCGGCTAAGGGTCGTGTCCAGACCCAATCTTTGTGTCGGAATTGCCTACGTGTTATAGGAGACAGAAATTTCGTAGAAGGATTATTTGTTTGCCTGTGAGAAGTGTGGACACCATTTTGGGTATGAATTGGATGACTGCAAATCATGTTACAATCGACTGTGCAAATCATGGGTTCATTTATTTTTTTATTTTTTTATTTTTGATCATGGGTTCATTTACTTTTTATTTTTATTTATTTTTGATCATGGTTTCATTTAATGAGTTTAGCCATCAAGGAAATTAGAAGTGATCATGGAGGAGAGTACGAAAATTCATCATTCAGGACTTGGTGTGAAAAGTATGGTGTTCATCATAACTTTTCAGCTCCAAGGACTCCTCAACAAAACGGTGTGGTGGAAAGGAAGAATAGAACCATACAAGAGATGAGCAGAACAATGTTGAACGAGCACAACTTACCCAAATATTTTTGGGGTCATGCAGTTGATACAGCATGTCACGTGCTCAACCGGGTATACCTGAGGCCATATCTTAACAAGACGCCATACGAGTTGTGGAATGGTAGAGCTCCAAATATTTCATACTTCAAGGTTTATGAAAGTAAGTGCTTCATTCTCTACACAAAAGATAAGTTGGGTAAGTTTGATACAAAATCAACTGAAGGTATTTTTATGGGTTATTCAAGTCATAGTAGAGAATATATTGTTTACAATAAAATTGATAAATGTATGCAAGAATCAATACATGTTTCTTTTGATGAGACTAACCCTTTTGCTAAGAAAGTTGATGATGAGGATGAAGTGGTTGAAGTGATCAAAAACAGAATACCTGAATCAAACAGTGAAAGTGTGGAAGAAGCCGAGGTGAAAGTGGAACCTCAAGAAGAAGCTGAAGTGGAACGAGAGCTCCAAGACATCGATGACCATTTCCATGGAAGAACACATGATGTTTTGCCCAAAACTTGGAAATCAGTTCGAGATCATCCCATGGAGAAAATTATTGGTAGTCCATCAAAGGAGGTAACAACTCGTTCTTCTCTTAATCATTTAGGCTTTCATAGTGCTTTTGTCTCTCAAATAGTTCCTAATAATATTAAGGAAGCTTTAAATGATCAAGAATGGGTTGTGTCAATGCAAAAGGAACTTGAACAATTTGAACGGAATAAAGTTTGGCATTTAGTTGAAAAACCTGTTGACAGAACCGTTATTGGTACTAATGATGATCTGTGCAAGGAGTTTTCTAAAATGATGACTAGCGATTGAGATGAGCATGATGGGGGAGCTAAATTTCTTTTTGGGACTTCAAGTAAAGAAAATGAAAGAAGGAATATTCATCTGTGAAACAAGTTCTCAAAGGGGATACTAAAGAAGTATGACATGAGTGATGCAAAGGAAATTGGTACTCCCATGGCGACTGCAACAAAGTTGGATAAGGACGAAGGTAAACCAGTCAATGAAACGATGTATCGAGGTATGATCGGTAGTCTCTTGTATTTAACTGCTTCTCGACCTGATATTATGTTTGTTGTATGCTTGTGTGCTCGATTTCAAGCATGCCCAAAGAATCACATTTAAAAGTTGTAAAACGGATTCTTAGATGTGTTAAGGGGACCATAGATTTTGGATTGTGGTACCCGAAATCGAGTCAATTTTCTTTGGTCGGTTTCTGTGATGCTGATTTTGCTGGATGTACATTAGATAGGAAGAGTACTAGTGGAACCTGTCATTTCTTAGGGCCTTGTTTAACTTCCTGGTCTAGTAAAAAACAGAACAGTGTTGCTTTGTCCACCACTGAAGCCAAATATGTGGCGGTTGGAAATTGCGTTGCACAAGTTCTGTGGATGAAACAGACTTTAGAGGATTTTGGTTTGTTATATGAAAATGTGCCAGTTCTATGTGATAACACTAGTGCCATTAACATTTCTAAGAACCCCATCCAGCACTCTAGAACTAAGCATATAGAAATAAGGCATCATTTCATTAGAGACCATGTTTCTAGGGGGAGCATAGCATTACAGTTTGTAGGCATCGATGACCAACTAGCAGATATCTTCACGAAACCCCTAGCCGAAGCTCAATTTTGTAAGATCCGGAGAGAGCTCAGTATGCCTGATTTTGCCAGTTTATAATGTGATTAAGTGTCTTGTGTATTTTCCCTCCTTTTTGATGAAAACAAAGGCGGAGAAATACTTGCTGCGATTTACGGCTATTGCTATGTTACTGGTTTAGTTTATTAATTTTATGCTTATGCTTAGGGGGAACTTTTGCTATTGTTTCTTGTTTATCGCCTCCCTATGCATAAGGTAATTTGTTATCATCAAAAAGGGGGAGTTTGTTGAACCAAGGACAAACACTCTTTGTTTTGTATGATAACAAATTAAAATCTGTCTACTAATGGTTACAGTTGAACAAAATTACAGGACATGAATCAAAGAGCAGGATATCTTAAAGTGTAGCGGCTTGGAGGAGAAGCTACTCTAGAGTTCAAGAACTATTTGTTAATCTGCTTTTGATAGGACACCATGTAAGATCCTATCACTTCAGTTTTATAACTTTTAGTAGTTGAGAGATGATTTTTTAAAAATATAACTGTTGTGCTAAAAGCTTAGAGAAATCTTTTATATAAAAGCCTAATAGGTAGGCACGTAACATGAGAAAATGGTCAAGCTAAGAATCGATTGATGACTTTGTGTTTATAAATTGGAAATCGATTTCTAGCCTAATTATTCAAGCTAGAAATCGATTTGTGGCTTCCTTCACAAAGCTAAAAATCGATTTCTAGCCTATGGGTTTTTAAAGGAATATGTTTTGGAAAGAAAACATTCGATTGACGGGAACCGATTCCTCACCTGTTTCTCACAGGCAAAAAATCGATTCTTCACTTGCTATTATGAAGAGCAAAATCGATTTCTTCCTTATCTTTTAAAGCCATAAATCGATTTCAACCTTCCTATTTCTCAAGAAATGAATCGATTTCTATACACTCCTATTTAAGCACATAATCGATTCATCTCTTTTTAGAAGCTTTCAACGGTCATATTTTGAGTAAATAAATCGATTCACATATAATCAATCAATTTACTACTCATCTATTTTACGTGAAAAATTGCCTCAATGGTCATATTTCTACAAACCCTATAAATAGGCACTTAGGTTTTTATCACGGAAAGGGAGAACACAACGCACAACCCAAAAATCAAAAAAAGAAGAAAAGAACTCTCACCGTCATATTATTTCTTCAAGTTCTTCATCTTTGAATCCAAATCCCTCATCTCTCTCAACTACTATATTATTATACTGCTTGAGTGATTGGATCATAGTGTTTCAGCTGTATTCATCTATTACTTGGTTGTTGTGAAATCCTGGGAAGTGTTCTTGGGTAATTAAATCGGGGAGATTGAGTTGTTAGCGAAATCCTTAGCGGGGAGCTTGGGTTCTCAATTTTGGAAAAATTGAGAGTGGTGTGGTAGCTATAGGGAAGTTGCTTGCTTGTAAGACGTTGAAGAAGTTATTCTCATATAGTGGTTGTTATCAAGTTCAAAGGTTGCAAAGCCGGAGGCCGAGGACGTAGGGCTTTTATCCCGAACCTCGTAAAAATCACGGTGTATCTCTTTCCCTTCTCTTTACTTTGGTTTTTTGTTTATATTTGTTTATCGTTATATTTGATTTCGTTGCACTGCATTCAATATCACAATATGTTTATCGTTAAATTTAATAATAGTGTGGTTAGCGTAAAATATCACTGTAACTGGTTCTGTCATAGTTATAGCTTGCTTATGTATTGCATATAGTTTAAATCCTATTTTCCGCATTCGATTTAAACGTGCATCGTTAATTTTTTGAAAATTAAAAAGATTTCAATTTTAGCGTATAACCTTATTTAAAAGAGTCGTTTTTCTTTATCATCTTATGTGTAAGGTTTCATCTTCTCATTGTGAGAAGTCTTTGGCTAAAACTACTATGTCATAAAAAGATTCTTAATATTGCTTTATAGGCTTCTGAAGAGTGTCTTCTTACTGAATAGTGTTTCTCAGCTGAATATCACTTATGAAGTTCATCAGACTTTGATCATAGAGTATCTTGTCTTGAGAATTTGCTTGGAAAACTTCTTCCTTTGTGAAGAACATATCTTCTCAGGTTTGAGAAGCAATTGATCTACCTTTATGTCTTCTTGTTGATCATCATTCAATTTTTGATGAAGACACATATTTGTGTCTTCTTGATCTGTTTAGGCTTCTTCTCAGAGGATAATATTCTTGACTAGTGAAGCTACATAACTTCATTGTTTCCTTCTTTCAGTTCATCCTCAAAGCCTTCTTAAATAATGGTCTTTTAGCACATTACCTTCTTGAGATGTAATTGAATGTTTCCCGCAGTTAAGATAACTCAAGAAGTATCATTAGATCCAAGATGGATCAGATAACTTAAACACTTATCAAAATGGTTTGTTTCCATCAAAATTGATCCAAGGGATTTTGCATCAATAGGTTGTACAACCGGATTAATTTGCGTTTTGGGATAAACGGGTTGTACAACTCAAGAGTCCTAAAATACCTATAAAATCATCTCAATTCAAATTCAAACTATTTTCTTTCAACGAAAAACAAGAGTCTAATTTTCAAAAATAGGGGATTAAGTCGGTTGTACAACCGGGTTAATCTTCTTTTTAGGATAAATGAGTTGTACTACTCAAGAGTCCTAAAATCCCTATAAAACAATAAAAAATATTAAAAACCACCAACACACAAAATTTTTCTACCCAAGAACTAGAGCTTTGAATTCTCCATCGTACCAAGAGATACATAGGAGCGGGGGCACACTCTCGTCAAGCACAAAATAAAGGTTTAGTCCCTGCAAATATACGTTTAATCCAATTTAGTCCCTGTTAAAATAAAACTTTGTGTTTAGGCCTTGCAAATATAAGTTTGATCCAATTTAGTCCCTGTAAAAATAAAATTTTGTTTTTCGTGCCTGCAAATATACATTTTATCCAGTTTGGTCCCTGTAATATGTAAAATATTTTATTTTAGTCCCTCCAATATGAGCAGAAAAAGGACTAAAATCAAATATTTTACACATTACAGGGACCAAACTGGATAAAACGTATATTTGCAAGGACGAAAAATAATGTTTTAGTTTTATAGGGACTAAACTGGGTCAAACTTATATTTGCGAGGCCTAAACACAAAGTTTTATTTTTACAGGGACTAAACTGGATTAAACGTATATTTGCAGGGACTAAACGTATATTTAAGCCCAAAATAAATAATATTTTATTAAGTCATTCGTCTCCAATTTGCGGTTAATAAAAAGGGTAAATAAAAACGTTTATGGTATTAACATTACTTTTCACAACTAATTAAAAGGTAACCTTTCTTTGAAGGGATGTCGTAGGGTGCTAATACCTTCTCAACGCATAATCGACTCAGAACCCAAATCTGGTGTCAAAGACCCGTATCCAAACCAAAAGGATTTATCAACATTTTCCTTTATAATTAAACTTTGATGGCAGCTTCATTTCGAACTTCGAAGAATCCTTTTCCGGATTTTTCGGTCACTACAACTTCCAGCCCCATTTTTGTGTGCTCTTTGGAAAGGAAATACGGTTAAAACACAATTCAATCGCGCAATCAACTGAATCAGGGATTCTAGGTCAATCACTCAATTTCATTCAAAAGTACTAGGTATTTAAAAGAAACATGGGAATCACACCCAAAGAGGGTAGAACACCATAAATTTTTCGAGTACTTGGTACTAAAGGTGTTCGAAGTATGAATAAAGCAAAAATAAACTTATGCAATTCAAGGAAATCAATCTTGAGAATGAAAGAATATCACAAATTCCTTAAATGCAGTGATTAAGGAAATGAAACAAAGTGCTAAAATAAGAGAAAAATGAGAGAAGAGTGAGACACTCAATTGTCAAAAGGAAATTGCATTGAATTGTAAAAGAGTTTGAAAAATACAAGAGTGTTGGATCCGACATACATTGTTCACCGCAATTGCTAGAGATCTCGTGTGATCGGATGTATTAGGCGTGATGGGTTACTGAATGTTAAGAAGTTTCCCCTAGTTCATCGTACAAACTACTATTTATAGAACTGCAAATAGAAACTGATGTGTTGCATGGTGGACACATGTCCCCTTTGAAAGCGAATAAGAATGAAAACTAACTAGTGATCGATTATGATTGATGCCATGTGCCATCTGGCATCTGGATGCTCTACACTTGTCCTTGGATTTTGATCCCCCTCTAATGAAACTGTCTTAATTGCTTTTCAAGTCTTCGCGCGGAGTGCTTAAGACTTCGATATCCGCTTACGAAGTCTCTTTGAATTTGTACGTGAATTATCGGGTCATTTTCCCTCTCGAACATTTCTTCCTTTGAATTATCGGGTCCTTGTGGCCAATTTCGAATCCGAAATTTGGCTGTAACAAAAAGATACCATGTTTAAGATCTTTTCAGATAGCCAACGCTACCCATTGTTATATGACGTTCCACCCCTAGTTGTATTATCCAGTTGATTTACGCCTTTGAGATGTATTAATTGTATAGTTCAAAATTCTCAAGTATCTTTACTACAAAAAAAACAAAGCAAATGCAAACCTAACAACAACGGTGATAGAGAGGATCAAGTCAATTGTACAATCGAGTTAATTTATGTTTTAAAGTGTATTAGTTGTACAACACAAATGCTCTAGAATGCCTATAAAATCTAATCTAATCTAATATCTATTTATACAAACAAACCACCTATGAAATTACCAGTTTGAATCTCTTATTAACAAGACACAAATCTAATTTAAGGGTAAAAATGTCATTACCCTCTCTTCCTTTCTTTTTTTCTTACACTCTCTTTCCTCCTTTTCACTTTTCTCTTACACTCTCTTTCTTCCTTTTTCCTTTTTACACTCTATTTCTTCCTTTTTTTTCTCTCTCTTCTTACACTCTCTTTCCTCCTTTTCACTTCTCTCTTACACTCTATTTCTTCCTTTTTTTTCTTTTTACTTTACTTTTACTTTTTCCATAAATAATTTTTCTCTTTCTATTATCATTATACTTTAGTTTTTTAACTAAATTTCTAAATTTATACACTCTTATTGATAATCTACTATCTATCTTTTACTATCTACTATAATCTACTAAAATTTTAATTTTTCTCTCCGAAATTTGTTTATACTCTTATTGATAATCTACTATCACCTCTTATTGATATTTATCTTTTACTATCTAATATAATCTACTAATCAACTAAAATAATCAATTGAAATTACGAGATAACTGCAATTATATATATAAAAAATATGGGATAACTATACTGATATATAAAAAAACATAGGATTAAACTACTGATTAATATTTAAAACAACTATTTCTCATTGATAATCTACTATAATCTACTAATCAACTAAAAAAATCAATTGAAACTACGAGATAACTGCAATGATATATAAAAAATACGGGATAACTACACTGATATATACAAAACACGGGATTAATATTTGTAATTGATAATCTACTATCTCTCTTTTAGTATGTACTATAATCTACTAATCAACTAAAATAATCAATTGAAACTACGAGATAAGTGCATTGATATATAAAAAAAACACTGGATAACTACATTGATATATAAAAAACACAAGATTAATATTTGTCATTGATAATTAAAAAATTTGAAGACTACTACTACAAACCTACTATCTAAAAAACAAGAAGACTTAATGACTATTTAAACTACTAACTAATATTTAAAACAAATATTTCTCATTGATAATCTACTATCTAACTTTTACTATCTACTATAATCTACTAATCAACTAAAATAATCAATTAAAACTACGAGATACCAGCAATGATATATAAAAAACACGGGATAACTGCAGTGATATAAAAAAAAACACGAGATTAATATTTGTCATTGATAATTATAATTTTTGAAAACTACTATAAACCTACTATCTAAAAAACAAGAAGGCTTATTTAAACTGATTAATATTTAAACACACGTGACAAATATTTGTCACTAATACCTAAAAAAGAACAAATAATTGTCACTGATTTGTAAAAAACACGGGATAAATATTTCTTATTGATAATCTACTATCTATCTTTTACTATCTATTATATATAATCTACTAATCAACTCAAACAATCAATTGAAACTACGAGATAACTGCAATGATATATAAAAAAACACAGGATAACAGCAATAATATATAAAAAAACACAGGATTAATGTTTGTAATAGATAATTAAAATTTTTGAAGACTACTATAAAACTATTATCTAAAAAACAAGAAGATTTAATGACTATTTAAACTACTGATCAATATTTAAAACAAATATTTCTTATTGATAATCTACTATCTCTTTTTTTTGACCAATCTACTATCTCTCTTTTACAATCTATTATTATCTACTAATCAACTAAAACAATCAATTGAAACTACGAGATAACTGCACTGATAAAAAAAACACGGGATAACTGCACTGATATATAAAAAAACACGAGATTAATATTTGTCATTGATAATTAAAAATTGTGAAGACTACTACTACAAACCTACTACCTAAAAAACAAGAAGACTTAATGGCTATTTAAACTAATAATTAATATTTAAAACAAATATTCCTCATTGATAATCTACTATCTAATTTTTACTATCTACTATAATCTACTAATCAACTAAAATAATCAATTGAAACTACGAGAAAACTGCAATGATATATAAAAAAACACGGGATAACTGTAGTGATATATAAAAAACACGGGATTAATATTTGTCATTGATAATTATAATTTTTGAATACTACTATAAACCTACTATCTAAAAAAACAAGAAGACTTAATGACTATTTAAACTGAGTAATATTTAAAACACACGTGACAAATTGTCACTAATATCTAAAAAAGGACAAATAATTGTCACTGATTTATCAAAAATACAGGATAAATATTTCTTATTGATAATCTAATATCTATCTTTAGCTATCTACTATAATCTACTAATCAACTCAAACAATCAATTGAAACTATGAGATAACTGCACTGATACATAAAAAACACGGGATGACGGCACTGATATATATAAAACCACGGGGATAACTTCAATGATATATATAAAAGCACTGGATAGCTGCACTGATATATTAAAAAACACAAGATAACAACACTGATATATAAAAAACACAGGATAAATGCACATATTGTTTCTAAATGATACTTTTACATTTTTAGATTTTAATATTTATATATTTTATATTTGAAACTATTTTTATCTACTTTAAATTTGTCTTTGTTTTCACGAGGTAATGTTCAGACTATTTAAATACTATTTAATTTGATTCATAAAAAGAACACGACACCGCCCGTGCGTATGCACGGGTATCCTACTAGTATTAACTAAAACACACCTAGATACGTAGGAGTATGAAAACACTCACGTCGAGGAAAAAAGAAGTATTCTTTTTATTCACAAAATAAACTCTTTTCAAAATTTGCTTTCATTTATTAAAAATCAGGAATATGTAGTAAAATAAATATTTTTTTAAGTTTTAGTCAATCTTTTTAGTAATAATATTTTCAAAATTAACATAGTATTTCATTTATTACAAAATGATGAATATACAGTAAATAATTATTTTCCTCCCTACGCATAATCTGACAAAATATTCATTCTTTGGCGTAAGTAAATCTCCCATATCAAAAGTATGTATAACCTTAGGGAGAGCATAAGCATATTCTCAGGGGGAGCATATATTAAAATATGTATAAAAACAACTGTCAAACAACTTTAAAGCTTCTCAAAATATTGGTCTTCATCAGAAAGGGGGAGATTGTTGAGGCAAAATCCCTCGTAATAGTTTTGATGAAAACAAACTATTTTGACAAGTGGTTAAGTTATCTGATCCATTGTGGATCTAACAGTTCTTCTTGAAATGATGTTAAGAACAGGGAACAATGAAACTCATCTCAAGAAGAAGAGCATTATCTATAAGGCTTTGAAAAAGAATCAAAAGCTTCATTTATGAACAAGACCATCTTCAGTCAACTAGCCTAAATAAGATCAAGAAAGACAGAAACATGTCTCAATATGAAATGAATGATGATCAACAAGAAGACCAAAGATTAAAGACTATCTAGATGCTTCTCAAGCCTGAGATGATATGATCTTTACTAAGGAATTAAATGACCATGCCACAAGAACTTCGGAAGATTTGATCAGGTGAGAAACCCTATCTAGTAAGAAAACACCCTTCAGAAGCCTGCAAAGCTTAAATAAGGATCTTCTAATGCTATAGCAGTTTTAGCCAGAACCTTCTCAATGTGAGAAGAAGAAACCGTATGCTTAAGATGAGACAGAAAAAGGACTCTCAAACAACAGTGGGATATCCCTTGAAGCATCTTATGTTTAAGACAAGACATGTGCACAAAGCTCTTCATTCTTAAAGTGACCGATGATGTGAACAGAACATAGAAGCCTATTCAACAAACAATAACAAATCAATTTGTTATGCTCAGACCTTCAGAAGGAACATGTCAAGATATAGATGTGTTCAGAAGATACGGTCATCAAAGATGAAACCCCTTGAACACTCAAATGAACTCAAAAGGTCTTGTGTCAATGCCACAAATGAGGAAAGAGAAACAAATAAAAAGGTCAAGCTTGTTTTAGCAATATAAGTGACTTAAAAGATCTTCAGAAGACATTCAGAAGATCCTTCCTAAAAGCACATCAAAAGACACAAAGAAGACATGCTCAGAAGTAAACATGCTATGTCAGTGTACGGCCCTGTACGGGCACAGAAAGTAAACCCGGTTTACTTCAGAAGCTTTCAACAACTAGTTCAAGTCTTGAAAAAGGATTTGCAACAGATCTATTGGATGGAAAACTCTATAAATATCCAATAGATGATCACATTCAAGGTGTAAGAGTAGACCACAGCCCAAGCTAATTCTTCCCAACATATTGCTTCACACATTGCTTCTGAAACTTATCATCCAAGCTTTTGAATGTCTATAATGTATCTCAATGTGAAAGTAGACCACAGCCCGAGCTAAGTCTTCCCAACACATAGCTTTTGAAGCTTATCATCCAAGCTTCTGAATGTCAATAATCTATCTCAACCATACTCATGAGCTTACAAACTAATATGGGAATATTATTCTGAGTATGTAATAGCTTAGGAAAGCATAGAATGATATACATCGTGATATGATCTAAAATAGATCTTGAAGGATAGGATCTAGAAAATTGACAATTTACTAATTCTCACACAAGATCATGAACAAGTGTTGTTGACAAATAAAGGAAAATGAAAAACATACAACATAAACACAAGAAAATTACACACAAAAGTAGAAGAAAGATCAAAGGTGGATGTGACTAGAAATGGTTGTGAGATGAATGATCACCACACCTTCTTGGAAGGTGATAAGATCAATTAGCCTTGGGCGCTCCTAGCCCCAAGGTTGTGAGCAAGGTTCTCTCCTTCAAGAACCATGGAGAATCCTCATGATGAATCTCACTCTCTCACATGCACGTACTCATCACTTCTCACCTATCTCTAGGTTTCTCTCTAGGCTTTCAACTTTTCAAAAATGAAAAATGAATTTTATTCATCGAGAATTCTCCTTAATTACACTAAGGTATAAGGTATTTATATCATAGACTTATTGGATCCTAAGTCCACAATATAAAGCCCAAATCCAAAATTACAAGTAAAGCCTTTAGCCATAAAAACTAGTGTAGGCCTTAGCCCATCTACTCAAAGCCACATGGCCCAAAATGAAAGTGCCTTACAAATATTGAAAGGAAAACAAAGTATAGGAAACACTAGGGTTTGGTTATCCTAGAAATTCCCTACTATTTACATGGTCACCTTGAAAGTGCTTTTGTCTTAATGGTTAGATTACGCACATTAAAGTATTTTCCCTTAACTTTGACTTTTGGTATTTTTGATTATTTATCCTTGTGGCTTTCATTCAAGCTCCATGTGGGCTCACATCACATCATGTAATCATCCAAGCTAGGATAGTTCCGAAATAGAACACAAACAAAATCTCATTTGTTAATCTTCTTAACAAGGCATTGGTTGCCATATTGTTAATGAAGATGCCTAGGTAGGTCTTAGGGGTTAGATACCTTCTAAAGAATAAGCATTGGTTGTTGTATTGTTAGAGAAGAAGGCTAAGAAGTTTTCTTAGAGGTTTACGTTGCTAGAACTTGGAAAAAAACTAGTGTGACAGTTGAGAGAGACGTGGAAGAAAACTATCAGTGTTGTAGCCTTTGATTGGCTTGTAAACTATTTGGAAAATAGTGGAAATTCTCATTGGGTGTGAGGAGTGGATGTAGCCCTTGTGATTTGGGGGAACCACTATAAACTCTGATGTGTTCTTTACTGCTTTCCTACATAGTTTGCTTTAACTAACAACCTATGTTTAAAGAAAACCCTCTTTCACTCTATTGTAGAAATGATTCTACAATCTCACACCAAGACAGATTGAGCTATCTTCTAAACACCAGACAATCAGTCACTTAAATCTCAAACACCCATACAATACAATGCAACACCATCACAAGTGTGAGAACCCTGAAACACATAGAAACACCTACTCAATACCTTCTCACACTATATATATCCTCATCATCTTCTTAGCAACTTGACCTACATTACCAACCTTCACCAATATCATTCTACTGAATGATAAACTCAGAAGATACAGATCAGCTTCTGACCATGCTCATGAGTTGCTCTTATGTATACAAGAATTATCATCTTACTTAAGAGGATTGGTTGATCAGTGTCAAAAGTTTTAAAGGGTCACAATTCAAACCCTCCATTTCTTGTAACTCCAGTTGACATTAATTTACTTCAATTGTTATTAGAGCATCAGACTCTTGGGGGTTAAACACACTTAACAGTGTGAGGAGAAAAAGATTCTGGATAAGGTGACGATAATCAAATGTGAAAAACTGTTCAGAAGGCTGCCCTCAAAAGATTCCATGCCTCCCAGTACAAACTGTAAGATAAGATACATTTCAATAGATTGACAAAAAAGGGCAACAAGGACAGAGTGGAAAGGAGAAAGCAAAACTGTTTGACAAGGTATTACAAAAGTGCAAAGGGAAATCTCAGAAGAAATAAATCCAACATCGGTCAAATATTGAAAGTCAGAACTTTGACTGGTGGCAACATCACACACTTCATTATATCAACTTATCAATACATGCATGATGCATCCTGCAAGAGATGATGGAAGTTAAAAAGAAGATTGACTAGACAAGTCAAAGCAGATTAAAGAAAACCTACTCAATCATCATACAAATGTTGCTGAAAAGAAATGAAAATAAACAGTGGAAGCAATGAACCAGCACTGTCTAGAAAGGCTTGTACCTCACTAAATATACTCTTTATAAAGCCTCCCAAGAACCACTGCTGTTCAAAAGAGATGAACTCTAGAAGGGAAATGAAGCAAACAAGGTAATCACTGCAACTCTCTACTTCTAAATGCATAAACTATCTAGGCCACATATAACTTCCTAATTAGTATGCCAAGTCTTTCTTTTAAAGATTACATTGAGTACTCATGATAAAAGACTCACAATTGTCTAAATGATAACTTTCTAAAATCCCCTTTAGAAAGTCCTAATTTTAAATCATCATGGTTCTCATACACATTATGAACATATGTCATGCATCACTTATAGAGTCTAGATAATGCTAAACACTTGTAACAAAAAATTCATTATCTGCAAAACTGTGAAATAGTATCTTCTAAGGCTATGCGTATTTGTTCTACATGCATAACTAAGTTTATTTTGTGCTAAGCATCTAAGGTTAGCAAAATGTTTGTCATCATCAAAAAGGGGGAGATTGTTGAGGAAAAATCCCTTGTAAAATTTTTGATGAAAACAAACCATTTTGACAAGTGGTTAAGTTATCTGATCCATTGTGGATCTAACAGTTCTTCTTGAAGTGATCTTAAGAATAGGGAACATTGAAACTCATATCAAGAATATATCTAGCTAAGAAGAGCATTATCTATAAGGCTTTGAAGAAGAATCAAAAGCTTCATTTATGAGAAGATCAAGAAAGACACAAACATGTGTCTCAAAATGAAATGAATGATGATCAACAAGAACACCAAAGATTAAAGACTATCTAGATGCTTCTCAAGCATGAGAAGATATGATCTTTACTAAGGAAGAAGCCTTACAAGCAATACCCTCAAGACTAAGGAATTAAATGACCATGCCAGAAGAACTTCAGAAGATTTGATCAGGTGAGAAACCCTATCTAGTAAGAAGCACCCTTTAGAAGCCTGCAAAGCTTAAATAAGCATCTTCTTATGCTATAGCAGTTTTAGCTAGAACCTTCTCAATGTGAGAAGAAGAAACCTTATGCTTAAGATGAGACAGAAAAAGGACTCTCAAACAACAGTGAGATATCCCCTGAAGCATCTTATGTTCAAGAGAATACATGTGCACAAAGCTCTTCATTCTTGAAGTGACAGATGATGTAAACAGAACATAGAATCCTATGCAACAAACAAGAACAAATCAATTTGTTAGGCTCAGAGCTTTAGAAGGAAATTGTCAAGATATAGATGTGTTAAGAAGATATAGTCATCAAATATGAAACCTGTTGAGTCAATGAGACAAATGAGGAAAGAGAAAGAAATAATAAGGTCAAGCTTGTTATTGCAATATAAGTGTCTTAGAAGGTCTTCAAATGACATTCAAAAGGTCCTTCCGACAAGCACTTCAGAAGACAGAGTTCAGAAGCTACAAAGAAGATATGTTCAGAAGATACATCAAGGACATAAAGGTACATTTATGTCACCAGACCAACTCTTTGTAAACTACCCATAATTGGCTTAGTTAATGCTCAGAAGATTGATGCTCAAGCTATTGAAGTTATTATTCAAGTATTTGAAGAAGTTCAACCTACAACATTCAGAAGCCTCTCTGCCCGTAAGCTCCCAACAGAAACCTACTATGTAAGTGTACGGCTCTGTTCAATGGCTAGTTCAAGTCTTGAGAAAAGATTGGTAGAAAGTAAACCCGGTTTACTTCAGAAGTCTTCAATGGCTAGTTCAAGTCTTGAGAAAAGATTGGCAACTGATCTATATTGGATGGAAAACTCTATAAATATCCAATAGATGATCACATTCAAGGTGTGAGAATAGACCACAGCCCAAGCTAATTCTTCCCAACATATTGCTTCACACGTCGCTTCTGGAGCTTATCATCCAAGCTTCTGAATGTCTATAATCTATCTCAACCATTCTCAACGAGCTTACAAACTAATATGGGAATATTATTCTGAGCATGTAATAGCTTAGGAAAGCATAGAATGATATACATCATGTAATCATCCAAGCTAGGATAGTTCCGAAATAGAACACAAACAAAATCTCATCTATTAAACTTCTTAACAAGGCAATGGTTGCGAGATTAGAAGCCTAAGTAGGCCTTAGGGGTTAGATACCTTCTAAAAAATAAGCACTGGTTGCTGTATTGTTAGGGAAGAGGGCTAAGAAGTTTTCTTAGAGGTTTAAGTTGCTAGAACTTGGAAAAAACTAGTGTGACAATTGATAGAGCTGTGGAAGAAAACTATCAGTGTTGTAACTTGTGATTGGCTTGTAAACTATTTGGAAAATAGTGGAAATTCTCACTTGGTATGAGGAGTGGATGTTGCCCTTGTGATTTGGGTGAACCACTATAAACTCCCATGTGTTCTTTACAGCTTTCCTACATAGTTTTGCTTTAACTAACAACATGTGCTTAAAGAAAACCCTCTTTCACTATATTGTAGAAACGATTATACAATTTCACACCAAGACAAATTGAGCTATCTTGTAAACACCTAAAAGTCATTTAAATCTCAAACACCCCTACAATACAATGTGACACCATCACATGTGTGAGAAGCCTGAAACACATAGAAACACCTACTCAATACCTCCTCACATTCCTTATCCCTTATGTAAGAATAACATGCCTTCACATTCCGAATATCCTATCTTCCTTACACAACCTTGGTACTAAGAAGTTATTCAATTATCTATAGATCCTCATTATCTTCATAGCAACTTGGCCTACATTACCAACATTCCCCAATATGCATTCTACGAATAATCTTCTGACCATGCTCATGAGTTGCTCTTAAGTATACAAGAATTAACGTCATACTTAAGAGGACTAGTTGATCAGGGTAAAAAGTTTTAAAAGGGAAAAAATTCAGACCCCCTTTCTTGTGACTCTAGTTGACATTAATTCACTTCAAACACACACTCAACAAAAGTATCCCAGAGATTAGACTTTTAGAAGCTTTGAGTGTGGGATGAGAAGGTTGGATATTAGAGAAGCTTGAACTTGAGAAGGTTCCAACTCAATCACATACTTTGTAAATTCGAAATGCAGTCTTTATATAGCTTTTTGATGATGAAAATAGCGTTGGAAGTGTCCATTGGTCCATAGGAGTGATTTGGAGTGATTTGATGGAAGTTGAGAAAGTTGGTAGCTTTTCAACCTTCTCATTCTCCACACTGTACTTTCTTTGCACATTCTGAACCTTCTCATTTTGCCAGTGTCCTTTCTTGCAAGTTTTGACAGCTCACACGAACCTTTGTTGCGTTAAAAACACATTTTGATCAAGTGTACTCTTTCGCAGAAGTAGTATAAAAGATTATCGTGTCCACAGGGATTAATCAACAAGTACCAAACTACTTAAAAATTATTTATTGTTTATACGATCGAATAATTGTGTTGTTATAAAAATATAAAAACAAACTAAATTGAAACAAATAACAAGAATTAAAATGCTAGATTAAATAAATAGAGAGAATTCTAGGGCCACGGTTTCACTTGCAAGCTTCGATTCCCCTATATCTAATTCTACCTGAATTCCTTTGTTTTATTCAATTACCAATCCCTTTATTAAAACTATTAATTCGTTTGGTCATTTGCGATTAATATTCTTTTTCCTAAATTGACCATTGTTTGGTCATGCAAGAATTTAAATTCAAGAAAAGCATAAAGAACAAAAAGGTTGACTGATTGGAAGACTAAATTAAAGTCTGGTCATGGATTAATTATAGTCTCAATTATCCTATAGGTCCACCAACTAATTGCAGTACGGTCACTGATCAACTAATTGATTATAAACACTCAAAGGTTGTCAAGAGCTCTCTCACAGTGTCAAGAACGGACCCAAATTCCTAGCTCTCTCCAATGTGTTGCTGTCTGTGTGCGTCAAATTCTTCAATTCTTCTGCCTCGGGTTTCGTGCGCCGCTTTTCCTTTATTTTAATAACTTCCGTCAGCTCTCTCCTTGCTTTTTCTTTCCTTCCTTTTTATATTCACGTTGCCGCCTTCCTTTTCTTTTCTTCCTCTTCACGCTTAGGTTAGAGTGTTGCTAAATCACATGTTCCATTCCATTCACATAGGCCGTGGGCCTCTTTGCTATTGGGCTGATAACAAAGCCAACTAAAAATCGGCTTTTATTTATTCTTTTATTTTTGAGCCCATATATATATTGAACTTTGAGTGGCATAAAATTGGACTTTTATTTTTCTTATCTTTTTCTATCTTTATGCAAAAGAAAGAGCAATTTAAATTAATGATTTATATAATTGGTAATAATTGCTCTAAAAATGATCCAAAAGTCTCTATTAAAATACACTAAACTGGAGTTTATCAACTCCCCCACACTTAACCCGGGGCGTGGGGTTGAGCGGTTGGGGCTCATCCTCCCTTAACTAAAGGTCGGGGGTTCGATCCCCGCCCTGGGTATGTGTTGCGCCCGAAAAAGTCCCCGTGGGAGAACCTTCCTCGTTCACAACTTTTCCTAAGACAATGAAGCCGCCACCAATATTTATTAAGGAAAATATTAGGAAAAATCTTTTTGGAAAGCGATTGGCCTTTGAAAACTGAGAGTTTTGGGTTCGGGGGTCGGTTACGCGCAGGGAAGGTGTTAGCACCCCAC
Source organism: Astragalus membranaceus (assembly GCA_039519185.1). NCBI lineage: Eukaryota > Viridiplantae > Streptophyta > Magnoliopsida > Fabales > Fabaceae > Astragalus > Astragalus membranaceus. Next base: position 81,697,753 of record CM076851.1, on the reverse strand, counting down.
ACGTCCTCTCTACTGAGAGGGAACCTTTAATTAAATGTGTGGTTTTAGTGTGTTGACTTGAAAATACTTGATTTTTGCCTCTCTACTTCTTATTGAAAAATTCTTAATGAAAATATTTATTTATTATGAAAAAAGGGGGAAAAATGGTTTTTTAGAAAAAAAGTGCTTGACGGGACATGGCCCGCTCCTACGTATCTCCCGGTGCGATGGAGAACTCAAAGCTACGTAGTTCTTCTTTTTTGGTTTTGAAAAGTTTTTGTTTTTTATCTTGTTATTGAGTTTTCGAAATAGGACGAGCATTTAGTGGATGATTAAACTAACCAAGGTTATGGGTAATCACCGCTAAGTACTCTTGAAAATGAGAGTCACTACCGCCAGTCAGACGAACAAAGGTTCTGATTGACTATTAGTAGCAACCCGTTTTTTATTTGTCTTTTTGAAAGTGGTTTTCGAAAGAGATTTATTGGCACGAATGATCAAGCTAACAAAGGTTATGAGTGATCATCGCTTGTTGTTCTTTTGGGAAAAAGACATTGCTACCAATGGCTAGACGAACAAAGGTTCTGATTAGCCACTAGCGACAATGGGTTGAAAATGTTTTTAGAAAGGAAAAGGTTTTCGTCCTGAAAATGATCTTGGTTTGCAAAAGTGATGAAAATAACTCTTTTCCTTTTGTTATGCAAATGCTAAACTTTTTATGGTTGTGCTTGACGAGAATGTGACTCGCTCCTACGTATCCCAAATGGGAATCAAAGCGACGTAGTTCTAACGAGCCTTAAAAATGAAAGCCTTTTTGCTTTGATGATTAAACTAACAATGGTTATGATGGACCGCCGCTAATAACTTGTTTTTGATTCTTTGATACTTAGAAAAAAGCTTTTTGAAATTGGACGCGTTCATGATAATCAAACCAACAAAGGTTGTGATGGATTATCACTAGTAGCTTGCTTTATGCTTACGAAAATTCTTTTGAAATTGAGGCTTTCATGACAATTAAACCAACAAAGGTTGTGATGGATTGCCACTAGTAACCGTTTTGTGCCAGGTCGTTTTAGAAATGAAAACAATGAATGCAAGAAAGAATTGGTGGATTCAAGCATAACACAATCAGTGGAATCAAATCATTAAGCAACAATATTTGAATTCGCCAACAGAAATCAAGTCTAAACTACACATAGTAGATCACAACGCATAGATAGGCAAGGAGGGAACTTGAATTGGGCATCAAGCAAAAATACAAGAGTAGGCAAGATTGAACCTAAATGCACATCTAGTGGAAGATGCTAGGCGAGAACCATACTCAAATATTTCTACAAAACGCAAGGGAATCTAAATGCACATCTAGTGGAAGATGCAATGTAAGGAATGGACCTATCTAAGTATTGATGATATTCTATATGAGAGTAGACGATGACACTGTAAGCTCAAGCAAAAGAGTTGCCTCAATCATGATCATTGGCCAGCATAAGCAAGCAAATTATTTAGCGACCAAAGTATCAAAGAATGTTGAATCACTTTGGTCAATCCTCACACTTAAGATTAAGTGCACAAGTGCACAAGTGTGAATCACATTGCCAATCATCATATAAACTAAAAGGGTTGAATCATCTGAGACCATCTTCACCACTCAGAACATGATGCACTAGGCATAAGTGGGAATCATGTGGTTCATCATCAACAATGACACTATAACTAAGTTAAATCACATAGGGCAATTTTGGCATGGATCACAATGATTAAATATTAACAAATATAAAGACAGAAATACCTCTGATGAAGGCAGATACTACCACTTGAAGAACGCAACTCCAACTAACTCTTGCAGAAGATCAGCTCAGACGGACCAACGGAACGAATAGAGCGAAAAAATAAAGCGTAGAAGAGTTTTTCTAAAATGTGAGAGATTTCGAGAAAAATGGGTTTTTTCTCTGATCTCGTGGAAATCTGTGTCTGAGAAGCAGAGAGGAGTTGTGAAATTGTGGTCTGAAATCCGTGTTATCCGTGTCCGTGTTTCTGATCTCGTGAAGCCCCCCCAAAATGTGACTTGAGGCTGCCTATTTATAGGCTCAGGAAAGCGTAGGAATTTTAAAAACATTTATTGCAAGGATGAATCGATTGTTTGATGAAGGCAAAATATAGTATAATCGATTCTTTGCTTTTAGAAAACATAGGAATCGATTCCTTGGGCTTTAGAAATTAGTGGGAATCGATTCTTGGACTTCCTGAAATGATAGGAATCGATTTCATTGTGTTTTAAACAAGAAGGAAATCGATTCTTGAGACATCCTAAATAGGTGGGAATCGATTTCATGTTTAGATAAAGTATGTGGGAATCGATTCTTGGCCTTTAGGAGAGCTTAAAATCGATTTCAATGCCTTTGCAAGATAGTAAGAATCGATTCATGGCTTTTAGGAGAGCTTAAAAATCGATTTTAATGCCTTTGCAAAATAGTAAGAATCGATTCATGGCTTTGGCTTATGTATAGGTGTGAATCGATTCTTTGTTTCCAACATAGGATAAGGAATTCGATTCTTGGCCTATAGGTGAGCCTAAAATCGATTTCATAGCCTATATAAATTGTATAAATCGATTTTTGGTCATTTGGAACAAAATAGAAATTGATTCTTATTTTTTCACAAAAAATGTTTCTTATGTTTTTGCCATGCATGCATAAGATATTTTCCAAAGCTTGCCATGCATGCATAACATATTTTTCAAAACCCTAGTTTCTTAAAAAGTGCATTTTAACCCTAAGAATGATTTCAAAAACTTTGGAGCGGTTTCTAGGATTCAAAATGCAATACATTTTATCATTATTATTTTTTGTGGAGAAAATTAGGGTTTGGACCTAAGCCGGACAAAATTGGGGTATGACAGCTGCCCCTCTTTATCTGAATTTTAACGAGGAATATGAATTGGCCGAAACATATTCCAAGGCAAAATGAAGATAAAGAATTCAGAAATTATACCGATTTTGTCCACTTGGAAAAACCCGAATTTTCCTCTTTTTTCTTTTTCTAGATTTTTGAAAAGATGGGCACTTTTGTGCAGAAAGCGGTAAAGTGGGCACTTGGCGTGCAGAAAGCAGTAAATGGGCACTTGCGTGCAGACAGAAAAGTAAAATGGGCACTTGCGTGCAGACAGGAAAGTAAAATGGGCACTTGCGTGCAGACAGAAAAGTAAAATGGGCACTTGCGTGCAGAAAACGGTAAATTGCCCAGGCTGCCTAAAACCTGTAATCCTTAAACGAACTCTTTGACGAATCCGAGTTTGCACGTAGCTTTGAGGAGCACGCTCTTCCTGTTGGCCTTTTCGAGCGACCGGGGGGGATCGTTATCAGCTCCGGAACTGATATACCGATCAATGCACGGCGTCCACTGTATCTTAGGCTGATACAACTATTCCGTTGAACCTCACATGGGGCTGCGGTCCATCGCGTTGCTCGTACACGATGTGAGACCTGGGCAGAAGGGAGCGATGATCTCTGTGCTCCAATCCGCAATGCACGCTTGAGCGCTCTCTTTTCTTTTCTCTCTTTCCTTTCTATTTCTCTTTTTTCTTTTTTTTTCTTTCTGAACTCCCAACTTGGGGGAACGTTTTCTGGAATCTGGGGGCGAGGGCTAACACCGAAGTGCTCATCCTCTCTTTGTACCTGTAGCTGAAAATGAATAAATGCATGCAATGCAAATGCCATGATTGCTGGTTTCTTTCTTTTTTTATTTTTTTATTTTTTATTTTATGAGATGCTGTATTGATGTGATGCAACTGTATTGCTTTGATGTTTGAATGCAAATGTATGCGGTGATTGATGCTTTGATGAATGAAATGCTCTTGTTCTAACTTCTATTTGTTTCTTTTTGCTTCTTCTATGATGCAATGCTTTGATGTTTGATGCAATGATTCTTGTTAATATGATGCATATGCAATGCTTTAATGTTTGATGATTGAATGACAAAGGAATGTTGAATGATATGGAATGCTGGACGACAGGGAATGTTTTTGTGTTGCTTTTGTGGTTTCTTATCTTTGTTTGCTTTCTTTGCTTTTTCTATGAAATATCTGATGCCAAATGTAATGCTCTAATGATGAATGACATACGATGATTTTGTTCTTTTCCCTTTTTTATGAAGTGTGTGTATGCAAATGCAATGCTTGAGAGTTGTGAAATGCCTTGGAATGCTAAGTTATGGACTTGACATTAGTCTGATTTAAGGATCACAACGAGTCTGGTTTATGGGCCGACAAGCCTGGTTTATGGAGCGATTTGTGTCTGCATACTGGTCTGATTTATGGACCCTAAAGGTATGGTTTAAGGACACGAAGGTCTGGTTTATGGACCACAATGATCTGGCTTAAGGACACAAAGGTCTGGTTTGACCGCATGGAATGCCAGCGTATGCAATGGAAGACTTCGTTTTGTTTTTTCTCTATGCGATGCATGATGCAAATGCCATGATTGCTATTTTCTTTTTCTTTCTCTTATGATGAATGCAAATGCCTGAATCTCTTTTTCTTTATCATTATTTTTATGTCTAATAAATGCATGATTTTATGCATGATGAATGTAATGCATGACTGTGTTTGTTTATTGCCCCCCTTTTTTTTTTTTTTTTTTTTTTTTTTTTTTTTTTTGCTTATTTTTATTTTTGCTGGTTCAGCCAACCCGCGACACTCATGACATGAGACTGAGGAAGCTGTTGGATTTGCGGGGCTCATGGGCCGAGTGCATGTTGGTCTTGACTTTGCTGGTTTGAAGCAATCGTGGATGTAGTTGCTCTCTTGCATGAGTGACTGGCTTTGGGGAATTGCCTTCTCCCGGGACTCTTAAGAATCTCGTAATGATTTGCAATGCTCTATGATGTATGCACATGTTTTACAGTTCAGGACCATCATCATCATAAAACGTTTATTTTGAGCAGAAAAAGCAGAAAATAAAAGAATGAACAGATACGAGAAATTTGAACTTTATTAATGTGGAAACCGGTCGCACAAGAAGTTACGCCGATTATTTATTACACTTGAAAGTTTAAACTGTAAAAAGACACGAAAAAGGAGAGAAGCTGAATTCTGACTGTCCGTCTCTGTGGAACAGTGCCAAACATCTATGTCCTTGACCTTGATCACTCCCTCATCCAAGCTTGTAGGAGAGTTGTATGCCTTTCTTTACTTTTCATGCCTAAGTTTTCAGACCCTAATTTTTGCCTGGATCGCCCTTTGCGGGTTTTCAATCCACCGGGTCGCTCTGATTTTGCCTAGGTCGCCCTTTGCGGGTTTTCAACCTAGCGAGCTAATTCTTACTTGGCTTGTCTTTCTCTTTTTTCATCTATTTCTTTTAGGCATAATACTTCTTCACTTGATCTGAATTGACTGGATTCCTGAGATCTTCGCCGTCTATGTTTATGAGTATCGGCGCTCCTCTGGAAAAAGCTTTCTTGACTTCACATGGACCGTCATAAGTGGGCCTCAACTTCCCACGGAGTCAGTCCGGATAGGTAGGATCTTTTTGAGTACAAGGTCTCCTTCGCCGAATTCTCGAAGACGGACTTTCCTGCCGAAAGCTGCCTTCATCTTTTGTTGGTACAACTGGCCATGGCGCAGGGCAGCAATTCTTTTCAGTTGATCTAGACGAGCTTGGATCCATTTTGCTTCTTCTAACCTGGCCTCCATGACTACTTGTAGAGAGGGTGTTTCAACCTTGATGAGAAGAACTGCTTCTGACCCATTCACTAGAGAAGAAAGGGGGTTGCCCCTGTATGATTTCAATGAATGTGAGTGCGACAAGGGATGAGATAGGTGTAGGGTCAATTTCCCCAGTTGTAGGAGGGGTGAAGAGCGACAGAATTGCCCCACTTGGCACATGGTAAATGAATTTACTTGTCCTTGAGCTAAAACCTTGAGAAAACAACAGCAATCAATCATTGATCGGGATGGACCTTTCGGGATTGTGGTGTTTTGCGGAGGAGAGATGAGTAAGCTTAATGAAGTATTTGGGGCTAATGGCAGGATGGTTTTTATTCGGGTGTTGGCTGTTGATTGATGATTTATGACGGTTAACTGGCTTGATGAGGTATTAGGAGGTTTTATTCCTGGCTAAGGGTTTATGGAGGGCGGGCTGTCGAGGTCAAAGGAGAGTGTTTGCGGTTTATGAGAGGAGGGGCGCATGGAATGAGAAAGTGTTTGAAGTTTATTGAGACGAGGACCTCTTGGGTTCTGTGGTAACATGTATCAACTCACTATTTACATCTCTTTTGTACTTTTCTTTTGGTTTTGGGATTTTCCTTTTGAATGATTTTTCCTTCTTTGACTTCTTCTTTTTCTTGGGCGTAGGTGAGCTGATAAAGAGCGATGCACTGTTTTTTTAATTCGAGGTGATCCTTGTCTAAGGTGACTTTTGGATTTTTGGCTTTTTTTGGCTTAAGACGGGTCGGAAAAGATTTTGTTTTCTCTTTGGGATTTTCTTGGCTTACGGTGGGTAGGAGGGTTTTGTTTTTGGGTATGGAATGGTAGTCCGACTTCATTTCAAATCATGATTGCTTATTTCCTCAAGAATTAACTCTGGGACAATAATTCACTTATTTTCATGCACTTGCCCTTCTTCTTTATTTCCCTTTTGAGCTCTAATTTTCCTTTATTGAAGTACCCATCCTGACCTCTTTCTTGTTCTCAGCGGTTCCCAAGTTGATCACTTCAGTGGATTCCCTGTGATGCTGAATAACTCTTTCTCCTTGCTTCATTAACCTTCTGGAGGATTTTCCCGGTCTTTCTCAACGTCCCACTCTGCTTGATTGATAAGGTGATCAAAGTCAAAATATGGACTGTTGGCACTGTTATTTTGAGAGACAATTGCTGTGGATCTGCTTTTTACTGAGGCGAAAAAGCAGAATGAAAGGCGAAACAAACAAACAAGCAATACTAATGCAAGGAAAAGACACATGAAATGAAAAGGAATTGATTTTTATTGATTGGAATTCAAAAACAACGTTTTTATTAATGATGATGATTCTGAAAATAAAAACATGATTGCCCCTAACAACTTGCTCTATGACCTTGGGCAGAGCCACAGAGTTGCATTACAATGATCATATTGAATTAAAAGTCACAGGAAAGGCAGCAGCTTCCCCATTCTTCAACTTTCTCTGGCAAGGCAGCGACGAACCAGACCAGTCTCACTTTCTTCAGCTTTGGATCCATTACCGATGACAGCAATTTGGTTGTATTGTTCCTCTTCCTCATCCCATCCTGTGGGCTGGATGTCTTCTATTCGGATTTGAGCACTCTCGGGAGCGTCATACCTGACCAAGTAATCAAACTTTCCACTGGGCTCCCCTAGAGTATCCCAACATTCCTCTTCTGACTTAAGACCATTATTGATGACAGCAATTTGGTCGTATTGTTCCTCTTCCTCATCCCATCCTGTGGGCTGGATGTCTTCTATTCGGATTTGAGCACTCTCGGGAGCGTCATATCTGACCAAGTAGTCAAACTTTCCACTGAACTCCCCTAGGGTATCCCAACATCCTTCTTTCATAGGCACCGCTATTACTTCCTCATTGATTTCTTTATCATGGGTCCCTATCTGAACCACGCACCGATCTATCAGGTCTTGCAGGACCGACTTGAAAACTTCACAGGCACCCACACATAAAGGATCGGCGCATACACAGCCCTTCTTGATAACACCACGACGACACAACTCAGCATGTATATTTTCCAGAGGAGTCTGGATACACTTAACATCTTTTATCATTGTCTCCCCCACAGAATCCTCTACTGCATTAGCGGATGGTGTCCCATGTCCCGGTAGGGGGTTTGTAGTTGTACTGGGACTGTTCGGCTTGAAAGAGATCCAGTTGGCGTCAATCAAATCCTGGACTACATATTTGAAAGCCTTGCAGTCCTCCACCGTGTGGCCGACTCCTCCACTATGAAAACTACAAGTAGCATCAGCAATGTACCCCCTAGGAAAGGGAGGTTGTATAGGCTTCATGGGGCGAGTATTGACCAAATTCTTTGAGACAAGATGATTGAACAATTCAGTATAGGTCATCGGAATCGGATCAAAATTAGCACGCCTCTTCTCTTGATAGTTCTGGGCTCTGTAGCCTGAATTGGTTCGCTGCGGAGAGTTGAAAGATAATGGTACCGCCTGCTGTGGAGAGCTGAAAGATGGGCCTCCCCCTGCGGAAATAACATTGGTTTCCCCTTCTTTCTTCTTGGGGAAGTTGGGAAAGGGTTTCTTTTGTCCACTAGAATTGTCAAAACTTCCAGCAATCTTTCCGCTGTACCAATCTAGTGATGCCCCAGCCAGACTGTCCTGGAAATAATGAATGAGCACCTTGTCATCATGAGCATGAGCGGCCATTTTTCTAACATACATCGTCAGATGGCTAGATGGACACCCGGTGCCGCGATATTTATCAAAGTCAGGTGCTTTGAATTTAGGGGGGATAACAACATCTGGGACAAGGCACAAATCTCGGGCATCCCTGTCTCTAGTTCCTGATCCTTCCACAGCTCTTAAGCGCTCTTCAAGCGAGTGATATCGATCCCCATGCTGAGTGTTCCCAAACAAATGACCTTGTGGATAGTTCCCCAGATCGTGATAATAACCCCCATGCTGAGCAGGGTTTCCCATATGATGGACAGCGTTCTGAGGGTTCACAGTAACTCCCAGAGTAGGACTAGGTGAACCTCTTGCCAGTGCAGTATCAGGACTAGGAGTATGAATTTTTGGTCCCATAGCAGCTCCACCAGGCATAGTCGTGACAGGTTGACTCGGCCCCACAGGAATAGCTTCAGCAGCAGGCGGCATATAACCCATTGGCATCCCCCAAGGATATATCGGTGCATTCAGATGACTCTGTCCGCTCGCCCCTGGAGGATGGGCAAAGTGACAGACCCCCTGTTCATGAGAAGTGTGAGTAGTTGTAACTTCAGCGGACACCGGAGGAGAAACCCCTTCGGAATTTACAACAGCGGCGGCCCCAGCGGCGGCTCCACCCCTCAGATTCTGTAGCATACTTATTACTTCGACCATCTGTGCTTCCATAGCCTCCACTTTGATCCTCAAAGCTTGATTCTCTTGAGCCAGCTGCTCAGGATTAAGAATCTCTGCAACTAACTCCTCTTGGCTCCGGCGGCCCTTATTCTTGAAATTCCGATTACTAGCCATCAACCTTGATTGCAGAAGGGTGGAGTATCGGTGTTGGTGAACCAGCTTGCCTTTTGTTTCTTTCTCTCTCTGATGATAGAACATTTTTATGAGTACACGTATGAATGCGTAAATGAATGTAATGCATATGGTTTTATGTTATTTTTGTATTTAGATGCATGAGGAATGCTGTATGAATTTTTCAGAATTTGCTTATGTAATGCATGCTGTTATGATGTAAAATGCGGGTGATGAGGATGCTTGTTATAAAGACAGATATTTACAGGTGGGGTTTTGAAAAATTAGGGCGGTATACCCTATATGCCACCCCCATATAGGTATTTATGAAGGAGAAGGAAAAACCTATTTTTTTTTTGATTTCGTTGTTTTTTCAAAAAAAACGTTGGCGGAAATGAACTAAACTAGATGCAATAATGCACACACAATTTTGAAAAAGCCCTTGTGACCTAAAAAGAGGTAAGACCTATGATCTAGGGCAATTAAAAGGGTAATCCTTCCATGTAGCTCTATTCACTCCCTCACAAGGCCACCAGAGCTACAGTCCCTTTCACAAAATTCCCCACAAATGCAGCAAACTGCTAGGTGTGAGGCATCATGAAAGAGCACAACTCTGGTTGAAACTTTCGCAAGTAGCCAAACGGACAAAGGTCCTGATGGGCTCTCACTACTCGAATCCACTCTCCTATGTTTTTGCAGACCTGGGTTATGGTCCCACTCAAAGCACATAGTCACAGGGTATAAGTGTAGTGTGTGTCAAGGGCATTTTCCCTAGTACTACCCTCACCTGAAATGAAAACCAGAGCAGTCCAGACAAAAGCAAACAATAACAAGTTATCTACCCTAGGGTTCCATACCTAGAATATCTATAAACAAGGATATTGCTCACCTTAGGAAAAGGAGCCAAGAAGAGGGGATCATGGGGATTGAAAAAAAAATGCATGGGCATAAGCGATAAAAGAAAGAGAATAAAAGATAAGAAAGAGGCAAACAGGGTTTTAATCAAATCAACAATACATTAAACCACACATTTAAATTAGTTAGGCTTGACCCTCGTCTTTTTAAAAAAGGTGTCCCCAGTGGAGTCGCCAGCTGTTGCGCCCGAAAAAGTCCCCGTGGGAGAACCTTCCTCGTTCACAACTTTTCCTAAGACAATGAAGCCGCCACCAATATTTATTAAGGAAAATATTAGGAAAAACCTTTTTGGAAAGCGATTGGCCTTTGAAAACTGAGAGTTTTGGGTCCGGGGGTCGGTTACGCGCAGGGAAGGTGTTAGCACCCCACACGTCCTCTCTACTGAGAGGGAACCTTTAATTAAATGTGTGGTTTTAGTGTGTTGACTTGAAAATACTTGATTTTTGCCTCTCTACTTCTTATTGAAAAATTCTTAATGAAAATATTTATTTATTATGAAAAAAGGGGGAAAAATGGTTTTTTAGAAAAAAAGTGCTTGACGGGACATGGCCCGCTCCTACGTATCTCCCGGTGCGATGGAGAACTCAAAGCTACGTAGTTCTTCTTTTTTGGTTTTGAAAAGTTTTTGTTTTTTATCTTGTTATTGAGTTTTCGAAATAGGACGAGCATTTAGTGGATGATTAAACTAACCAAGGTTATGGGTAATCACCGCTAAGTACTCTTGAAAATGAGAGTCACTACCGCCAGTCAGACGAACAAAGGTTCTGATTGACTATTAGTAGCAACCCGTTTTTTATTTGTCTTTTTGAAAGTGGTTTTCGAAAGAGATTTATTGGCACGAATGATCAAGCTAACAAAGGTTATGAGTGATCATCGCTTGTTGTTCTTTTGGGAAAAAGACATTGCTACCAATGGCTAGACGAACAAAGGTTCTGATTAGCCACTAGCGACAATGGGTTGAAAATGTTTTTAGAAAGGAAAAGGTTTTCGTCCTGAAAATGATCTTGGTTTGCAAAAGTGATGAAAATAACTCTTTTCCTTTTGTTATGCAAATGCTAAACTTTTTATGGTTGTGCTTGACGAGAATGTGACTCGCTCCTACGTATCCCAAATGGGAATCAAAGCGACGTAGTTCTAACGAGCCTTAAAAATGAAAGCCTTTTTGCTTTGATGATTAAACTAACAATGGTTATGATGGACCGCCGCTAATAACTTGTTTTTGATTCTTTGATACTTAGAAAAAAGCTTTTTGAAATTGGACGCGTTCATGATAATCAAACCAACAAAGGTTGTGATGGATTATCACTAGTAGCTTGCTTTATGCTTACGAAAATTCTTTTGAAATTGAGGCTTTCATGACAATCAAACCAACAAAGGTTGTGATGGATTGCCACTAGTAACCGTTTTGTGCCAGGTCGTTTTAGAAATGAAAACAATGAATGCAAGAAAGAATTGGTGGATTCAAGCATAACACAATCAGTGGAATCAAATCATTAAGCAACAATATTTGAATTCGCCAACAGAAATCAAGTCTAAACTACACATAGTAGATCACAACGCATAGATAGGCAAGGAGGGAACTTGAATTGGGCATCAAGCAAAAATACAAGAGTAGGCAAGATTGAACCTAAATGCACATCTAGTGGAAGATGCTAGGCGAGAACCATACTCAAATATTTCTACAAAACGCAAGGGAATCTAAATGCACATCTAGTGGAAGATGCAATGTAAGGAATGGACCTATCTAAGTATTGATGATATTCTATATGAGAGTAGACGATGACACTGTAAGCTCAAGCAAAAGAGTTGCCTCAATCATGATCATTGGCCAGCATAAGCAAGCAAATTATTTAGCGACCAAAGTATCAAAGAATGTTGAATCACTTTGGTCAATCCTCACACTTAAGATTAAGTGCACAAGTGCACAAGTGTGAATCACATTGCCAATCATCATATAAACTAAAAGGGTTGAATCATCTGAGACCATCTTCACCACTCAGAACATGATGCACTAGGCATAAGTGGGAATCATGTGGTTCATCATCAACAATGACACTATAACTAAGTTAAATCACATAGGGCAATTTTGGCATGGATCACAATGATTAAATATTAACAAATATAAAGACAGAAATACCTCTGATGAAGGCAGATACTACCACTTGAAGAACGCAACTCCAACTAACTCTTGCAGAAGATCAGCTCAGACGGACCAACGGAACGAATAGAGCGAAAAAATAAAGCGTAGAAGAGTTTTTCTAAAATGTGAGAGATTTCGAGAAAAATGGGTTTTTTCTCTGATCTCATGGAAATCTGTGTCTGAGAAGCAGAGAGGAGTTGTGAAATTGTGGTCTGAAATCCGTGTTATCCGTGTCCGTGTTTCTGATCTCGTGAAGCCCCCCCAAAATGTGACTTGAGGCTGCCTATTTATAGGCTCAGGAAAGCGTAGGAATTTTAAAAACATTTATTGCAAGGATGAATCGATTGTTTGATGAAGGCAAAATATAGTATAATCGATTCTTTGCTTTTAGAAAACATAGGAATCGATTCCTTGGGCTTTAGAAATTAGTGGGAATCGATTCTTGGACTTCCTGAAATGATAGGAATCGATTTCATTGTGTTTTAAACAAGAAGGAAATCGATTCTTGAGACATCCTAAATAGGTGGGAATCGATTTCATGTTTAGATAAAGTATGTGGGAATCGATTCTTGGCCTTTAGGAGAGCTTAAAATCGATTTCAATGCCTTTGCAAGATAGTAAGAATCGATTCATGGCTTTTAGGAGAGCTTAAAAATCGATTTTAATGCCTTTGCAAAATAGTAAGAATCGATTCATGGCTTTGGCTTATGTATAGGTGTGAATCGATTCTTTGTTTCCAACATAGGATAAGGAAATCGATTCTTGGCCTATAGGTGAGCCTAAAATCGATTTCATAGCCTATATAAATTGTATAAATCGATTTTTGGTCATTTGGAACAAAATAGAAATTGATTCTTATTTTTTCACAAAAAATGTTTCTTATGTTTTTGCCATGCATGCATAAGATATTTTCCAAAGCTTGCCATGCATGCATAACATATTTTTCAAAACCCTAGTTTCTTAAAAAGTGCATTTTAACCCTAAGAATGATTTCAAAAACTTTGGAGCGGTTTCTAGGATTCAAAATGCAATACATTTTATCATTATTATTTTTTGTGGAGAAAATTAGGGTTTGGACCTAAGCCGGACAAAATTGGGGTATGACAGTATGGAGCAGCGTTAAATTCCTCGGGCCAGCTGTCCCACCCATCGAGGTGCCTACAATCCAGCGAGGGGGACTAGTCACTGCGGTCGGCGGTGGATACCCTGGGTAAAATCAAAAAAAAAAAACTCCCCCACACTTAACCCTTGCTTGTCCTCAAGCAAATTTCCTGGCTCAATAAAATTTTCAAATAAATAATAGAGACAGCCAAATGAGGGACCCAAAATTAGAAGTAACCATGACAGACAATAGACAATGTAGTACAAATGAGGTGTGAGAAGGTTGTCCAATTAGAGGCTCATGTCCCTGAAGAATATATTTCTGTGAACAATGGCACTCACTCACAATCTATCTAAGTGTTTAGGGACTACGAAAAATATACACTCAAGTTTCCACAAAATGCACATTACCATATGTTTGTAATTTGACCAAATCTCCACTAAATAGTTCACATGCATGTAAAAGATGGGGTTTCATGGGTTGTAATGGGGCCAGGGTGAATTCATGCAGGGTAGGAAATAAGAAGGAAGGGATAATCAAAGGGCTAAAAAAAACAAAAAACAAATAGTAACCTTTGAAACCAAATATGAGCTCCTATCTATTTTACAATTTTTGTCCAAACTCCAAATTAATTTCACTTCCATTCTTCACTCTTTTTTTTTCTATTGAATCGAATCTTTTTGATTTGTTTTTTCTCTTAGTAGACTCTTTTTTTCTGATTTGCCTTTTCCTCTTTCTTGCTTTCCTTTTTTTTTTTCAAATTTTCTTTCGATTTTTTTTCGTGTTTTTTTAGGAGGAAAATGTAAGTACATGAAAACTCCTATTTTGTTTCCTTTGTAGGAAAATATTCTTGTAAGCACATGATTCACTCCCTTTTTTTCGTCATCCTGACAAGATAGACGACTAAAGTATCGGACAAAATTTCAGTCCTGACAATATAGCCAACTAAAATATAGCACGAAATTGTAATTTTCAATAGTTGCTCCACATTTAATTTCAAATGGTTACCACACAAAAATCAAAAATCAAAAATTATATGAGGGTACCAAAGAAATATATAACACATAGGCTCAAATGGGGCAACTAGTGGATAAATTTAACAAACAACTCTGAGGCCAGAAAAATACCTAAATTCCCCAAATCGTTTTACATGATGCAAATCAATTTTCGCCAGGAAATGGTTAAAAGAAAAATTCTAGAATGTAGCAAATTGGGAAACACACTCATAGAAAGAAAAGGGGTACAGATTTATGATTTAGTATCAATCCCCTTATGAAGGCTCAAATCTCACCTTTCAAAGCTAGTTCACAAAAAGTACTCAAGAGGTACGAATACTAATTATCAGCTTCCTAAGGACATCCTCACAGTTACAATTAAACACAAGTCTGTCAAGTGAATTAATTATGGGATCCCCTAAAGGCCAAATCGCTATTTTTTTAACTTTTAACATATAAGTGGATGTGTGCTTTAATAGAGATCAAGTGGCAAAATAAACTCTCCTCCCCCACACTTAGCATGAAGCATGGTCCTCAATGCAAAATATCAAATTGGCACAGAAATAAATAAATGAGAGAGAGAGAGAGAGAGAGAGTAAGAGTGACTTCCTTGAGAGAGCTTGCATACTGAGCTAAATCCTAAAAAAAAGAAAACAAAACAAAACAAAAATGAGAGAAAATAAAACAAAGGTTGCCTCCTGCGAAGCGCTTGTTTAACGTCCCGAGCCTGACGCTACAAGGGTCAATCCTTGAGGGCAGTGACATAGCTTACTTGGAGTAACCCTTCCTCAAACTGCTTCACACACTGACCATTGACTTTAAAAGTGGTACCATCTTCATGAGATACCTCAAGCACTCTATAAGGAAAAACTTGAGTAGCAGTGTAGGGGCCATACCACCTTGAGCGCAACCTTCCTGGAAAAAGACGCAAACGTGAGTTATAAATTAAAACTTTCTCACCAACATGGAATTCACGCTGCTGGATGCGCTTATCATGCCACTTTTTGGTCCGCTCCTTATATAACTTGGCATTCTCATAAGCTCCCAGACGGAGCTCATCCAATTCATCAGGCTGCAGCAACCTATTTTCTCCTGTAAGCTGAGCATCAAAGTTTAGAAATTTTAAAGCTCAGAGTGCTTTATGCTCTAATTCTACAGGAAAATGACATGCTTTTCCAAAAACAAGACGGTAAGGAGACATCCCAATGGGGGTTTTAAAAGCAGTTCTATAGGCCCTTAGTGCATCATCAAGTTTCAAAGACCAATCTTTTCTTGATGCACTAACTGTCTCCTCTAAAATCCTTTTCAGCTCTCTGTTTGAAATTTCAACTTGTCCACTAGTTTGTGGGTGGTAATGAGTTTTCACCTTATGAGTGACACCATATTTGCTCAAAAGATTTTCAAATTGTTTATTACAAAAATGAGTATCACCATCACTAATAATGGCTCGAGGAGTGCCAAATTTGGAAAAAATATTTTTCTTTAAGAATTTCACCACCACCCGAGCATCATTAGTGGGTAAGGCTACAGCTTCCACCCACTTAGACACATAATCCACAACAACGAGAATATATTGATTTGAAAAAGATTTAGGGAAGGGCCCCATAAAGTCAATACCCCAAACATCAAATATCTCACAAACCAAAATATTATTTAATGGCATCTCTTGCCGCCTAGAAATTTTGCCACACCTTTGACAACTATCACAAGCTTTCACAAATTCATGAGCATCTTTAAATATAGTAGGCCAATAAAAACCACATTGTAAAACTTTATATGCAGTTCTATTTGGACCTAAGTGGCCACCTACCTCTTTAGAATGACAATGCTCAAGGATAGAAGATACCTCATCCATAGGCACACAACATCTAATTACCTCATCCATGCAGATTGAGGCTCTCACCAAGCAACTGACTACAGCTTGCGAAGTTGGTACAAAAGCTCAAGCAACAGCCCAAGCAGTGCAAACAGGTGGTTGCAATTATTGTGGCAGAGAGGCCCATGAGGGGGGATTGCGCAACTCAAGGTGAGATAGTGGAACAGGCCAACTTTATGGGAAATTTCCAAAAACAAGGCGGGAACCCATATTCCAACACCTATAATCCTGGGTGGAGGAATCATCCCAACTTTTCTTGGAAGAACAATGAGGCATCTGGCTCAACCCAACAACAGTCACAGGCGCCTGCTCAACAACAACAGAAACCCCCCTCTCGGTTGGAAGATGCTTTGACCCAGTTCATGCAAATGACCAAGAATACATTCCAATCCCAAGAACAAGTGATGAAAAACATGGAGAAAAACCATGAAGCCTCAATGAAAAACTTGGAGATTCAAATTGGTCAACTGTCAAAGCAACTTGCTGGTACATCTAATGGTAACATTCCTTCTAGCACTGTGGATAACCCGAAGAATGAGAGCTACAATGCCATCTATTTGAGAAGTGGCAGAGAGTTGGAACCAGTGGAAGTGATTAAACCCAAGCCCAGGGAGGAGAGTAGTGAAGCAGAGGTGTGGAGGGAAGAGTCCAAGAGGGAGAGTGAGGAAGCTGTGAGGGACAAACAGCAGGAAAAACTGCAACAGTCCCAGCATACATGAAATTGCCTTATCCTCAAGTGAGCAAGAAAAACTAAAAGGATGAGCAGTTTTCTAAGTTTATGGACATCTTCAAAAGCCTCCAGATTAATATACCTTTTGCTGAAGGCCTTTTAAAGATGCCGGTCTATGCTAAATTTATGAAGCAACTTTTGACCAAGAAGAGGAAGTTTCAGGGGGATGAGAAAGTGGCGTTGACCGAAGAGTGCAGCGCCATAATTCAGAACAAACTTCCTCCCAAGTTGAAAGATCCAGGGAGCTTCACCATACCTTGTGCAGTGGGTGATGTTAAAGTAGAAAAGGCTCTTTGTGATCTGGGGGAGAGCATAAATTTAATGCCCTTGGCAATGTGGAGAAAGCTTGGAGGAGGAGAAGTGAAAATATCAAATCAAAGAGCAAGTCAAAACAAGCAACAAAACAAACAACAAAGAAGGAAGTACAAAGCGAAACCTAAGGTTGAAACTGATGCCCAAGGGGGCAGCCGGCAGGGCACCAAGTCAGACAACACAAGTCGCCCGACACAAGGCGCCCATGAGGGCACTAGTTCCCTTCTCGCCGATCATCAAGCGCAAGACGCCCCTGAGGGCGCCACTCCTCTAGGTGTGCGATGCACCAAGTGCAAGGCACCCACGAGGGCGCCAATCTCTCCGGTGCAAAACATCAAGCACGCGGCACCCGCGAGGGCGCCACTCTCCCCGATGGGCGATTCATTAAGTGCAAGGCACCCACGAGGGCGCCAATCTCTCTTGCGCAAACCATCGAGCACGTGGCACCCACTAGGGCGCCACTCTCCCCGATGGGCGATTCATCAAGTGCAAGACACCCACGAGGGCGCCATCCTCTCTTGTACAAATCATCGAGCACGTGGCACCCACGAGGGCGCCACTCTCCCCGATGGGCGATTCATCAAGTGCAAGGCACCCACGAGGGCGCCAATCTCTCTTGTGCAAATCATCGAGCACGTGGCACCCACGAGGGTACCACTCTTCCCGATGGGCGATTCATCAAGTGCAAGGCACCCACGAGGGCGCCAATTTCTCTTGCGCAAATTATCGAGCACAAGGTGCCCACGAGGGCGCTATTCCCCTTTTGCAAAACGCCCAGCACAAGGCTCCCCTAAGGGCGCCACCCTCCATTTGCAAATCGCCAGTTACAAGGCCCATGGGGCACCATCAACGAAAGGGAAGCAAACACTTACCAAGGAGAAAAGGTGTCAGAGCAAGAGGATCCGATCGTCTGTTTCCTCTCCAAATAAGTGCTTCGAGGATCCGACTTTCCTCTCCAAGCAGGCGCTCCAAAGAAATTTTTCTTCACCCCTCAGCAAAATTTTCATCCACCTATTTATTAGTAGGTCAAGCAGGTGAAGGAGAAGGCCCTGAAACGCAGCTATCACAGAGGCAGTATCCCTAGCCACTTCACAAATCCGACGAGCCGACAAATCTCCGTCAAGCCAAGACCATCCACCAGAATAATCTCGGCTTGGGGGGAAACTGTTCTGGAGTGGACCAAGGGGTCCCATTAGAAAAACCAGGAGGTGCGCTTAGCAAGTAATATGGGTCAGCCCAACCGATTCAGCCCATATCCACCTCATGCGAGCCCAACATGCTTGGACGGTCAAGATCGACTCTACCCATCCAACGATCCACGAGAGGGCACGATTTCCTATAAATACAGGCAAACTTTTCCCTAAGAAAGGTTCAATCTCTAATCCTTAGTACGTTCACTCATATATTCGATATACTGACTTGAGCGTCAGAGTGACTTGCAGTACCCCCGGGCGCTCACTGACCTCCTGCCAGGGCAGTAAGAGACCTACCAACAGCAGCCGACCAAAATACTGCTAGATACAGAACAATATATATATATATATATATATATATATATATATATATATATATATATATATATAGTTCTAAATTTGGCCTCCCTAAAGTTCACTTAAGATCCGCCACTGCTATCTACTGTGGTAAGGTGAGTCACGTACGGTGGCTTTTTACCCCTAGGTGATGACTGCATATAGAAGATGGTTTTCTTCTTTTGTACCTTCTGCAGTCATGATGGATTGGTAAACGTTGTGGTCCCATAGTCATTGAATTTGAAACTTCTAGGTAATTTCCAAGGACCTCGTCTGAAACTTCCTCCTTTGAAACTTCACTATCGGTGAAATTCATGCTAGCTTTCTTGGTCACCACCCTATGCCTAATAAACATTTATATATTTATTTATATTCATATATTAAATTTTTGCGGACATTTAATTTTACCAATCTAGCTAACCGTCAAATTAAAAGTTCTTGTTGTGTTAATCAAGTACACAAATATTCATAAACTTTAAAAACTATTTGATATTTCATCGAATAAGTTGAATTGAATTGAATAAGTTGATATTTTCCACTCACTTGAATAATGGCTTCTACACTTATAAAGGTTAGATGAAGTAACAATTACTAGCATAAACCTTGATTTGAACATTATTACATAACTAGGAATGTCCATTTTGCCTCATATTTGGTGTGCATTTAACTGGGGAAAATAAAAGGAAATGACACTGGTCAAAGTTCCTCACATCATCCAACCAAGAAAAGTAAAAATATCTAGAGGGTAAGAATGGTGGTTCTGCAACATGGACAGTGTGAATTATTTTGTAACCATGGTTTCAAACATTTGCAATGGAATCTGTGCGCACAAGGAAGAGTTGTCAATGTCTCTCCAATCTTGAATGATTCCAAACAAACAGCACAATCCTCTTGTTCTGATTCCTTCCAGCTCAATTTGCTCCAACTGAACCTCCTTGGACCACTTTTCTTCCCCCCATATACCTCTATCTGCAACTCTTCCAACCCTTTTTTAATGCTAATTTCTTCTTGCCTAGTAATTTAATATAAATAATATCAAATTCTAAAAATTTAGAAAACATCACCTGCTCATCTGAAATTTATTATATCCTTATTAACTTTATTCAGATAATCAGATCTGAGTTTCAGTTATCATCAATAATAATTTTAAAGCCATAAATTAAAAAATAAAAACTTTTAGTCTCTTGTTTTTGTTATATATACCTTTTGTTTTCTGATACCCTTTGTGCTTTGAACTTGTCATCCAATCTTTGTTTGGCTTCTCTAGCTGCTCCTACCATATTCTCATCTGGATGTGGCTGATATAATATGCTTCTCTGCTGTTTAAATTAAAATCCACAATTAACAATGATAATGAATAATTAGCATAAGATGTACAAGTAGTTTATAGAAACAACTAATTAAAATATGGTAATTAATTAAGTGGTGAAATTAAGTTTAATTAAGAGAAAGAAAGAGAACATGTATACCAATGAAGAAGATGAGGAAAGACGAGATTCATGGTTAGTTGCATATAAACAGAAAGAAGAGCGTCTTGCTAAGGAAGGTGAATCAGAAAATGCTCCACTTTTATGAAGTCTTCTCCTTCTAGCACATTCAACACCAGGAAGCATTCCTGCCATTTTGGACTCTCTTTTTTGTATGTTTGAATTAATTGAACAACGCACAATGAAGTGTCTTTCGTTGTTGCAGGCTAAGGAATTCTTCTAATAACTAATAATGTAATAAAGTTTGTCGTGTCTCTTTTGTGCTTTGGTGACAGGTGCTTCGCTTGAATTGAGAATCCAATTAGAATGAAAAGTAGAAATGATTATTGTGGTGGGATTTTAATTATTAAAAAGTGGATTGTGTTGTTTCTGTCAGAAATCAAAAAAGAAGGAAATCGCATATAGCCATATAATAACTATAAGAGAGGCGGTGGACTAATTTGGGCCATGGGTTTGACAGGATTTTTATGCGTCATTTCTCAAGTCCAATTGATTTTCTAAAGAGGGATTTCTCTCTCTCTCTCTCTCTCTCTCTCTCTCTCTCTCTCTCAAACTATGATGAAACTGAAGCTCCTAATCATGTTGATGACATGTTGATGAGGTTCCTCATAATAGCAATTTCATTACCAAAAGCATGAAAATATTGACCCCCATTCTCAATGAGGTGTAAAACATGTAGTGAGTCAGCGTAATACATAACTTTAGAGACCCCCATATCACAGTAGAGGGATATGCCATGAAAAAGACCCATAATCTCGGCATCGGGTGATATTTGAGTATCCAAGAGAGCCATAAAATTCGAAAAGAAAACTTCTTTTGCAATCACGCACCAAACCACCAAAGCTATTTAAACCTAGATTAGACAAGGCACTACCATCAAGATTTGTTATGGTTACGACTTGCGCCGCCGAGCTCAGACTTGAGTTCCCCATGGAGCTCTTAGCTACAGACTAAACAGACAATCATTACGACAGTAAGGGATCCGAGCTCTCTTTGAAAGGATGCCATCTATATCTACATAATATGAAATACGCTTAGTGTAGGGGTCAGTTTTCGAGCACCATGAGTAGGCTACCTCGAAACTGAGTTTCTAATCCTAAAGTCGAGGTCGATGTGAATCATAAATCTAACCACTCTTCTAAAACGTGAGTGACACACAACAATACTACTAACTTAGAAGATCTTGCTATGATTATAATTGCCGCGAGACCAGGTAATTATCCTGAAATTAGGAAAGATCACCATGCCTAGGGTTTACATCGCTCCATCTAGGGTTTGCATCACAACATCTGTATAAATAGGGGTTCTCCCCCCAGGTTTGCTAATGACTATTTTGACCTAAAATCTCATATCGTTCTCCTCTTATTACCATAAAGCCTTAAACTAACTTAGGCATCAGAGTATATTTGCACGGACACCTTCCGGCGTGGAGACGTGACGCCGTCAACCACCGCATGCAGAGGAGAGATATCGTTTTGCAATTTCCAGTGTTAACATTTGGCGCCCACCATGGGGCTCCGATAAAACGTTCCTGGACCACCATACTCTCCACTAAACCATGGTTACTACCAGAATCAGTAGGTGAGACCCCTCTCTCCCTGAAATTAAACCATATTTCTGGACGGAACAATCCTCCTCCAAACGTACCGAATGATCCTCTTCCGAAGGGACAAACGTACAAAATGATCCTCTTCACAGGAAACTCCTCTTCCACCATCAAGGAGGAATAGGAGCAAACACCGAAGGGACAAAAGGCGCAGGACTCGGTCGCCAAGTTCGTGCTATTCATTTGACAGTAGCTTCCACTACAACAGGATAGGCCATTAGGGGTGCTTTTTTTTATCCATTGGGGGCGCTTTCGGGCGCCCCTAAATCTGGCGCTCCTGTTGCCAACCCTTCAACAGGAGCGCACAACAAGCGCCTTTAATTATTAGGAAACAGAAGCGTTCAAAAAAAAGCTCCTATGTTGGTCTTAGCGCCTCTGACAATCAGGGGCGCTCGCAGTAACAAGCGCCCCTGTGTGTCTTAGCGCACTTTGACAATCAGGGGCGCTTGCAGTTAGAAGCGCCCCGGTTGGTCTGACCAACAGAAGCGCTTTTTACTGGGAGAGCCCATGATTGTCAAGTGGGGTTAAGACCAACAGGGGCGCTTCTAACTGCAAGCGCCCCTGATTCTATGTTTTCTTTTTAAAATATTTTTTCCTATTTCTGGTATATCCAATATTTTGCAACACATCCCTACTCTCATTTTCATCAACCAACAACAACCAATATCAACTCAACAACCAATATGAACCAAATTTCAAATCAACTAACCAATTGTAAATCAAATTCCAACTAACAAACTTATAAATCCATCTAGTATACATATACACACACACACACACATACACACACACACACACACACACACACACAGATATATATATATATACATATCAACAAAGTACCAACAAAAATTACATAAATCATTAACCAAATTCTGAATGTTAACACAGACAGCAAAAATGACATGACATCCATTGTGGGGAGCAAAAAACCAGCTAACCAAAGTTACATGAATTTCGATTTTCATTAAACAAACGAGCAACATGATGACACCACTCTCCCTTGATCTCAGTAAGTTGGTCATCAGAAAATGGAGCTCCAACCTCATTTCCAGGAAAATACTGCAAAAATAAGCAAAAATAAAATAAACTTAGAATTAAGTGCTAAATGCTAGATATGGAATTACTTGTCAAAAAACAAACTATATAAATTATATACATTTTCTGGAATTTCCATTTGATTGTGAGTGATTGTGTCCTTCATAAACTTCATAACGTAATACCCGCAATCATCATTGTTTGGTTGTCTGGGACACTAGAAATCAAATTAACAATTAATTATTAAAATGCGAACAATATTTACATTGATAAGAATATTGATTATAAACTTACCGTGATTACTATCCATTTTGTTTTTTTGTTGACATTCCCATCTCTATCCCTCCTCTCATTCGATCCCCAATAAGTCATCATACAACTGAAACATCATACATATAAATGTATTAATTAATCGAAATACA
The DNA here is from genome assembly GCA_039519185.1 of Astragalus membranaceus. NCBI lineage: Eukaryota > Viridiplantae > Streptophyta > Magnoliopsida > Fabales > Fabaceae > Astragalus > Astragalus membranaceus. The sequence continues at coordinate 81,674,431 of CM076851.1, read as the reverse complement.
TACATAATTTAAATGATGAAATATGCGATGTAACTAAATACACACCTTTAAAATACTCCTTTCACTTTGAGGTGGTTGGTATAATGACCATGACACGAATCCAAATAGAAAATTCTATTTCTTTTAGGATCAACTACCAACAATATCCAATGTGCCCTACAAAATATTTGAATAACCAAATAAATAACAGGTATTTCAAAAACACGTTATATATATATATATATAGATTAAATTTCTTACCCTAAGTTGATGGGTGCCAAAAACAAGCTATCACAGCTTCTTTCATGTGCCAAAGCCAAGCGTCTATCGATATAGGCTTTTACCGCTTCGTTGTTTTCTTTAATCACTTTCTTCAAGTCTTTAACCATGGCTTTTGACATGTCTTTATCAAAGCGGACGTTGCATAGAAAAGTACGTTCGGGGAACAAGAAGATAAATCTATGTGTTCGTTCTATATCAAATGTATGTGTTTCAGGATAATCAACCGGATCACATCTCTGATTACTATTATCCATATTTGAAGGTTCACCTCTTTCCTCACCGTGCATTGTCCAACAAGTATAACTTTGATCGATTACGTTGGCCTTTAAATGTCTTTCCAACTCAACTGCAGTAACTCGATTGGCGTAACAACAACTTAAACAAGGACACTTGAACTTACTAGAAGTTCCTAAACGTCGAACAGCAAAGTTCACAAAATATTCCACTCCATCGGCATATTCTTTCGATAGACGATTGACAGACATCCACTTTCTATCCATATTAGACCGAAATTTATTATAAATTCCTGATAAGAGAACTTAAACATATTAAAGGTGAAAAACACACAAGTTACAATTTTTTCAAACCAAGACATTTGACCTTGGGTAAGGTCTTTGCAAATATGAATACATATGTGAACTATAACTCAAACAATCCATCAATTTCAAATACACCAATTATGAATACATATGTGAACTGCTCAAGTGTATAAACAATAACCACAACTGCTAAAGTGTATACACAATAACCACAATAAAAGGACAAGAGAACAAGAAAAGTACCTGAAAATTAAGGGGAAGCAACAACGAACTCGTACTAGATGTGAACTGGATCAATAAAAAGAACTTGAAGCTCCGCAAAAAGAACTCGAACTAGATAAAACAAAACAAATTAATCAACAAATTTATTAAACCACTTTTATAAAACAACAAATTTATTCCTGCTGCACCAATGAAACTAGTAATAGGCTTCATAATCAAATACATATGTAGAGGGAATCACACTCCAAACGAACACAGTAATTCTGAAGCTTAAAAACTCCCAAGGAAAAAAAAGAGAAAAAAAACCAGAAATAAAAAGAAAAAAAGAAGCAAACTTTGTGACGAGTATTACCAAAAAGAAGCAAATCGTGAACTATGTCACCAGCAACCAACAATGGCAGATTTGCAGGAGGGAGGATGAAGCAGCGCCGCGTCGTTCACAGAGGGAGAAGCGTCGTCGAGCTCACGAAGGAGGGAAGGTGGCTCACGGAGTCACGAACGGAGGGAAAACTGGAAAAGACAGCTCACGGTGGGAAGAGGCCGTCTAAGGAAGAACGACGTTTGGGCGTCGAAGGGCGTTTGGGTGTAACACCCCTTTTCTAATAACTTTACTTTTAATAAAATCAGAGTCTCTTTTTTTTTTTTTTTTTTTGAAAACAATTAAAGTGAGTGCTACACTTACTCCATGAAAATCAAGATACATAACACCATAAGAAAAAGGTTTAGTTCGCATCAACTAAATCCAATCACCATCAGCAGCGGAATAATAATCAGTTCAAAATTAAAGCCAATACATCACCAATGAAAACTAACAGTTTTAGGAAAATAAAGCATAAACATAAGGACACCCCCCCCTGGTGCTACGTATCAGAGCGTGACACTTCCTACCAGACGAAGGCATAAGAAATCCTTCACTCGCTATTACCTGCACGTTGCCGACATAAGAAGCAACATAAAAGCAGTAGGGTGAGTCTCTTTTCATAATTAATAACATATGAGAATTAAGCACTGCATAGGAAAAGGAAACCAGGCACACCAATTCATAACAATAGGAAACATTCGCATCAGCATACTAAATTCCAAACAACACTATATAATATATGATTATGTATGTAATGCAACCCAAACTCCACGGGTACATGCATGTCGGATCCGTCACCAATACAAATAGGCCGTAGCCTCTGCTCACCAAATCAAAATTAGGCCGTAGCCTCTGCTCACCAATAATGCATATGTCCATGAGATGCTATGGGAATGCATTACAACACACCAAGTCCAAGCAATTCATCATTTAAAATTCATGATCTCACCATTGTATATTAATCAGCTCACCAAATTAAAATTAGGCCGTAGCCTCTGCTCACCAATCTCACCCTATCACACTCACCAATTCAGCTCACCACTCACACCAACACCAATTCAAATAGACCAGCTTAGGACATTGACACAACATAGGGAAAGTGGGTAAAAATAGCCATTTGGACACTTGAACACCATCAGCCAGAAACACCAGTGAAAATAAATTATTTTTGCATAAAATTGAGACTATTGGATAGGCACTGAAATTAGCTTCAAAACGCATTTTGAACCGTTGAATTTGGATAACCGAGTCAAAAGTTATATTAAAAACAGTTTAGGAAAAATGTTAGACATTCTGGAAACAGGCACATGGGCGCTGGGCGCCCAGGGGCAACACAGCGCTTGGCGCATGGGCGCTTGGCGCCCAGGAGAGGCAACACGCAACAGCGCACAGGCGCATAGGCGCTTGGCGCCCAGGAGCAACACGCGCAACAGCGCACAGGCGCTAGGCGCCCAGGGGAACAAGCGCGCAACAGCGCACAGGCGCTAGGCGCCCAAGAGGCAACACGCGCACATAGGCGCTGGCGCCCAGAAGCAACAACGCGCACAGGCGCGCCCAGGGAACAGCAGCAACATGGCGCCCAAGCACTAGGCGCCTAAGGCCAACATGCTACACAACTCATTTTGCTTCGAAATTCATTTTACACGAGCCAAATGCTCAGGACATGAAAACTCAATAAAAATTTTATCAAAAGCTGAACTTTAATTTTGGCGCCCATGCACTAGGCACCTAGTGAAATTACGCAACTCAACTCCTTTCTTGACCAAAATCAGTTTTCATGAGCCATTTTACCCAAGTATAAAAACCTGAAAACAATTTTCACAAAACTATCACCAGAACTTTGGGGCCCTTGGCGCCCATGACTCAAGCAACAAGTGCCAAAACTGGCAGCACAGGAACACAGGAGGCAACACAGGCAACAGGGACAGCACACTGCTGGGCAACACAGGCAACAGAATTTTTGGAAAACTGGCACAGCACACTGCTGGGCACTTGGCGCCCATGACCATGGCGCAAAACAGAATTTTCAGCAACAATCCATATGGCGCCTAAGGCGCCTAGGGGCATCCAAACAGAAATTCTCCCACTCTCAATTACCAATTAAAATTCACCAAAACGCCCAATTACATATATGATACTAAGGTTCACCATGATCCTCCGTTTTCAACAAACAAGTGTCAACAAGTCATATATTCAAACATATGACATACAATTCACATTTTGCAATAATCAAACATCAATTCATGCGATTTTCAACATAGGCAATCCATGATCATATATTACAACACTACGATTAATTCAATCAACACGCGATTCATTCATATGATTTATCCTAGAACCTAACCCTAGGCACTACAATTCGCATAAGCCATTAAAGATAAAAAGAGGACCCCCTAACCTTATGGAAATCGAATTTGCTAGCCAAGCTCCAAGTGAAGAATGCGCACCACCAATGAGCCTCCTCTTCTTCTCTTTGAGCTTCGCCCCTTCCTTCTCCTTCTCTTCGCAACTCTCCTCTTCTCTCCTTCTTACGTTACTTTTTCTTTCTTTTCTCACTTGGGTGAATTTTTGCCACTCACTCCCTAGACCCCAAATAATTCGACTCCTATGCCAAAGAAGTGGGCCACGGGCCTAATTGTGGATCACGGGCCCTTGCTCGCACCACTTAAATAGTAATAGCACCTCCTAATAAAATAAAATAAAATACTTAAACTCGAATTATTTAATTTAATTAAATAAATATTGTAAGCCTTAAATAATTTAATTAAATAAATAATTAAATTATTTTGGGGCGTTACAACTCTCCCCCACTTAGAATATTTCGTCCTCGAAATTACCTGAATCAAACAACTCCGGATATGCCTCCCGCATCTTGCTCTCCAGCTCCCAAGTCATACTCTCACCAGCAGCTCCTAACCAAACCACTTTCACCAAAAGAATTTCTTTCCCTCTCAGAGTCTTCACTTCTCTATCTTCAATCCGCACAGGCATAGTCTCCACGGTGAGATTATCCCGCACCTCAACTTCATCCATCTGAATCACATGGGACGGGTCCGGAACATACTTTCGAAGTTGTGACACGTGAAACACGTCATGCAGGTTCGAAAGATTAGGCGGCAAAGCCACCCTATAGGCAACACTTCCCACCCTCTCCGTAATCTGATACGGACCAATGAAACGGGGAGTTAACTTCTTAGATTTTAAGGCACGCCCAACACCAGTCACCGGAGTGACTCTCAGGAACACATGATCACCTGCCTGGAACTCTAAATCCTTCCTTCTCTTATCATGATAGCTCTTTTGTCGACTCTGCGACGCTTTCATCTTCTCACGGATCGATTTTACCTTCTCAGTTGTTTCTCGCACAATTTCAGGCCCCAACACTGCACTCTCCCCAGATTCATACCAACACAACGGAGTCCTACATCTCCGACCATACAATGCCTCAAACGGTGCCATACCAATACTAGAGTGAAAACTGTTGTTATAGGTGAATTCTATCAACGAAAGATGAGAATCCCATGAACCTCCCTGCTCAAGAACACATGCTCTCAACAAGTCCTCTAATGACTGAATAGTCCTCTCCGTCTGACCATCTGTCTGCGGATGATAAGCGGAGCTCAACCTCAACTTAGAACCCAAAGCTTCCTGCAAACTTTTCCAAAACTCAGATGTGAATCTTGGATCTCTATCAGACACAATACTAAGCGGAACGCCATGCAACTTCACAATAGTCTTAATGTAGATTTCTGCCAACTTTGGAACTGGATAAGTCATATTAATTGGTAAGAAATGAGCAGACTTAGACAACCTGTCCACAACCACCCATATAGCATCAAACCCTCTCACTGTATTTGGCAAACCAGTTACAAAATCCATGGAAATGCTATCCCATTTCCATTCCGGAATCTCCAATGGTTGCATCAACCCCGCAGGCTTCTGATGCTCAATCTTAGACTTCTGACAAGTCAGACAAGAATACACAAACTGAGCCACATCTTTCTTCATACCAGGCCACCAGAACATTTTCTTCAAATCTTGGTACATTTTCGTAGCCCCTGGATGAATACTCAACTTGCTCCTATGGCTCTCCTCAAGAATCATTCTCTTCATCTCAGCATTGTCAGGAATGCAGATCCTATCTCTGAATCTCAATACACCTTGGGAATCTAACTTGAAATCTCTATCCACACCTTGATCATTCACAACCAACAGGTCTACCAACTTTACATCTGACTTTTGGGCTTCTCGGACACTGACCAAAAATTCATTGCCAATTTTCAACATCCCCAATCTGACACTCTGCGGTGTCACTTCACAAACCAGACTCATGTCCCGAAACTGCTCAATCAACTCTAACTCTTTCACCATCAAAGCCGACATATGCAAACTCTTCCGACTTAAAGCATCAGCCACGACATTAGCTTTGCCGGGGTGATAGTTCAAGCCGAAATCGTAATCCTTCAGCAACTCTAACCAACGTCTCTGTCTCATATTTAGCTCCTTCTGATCAAACAAGTATTTCAGACTCTTGTGGTCACTAAACACTTCAAATCTGGTACCATACAGATAGTGCCTCCAAATTTTCAGCACAAACACAATTGCAGCTAGTTCCAAATCATGAGTAGGGTAGTTCTTCTCATGGGTCCTCAACTGTCTGGACGCATAAGCTACTACCTTACCCTCTTGCATCAATACACCTCCCAAACCCATCTTGGAAGCATCGCAATATACTACAAACGGTCGATCAGGAACAGGCAAAGTCAAAACGGGCGATGTGGTCAACCTCTTCTTCAACTCATTGAAGCTCTCCTCACAGCGTGCATCCCACACAAAAGCTTTTCCCTTACACGTCAATTGAGTCAACGGAAGTGCCAACTTCGAGAAACCTTCAATAAATCTCCTATAATAACCAGCTAATCCCAAGAAGCTTCTGATTTCTGTAACTGACTTCGGGCTCTCCCATTGAGACACAGCATCAACCTTGGCTGGGTCCACAGCTATACCATTACCAGAGATAATATGACCAAGGAAACCTACTTCATTCAGCCAGAACTCACACTTAGACAATTTTGCATACAATCTCTTTTCTTTCAGCACTTCTAGCACTAACCTCAAATGTTCTGCATGCTCCTCTTCTGTCTTAGAATACACCAGAATGTCGTCAATAAACACAACGACAAACCGATCCAAGTAACTATGGAAAGTACGATTCATGTACTCCATAAACACACCCGGCGCGTTGGTAACACCAAACGGCATCACAGAATACTCATAGTGCCCATATCTCGTTCTGAAAGCGGTTTTCTGAATGTCTTCATCCTTTACCTTGATCTGGTGATAACCTGACCTCAAATCGATTTTACTAAACACCTTAGCACCTACCAACTGGTCCATCAGATCATCAACTCTGGGAAGCGGATACCTGTTCTTTATTGTCACTTTGTTCAATTGCCTATAATCGACACAAAGTCTCATGCTCCCGTCCTTCTTTTTCACTAACAATACCGGAGCACCCCACGGTGACACACTTGGCCTTACAAATTTCTTCTCAAGCAGATCTTCTAATTGCTTTTTCAATTCAGACAACTCTGAGGCTGACATTCGGTACGGTGCCATAGACACAGGCCTAGTACCAGGTATAAGGTCAATGGCAAACTCAACCTCCCTCTCTGGCGGAACACTTGGAATTTCATCTGGGAACACTTCAGGGAACTCACACACTACTTGAACCCTTTCAATGATTGCCTGATTCTCAGCAGACAATGACGCCATCAAAGCAAACAGATGAACTCCCTCCTTCATTACCTTATGCAAATGACCAGCAGGCAACAACACTGATTCTTCCTCTTCAGGAGGAAAGAAACTCACAGACCTCCGGAAACAATTAATATGCACATGGTTATGCACTAACCAGTCCATACCAAGAATGACATCCAACCCTCCCAACGGCAAACAAATAAGATCAACAAGAAAATCTCTGCCGAATATTGACAGAGGGCACTTAGCACACACAAGAGAGGTAGTTACTGAACCCTTAGCTGGAGTGTCAATAACCATCTCCCTCATCATAGAAGATAAAACAAGGTCCAATTTCTCAGCACACAAGGCAGCAATAAATGAATGCGTAGCACCAGTATCAATAATAGCAATCAAAGGAATACCATTAATAAAACATGTACCTCGAATCTCATTAGTGTCCTCTGATCCTGCGAGAGCAAACACCTTTCCATGGGACTTCTCTTTCTTCGGCTTAGTACACTTAGTACTAATATGACCTGATTCCCCGCAATTGTAACACACCACATCCCTTTTCTCACATTTCGCAGCCACGTGACCTTCCTTACCGCACTTGAAACATTTATTATCTGAGCAGTCAAAACTCTTGTGACCCGGTTTGCCACACCTGTAGCACACAACCTTCGCAGGGGCATCTCCCCCACTTGTTTTCTTATTATCAGCATACCTCTGCTTACCCTTACCAGCTGGAGCCTCATACGGTTTACCCCGGTTCTGAAATTTACCCCTCAGATCCTTCATGACCCTGGAGTGAGCATTACTATCATCCTCATATATCCTGCAACTGTCGATCAAATCAGCGAATACCCGAATCTTCTGGTACCCTACAGCTTTCTTAATATCAGCCCTCAGCCCATTCTCAAACTTAATACACTTTGAGAACTCAGAATCAGCATCAGTATAATGGGGATAAAACTTAGCCAATTCAGTGAACTTGGCAGCATACTCTGTCACTGACATGCTTCCTTGCTTCAGCTCAAGGAATTCTATTTCTTTCTTACCTCTCACATCTTCAGGAAAATACTTCCGCAAGAACTCTCTACGGAAAACAGCCCAAGTTATCTCTTCATTAGCAGCTTCTAATCTCTGCCTCACCTCCATCCACCAATCATCAGCTTCCTCTGCCAGCGTATGGGTACCATACCTGACCTTCTGCGCATCATCACAATCCATGACCCGGAATATTCTTTCAATCTCTTTCAGCCATGCCAAAGCACCATCTGGATTATACTTGCCCTTAAAGACAGGTGGATTCTCTCTCTGGAACGTAGCCAAATTGCGCGTCCCATCATTAACAGCACCGGGTATATTACCCATCGCCCCGGCTATAGCCTGCAAGGCAGCAGCAAGTGCAGCATCGTCCCGTCTGGCCATTTCAAACTATCACTGCAGCACAAACAGAAATTTAGAACTAATCTAACAATTCTATTTGTCATAAGACACTATGACAAGACGACTTGGCCGGACAGACCGAACTGCTCTGATACCACTAATGTAACACCCCTTTTCTAATAACTTTACTTTTAATAAAATCAGAGTCTCTTTTTTTTTTTTTTTTTGAAAACAATTAAAGTGAGTGCTACACTTACTCCATGAAAATCAAGATACATAACACCATAAGAAAAAGGTTTAGTTCGCATCAACTAAATCCAATCACCATCAGCAGCGGAATAATAATCAGTTCAAAATTAAAGCCAATACATCACCAATGAAAACTAACAGTTTTAGGAAAATAAAGCATAAACATAAGGACACCCCCCCCTGGTGCTACGTATCAGAGCGTGACACTTCCTACCAGACGAAGGCATAAGAAATCCTTCACTCGCTATTACCTGCACGTTGCCGACATAAGAAGCAACATAAAAGCAGTAGGGTGAGTCTCTTTTCATAATTAATAACATATGAGAATTAAGCACTGCATAGGAAAAGGAAACCAGGCACACCAATTCATAACAATAGGAAACATTCGCATCAGCATACTAAATTCCAAACAGCACTATATAATATATGATTATGTATGTAATGCAACCCAAACTCCACGGGTACATGCATGTCGGATCCGTCACCAATACAAATAGGCCGTAGCCTCTGCTCACCAAATCAAAATTAGGCCGTAGCCTCTGCTCACCAATAATGCATATGTCCATGAGATGCTATGGGAATGCATTACAACACACCAAGTCCAAGCAATTCATCATTTAAAATTCATGATCTCACCATTGTATATTAATCAGCTCACCAAATTAAAATTAGGCCGTAGCCTCTGCTCACCAATCTCACCCTATCACACTCACCAATTCAGCTCACCACTCACACCAACACCAATTCAAATAGACCAGCTTAGGACATTGACACAACATAGGGAAAGTGGGTAAAAATAGCCATTTGGACACTTGAACACCATCAGCCAGAAACACCAGTGAAAATAAATTATTTTTGCATAAAATTGAGACTATTGGATAGGCACTGAAATTAGCTTCAAAACGCATTTTGAACCGTTGAATTTGGATAACCGAGTCAAAAGTTATATTAAAAACAGTTTAGGAAAAATGTTAGACATTCTGGAAACAGGCACATGGGCGCTGGGCGCCCAGGGGCAACACAGCGCTTGGCGCATGGGCGCTTGGCGCCCAGGAGAGGCAACACGCAACAGCGCACAGGCGCATAGGCGCTTGGCGCCCAGGAGCAACACGCGCAACAGCGCACAGGCGCTAGGCGCCCAGGGGAACAAGCGCGCAACAGCGCACAGGCGCTAGGCGCCCAAGAGGCAACACGCGCACATAGGCGCTGGCGCCCAGAAGCAACAACGCGCACAGGCGCGCCCAGGGAACAGCAGCAACATGGCGCCCAAGCACTAGGCGCCTAAGGCCAACATGCTACACAACTCATTTTGCTTCGAAATTCATTTTACACGAGCCAAATGCTCAGGACATGAAAACTCAATAAAAATTTTATCAAAAGCTGAACTTTAATTTTGGCGCCCATGCACTAGGCACCTAGTGAAATTACGCAACTCAACTCCTTTCTTGACCAAAATCAGTTTTCATGAGCCATTTTACCCAAGTATAAAAACCTGAAAACAATTTTCACAAAACTATCACCAGAACTTTGGGGCCCTTGGCGCCCATGACTCAAGCAACAAGTGCCAAAACTGGCAGCACAGGAACACAGGAGGCAACACAGGCAACAGGGACAGCACACTGCTGGGCAACACAGGCAACAGAATTTTTGGAAAACTGGCACAGCACACTGCTGGGCACTTGGCGCCCATGACCATGGCGCAAAACAGAATTTTCAGCAACAATCCATATGGCGCCTAAGGCGCCTAGGGGCATCCAAACAGAAATTCTCCCACTCTCAATTACCAATTAAAATTCACCAAAACGCCCAATTACATATATGATACTAAGGTTCACCATGATCCTCCGTTTTCAACAAACAAGTGTCAACAAGTCATATATTCAAACATATGACATACAATTCACATTTTGCAATAATCAAACATCAATTCATGCGATTTTCAACATAGGCAATCCATGATCATATATTACAACACTACGATTAATTCAATCAACACGCGATTCATTCATATGATTTATCCTAGAACCTAACCCTAGGCACTACAATTCGCATAAGCCATTAAAGATAAAAAGAGGACCCCCTAACCTTATGGAAATCGAATTTGCTAGCCAAGCTCCAAGTGAAGAATGCGCACCACCAATGAGCCTCCTCTTCTTCTCTTTGAGCTTCGCCCCTTCCTTCTCCTTCTCTTCGCAACTCTCCTCTTCTCTCCTTCTTACGTTACTTTTTCTTTCTTTTCTCACTTGGGTGAATTTTTGCCACTCACTCCCTAGACCCCAAATAATTCGACTCCTATGCCAAAGAAGTGGGCCACGGGCCTAATTGTGGATCACGGGCCCTTGCTCGCACCACTTAAATAGTAATAGCACCTCCTAATAAAATAAAATAAAATACTTAAACTCGAATTATTTAATTAAATTAAATAAATATTGTAAGCCTTAAATAATTTAATTAAATAAATAATTAAATTATTTTGGGGCGTTACATTTGGGCGTCGTAGGCAGCCGGAGAGAGGGAGGAAGAGATGGATACGGCGCAAGTTAGAGGACGACTGTGTGTGAAACGTTGAGAGAATGAGAGGGTTTTCGCAAATGAGAGGGAGATCGAGGAATTAGAATTTTAGGGCATCAGGAGCGCTTTTAAAAAGCGCCTCTAAAGGCCCTCCGCATTTTGAGCATCAGGGGCGCTTTTTAAAAAGCGCCCCTGATGCTCAAAATACGTAGGGCCTTTAGAGGCGCTTTTTAAAAAACGCCTTTAAAGGTCCTCCGTATTTGGGCATCAGGGGCGCTTCTTAAAAAGCGCCTCTAAAAGGTGCGTCCTTTTTTAACAATTCTGTTGTAGTGTTCGACAGCAGCTCGAGCGTTAGTTACTAAGGAAGCTACTCCTCGGTCGACCATTCTCGCAGCCCCCACTGAAGAGGATGCAGACATCGGAGACATGGAGAAAGGAGGCACGGGAGGAATCGATCAACCAGGTCAAGATCCACTTTATAACCTTTTGCTTTTTGGATCTTGGTTACCAGGCTCCCTCAAAAAATTCAAGTTCCAAACATTAAACCTTATGATGGGAAGACAAACCCCGAGGAGTTTGTCTCGAGAATGATGCTCCTCGAGGCCTCAGAGGGGATTAAGTGCAAGACATTCCTCTATATTATCGAGAAATCATCCTTAGAATGGTTTGCTAATTAACAAGAGGTTGTCTTTGTTCATGCGAACACACTAAGAAATTCAAAGCTCATTTTGCCACTAACTGAGCTCTGCCAAAGAGCACCACCAGTCTAGTGGGACTACAATAGAAACCTAGCGAGAGCTTGACTACATTCATGGACCGTTTTAACACAGATCGAAAAGGTCAAAAATTGAACCCCGAAGTAGCCCTCCATGCTATGATCGCAGGCATAAAATCTTGAGCATTCTCAGATTCACCAGTCTGGAGAGAATCAGCCACTTTGGACGAGCTCTGACTTTGGGTCGTGTGGGCTACATCAATATGGAAGAGGTCGTAGCAGCTAAGACTCATGGACCGACGAAGAATGACAAAGGAAAGGCCCCAGCTCATAATCCTCTAGCAAAGAAAGAGGAAATGGGTGTTCAGGTTGGATGAAAATTGCTAAGGGAGACTTCACTCCCTTAACTGTGGGGAAGGGTCTTCCGAGAATCCCATGACGCTAACCTAAAAGATCTATCCCCATAGAGAGAAACTCTATAGGGAGCAGATCGTACCAAGTATTGTAAGTACCACTGAGAACATGGTCACACCACTAACCAGTGTTAGTCTCTGAAATACAAAATCGAAAAGTTGATCTGAGTAGGGCATTTTGAAACTAATGTGGACAGAGAAGGTAGATGAGATCCAGACAGACAGAGCAACAATTGAGGTTGAAGAAGAGGCGGATCTCCTGCTCGCAACAACCAACGACAGGGATTAGAATGTCCTCAAAGAAACAACCCCCCACCTGCAGAAAACCAAGTAAACTAGATTGCATAAGGATTCGCTGGAGTAGGTGAGTCAAACGGTAGTCAAAAAAGATACCTCCAAGCATCAAAGTCGGTTAATTACGTTACCACAACACTAGAGACCCTCCCTCCAAGAATTTCACCGGGAAGGATTATTGAGGAATAGATCGAAACCAAGATGATCGCATGGTGGTAGTTTCTAAACTTTCTCGGCTGTCATTGGTCAAGAAAGCCTAATAGAAGAGAGAGACAAAGAATAATCCTTGATCTACTTCACTAGCATGGTCATGCAGGGAGCGGATGTTAGATATCAAAAGGTTGAAGAGTTGGCCATGGCTATAGGCATAACAACTCGGTGACTAATGCCTTATTTCCAAGCACAAATAATGGTAATCAAGACGAATTACCCGATCCGACAAATATTACAGAAGCCCGAGCTCCCAGGCCGCATGGTGGCCTTGTCAGTGGAACTTTCCGAGTTTGATATCAAGTTTGAAACCACAGGTTCCATCAAACCACAAGTGCTAGCCGATTTCATTACCGAACTCACACCAACTTCTGAAAAAGAAGTATGGGTCCTCTATGTGCACAGATCCTCAAACAATCAGGGGAGTTGAGTTAGGATAATCTTGGAAATCCCTATAGGAATCTCAGTTAAACAAGCACTCTGATTCAAGTTCAAAGCCAGCAACAATCAAGCTAAGTACGAAGCACTACTCACTCGGCTCCAATTGTCACTAGAGCTCTGGGCTCAATATCTACATGTCAAGACAGATTTCCAGCTGGTAGCAAATCAGGTCGGGGGCGAATATCAGGCCTAAGACGAGATTTTGGCTCGCTACAGTCTGTCATACCCCAATTTTGTCCGCCCAAGTCAAAACCCTTTTTTTTTACAAACAAAAATGGAAACAATAAGGGTAATTCATAATTTGTGTAGGTTAATGGACTTTCGCATTCATAATTTTCGAGAATTTTAGGGAATAAAATAGTGCATGTTTCAATATCTGTGGGCATTCAAACGAGAGCAAGTTAATTATTTTTAAACTAAACCAAGTCAAGGATGAAAAATACAATTTATTCTATCAATATCTGTTCAAAATAGTGCATGTTTCAATATCTGTGGACTTTCGTATAATTTTTTGGAAGAAAATCCTAGCTCAAAATAATTAAAAGGCATTTTTTCCATTTTTATTGCACAAGAAAGCTGAAAAAGGACCATTAAATATTCTCCGATTATTATATGACAACTTTTATTGTCATGAATAATTAGAGGGATATTTTTATGGTGCCCAAAAATATGTGACACATTTTCAATAGGTGCACTATCATTTGCATGCCCAAAAATTCAAAATTCAAATAGAAAGTACAAAGTGTCCTCAATAAGACAAAAGACCAAAAAGGAGAAGCAAATTTCCCTCCCCGTTTTTTTGTCAATTTCGAACTCCCTCTCTCTCTCTCTCCACAATTTCTTCCACACTCTTCTATTGTACAATTATTCCTTAAGAATATTCTTGTACTATCCTTTATCCTACCCATTTCATACACATCCCTAATTCCCACACACTCTCATGGAGACTCATACCCCTTTTTGTAAATGACACCATCCTCTCACACTCACTCCTTCATAAGAAATTGTAAACTTACTTAAAATAGAACATCCCATTCCTATTCTACCCTTAACCCTAATTTCACCCAAGACCATATATAAGCCTACTCTCCCAAAATACACAAAAAAAAGTTCATTTTTTGCACAAAAACCTCCTCCTCTCCTCTCACTTTCGAAATCTCCTCCCCTCCCTCACCTCATCTTTTTCAATTTCCTCACTCAATCATCCATTAAAACACCTTTCCTACACTAAATCTTCCATCCTTCTTGCATTCTTCTCAAAGATTCACCTTCAAATTCAAGGATCAAGTTCAAAGTTGAAGATTGAAGAGTAGATTAAAGGGGTTTTGCATTCATTCATCTCATTTCCTTCCTTATTCTAGCTTGGAGTTGAGGTATACTTTGAAACCTAGCATCATCTTCCAATTTTAGCATCAAAGATGTAAATCATCACTTCATTTTGGCATCCCATTGCATTTTAATGTCATAATGTTAGCATAGTTGTTGTTGTTGAGTGAGAGATGTATTTCAAGTATTTTGACAAACACTTCGGGAGGTTTGGGTGCTTGGAATGCTTCTCTCCTTTATTAGAATAAATTGTGTGTTGTTGTTATTTCACTCATTTCTTGTTGTTTTCATGAATAAAATGATGATTTGAAGCTTATCTCATTTCTCATTTTGGTTTTGTGTTGATGATTTGGTAAGAGGATTTGACACTTATGCACTTGTGCATATCCCAAGTGTCAAAGATTACCTAAAGGGATTCAACACCTTAATCGCCTAAACTTGTCAAATTAGTCTTAAGACTTGCCTATGATCTTGCATGAGGAAAATGCCCCTTTTAATTTATTCCTTCCATGTGGTTGATTGAAGAAATGTATTAGACATTGATGACATCAAAAGGATACCACATGGGTGCTTATGTCTAATGTTGATGAGAAATCCTTAGGGTTTTGCAAGTGATTCATTAGAAGTTTGATATCACTTATGCTTTGAAATGCCTTTGCCTATTCACATATAGTGTCATAAATGCCTAGTTAGGTTCATCCCATTGCCTAGCATCTTCAATAAGATGTGCAACTTAGGTTCATTTTCTTGCCCATTCATGCATTTTTGCCAAAATGTTCAACTTGGGTTCATTCTTTGCCTATCTATGTATCGTGTCATAATGTGTGTAGCCTAGGTCCACTTTCAATCAAAAGCTCTTTCAAGCATCAAAATCATTCCCTAAACAAGAATCAATCCAATTGCGAAAACTCTTCAAAATCAAACTTTGTTAGTAGTCTTGCGAAGCCTTTGCTTGCACGATTATTAACAATGAGGTACTAGTGGCGATCACTTGGAGCCTTTGCTCAATTGATCATCATGAATGCCTAATTTTCCTAAAGATTTTCATTAAATCAAACTTTGTTAGTAGTCTTACGAAGCCTTTGCTTGCATGATTATTAACAATGAGGTACTAGTGGCGATCACTTGGAGCCTTTGCTCAATTGATCATCATGAATGCCTAGTTTTCCTAAAGATTTTCATTAAATCAAAACTTTGTTAGTAGTCTTGCGAAGCCTTTGCTTGCATGATTATTAACAATGGAGTGCTAATTGTAACGCCCCAATCTTATTAAAATCTATTTTGAGATGAATTGGTGAAATGATTGAAGAGATTAGAGAGTTATTGGCGTGAGAACCATGGTATAAATGACTAGAATTGAGGTTAGGTATTTCAAGGTTTTGTGTTCTCAATCGAACTCCGTTTTGAATGGTTCTTGTTTAGTTGGAGAGTGGGCATAATTCTCTTCAAAGTAGGCTTTGGTTTCATAAAATTTCATTAAGAAGTGAGAAAGGAAATATGGTTGCAAGTTGAGTGAGAAGTTCCGTCCAAGTTTGGTACCTCATTGTAGTATTTTGAAAATCTGTACCAATTGGTTACTTATTTTGGGAATTAAAAATCATAGATAGAAACTACACTCCGAGAGCTTTCCAACGAGTGGTCATTTGTTAAAATCCGGTGTCGTTTGCTATTTTAATCAAGAGAAGGAAGAAAAGAGTAGTCTGCGCATGTATGCTGTTGTTGCTGCCATTCTGCGCCTGAGTCACGCTCAAGTCGCGCCCCAAGCGCAAGTGCTGTGCGTGAGCAGCGTGAGTTGCTGCCATTTCGCGCCCAAGTCGCGCCTGGCTCGCGCTCCGAGAGCGAGTTCGCGTATATAGCTGCGTTTCTGCGCAGCTAGGGCATTTTTCTTGCTGTTTTCACTCTTTTTATCATATCTTTGTCTCTGGAGCTCCGTTTGTGACGCGGTTTGTTGCGTTCTTCTCGTATCGCAGAGGGCTTCGATAAAAGAGCAGTTCCTGAGTTAGAAGACAGGGGAGCTGAGGACGAAATTGGATCTTCCCAAAGCTAAGGTTAGGGTTTTCGCGAGTTGGGGGAGGAATTCCAAGGCTTTGCTCGTGTGTTGCTGTGGTTACTCGTTGGTGTCTTCAATCTTCTTCTACGGAGCTTACGTTTAAGAGGTAAGGGTGAGCGTTTCATTTGACATAATTGGGTAGACATAGGGTCTCGTGGGTTTTTGATGAAATTGGAATTTGTTGATGGATTTGATATGTTTGATGGTGTTCGATGGTTTGAAATTTTGAAGAGCTTTGATGTTGTCTTGCTGAATTTGATGTTGTTTCGAATGATTTGATGAATTGTTAGCATAAAATTTGATGATGTTTTGTGAAGACATTTGGTGATTTCTCAATGAATTCTTGATAATTTACTTTGATGAGTTTTGATGAACTCGTGATGAAAATACTCGATGATTTCGTGATGGACCTTTGGTGAATGGAAATGATGAATAATTTTGTTTTTGAAGTCGATGTTATGAGTCACCTGTCTCCACTGTTTTTCACTGTTTTTCGCTGTTTTTCTTGCCGTTTTTCCCATTTATCAAATGTGATATTTTCCAAGGAAAATGTGATGTCTCTCTCTATAAAATGTGAGGTTTTTATCAATCCAAATGTGAAGTTCACTTCTCCACAAATATGAAGTTTTACAATTTAAAATTATGGTGTTGTTCTCAAATGTAAATACAATTTTGATGAATATGACGAGTTCACTCTAAGAGTGATTATGATAATGTGATCTATATGATTTTGATGAATATGACGAGTTCACTCTAAGAGTGATTATGATGATGTGATCTATATGATTTTGATGAATATGACGAGTTCACTCTAAGAGTGATTATGATGATGTGATCTATGTGATTTTGATGAATATGTCGGTTCATTCTAAGAGTATTTTTATGATGATGTGCCTTGAGTGGTGTTTTTTTTATGATGACGATGATGAGTACTCCGGGTGAGTGTTTGATGAGTTGCACATGTGTTCATAGAGTCTCATGGCATGTGCATACTATGACGAATAGGCTTCGGCCTCTTATTGATGATGATATGCCTTGAGTGGTTCTTTTTCTTATTGATGATGATATGCCTTGAGTGGTTCTTTTTCTTATTGATGATGATATGCCTTGATTGGTTTTTATGACGATATGGTACCATCATGCATATGCCCTGGAGGGGGTTGCATTCACATGCACTTTCATGACGGTGATTCCTTGAAATTAATTGTGTTTGAACTGATATTCTCTGATGATGAGTTTGATGATATTGATGATGTCGTATGATTTACCGTTCATATTACTCTGTTTATGCTTGATTATGTTTTATTGAAATTCTCACCCCTTCTGCTTGGAATGTTGCTCTATTGTGGCAACGCTGCAGGTAACCACGAGTGAAGGATCTGCTGCCTTCCTCATTAGCTCTTGGGATGTATTTTGTGTCGCTCTCTGATACTGTAACACCTAGGGGGCGTGGGTGAAACTTGATAAATTATTTGATTGGTTGTTTAATGATTTTATCGATAAATTGAGACGCGTTTTGAGAGTTATTAGTGAGTTGTTGTTTATTCCGCTGTGATGGGATTTTTTAGGACTTGATTTTTCATGACGGATGTTTGTTGCACAAATTTGAACAGTGCAAAAGATGAGTTTGCTTTAATGAAGTTGTAGCATTTCTTTTCTATCAATTAAAATAATATTTTTGAAAGAGAATTACTCTGATAAATGACGTGTAATATAAGGGTAGAAAAGGGGTGTTACAATAGTGGTATCAGAGCAGTTCGGTCTGTCCGGCCAAGTTGTCCAGTGTCGAGTCTAGTTATCTCTCGAGTCTTGGTACTCGTTCTAACCATGATTTGTGTTGCAGTGATTAGCTGAATTGGCCAGACGGTAGGATTGCTATTGTTGAGAATGGTGTTGCTTATTGTTTTATTGCTGCTATGTGTGTGTTTGCTCTGAGTACTTTGTGTAACTGCTATGTTAGTTATTTTTTGGTTACTACTCCTTACCATATGTTGCGATATTTTAAATGTTAAGTGGTACTTTCACCAACATGTTGCATTTATTTGAGTAATTATATTTAATGAAGTGATTGAATTTTGTTGAATAATCCATTTGATATATGTAGAACCAGATAAGGTTAGACTCTAAGAGAGTTTTGTACTTGCGTCATAATTTTACTCTATGGTATGTCAATGATTGCCTCGGCAAATTTACATGTTCTATTTAAATTCCCTTGAAATATAGCAAAACTCAGGAAGTGGGAAAATAAAGTTAGAGAAAATGCGTTGGTGTTCAAATTGCCATCTTTGCATGGCTATAGTGTCAGGCTGCATATGCTTCGATCATTATTAAGTTATAAAACTAGAGCTTAAATAGCGGGAACTGCTGATTTAATTATGGTGTGCTATCTGAAAGTAGTTTTCTCGCTCTACTATGATTTCGTGTTTGTTGACTCTCAAATTCTAAAAAGTTATGTGTCTAAAGAATGCCTGACTGCTTTACGTGTTTTCTCTAGGATGATAATTGATCTCAATCTCGTTTAAGTGCTCTTGTTCTTGTTGGGTTTTGTAAGGGTGGGTTTAACATCCATAATGGGTTTATGATGGGTTTACGGGTAGTAGGGTTTAGTAAATTGAATTGAGATGTATGTGATAATTGAGTGTTCTTGTGTTAATTGATGATTCATATTGTTGTTGATGATTTATTGATGTTTTGCCGTTGATGATTTGTTAATGTTTGTTGTTTAATGAGTGGTTGAAGAATGGAATGATTTGTGGATGAATTTTGTATTTGTTGTTTAACGAATCTTAATGTGTTTACGTGTAAATTCGTGTTCTTGATGTTGAGGGCGTGTGAAAGAGGTTTGATGAGGTGATCATTGAGTGAAATACCGAGTTTTTCTGAGTTTTCTGCACATTACGTGTCTGCTGTCAGACCGCGCCCCGTTTGCGCTGCAGTCGCGCCCCAAGCGCAACTGCACTGCGCTGTGAACTGATTTCAAAGTTACAATTGTATTTAAAATAAATGGTGTGCTGTTTGACAGTGTTTCAGGTCGCTGTTCCATTTTTAAGATGAATAGTGTGCTGTCTTATATTGTTCAAAGTTGCTGTCTTGCTTTTGAAAATAAGAGGGGGCTGTTTTATGCTGCGAAGAGTTGCTGTCTTGCTGTTTTTCAAAATAAAATGCTGCTGTGTGCTACATAAGAATGCTGCGGTTTGCTTAAAAATGAGTTGCTGTGTTGCGGTTTATTTCTATGAAATGAGTTGCTGTTTTTATGAAATAATCGTATTGCTGTTTTACGAAAATGAAGCGCTATTTTTATGTTGTAAACGTGCTGTTTCCACTGCCGTTGCGCGCTAAAAAGAAGTATTATTTTCACTCCGTGTTTTGCTGTTGTTGCGCGCTAAAAGACCACTGTTTACACCTTATTGTTGTTGTTGTTCTTCTTGGTCTTGCTGTTGCCGTTTTACTCAAATAATGTGGTTGTTTTCACACTGTTTTGTTGTTGTTTTTGATGATGTTTTGCGCTAAAGGGCTGTTGTCTTTCACTCTGTTTTGCTGCCGATTCAAATTAAATTTTCTGCTGTTTCTATAACTAAAAAGGGCGCGATTGTTGCTGTTTTCTTTTTATAAAAAAAAAAGGGGTTGCAGTTTTGCCACTGCTCTTATAAATTTAATGTACTGTGTACTCATTTTCAAGCACACTGTTTACCCAAAATTTTACGAGGATGTTTACAAAAATTGACGTGCTTTTTCCCAAAGTTAAAGAGTTGGTTATATTGTTTACAGTTGCTGTTTCGTTTTGAAAATAATAGTGCGCTGTTTTTATATTGTTTAAAGATGCCGTTTTGTTTTGAGATTAATAGTGTGCCATTTTTATGTTGTTAATGTTGCCGTTTTTGCTGCTGTTTTCGCACATTAAAGTGTACTGTTCTCTACAATCTAGAGTGTTGTTTTCTTCGACTTAAATGTGATGTTCACTCAAATATAACGTGTTGTTCTCTTAATAATTTAAAGTGCCGAGTTCTTAAAATTAAAATGATGTTTTCTTGAATCAAGTGGGCCGTTTCGTAAATTTTAAAAGGGCTGTCTTCCTATTTTTCTTTAGTACTGTTACTGTATTTTGAGAGGTTGCTGTCTCGATTTTTTTTATGTGCTGTTTGGTCCCTATGGACGTTGACTTAGTCCTTTATTGACAAAGGAGTCGCGTAATTAATTGTGATTGATGTGATTGATGTGGTGTGTGCTTCACTTTGGTGAAGTTATGATGTGTTGTTGATGAGTCGGTCCTATGAAGGACCTAGGGGGGGAAATGGGAATTGAGGAACTCTCAGCGCAAAGATGTCGTGGTTGGTGTTGTCACTTTCGTTGAAGTACTTTAATGGGTGTCGCGCCAATTTCAAGTGAATGGGTGTTGTAGTCGTAGCTAAGTTCGATCATAGTGTCGAGGTGAAGTGTTGTGCGTAGGCGGTGCGCCTAAGCGTAGTTGTTAAAGTGTGGTGAGTATAAGCTTAAGAGTAAATGTATGTAGAAGCTAGTGTGGTTGAAGCATAGAGTGCCTAAGTGCAGCGTATGGGTGGCAAGGAGAATGATGGAGAACCGAAGTAGATGTAACCGAGGTAGTTGTAGAGGTGAGTGATGATGAGGTGTGGTTGCCTAAGTGAAGTGTCACGGTGTTTGAGTAGTTGAGGGGGACTTTGATGACCTTCAGATTAGAACATCTAATTAAGAGTAACAATGTGGAGAAGGGTGCTGGACATGGATGGTTGGAAGTGACAAGAAGATTGGGTTTCGTTTCGTGAGTTGGAGTAAATTTTCGAGGACGAAAATAATTCTAAGTGGGGGAGAGTTGTAACGCACCAATCTTATTAAAATCTATTTTGAGATGAATTGGTGAAATGATTGAAGAGATTAGAGAGTTATTGTCGTGAGAACCATGGTATAAATGACTAGAATTGAGGTTAGGTATTTCAACGTTTTGTGTTCTCAATCGAACTCCGTTTTGAATGGTTCTTGTTTAGTTGGAGAGTGGGCATAATTCTCTTCAAAGTAGGCTTTGGTTTCATAAAATTTCATTAAGAAGTGAGAAAGGAAATTTGGTTGCAAGTTGAGTGAGAAGTTCCGTCCAAGTTTGGTACCTCATTGTAGTATTTTGAAAATCTGTACCAATTGGTTACTTATTTTGGGAATTAAAAATCATAGATAGAAACTACACTCCGAGAGCTTTCCAACGAGTGGTCATTTGTTAAAATCCGGTGTCGTTTGCTATTTTAATCAAGAGAAGGAAGAAAAGAGTAGTCTGCGCATGTATGCTGTTGTTGCTGCCATTCTGCGCCTGAGTCACGCTCAAGTCGCGCCCCAAGCGCAAGTGCTGTGCGTGAGCAGCGTGAGTTGCTGCCATTTCGCGCCCAAGTCGCGCCTGGCTCGCGCTCCGAGCGCGAGTTCGCGTATATAGCTGCGTTTCTGCGCAGCTAGGGCATTTTTCTTGCTGTTTTCACTCTTTTTATCATATCTTTGTCTCTGGAGCTCCGTTTGTGACGCAGTTTGTTGCCTTCTTCTCGTATCGCAGGGGGCTTCGATAAAAGAGCAGTTCCTGAGTTAGAAGACAGGGGAGCTGAGGACGAAATTGGATCTTCCCAAAGCTAAGGTTAGGGTTTTCGCGAGTTGGGGGAGGAATTCCAAGGCTTTGCTCGTGTGTTGCTGTGGTTACTCATTGGTGTCTTCAATCTTCTTCTACGGAGATTACGTTTAAGAGGTAAGGGTGAGCGTTTCATTTGACATAATTGGGTAGACATAGGGTCTCGTGGGTTTTTGATGAAATTGGAATTTGTTGATGGATTTCATATGTTTGATGGTGTTCGATGGTTTGAAATTTTGAAGAGCTTTGATGTTGTCTTGCTGAATTTGATGTTGTTTCGAATGATTTGATGAATTGTTAGCATAAAATTTGATGATGTTTTGTGAAGACATTTGGTGATTTCTCAATGAATTCTTGATAATTTACTTTGATGAGTTTTGATGAACTCGTGATGAAAATACTCGATGATTTCGTGATGGACCTTTGGTGAATGGAAATGATGAATAATTTTGTTTTTGAAGTCGATGTTATGAGTCACCTGTCTCCACTGTTTTTCACTGTTTTTCGCTGTTTTTCTTGCCGTTTTTCCCATTTTTCAAATGTGATATTTTCCAAGGAAAATGTGATGTCTCTCTCTATAAAATGTGAGGTTTTTATCAATCCAAATGTGAAGTTCACTTCTCCACAAATATGAAGTTTTACAATTTAAAATTATGGTGTTGTTCTCAAATGTAAATACAATTTTGATGAATATGATGAGTTCACTCTAAGAGTGATTATGATGATGTGATCTATATGATTTTGATGAATATGACGAGTTCACTCTAAGAGTGATTATGATGATGTGATCTATATGATTTTGATGAATATGACGAGTTCACTCTAAGAGTGATTAAGATGATGTGATCTATAAGATTTTGATGAATATGTCGGTTCATTCTAAATGTATTTTTATGATGATGTGCCTTGAGTGGTGTTTTTTTTATGATGACGATGATGAGTACTCCGGGTGAGTGTTTGATGAGTTGCACATGTGTTCATAGAGTCTCATGGCATGTGCATACTATGACGAATAGGCTTCGGCCTCTTATTGATGATGATATGCCTTGAGTGGTTCTTTTTCTTATTGATGATGATATGCCTTGAGTGGTTCTTTTTCTTATTGATGATGATATGCCTTGAGTGGTTTTTATGACGATATGGTACCATCATGCATATGCCCTGGAGGGGGTTGCATTCACATGCACTTTCATGACGGTGATTCCTTGAAATTAATTGTGTTTGAACTGATATTCTCTGATGATGAGTTTGATGATATTGATGATGTCGTATGATTTACCGTTCATATTACTCTGTTTATGCTTGATTATGTTTTATTGAAATTCTCACCCCTTCTGCTTGGAATGTTGCTCTATTGTGGCAACGCTGCAGGTAACCACGAGTGAAGAATCTGCTGCCTTCCTCATTAGCTCTTGGGATGTATTTTGTGTCGCTCTCTGATACTGTAACACCTAGGGGGCGTGGGTGAAACTTGATAAATTATTTGATTGGTTGTTTAATGATTTTATCGATAAATTGAGACGCGTTTTGAGAGTTATTAGTGAGTTGTTGTTTATTCCGCTGTGATGGGATTTTTTAGGACTTGATTTTTCATGACGGATGTTTGTTGCACAAATTTGAACAGTGCAAAAGATGAGTTTGCTTTAATGAAGTTGTAGCATTTCTTTTCTATCAATTAAAATAATATTTTTGAAAGAGAATTACTCTGATAAATGACGTGTAATATAAGGGTAGAAAAGGGGTGTTACAATAGTGGTATCAGAGCAGTTCGGTCTGTCCGGCCAAGTTGTCCAGTGTCGAGTCTAGTTATCTCTCGAGTCTTGGTACTCGTTCTACCCATGATTTGTGTTGCAGTGATTAGCTGAATTGGCCAGACGGTAGGATTGCTATTGTTGAGAATGGTGTTGCTTATTGTTTTATTGCTGCTATGTGTGTGTTTGCTCTGAGTACTTTGTGTAACTGCTATGTTAGTTATTTTTTGGTTACTACTCCTTACCATATGTTGCGATATTTTAAATGTTAAGTGGTACTTTCACCAACATGTTGCATTTATTTGAGTAATTGTATTTAATGAAGTGATTGAATTTTGTTGATTAATCCATTTGATATATGTAGAACCAGATAAGGTTAGACTCTAAGAGAGTTTTGTACTTGCGTCATAATTTTACTCTATGGTATGTCAATGATTGCCTCGGCAAATTTACATGTTCTATTTAAATTCCCTTGAAATATAGCAAAACTCAGGAAGTGGGAAAATAAAGTTAGAGAAAATGCGTTGGTGTTCAAATTGCCATCTTTGCATGGCTATAGTGTCAGGCTGCATATGCTTCGATCATTATTAAGTTATAAAACTAGAGCTTAAATAGCGGGAACTGCTGATTTAATTATGGTGTGCTATCTGAAAGTAGTTTTCTCGCTCTACTATGATTTCGTGTTTGTTGACTCTCAAATTCTAAAAAGTTATGTGTCTAAAGAATGCCTGACTGCTTTACGTGTTTTCTCTAGGATGATAATTGATCTCAATCTCGTTTAAGTGCTCTTGTTCTTGTTGGGTTTTGTAAGGGTAGGTTTAACATCCATAATGGGTTTATGATGGGTTTACGGGTAGTAGGGTTTTGTAAATTGAATTGAGATGTATGTGATAATTGAGTGTTCTTGTGTTAATTGATGATTCATATTGTTGTTGATGACTTATTGATGTTTTGCTGTTGATGATTTGTTAATGTTTGTTGTTTAATGAGTGGTTGAAGAATGGAATGATTTGTGGATGAATTTTGTATTTGTTGTTTAACGAATCTTAATGTGTTTACGTGTAAACTCGTGTTCTTGATGTTGAGGGCGTGTGAAAGAGGTTTGATGAGGTGATCATTGAGTGAAATACCGAGTTTTTCTGAGATTTCTGCACGTTACGTGTCTGCTGTCAGACCGCGCCCCGTTTGCGCTGCAGTCGCGCCCCAAGCGCAACTGCACTGCGCTGTGAACTGATTTCAAAGTTACAATTGTATTTAAAATAAATGGTGTGCTGTTTGACAGTGTTTCAGGTCGCTGTTCCATTTTTAAGATGAATAGTGTGCTGTCTTATATTGTTCAAAGTTGCTGTCTTGCTTTTGAAAATAAGAGGGGGCTGTTTTATGCTGCGAAGAGTTGCTGTCTTGCTGTTTTTCAAAATAAAATGCTGCTGTTTGCTACATAAGAATGCTGCGGTTTACTTAAAAATGAGTTGCTGTGTTGCGGTTTATTTCTATGAAATGAGTTGCTGTTTTTATGAAATAATCGTATTGCTGTTTTACGAAAATGAAGCGCTATTTTTATGTTGTAAACGTGCTGTTTCCACTGCCGTTGCGCGCTAAAAAGAAGTATTATTTTCACTCCGTGTTTTGCTGTTGTTGCGCGCTAAAAGACCACTGTTTACACCTTATTGTTGTTGTTGTTCTTCTTGGTCTTGCTGTTGCCGTTTTACTCAAATAATGTGGTTGTTTTCACACTGTTTTGTTGTTGTTTTTGATGATGTTTTGCGCTAAAGGGCTGTTGTCTTTCACTCTGTTTTGCTGCCGATTCAAATTAAATTTTCTGCTGTTTCTATAACTAAAAAGGGCGCGATTGTTGCTGTTTTCTTTTTATAAAAAAAAAAAGGGGTTGCAGTTTTGCCACTGCTCTTATAAATTTAATGTACTGTGTACTCATTTTCAAGCACACTGTTTACCCAAAATTTTACGAGGATGTTTACAAAAATTGACGTGCTTTTTCCCAAAGTTAAAGAGTTGGTTATATTGTTTACAGTTGCTGTTTCGTTTTGAAAATAATAGTGCGCTGTTTTTATATTGTTTAAAGATGCAGTTTTGTTTTGAGATTAATAGTGTGCCATTTTTATGTTGTTAATGTTGCCGTTTTTGCTGCTGTTTTCGCACATTAAAGTGTACTGTTCTCTACAATCTAGAGTGTTGTTTTCTTCGACTTAAATGTGATGTTCACTCAAATATAACGTGTTGTTCTCTTAATAATTTAAAGTGCCGAGTTCTTAAAATTAAAATGATGTTTTCTTGAATCAAGTGGGCCGTTTCGTAAATTTTAAAAGGCTGTCTTCCTATTTTTCTTTAGTACTGTTACTGTATTTTGAGAGGTTGCTGTCTCGATTTTTTTTATGTGCTGTTTGGTCCCTATGGACGTTGACTTAGTCCTTTTTTGACAAAGGAATCGCGTAATTAATTGTGATTGGTGTGATTGATGTGGTGTGTGCTTCACTTTGGTGAAGTTATGATGTGTTGTTGATGAGTCGGTCCTATGAAGGACCTAGGGGGGGAAATGGGAATTGAGGAACTCTCAGCGCAAAGATGTCGTGGTTGGTGTTGTCACTTTCGTTGAAGTACTTTAATGGGTGTCGCGCCAATTTCAAGTGAATGGGTGTTGTAGTCGTAGCTAAGTTCGATCATAGTGTCGAGGTGAAGTGTTGTGCGTAGGCGGTGCGCCTAAGCGTAGTTGTTGAAGTGTTGTGAGTATAAGCTTAAGAGTAAATCTATGTAGAAGCTAGTGTGGTTGAAGCATAGAGTGCCTAAGTGCAGCGTATGGGTGGCAAGGAGAATGATGGAGAACCGAAGTAGATGTAACCGAGGTAGTTGTAGAGGTGAGTGATGATGAGGTGTGGTTGCCTAAGTGAAGTGTCACGGTGTTTGAGTAGTTGAGGGGGACTTTGATGACCTTCAGATTAGAACATCTAATTAAGAGTAACAATGTGGAGAAGGGTGATGGACAGGGATGGTTGGAAGTGACAAGAAGATTGGGTTTCGTTTCGTGAGTTGGAGTAAATTTTCGAGGACGAAAATAATTCTAAGTGGGGGAGAGTTGTAACGCCCCAATCTTATTAAAATCTATTTTGAGATGAATTGGTGAAATGATTGAAGAGATTAGAGAGTTATTGGCGTGAGAACCATGGTATAAATGACTAGAATTGAGGTTAGGTATTTCAAGGTTTTGTGTTCTCAATCGAACTCCGTTTTGAATGGTTCTTGTTTAGTTGGAGAGTGGGCATAATTCTCTTCAAAGTAGGCTTTGGTTTCATAAAATTTCATTAAGAAGTGAGAAAGGAAATTTGGTTGCAAGTTGAGTGAGAAGTTCCGTCCAAGTTTGGTACCTCATTGTAGTATTTTGAAAATCTGTACCAATTGGTTACTTATTTTGGGAATTAAAAATCATAGATAGAAACTACACTCCGAGAGCTTTCCAACGAGTGGTCATTTGTTAAAATCCGGTGTCGTTTGCTATTTTAATCAAGAGAAGGAAGAAAAGAGTAGTCTGCGCATGTATGCTGTTGTTGCTGCCATTCTGCGCCTGAGTCACGCTCAAGTCGCGCCCCAAGCACAAGTGCTGTGCGTGAGCAGCGTGAGTTGCTGCCATTTCGCGCCCAAGTCGCGCCTGGCTCGCGCTCCGAGCGCGAGTTCGCGTATATAGCTGCGTTTCTGCGCAGCTAGGGCATTTTTCTTGCTGTTTTCACTCTTTTTATCATATCTTTGTCTCTGGAGCTCCGTTTGTGACGCGGTTTGTTGCGTTCTTCTCGTATCGCAGAGGGCTTCGATAAAAGAGCAGTTCCTGAGTTAGAAGACAGGGGAGTTGAGGACGAAATTGGATCTTCCCAAAGCTAAGGTTAGGGTTTTCGCGAGTTGGGGGAGGAATTCCAAGGCTTTGCTCGTGTGTTGCTGTGGTTACTCGTTGGTGTCTTCGATCTTCTTCTACGGAGCTTACGTTTAAGAGGTAAGGGTGAGCGTTTCATTTGACATAATTGGGTAGACATAGGGTCTCGTGGGTTTTTGATGAAATTGGAATTTGTTGATGGATTTGATATGTTTGATGGTGTTCGATGGTTTGAAATTTTGAAGAGCTTTGCTGTTGTCTTGCTGAATTTGATGTTGTTTCGAATGATTTGATGAATTGTTAGCATAAAATTTGATGATGTTTTGTGAAGACATTTGGTGATTTCTCAATGAATTCTTGATAATTTACTTTGATGAGTTTTGATGAACTCGTGATGAAAATACTCGATGATTTCGTGATGGACCTTTGGTGAATGGAAATGATGAATAATTTTGTTTTTGAAGTCGATGTTATGAGTCACCTGTCTCCACTGTTTTTCACTGTTTTTCGCTGTTTTTCTTGCCGTTTTTCCCATTTTTCAAATGTGATATTTTCCAAGGAAAATGTGATGTCTCTCTCTATAAAATGTGAGGTTTTTATCAATCCAAATGTGAAGTTCACTTCTCCACAAATATGAAGTTTTACAATTTAAAATTATGGTGTTGTTCTCAAATGTAAATACAATTTTGATGAATATGACGAGTTCACTCTAAGAGTGATTATGATGATGTGATCTATATGATTTTGATGAATATGACGAGTTCACTCTAAGAGTGATTATGATGATGTGATCTATATGATTTTGATGAATATGACGAGTTCACTCTAAGAGTGATTAAGATGATGTGATCTATATGATTTTGATGAATATGTCGGTTCATTCTAAATGTATTTTTATGATGATGTGCCTTGAGTGGTGTTTTTTTATGATGACGATGATGAGTACTCCGGGTGAGTGTTTGATGAGTTGCACATGTGTTCATAGAGTCTCATGGCATGTGCATACTATGACGAATAGGCTTCGACCTCTTATTGATGATGATATGCCTTGAGTGGTTCTTTTTCTTATTGATGATGATATGCCTTGAGTGGTTCTTTTTCTTATTGATGATGATATGCCTTGAGTGGTTTTTATGACGATATGGTACCATCATGCATATGCCCTGGAGGGGGTTGCATTCACATGCACTTTCATGACGGTGATTCCTTGAAATTAATTGTGTTTGAACTGATATTCTCTGATGATGAGTTTGATGATATTGATGATGTCGTATGATTTACCGTTCATATTACTCTGTTTATGCTTGATTATGTATTATTGAAATTCTCACCCCTTCTGCTTGGAATGTTGCTTTATTGTGGCAACGCTGCAGGTAACCACGAGTGAAGGATCTGCTGCCTTCCTCATTAGCTCTTGGGATGTATTTTGTGTCGCTCTCTGATACTGTAACACCTAGGGGGCGTGGGTGAAACTTGATAAATTATTTGATTGGTTGTTTAATGATTTTATCGATAAATTGAGACGCGTTTTGAGAGTTATTAACGAGTTGTTGTTTATTCCGCTGTGATGGGAGTTTTGAGGACTTGATTTTTCATGACGGATGTTTGTTGCACAAATTTGAACAGTGCAAAAGATGAGTTTGCTTTAATGAAGTTGTAGCATTTCTTTTCTATCAATTAAAATAAAATTTTTGAAAGAGAATTACTCTGATAAATGACGTGTAATATAAGGGTAGAAAAGGGGTGTTACACTAATGGTGGTCACTTGGAGCCTTTGCTCAATTGATCATCATGAAAGCTCAATTTTCACAATTAAACAAGATAAAAAAAAAACCTTTTTCTAGACAGCCCTGAACTACGAAGCTTTGAATTCTCCATCGCACCGGGAGATACGTAGGAGCGGATACTCTCCGTCAAGCGGGAAAAATAAAGATTTTTCATTAAGTCACTCATCAACAAAATAGGTAAAAACAAAGCATTTTTCCGAATCAACTTTGCAAATCACATATTTAATTAAGGTAACCCTTCTTTGAAGGGACGTTATGGGGTGATAATACCTTCCCCATACGTAATTAGACCCCCGAACCCAAATCTAATGGTTCCAAAGACCATTGCTTTCCAAAAAAGGTTTTTCCGATGTTTTACCCTTAAAAAATATTGGTGGCGACTCTAAAATCCCGTTGTGCGAAGAAAAATCCCTCCAAGGATTTTTTCGGGGTGCGACAGCTAGCGACTCTGCTGGGGACTCTTTTTCTTAAGTGGGTCAAACCGATTAATTGGATGTGTGATTTGCTTTGCTGATTTAACATGCTTTGTTTTACCTCCCTTCTTCCTACTTTTGTTCTATTTTCCATGCCATTTGTTTGCTAGATTTTAGAACATTCCTTGTTCTTCTCCTTTCTCTCATGTCTACTTGATTGCATCTTGGCAATTCCATTGCATTCTCACATTATCATGTTGCATTCATGTGTATTTATCCCTTCTTCTTCTATGTTCGCTTCTTGCTTAAAGCGGTAGATAGTCTCTCCTCTTATCCTCTTTGCTTATATGCTTCTTTCTTTCATGCATATTCCCCAATCTTAGCGTGTATCTTTGAAAATGTTCAAAATACCACCAATAACCTCATTTTCTTACCCTTTTTCCATGTAAATAACACATCATTTCGCATTCACATTATTTTGCACCATTGCATTTGCACCTGACAAAATTTTGAAAAAAAACTTTCATCATTTGCAGTCTTCATGCATTAAAGTTTGTTTGCCGGAAATCGCAACATAACACCGAAAGTAAGGTGGATGAAAGCAAAGAGGATAAGAGGAGAGACTATCAGAATCCGAAGAATTACAAATGTTCAATGGCCGCCGGGGAATTACAAAACTTTTTGAAAAAAAAGGTGGATGAAAGTAAAATAAAAAACCATTTGAAAGTCAGACCACCAGAATCATACTTTAATAAAAAGTTTTGAATTCATTCATTCAATCAATCAAAGGCGAGCTGGTTCACCAATACTCATGCATCTGTCTTCCCGTTCCGAAAACAACAAAAATATTCAAAAATCATGTCAAGCATCATGTACTCTTTCTTTTCCATGCATAAAAAAAAATCACTCCGAGTGTCATGCATTTTATTTCCTCGCACGAAAAGAGTAATTTTTAGTCATATAACATGAGCATCTCAATATGCACTGACATTCATACATAATCATTCAAAATCATTATCACATAGCGTAGGCATCACATCATTTGTAAAGTCATAAATTACATTTCAAAAAACATATCATTCATACATGTTGTCATCCTAGTTAAAATGCATCAACTCCATGTTCGTGTATCATTTTCCCAAATAAAACAAAAAAAAACAATTCATTATAATTGTATAATTCCTCATCGAATAAATCAAAAATAAGAGTCTGCATACATGTTGCACTACCTCTTGAAAAATAAAAATAATTGCATTAGTATCAAACATTTATTTCTCCATGCATACATGCATTTGCATTTTCCATACATATCCGTTATCATGGGCATTATATTTTGCTAGAAAATAAAAAACCACCATAGAACGAATCACTTGTTTTCATATACATCTCGTTCTCATGGTACTAACATGCATATCATCATCATCCAAAAAAAAACAAAGACACTACATATTTGCCCAACTTGCATCATCTTGCATACTCATATAGAAACAATATACTATATTCATTACTCCTCTTCGTGCAAAAAAAAATATAAAAATAAAAACAAAAGCTCTTCATTCTTAATCACCTCGAATGCATTAGTCATCTTGCATGCATCATTTCCAAATAAAAGAAAATAAAAGTAATGCCACTTTCTTGCATTATTCATCATCATATTGCATTGCCTCCGAAAAATCATTTTGGATAGTCAATATTTTCAAGTGATCATTCACATTCCATGCATCTGCGTCATGCAACATTATTCATTCATTCATACATTGCATTTTGTTTTTTCATGAAAAAGGAAAGAATAAAAAACATGACCACAATTAGAAAAATTGTGATAAATAATTGAATATCTCATTTAGCATGCATTTCCATTCATTCATAATCATTCACAAAAATCATCATCAAATAATGTAGACATTTCATCATTTGCAACATCATGAGATGCATGTAAAAACATAGCATTCATACATCATCTCACTCATCCTAATAAATAAAAAAACCGCTGTTTCATCGATCATTCATGCGTCATTTCATTCCTTATTTCAGCATGCATCATTTCACAAAAATTATGAGGCCCTGCATCAGCCACATGCTGTATTGCCCAAAAAAAAATCATTTAGAATAATTGGTCTTTCCAAGTGATCATTCATGCGCGCATTTCATGCATTTGCATCTGCATTTTCATCATGCATATCTACCACCATGTGTTTATTCATGCATTAGGACACAAGGGGCATGTAATTTATTTATCCTCGTTGCATGAGTATAGTTAATCTTTTAACTAGAAAAAATCATCATGCATTCATAATAGGAATAAAATCGTTGGTCTTTTCAAGTGATCAGTTCCTCCATGCACTTCATACATTTGCATTTTCATCGTACATATCCATCATCGTGTTCTAAAACAAAACAAAAATCAAAATATATCATCACTCTTTTTCATGCATCATTGAGCATCCAATAAAAATGGGAATTTGTGACTTTGCATCCTTCACAGGTTGCATTGCCTTCAAAGATCATTTAGAATCATTAGGTTATTTCCAAATGATCGTGCATTCACGTGTTTCATGCATTGGCATTTTCATCACGCATATACATGATCATGTGTTCATCCATACATAAAAAAAAAACATGACCATTGCTTCTTCAAAAAAAATGGATGAGAGATGAGACGAAATTGATTATTTTTCTTTGGAAAAGTTTTAGCTGTACAAAACACTGTCAAACTCAGTTGCAAACTCAAGGTGTTTTCAAGACACTCAATTTTCAAAGATTTTGCAGCTCGTTCACAAATTTTTACCAGCAAAACGATGCATCTTATCAGTCTCATGATAAACGATCAAATGGTCCATTTTGTTAACCAATGTGTTATCAAAAATTTCTTCTATCATGTCGCTAACTATGTTAACTCTCTGTGAAGCATTCGTATAGTGAACTTGTATGCAACACGCATTTACTCTTGTTTGAGTCAGTTAGTGTCCGTATCTTTCCCATCATCATTCCTTGTTCATGTTCAGTCCCACCCCGACCATCCCATAAGGTGCATATTCTCCACACAAGTACCTAGTTAACCATTTGGTTTGTTCCCAATGATGAAATTTCATGAGCTAACACTTTAGGCCCCAAGCTGGGGCAAATTTATGATCACTAGATATCTTGTCAACATTGTATTCCCTTGATGTAAGACCTTTGCAAAAAAAATCAAATAAGCCTGTTAGGTTGAAAACTCGCAAGAACAGCCTAAGCAAAAATTAGGGCCAATAAAAGAAATAAAGAGAAAAAGAGCGGATATATAAAAATAAATAATTTTTGTCCTTGAATTAATTTTTGAGAAAAACAAACAATCATGATTTGAAATAAAGTTTGGTCGTCTTCCCGTATCCTCAAAAAAAAAAATTTTACTACCCTTTTGAGCCAAAAAAAAAATCAAAAAAATCTTTCAGTCACCCTAGACAAGGCTCAATTCCACATCAAAAATGGTGTGTCACTCTTATCAGCTCACTCTATTCAAAAAAAAAAGATCACAAAAAATGTGAAACTCAAAAAAAAAGGATTGAAAAAGAAATCCTCAAAAAGAAAAAAGCAAAAGCAGTAGAAATTGTGAGCTGATACATAATATCACCAAACACAGAAGATATCATTGTCCGAATAAACCCTCAAACACTTTTTGGACCTCCTCATCCTTTCTTTCATAAGAGGACATTGTCTCATTAAGCCCTCAAACACTCCTTTGGACCCAATTGCCATTTCTTTCATAAACCCTAACCATTGGCCATGTTACAACCCTAAAAAAGGTCCATTCAGATCGATGATTGATTGCTTTCATTTTCTCAAAGTTTTAATTTTAGGACAAATAAGTTTATTTATTTACAATATATTTGCTCAAAAAAATCAAAAAAAAAAAGAAAAAAAACAACCCAAAGAGCTTGCACTCCAATGTTCGTTCAAATCGCACTGATATCAAGACAAGGTTTAGTGATCACCAATTGAAATTCTCATCATATCAAAAGAAAAAAACTCAAGACTGTCACAGTCTTTGGGATTCACCTAAAAGAGAACCAAAAGTTTATACTAGGACCATCACCTAGATCCCAAAGTGGGGCAGGCACACCTTCCACCTTTCATGCTTCTTGAACTTGGAAAATGTCTGGCATCCATCCAATTCATATACCCCATCCAACCATACGACCAATTCCAAAGACCCATGACCCTAACTCAGTTACCTTTCATAACCCCACTAAAAGCAATCATTTAAATATCATTCCAAAGTG
Source organism: Astragalus membranaceus (assembly GCA_039519185.1). Lineage (NCBI taxonomy): Eukaryota > Viridiplantae > Streptophyta > Magnoliopsida > Fabales > Fabaceae > Astragalus > Astragalus membranaceus. The sequence goes on along the minus strand of CM076851.1, from coordinate 81,640,007 downwards.
GGGCAATCCCATCACTCTTCACTTCACCTAAAGTCGGAGAAATTCGCTCTACAGCCATCTCATCCCCTTGTCATATCCACATCCACACAACCATGCCGAGGCATCTTCTCAACCCATTATCATAAATACAGCCCTTCACAATGTTACTCCAGCCGGGGCAGCCTTGCTCTCGTTAAGATTGGGGCAGCACCAAACGTCATTGGTCGAGACAGAATATCTTGCTTGCCACCCTTCATCCCAAAGTCATGGCATTCCCAATTCATTATCTCCCCCACACCCCTTGTTTTGTCATCACTAGACAGGGGAAGACTATTCGATCACCTTCACTGGTAGTCTAAATCGGGGCAGTTCCACATTTCTTGAGCTGGGAAAAACCTACATTTCGCGACTTTGGGGAAAACCTACCGTTCATCCCATCGCGTGTCATATCTGTCTTACCAAGTCAACTGATTCATTCATCTGTATTCGTACTGCTCTACATGTCTACTAAACAATGCTTCAAAGAGAGAGAACACAAGTTAACAACGTGACGCTGAACACTCACTCTGTTAACTTTGTGGACCTAAAATTCAATCAATCATGGGACACCGTAAGGGAAGAACAAGCATGAACGAGTCTGTAAATACAGTCAAGTACGGTTGCACATCAGTGACTGTAAATAACAACATTGAGATTGTCAGAGCTTGAATTCAAATCAAATCCAATTTTTTTTCTTTCCAAGGAACGATTATTGCAAAATATTCACTTCTGTGCCTCTTGCATCAAAAGCCTCATCTCTCATCATTACAAAAATCGTTTTGCATCATCAATAAAATCATAGCATAAACCATCCCGCCATACAACCATGCATCCAATAAGTGATGATTCCAAAACATCCACTTCTCAATTTCTCGCATACAATAAAAAAAAAATCTTTTTCTCATCTCAAAAACCGCAAAAATGCATCATCAATAAATCATACCATACATTTCATTCCTCCATGCAAACATGCACCTACCATGGCACCTGCATCAAAGCATTACATTTGCATTTGCACGTCATCGGCACTTACATATACTGTTTATCAATTTTTTCGATCAGGTTCAGCGTCCACAGTTCATGGGCCTTTGTGGTTTATTTGTCTCCACATTGCACATACATGACATTGCATACATGCACACACACGACATTTTTACTTTGATAGACATGCCAAGTGTTGGTCTCGGCGTTGCTAAAAATATTTCTACATAACTAATTATGGCATTGTACCAAGCATTCACGTGTCCTCCTTTATCCACCATCGCAATCGCATCAAAGCATTACATATGCATCATTCGCATTCCATACATTTATCATGTGCCAAGAGAAAAAGCAAAAAAAGGCAAATAAGAAAAAAATCTCATTACATTCATTCATTCCACTTAAAATCAATCACTGCCTGTGCATACATTACATGCATGTCATATGCATAACATCTATTGTTCTTCAATCGACTTCAAGTGTCGATCCCTATATACTTTCATTTCTCAAGTCAGCACGACGAATGTTGAATTCTAGGTCACAAACCAGATCGCAATGTTAGCATCGTGTCTAGCATAGATCCTTCAGACCAAGTCGGTCCTTCAGTTAAGTTCGAGTCAACGTGTCAAACGCCGACTCCGAACTGCACCTTCAGATCTTAACGCCGCCACTGAGCGCGGCGGATCCTTCAGACCCCCAGAGGTCCTTCAGATTAGCTGTGTCTGCCTAAGACATAGTGGACATCCTTCGTGGTCAACATATCAGTTCTAGATCTGATCTTGACCCTCACGGCCGCATCGACGTAGGTCACCCTCAGACTGTTTTATTAGTACCATAGCTAGTTGCAGTCCATCAGACCATTTTGGTCCATCAGGCCCAGGCAGCCCTTCAGACCCACCAGTCCTTCAGTTTAATTCAAATCAATGCGCCAAGCATCGACTGCGAATTAGACCCTCAGATCATTATGCCGATACTTCAGGGCATTGATCCTTCAGACCCGCAGTGGTCCTTCAGAGACCCAGCGCTCCTTCAGACCCCCAGCGGTCCTTCAGAGCCCCAGTGCTCCTTCAGAGCCCCAGTGCTCCTTCTTTATTCCTTTCTCGTCGGTGCCCCGAGTGTTAATCGTTCTCTGTTAATTCTCAAACTCTACACTTTCCTACTAAGAGGACAAAATTAGCATTTGTCTTATCTTTATTTCTATTCCTACTATGAAAACCTTTCAGTTTATCTACGGAATATAAATAAAGAAGGGCAGCTGTCGTACCCTAAATTTGTCTGGCTAATTAAAAAAAATCCAAAAAAAAGAGCAAGAGAGAAATAAAACAAATAAAATTCATGCATTGCATTCATCAAACATAGACAAAAAAAAAATTCATGCAAGCAAAAAGAAACTCCTGCATCACATCACATTCATCCCATCAAAAAGCAATCATGGCATTTGCATTGCATGCATTCGTTCATCTCACTTGCAGGTACAAGGATGGATAAGTACTTCGATGTTAATCCTTGCACTCAGTTCCCAGAAAATGCCCTCTTAGTTCGGAGTTCAAATGCTTTTCAGTTCGGCGCTCAAGCGTGCATTGCAGTTTGGAGTTCAAATCGCTCTTATCAGAATTCAGTGCTCCCTTCTGTTCATGGTCTCACATCGTGAGGTTCAACGGAATAGTTGTATCAGCCTAAGATACAGTGAACCTCGTGCATTGATCAGTATATCAGTTCCGGAGCTGATAACGATCCCCCCGGTCGCTCGAAAGACCTGAGATTCTCAGGATGCGTGCTCCTCAAAGCCACGTGCAAACTCGGATTCGCAAGGGTTCGTTTACAGGTTTTAGGCAGCCTGACATTTTACCGCTTTCTTTAACGCTTTCTTCATTTAGAGCTTTCCTTGCCTTTCGCAGTTAGCGTGCATGTTGTTAAGACAAAAGACCAATAGGTGCACTATCATTTGCATGCCCAAAAATTCAAAATTCAAATAGAAAGTACAAAGTGTCCTAAATAAGACAAAAGACCAAAAAGGAGAAGCAAGTTTCCCTCCCCATTTTTTTGTCAATTTCGAATTCCCTCTCTCTCTCTCTCTCCACAATTTCTTCCACACTCTTCTATTGTACAATTATTCCTTAAGAATATTCTTGTACTATCCTTTATCCTACCCATTTCATACACATCCCTAATTCCCACACACTCTCATGGAGACTCATACCCCTTTTTGTAAATGACACCATCCTCTCACACTCACTCCTTCATAAGAAATTGCAAACTTACTTAAAATAGAATATCCCATTCCTATTCTACCCTTAACCCTAATTTCACCCAAGACCATATATAAGCCTACTCTCCCAAAACACAAAAAAAAAGTTCATTTTTTGCACAAAAACCTCCTCCTCTCCTCTCACTTTCGAAATCTCCTCCCCTCCCTCACCTCATCTTTTTCAATTTCCTCACTCAATCATCCATTAAAACACCTTTCCTACACTAAATCTTCCATCCTTCTTGCATTCTTCTCAAAGATTCACCTTCAAATTCAAGGATCAAGTTCAAAGTTGAAGATTGAAGAGTAGATTAAAGGGGTTTTGCATTCATTCATCTCATTTCCTTCCTTATTCTAGCTTGGAGTTGAGGTATACTTTGAAACCTAGCATCATCTTCCAATTTTAGCATCAAAGATGTAAATCATCACTTCATTTTGGCATCCCATTGCATTTTAATGTCATAATGTTAGCATAGTTGTTGTTGTTGAGTGAGAGATGTATTTCAAGTATTTTGACAAACACTTCGGGAGGTTTGGGTGCTTGGAATGCTTCTCTCCTTTAGAATAAATTGTGTTGTTGTTATTTCACTCATTTCTTGTTGTTTTCATGAATAAAATGATGATTTGAAGCTTATCTCATTTCTCATTTTGGTTTTGTGTTGATGATTTGGTAAGAGGATTTGACACTTATGCACTTGTGCATATCCCAAGTGTCAAAGATTACCTAAAGGGATTCAACACCTTAATCGCCTAAACTTGTCAAATTAGTCTTAAGACTTGCCTATGATCTTGCATAAGGCAAATGCCCCTTTTAATTTATTCCTTCCATGTGGTTGATTGAAGAAATGTATTAGACATTGATGACATCAAAAGGATACCACATGGGTGCTTATGTCTAATGTTGATGAGAAATCCTTAGGGTTTTGCAAGTGATTTATTAGAAGTTTGATATCACTTATGCTTTGAAATGCCTTTGCCTATTCACATATTGTGTCATAAATGCCTAGTTAGGTTCATCCCATTGCCTAGCATCTTCAATAAGATGTGCAACTTAGGTTCATTTTCTTGCCCATTCATGCATTTTTGCCAAAATGTTCAACTTGGGTTCATTCTTTGCCTATCTATGTATCGTGTCATAATGTGTGTAGCCTAGGTCCACTTTCAATCAAAATCTTTTTCAAGCATCAAAATCATTCCCTAAACAAGAATCAATCCAATTGCGAAAACTCTTCAAAATCAAACTTTGTTAGTAGTCTTGCGAAGCCTTTGCTTGCACGATTATTAACAATGAGGTACTAGTGGCGATCACTTGGAGCCTTTGCTCAATTGATCATCATGAATGCCTAATTTTCCTAAAGATTTTCATTAAATCAAACTTTGTTAGTAGTCTTGCGAAGCCTTTGCTTGCATGATTATTAACAATGAGGTACTAGTGGCGATCACTTGGAGCCTTTGCTCAATTGATCATCATGAATGCCTAATTTTCCTAAATATTTTCATTAAATCAAAAACTTTGTTAGTAGTCTTGCGAAGCCTTTGCTTGCATGATTATTAACAATGGAGTGCTAATGGTGGTCACTTGGAGCCTTTGCTCAATTGATCATCATGAAAGCTCAATTTTCACAATTAAACAAAATAAAAAACAAAAACCTTTTTCTAGACAACCCAGAACTACGTAGCTTTGAATTCTCCATCGCACCGGGAGATACGTAGGAGCGGATACTCTCCGTCAAGCGCGAAAAATAAAGATTTTTCATTAAGTCATTCATCAACAAAATAGGTAAAAACAAAGCATTTTTCGAATCAACTTTGCAAATCACATATTTAATTAAGGTAACCCTTCTTTGAAGGGACGTTATGGGGTGCTAATACCTTCCCCATACGTAATTAGACCACCGAACCCAAATCTAATGCTTCCAAAGACCATTGCTTTCCAAAAAAGGTTTTTCCGATGTTTTACCCTTAAAAAATATTGGTGGCGACTCTAAAATCCCGTTGTGCGAAGAAAAATCCCTCCAAGGATTTTTTCGAGGTGCGACACCGTCTATTAGTGTTGGACTTAAAAGCTAAGTTCATTGAATTTCTCGTGGAACACATTTCCCGAGCTCAGGCCACTAAGGCTGGCCTGCTAGAAAAACTGGCTAGTATGAAGACTAAAAGACAACACAATTCAATAGTGGTGCACACCCTGCTCAATCCAAGCACCAGCTTGACCTCAGTGGAAGCAATACAAGTTTCAGACTCTTGGACAGAAGAGATGAAAGCCTATTTAGAGCTTGGGGGCTTCTGGAAGATAAACGCAAGGCGAGAAGAATAACATTGGAAGCTCCCCACTACATTATAGTCGGAGACCGACTCTACAGAAGGGGATTCATGTAACCTCTATTTATCTGCGTAGAGCCTACTAAGCCAGAATACTTCATGAAAGGGATCCATGAAAGAATCTGTGGTAATCACTCCGAAATCGAACTATGGAAGCCAAGGTACTGCAAGCAGGATACTACTGGCCTACCATCAGAGTAGATTGCCTAACATATGTGAGTAAATATGACAACTTCTAGAAACATGCCAGGAAGGATCAACTCCCACTAGAGAAAGTGCATAATATCATTGCACCATGGCCTTTCAACACATGGGGATTAGGTGATTGCGCACTCGACTAAGATCTTAGCCCGAGATAACGTTCAACAGGGTGTGCTCTGAGAAGCAGGCAGTTCGAAAACGGGTTTCATGTGAAGCACCCCCTATTGCTCTTTTTCCGACCTTCACATTGTTGCACGTCTTTTTCTACGACGGCCTTTCCTACCGCTTAAGTTTCAAATTCATTCTGTTTATAATCAATTAATCATTAAGATAGGTGAAGAAAATCCTCCAGATTCCTTTGTTGTTTCATGTCGATGTTGAATAAGCTTCCTAGTTTGAGGTCTCCTTCCATTAAATACAATCTCATCTTTTCGATCAAGTCTTAAAGATTCACAGCCTCCTTGTTAAATCTCTCAACATACTCCCTAAGAGTTTCGTTCTCACCTTGTCAAATTGCCTTGAGCACCTTCTCTGACTTTTGCTTCAACTTTGAAGTCGTGAACCGGGCCGAGAAGAGCTCAGCAAGTTGAGACCAGGATCATATTGAATTCGGCCTGCGTCCCCAAAACAAGGCCAGCGTCGCCTTGGAGATAGTTAGCAGGAAAATCTTCCACTTGATGGCATCTCTAGCTCCTCGGTAACAGGGAATTAGATCAAAGTATTCGAGGTGATTGTCGGGATCCCCAACACCACCATACATGTTTAAAACATGCGGTTTCTCAAGAGACTTCAGAACGGGATAGTTGTCGATCTTCCAAGTAAACGTCCCACATCGGGAAGAGCTCGAGCACCGAGAAATATCATGTCGACTTCCTATGGTTGGGGATTTTTCTCGGTACCTCGTAAGCTCATACATTGCCCTCTGAGGAGATCTTTCCCGGCCATGGGAGTCGTGACGGGCCGAGGGTGAAGTAATCGAGGAGGTAAAGTCTGACGGCGAGTCAAGCTAGTAGGTTAGATCTGGCGATGCCGAAGGAGAACTTAGTGGGGATTACGACCTTCTGCCTCTAACATGTCACCAATGTCGAGGATACTGTTAGCATTCTGGGGAGCGACGTCATCTTGAAGCAAAGGTCTTCAGTGGTGGTGATCGAGGACGCCGACATCCAAGAAGTGGTGCGGTACTGGCCACGACCGTTGCCATTTCCATCTCAACTTGAGTCAAACAAGCATTTTGTTCAAAAATATTTCGAACTTGATTGTTGAGCAAGTTCAACAAATCATGCACAGCTTGCGCCAGGATGGATACCATGCTGGCTGCCACAGTGGGTGCCACCTCGACAATGTTACGAGGTGGGGTGGCGGGAGCTCCCCAGCACATACCGAGCCAGGTTGATGCCAGGTAAGTTTGTTGGAGTTGCTCTTGGTAGTAGTTCCACCGCGTTGTCCGATGTGGGGGGTGCTATCTGCACACAATCTGACGCTCATGTAATCTAAGAGGAATAAGTGTCGGGCAGTAATAAATGTGTATCTGATGCATTAATTAGACAACATATTTATAGGGAACAGTGCCAATGATGTCGCTTGGTCTGCCAGGCGCGTGAGAGCGCGTGATATCGAGGTCACATTATGGATATAGGCAGTAAAATCGAACCAAGTCTGGACTGGGACGCAGCCCAGTTCGGAACATTTACGATTTTTAAAAATGATCTAAAAGAATGTTTTCTATTGCAAGAAAAGCCAATGAATATAGCTTTTTGTTTTCATATACAAAATGGGGTTGTACTGCCATTAAGAAGATAACCTTGCTAAGGGAGACGTCCCAAATATGAGGAGAAAAGAGATCTATAGTACAATAATTGTATTGAACTATTTATACTAATTAAGGGACCCTATGGTGTTCTATTATGTAGGGTAGTGTTGTCCCTCTCCTGCCACCTAGGTGGTGGGATGGCCACAATTTCTGGTACAAGCTAATGACTGTTTGCCATATCCTCCTCGCTTATCTTCTAGTCAGACACATCTTGGTCTATGCATGGTCCATACGGCGGTGTGGGCGGTACGGATGTTCCCTTCAGTGTAATCTGCGTTGCTCGAGTGTCCATTGCGCTTCACGGGTAGGGTTACCAAACCACCTCAGGCAGCACCGCAGCCAAGAATGCAAAGAGTCGTTAGGTTAGGTGTGAGAGGGAGTGCGGGTTGGATTATCTACGAGACTAAGAAAACATAAAGGAAAACAATAACGAAAAGATAAAGCAAGTAAAAGGCTTGTGTATTGATTGATGTGTATTTGAAAATGTATAAGTGTTACTATATATATATATATATATGAGCCTTCGTTGGCCACTATTCGAGCCTACATCTGTCGACCATTGGATTAATCGTGATCAAAGATTGTAATTAAGCCTAATTTTAGAAACTCGGAGTCAACTCTTCCACGACCTCTCTAGCACGGGTTAGTGGGGTAAACCCTAGACTAAATTTGTAATATTGTAATACCCCAATTTTGTCCGCCTAATTGAAAAAATTGTATTTTTGTGAATGCCCAATTTTAACGGGTATTTTTCTTGTTTTTCTAAAAGCCCAAAAATATGTTTTGATGTGCTCACACATTTAGTTTCTAATCGTGTACGCGCGTCTTTGTAGTCGTTAGCAGTTTAGCGTTATTATTATCATTTAGCTATCATCATTATTAGTTGTATTTACTTATTAGTAGTCATCAAAAATAAGAGACATAATCAATAATCAAATATAATATTTTTATTTATTTAGATGAGTCCCTTTTTTACAAAAACAAAAAAATAAACATAATAAAATGAAATGTTTGTTACTGGGACAAGCAGAAATGAAAAAGTCAAACAAAAAAGGGGGATGTACGCCCCTGCTGTTGTTGCTCAGAGAGGTAAATCAATTTGAGCTACAAGCTCCAACTTCCTTCTTCTTGTCTCCTTGGATTTTTCCTAATTTGCACAAGCAAAGCTGCTTTTGCAGCAGCACCACCACCACCTCTTGGTGGTTTGTTTTGGTCTTCAGAAATCTGTCCCCTTGGATTGTAATCCACTGCTCATACACCCACACCTACACCACACCAAGCACTAGTATAAATACACACACAGCTACGGTAACAAAAGAAAACAGTAACACACAGAGCAAAACACACAGAGCAATACACACAGCAAACACAGATAATAGAAAGAAATCATATTTTCAAGGCACAGAGCAAGCGAATTCGGTTCAAAAGAGAAGAGAAAAGCACTTTGCACGTTTTCCATTTCAAAGAATTTGGGGCTAGGTTAGTTCCTAATTCATTTGTTTGATCATAAAACCAGATTCCAGTATTGTTTTTTTTCTTGTTTATTTCTCCGTATTATTCCTTCCTTGTTTATTTGTTATCATTTTCATATACTTATAAATCATGTAGCAAAAGAAATAGGGTAAGAATGAATCAACGGATCAAAACATGATTCTGTTTTCTTAAACAAATTTTGAGTGTAAAGGTGAAAAAAAATCATGAACGGAAATAGGGCTATAGGAAAATAAGCATTTTTTTCTACACAACAAAAAACAAAGCAGAGCCAGTAGGAGAGGTGAGAAGAAGAAAAAAAATAGAGTTTTACCTCCGGCCACCACGTACGGTGGTCGTCCACCGTCGTTCCTCGCCACCGTAAGCTCACGCCATCGTACGCTCTCCCCCCTCTTCCTTTCCCTTCACCGTCGCACGCCACCACCCTCAGCGACAGCCACCCAAAATCGCCACCGTCAAACCCGTCGAACCACCGTCAAACCCGTCGGACCACAACAACCACCACCGCTGCCTCTCCTCCTAACCGAAACCATCATTCTCACGGCCCTTCCCTCCACCAACAACCTTCACCCAGCCGCACCACCCAAACGACCACCATCGAAATCCCCCCTGTCGCATCAGCCACCACCCACGTGCACCGTCACCAGAACTCCGACGACGAACCCATCTAGGCCGCCGTAAACCACCGCAAGACGCCATACTCAACCGTCAACAAAACCATCCACCATCAACAACCTTCTTCAACCGTCGCAAGGTGAGGCGGAGATGAGAGAGAACGAAATCGAGATCGGAGTGAGAGAGAGGGTGGCGCGGCGGAGAGAGGAGATGATTTTAGGATGGGATGAGGGAAAGGGAAGGATTGGCCGCAGCATGGAAGGAGAGAGAGAGAATTTTTTTTTAGGGTTGACACTTTGGGGGAGGGGCGCCGTGGAGAAGTGAAGAAGGCTTTTTAGGGTTTCCCTTTTTAGTTTAAGCTTTTATAGTAGTAACTCAGGGGCATTTCCGTCTTTTCGTTTTTTTTTAATTTTTCAGATTATTGTTCGCACCCCCCCTGTTTACCTCGTACGCCCCCCTTCTGAAGCCCATGGTTTTCTTTGAAACGCAGCCCAGCTCACCAAAAACGAGCTGGGCTCACTATTTGCACTCCCATTTTAATAATACAGCCCTCCTTTTATTTACACCCCATTTTACTATTTCACCCCCTGTTTCTCTTTTCAAATTTTATTTCTTTCCCCTAGATAAACGTTTTTCATAAACCCTTTTTTTTTCCCAAATAATAAGTTTTCTTTTCCCTAAACGAACTTAGTTTTTTTTCTCAAACCTTTTTTAAAAATGATGGATAAATGTTTCCCCGAACAAAAATCAATCCAATTGCAAATTCCTTTCATCACGACGTTCTCTCCAATTAAAATCAACGGAAACACTTTTCAAAAACAAATCTTTTCAAACGTCGAAATCAAAACTAATCATCACTAATGATCACTCGCGCCGTTGCCGTTTGATTGTGGGTGATGATTTCATTCCTGTGGGAGCTAGTAGTGTGGCCACTCTAAACCGTTGTTGTTTTTTGGTCCTCACAAACGCTCTCCTTCAATTGCGAAAACCTTTTCAATGCTCAAAATAAAAACCGATTATCATTAATCATCACTCGCGCCATTGCCGTTTGGTCGTTGATGATAATTCATTCTCATAAGAGTTAGTAGTGCGACCACTCTAAACCATTGTTGTTTGGTCACTGCGAACGCTCAACCCCTTTGCGAAAAACTCCAAAAAATTAAAAAACAAAAACCCTTTTTAGGACAAACAAGAACTACGTAGCTTTGAATTCTCCATCGCACCGGGAGATACGTAGGAGCGGGCCATGTCCCGTCAAGCACTTCTTTCTAAAAACCCTTTTTCCTCCTTTCTCGACAAAAATAAAATTTTCATTAAGTCTTTTCATTCTCTCTTCGAAAAAGGGCAAATTTAAGTATTTTCCAAATCAGCACTTAAAACCACACGTTTAATTAAAGGTTCCCTTTCGATAGAAAGGAGATGTGGGGTGCTAATACCTTCCCCATGCCTAACCGACCCCCGAACCCAAATCTTCCGGTTTTCCAAAAGGCCATCCGCTTTCCAAAAAGGTTTTTCTTCAATATTTTCCTTATAAAAAATATTGGTGGCGACTTCATTGATTTTCAAAAAGTTGTAAACGAAGAAAGATTCCCTCAGGGACTTTTTCGGGCGCAACAGCTGGCGACTTCACTGGGGACTTTTCTTTTTTAAGTGGGTCAAGCCTAACTAATCAAATGTGTGGTTTAGCGTGCTATCGATGTGATTTGGATACTTTGTTTGCTTATATCCCTTTTCGGTTTGCTCTTCTTGTCATGTTGCGTGCATGTGCATTTATTTTCTCTCCTTTCATGTTTATTTTTCCTCGTCTTTGCTTATGTGCTTAGTACCCTCATGCATTTCCCCCCCGTCTTGTTATGTTCCCCTCTTCTTGGCCCCCTTTCTTGAGGTAAACAAAGCACTTGATTGTTGTTGAACCCTAGTGTAGACGACATGTTATCGCTTGCTATTGTCTGGACTGTTCTGGGTTTTCCTTCGCAGGTGGGGATATATGTGGGTAGTTTTAGGCGGTATGTCCTCGCTACACACACTCACACCTTATGATTATGTGCTTTGAGAGAGGCCTAAAACCCAAGGTCTGAAAAACACCTAGGAGAGTGGAAACGAGTAGTGACTGCCAATTGGACCGATGTCCTTCTACTCTCACGAAAGTTTCAGCCAGAGTATGCTCTTTTATGGTACCTCACACCAGATGGCATTCCATCGTTGTGGGTGTTATCATGAGAGAGATTTGGCTCTGGTAGCCTTTGCGAGGGAGTGAATAGAGCCACATGGGAGGATTACCCTTTAAATTGCCCTAGATCGTAGGTCTCACCTCTTTTTAGGTCACAAGGGCTTTCCAAATTGTGTGCTGGATTGTAAACTAGGCACGTTTTCGAAAAGAAAAGGAGATTTTTCGAAAAAAGAGAAAATAGAGAAAGAGTTGCCGTTGTAACCTTTCTTTCGCCGGTCTGTACGAAGTGACATATGAACCACTTTATTTTAGAAAAAAGAGGGAGGTGAAAGAGTTACCGCTGTAGCCTTTCTCATACCGGTCCATATGAAATAACGTACGACCCGCATTTTCCAAAAAAACTTGAATCACTGCCAATAAGGACTGGTCTCTAAGTTACATAGACATAGAACATCATCATCATTTACACATCATCCTTTGCATAAAACATACATTTTCATTAGTTTTCGCATGCATCTTTGCATTTCATCAGGGTTTGCTTGCCGGGAACCCCAAGTAATGAGAAATTTTTGTCATAGATACGGTATGGAATCTAGAAGGGAAACGGTGTATACTCCAAGGTACCCCGTTGTAAACAAGGTAGATGTGACTAGTCTGAAAAAATGTGTTGACTTGATGGGACCTATTGAAAGGGGATCGTTTGACAATGCTTATGGGAACATCCGGAAGTTGTTGTTGCTAGAGGTGCAGACTGAGGCTATTGTGGCTTTGAGTAGATTCTATGATCCAGAAATCAGGTGCTTTCTTTTCAAAAATTTTCAAATGGCCCCCACATTGGAGGAATATCAGCAGATTTTGGGTTTCACTCATACAGAAGCTGTCCCCTACCGGTATCAAGAACAGTACTACACAGATGAAGGGTTCGCTGCATTATTGCAAGTGAGTGTAGAGGATCTGAAGCTCCAAAAGCAGAAGAGAAACAATGTGATAGGTTTCCCGCAGAGCTACCTTGAAGGTTTAATGGGAGCCTATGCTAGAAGTAAAAATTGGGTTGTCTTCAAGCGAGTTTTGGCCTTAGCAATTTTTGGGGTTGTTCTCTTTCCGCAGATTGAGAGGTATGTGGATGTGACTGTTATTGGTATTTTCCTAGCTTTTCAGAACAAGAGGAGCCCCATTAATCCAATTCCCGCCATCCTTGCTGACACTTATTCTGCTTTTACTCATCATTGTGACTTAAGAAGGAAGAAAATCTCTTGCTCTTCTCACCTGTTGTATGCGTGGCTTCTCATTCATACCTTCACCAACCCAACACGAGTGGAAAAGTTGATTAGCTACGCTGTAACTTGTGAGGTGAAAGCTATGAGTATTCAAGAATGGATCCAGTTTCTAGGGGGTCTAGATGAGCACTCGATCCGCTGGTATCTCTCATCTTGCTGGGAAGATAGGCCTAAGGTAGTCTTCCGCTGTGGTAGTTTTCAAAATGTCCCGCTAATGGGCACTAAGGGATGCATCAACTACAACCCGTCCCTGACTCTGAGGCAATTGGGGTATCCGATGAGGAATTCGCCTACTGAAGAGATGATATTCCCGCTTTACATCTTTGAAGGAGGACCAAAAGATGACAGTTTGCTTAGAAAGGTCTTGCAAGCCTGGAATACGGTGGTTCGCATGGGAAAAGTAGAGGTTGCTCAGAGGACTAGGGGTATCACCTTCGCTCAGTGGCTCGGAAAAAGAATCCAGAATGTTCAACTGCCCTACCAAAAAGAGATGCAAGTCGAGAGGGAAGTAGTAGACGCCAGTGTCCCTGTTGTCGAAGAATTAGGCGAGGTTAAATTGGCTTTGATGAAGGCAGAGGAAGAGAAGAAATCTTTGCAAGCCGAGATAGAGAAGATGGCTCTGAAGAACAAAAGGTTGAAAGAAGAAAATGCCCTGAATTCTGCTACCATTGAGAAGTTCAGTCAAAAACTAAAAGGGGAGGAGGAGAGCAAGTTAGAAGTTCAAAGGTATCTGCAAGGAGCCAAGGAGGAAATCAAGAGGCGAAGCTTGAAAGAGAAGAAGGCCCTGGAAGAAGCCAATCAGTGGAAAGAATTGTGGGATGAAGCAAAAATGGAAGAGAGAGCTGCGAAAAGCTTGCTTGCCAAGTCAAAAAGAGAATCCCGCATGTTACAAGCTGAATGGGAGAGTAAGTTAGACAGTGTTGTGCAAGAGAGAAACTCATTTGAGAATATCCTCAGAGAATATCAGCGGGCCCTAAAAGCAGAGCAAGAGGATACTGATGAGTTGAAAAAGCGCCTTTGTCACATCAGCGATGCGTACCGGCAAGTGAGAGATGAAAGTCAGTATTGGGAACATCGCTATGTTGAGCTGCTCGGTAGGATTGAAGAGCAGGCAGTCATCATTGAGCTGAGGGATGAAGTTCAACAATGGAAGGATAGGTTCTCCAAGCTATCAGAATTGGTCAACCAGGCTCTTGCGGATATGCCCAGGAAATTAAGAAAAGCCGAAACTGAGATGTATCCCCTCAACACCCCGCTTGAGGTGTACAAATTTGTGGAGTACTGCAGAGCCCTAGTTGAGGAAGCCAAAGGAAAAGCCGGAAGTACCTCTACCAACAACAAAAGGAAAAGGAGTGGAAACGTCAGAGCTCTTTGTATTTGAGTTTCTTTATTGTAATTTTCGTCTTATTGTACTTTTCCTTTTTCAATCATTGTATCAGAATGTCGTACTCTTGATTCAGATTTTGAAGTATTTTGTTTAAATACACCCGTTTCGCTTCCAGATTCCAATTTCAGTAGGATCCAAAGAAAGTGATATAATAAAAATAATCAAAGATTTACCTGCGTATCTATGGCAAGACATAATACACTGCGATTCTCGGCAAGACAAACTAAACACGCATTCATTCGCATTGCATTCATTTATTCGTTCTTGTGTTCATAAGCGTGTTCCGTCAACAGAAAATTAGGCAAGCTGGTTAATCATCGCTATTGGACGCGTCTGCAAGCAAGAAACATGGAAAACAATCAAGCCAACACTGATCAGAACGATCCGCAGCCACATCAGGATGACGGAATTCCAGGAGGTCTGAATCCTAATGGTCAGGGTCAGCATGGTCAAAATCAGGGTAATCAAGCTGAGATGGAAGTCCTAAAGGCTCAAATGGCGGAGGTCATAAGAGTGCTAAGTGCCTTAAGAGATGTTGGCACAACTGAAGCTGCTGTTGCTGGGATGAACAATCCTCCTCCCCTTCCTGGGTCTGGGATCTCTCAAACCCTTCAAGCTGTGCAATGGCCTCCCCATGGTCTCCCACTGGGCTATACGCCCACTGCTGCTGATGCAAACCCTGGAAGAGATCTTTCAGGAACCACGGGGCACGCTCAGCCTAATACAGTTGTGAATGAAGTTGGAACAGGGACGCATCAAGCCCAGATTCAGATCCCAATTCCTGTTATTGCTCCAGGAACTCCAGCGGGTTTCAATTCACCAATAATGGTTCATCCACACGTACAGGGCCCAGTCCCTCAGAATATTGCTCACCGACACATGACCCCGGTCGCGGAATCGATGAATAACCCTCACTATGGTGCCGGCGGTTTCCCACAGAATTACCCTGCCGAAGCTAGAAGTCAGTATCAGATGCTGGAAGAAAGGTTAAGAGCTGTTGAAGGGGCAGGTTCCCGAGCCAGGAATGCCCATGAGTTGTGCTTGGTTCCTGATCTAGTCCTGCCGCCCAAGTTCAAAGCACCAACTTTTGACAAATACAGAGGGACAACTTGCCCAGTCAGCCATGTGACAATGTACTGCCGAAAGATGACTGCCTATGCCCGTGATGATAACTTAATGATGCATTGCTTCCAAGAAAGTTTAGCTGGAGCTCCCCTTGACTGGTACATGCAGTTAGAGCCAACTAATATCCGTTGCTGGAAAGACATGGCGGATGCCTTCATGCGTCAATACCAGTATAACAATGATTTGGCCCCAGATAGAACTCAGCTACAATGCATGTCTAAGAGGGATAACGAGTCGTTCAAAGAGTATGCTCAGAGATGGCGGAACCTTGCGGCTCAAGTAAAACCCCCTCTGCTGGACAAAGAAATGGTCCACATGTTTATGGAAACTCTTCCTGCGGTGTATTATGATAGGTTGGTTGGCAGCGTAGCCTCAAACTTCTCTGAGATGGTAGTCACAGGGGAAAGAGTAGAGAATGGTATGCGGAGCGGAAGAATAGCTCAGGGCCCGACACCTCCTGCCGGTCAAAAAAAAGCCATTTTTTGGGTCTCATAAGAAGAAAGAAGGTGAAACTAATGCAGTCATCGGAGCCAGTGGTCCGTCGCACAGCAATCCACCGCAAGCTATTTCGGTTCCTCCTCAGGCACCACTGGCACAGCCTTTTCCATCAAATTATCAGTACCGGAACTATAATGAAAGGAAGCCTGTTGTCTTTGATCCCATTCCCATGTCCTACACGGACTTGTTTAATTATCTCATCACCAACAAAATAATCAATACTCGTCAAATGAAGCCATATCAGCCTCCCTATCCCAGAGGGTACAACGCAAATGCCACCTGCGCCTTTCATTCTGGGGCAGTAGGTCATGTGGTGGAGGATTGTAAAGCATTCAAATATGTGGTGCAAGAATTACTTGATAAGAAAAGCATATCATTTCAACAACCCAATGTAGCCACCAATCCGTTGCCAGGGCATGGAGGATCTGCTATTAATGCCGTTGACCGTCAGGGGGGTCAGTGTTTGGTTAGAAAAGTTGATTGCATTCAGATGCCTTTGAATTTTATCCATGCTGAATTATGCCGTTTTGGTGTCATCAAAGAAGGTTGTGCTAGGAAAGACGCCTGTGATAATCCTCGCTGCATCGGGACATGTGAAGGCTTTAAACCAATTCTCCAAGATCTCTTAGACAGACACCTGGTCCAAGTGGGAATCCAGGAGAAAGAAGAAAGTGTATTTACCTTGCAATCAGGCAATGGAGGCTTCAGGAGACCGATTGAGATTCCCTGCAATCTGAATTCCAGCCTAGCTGTGACGAGACCCTCGACTGTTGTTATTCCAGTACCTGCTGCTACCCCTAGTGGGGAGGCTAGGATAACTCCATGGAGCTGCAATGTGCAAATGCAAGCGGAGGTCCCTAAAGGCACTCCGGATATAACAAACATTGCTAGAGGTAGTTGTATCACAAGGAGTGGAAGGTTGTATACTCCTGAAAACCTTAGAAGAGAGCAATCCAAGGGAAATGAAGAAAGGGCCCGTAAGGGAAAAGACAAGGAAGCTGTTGAAGTCAGGGATGTGTCGGACAAAGAAGCTCAAGAATTCCTGAGAGTAATGAGACATAGTGAATATCGGGTGGTAGACCAGTTGAATCAAACTCCATCCAAGATCTCAATGCTCTCTCTGCTGCTTAGTTCAGAGGCGCATCGTGCTGCACTGCTAAAGATCCTGAATGAAGCTCACGTCTCCCATGACATTACAGTAAACCAGTTTGATGGTATTGTCGGCAACATTGTAGCCTCTAATTACTTGACCTTCTCAGACACTGAGCTGCCTCCGGCAGGAAAGAATCATAATCAAGCTCTTCACATCTCAGTCAAGTGTGGGGACCATATACTTGCCAGGGTGCTTATTGATAACGGTTCATCCTTGAATGTGCTGCCTAAGTCTACAATGGATAAGCTGGATGTAGACTGCTCATATCTAAAACCGAGCTCCACCTTGGTCAGAGCATTTGATGGGTCAGTGAAGGAAGTTTTTGGAGAAGTAGAAGTGCCGCTGCAGGTAGGCCCTGAAGTATTTTATATCGTCTTTCAAGTGATGGACATCAATTCATCCTACAGTTGCCTGCTAGGACGTCCTTGGATACATGCGGCTGGGGCAGTGCCATCCTCGCTTCATCAGAAACTCAAGTTTGTGGCTAGGGGAAAGCTGATAGTGATCTCCGGAGAGGAAGAAACATTGATAAATCGATCACCACCTGAATATTATGTGGAAGCAGCAGAAGAGTCCTTTGAGACTGCTTTCCAAGGATTGGAGATTTCAAACGCTGTCTTCGTCGAAGGTGAGCCTCGGTGGAAGCCTAAGTGGTCCAGGGCTGACATGATGGCTGCAAAGGTGATGCTGGGACATGGGTATCAGATTGGTAAGGGATTAGGAAAAGCTGCTCAAGGAATTGTAATGTCTGTCCAGTTGATGGGCAATATTGAGAGGTTCGGTGTTGGGTACATCCCAAGTCTTGCTGATCGGGAGAGGCTGGCATCTGACAGGAGGGAGAAATGGCTGGCCAAACTCAGAGGAAGGGCACCCAATCAGGGGAGAATGGTCATCGCTAATCTTAAGAACAACTTCTGGAGTGCTGGTATGCTGAACCCTGACCAGGTTAATGTGGTTGAAGAAGGATCAAGCTCAAGTGGCCGTGCTGTAGGTCTGGTGCGCTGCTGTGCTGCTGGAGAGAAGCTGCAAAACTGGGAGATCATGGATTTCCCCGTATTTTTCAATTTAAAGTAATTATCGTTGTAATGCAGATCCCTCGGCTCTGCCCAAGGCCTTGGGATATTTCATTCGGGCACACATGTTTTCGTCAAAAATCATCAATCAATAAAGTGTTATTTTGAATTTTCAATAAAATTTCTGTCTTCATCTTTTATCTGTGTTGCTTTTTCTTTGTTTTTATTCGCCGCTCCATTCTAATGCAGATCAAAAATAAACTCTGAAAATAACAATGCCCATAACTCATACTGTGATTTTGATTACCCGGTTAATCAAGCCGAGGAAGATGTTGAGAATGATTGGGATACTCCTCCAGAAATCATGAGAATGGTAGAACAAGAAGAAAAGGTCATCGAACCCCATGAGGAGTCTACAGAAATGGTCAATTTGGGTACTAAGGAAGACAGAAAAGAGATCAAGGTTGGTACCGCAATGGAGGGTAAAGAGCGCAAAAAGTTGATTCAACTCCTGTTCGATTACGCTGACGTATTCGCATGGACATATCGAGACATGCCAGGGTTGAGCACAGATATTGTTGAACATAGATTGCCGGTGAAATCAGGATGTCCCCCGGTGAAACAGAAGTTAAGGCGGATGAAGCCTGAAATGTCTTTGAAGATCAGGGATGAGGTCAAGAAACAGTTTGATGCAGGGTTCTTAGCTGTGGCAAAATATCCTGAGTGGGTAGCAAACATTGTTCCAGTCCCTAAGAAAGATGGAAAGGTCCGAATGTGTGTCGACTACCGTGACTTGAACAGAGCGAGCCCTAAAGATGATTTCCCTCTACCCCATATTGATGTTTTGGTGGACAGTACTGCTCAGCATTCGATGTTCTCCTTCATGGATGGATATTCAGGCTATAACCAGATCAAAATGGCTCCAGAGGATATGGAGAAAACCACCTTCGTAACCCTTTGGGGAACTTTCTGCTACAAGGTCATGCCTTTCGGGTTGAGGAATGCCGGGGCAACCTACCAAAGAGCGATGGTGACCCTATTCCATGACATGATGCATAAGGAGATCGAAGTCGATGTGGATGACATGATTGCCAAATCAAAGACTGATGAAGAGCACGTGGTTAACCTGCAGAAGTTGTTCGAGCGTCTCAGAAAGTACAAACTCAGGTTGAACCCCGCTAAGTGCACCTTTGGGGTTAGGTCAGGGAAGCTGTTAGGTTTCATTGTTAGCCAGAAGGGAATTGAGGTAGACCCGGACAAAGTACGAGCAATCCTGGAGATGCCAGCACCTAAAACAGAGAAAGAAGGTCGTGGTTTCCTGGGAAGACTAAATTACATCTCTCGATTCATCTTCCAGTTGACTGCAACTTGCGAACCAATTTTCAAACTGCTGTGCAAAAACCAAGAGATGAAGTGGAATGATAAATGTCAAGAAGCATTTGAGAAAGTCAAGGCGTATCTTCAAAATCCACCCGTCCTAATGCCACCTGTGTCTGGCAGGCCCCTCATCCTATACCTCACGGTGCTAGACAATTCTATGGGCTGCGTGCTGGGGCAACACGATGAGTCAGGAAAGAAAGAACACGCGATCTACTATATAAGCAAGAAGTTCACAGACTGTGAGGCAAGGTATTCATCATTGGAGAAGACTTGTTGTGCTCTAGCCTGGGCTGCGCATCGACTGAGACAATATATGCTGAGTCACACTACCTGGTTGGTGTCCAAAATGGACCCAATCAAGTACATCTTTGAAAAACCTGCGCTCACAGGTAGAATTGCTCGTTGGCAAATGCTCCTGTCAGAGTACGATCTCGTGTACGTAACCCAGAAGGCGATTAAAGGTAGCACACTGGCAGACTACCTGGCACATCAACCGGTTGAGGATTACCAATCAATGCAATGTGAATTCCCAGATGAGGACATTATGGCATTATTTGACGCAGGGAAATCTCAAGATGATGAAAGGTGGAGAGTGTTGTTTGACGGTGCCTCTAACATGTGGGGGCACGGGATCGGAGCAGTGCTGATCTCCCCAGACAACCGCTTTATACCAGTCACCGCCAGACTAAGCTTCTATGTCACAAACAATACTGCAGAGTATGAAGCGTGTATCTTGGGTATCCAGGCAGCTCTCGATCGGAAAGTCAAGAGGCTCGACGTATACGGAGATTCAGCTCTAGTTGTCCATCAAGTAAAAGGAGATTGGGAAACAAGAAATTCTGATTTGATTCCTTACCGTGACTACATTCAAGAATTAATCAAGCCCTTTGAGGAAATCACTTTCCAGCACATACCCCGCAGCGAGAATCAGTTGGCAGATGCCTTGGCAACTTTGTCTTCTATGTTCAACGTCAGCTGTGACAAAAGTCTGACGACTGTCAGAATCCAGCACAGAGAACAGCCTGCTTATCACTACTGTATGACAGTCGAAGAGGGATCAGATAGTAAGCCTTGGTACCATGACATCAAGCAGTATATCACAAACAGAGAGTATCCTCCCGGAGCTACAGAGAATGACAAGAGAACCCTTAAGAGACTGTCAACAGGTTTCTTCTTGAGTGGAGACGTCCTTTACAAGAGAAACCATGACTTGGTACTCCTCAGGTGTGTAACAGGAGAAGAATCAGTAAAGATTATGCGAGATGTTCATGAAGGCTCATTTGGGGTTCATTCCAACGGGCACGCAATGGCTAGAAAAATCCTGAGAGCTGGATACTACTGGTTGCAGATGGAATCAGACTGTTACAGTTTTGTGAGAAGATGCCATAAATGCCAAATCTATGCAGATCACACCCATGTACCTCCAACTTCTCTGAATGTTTTGAGCGCACCATGGCCATTCTCAATGTGGGGCATGGACATCATTGGTCCCATTGAACCCAAAGCTTCCAATGGTCACCGTTTCATTCTGGTTGCTATTGACTGCTTCACTAAGTGGGTGGAGGCTGCTTCTTATCCCAATGTAACGAGCTCAGTGATTGCTAAGTTCGTCAAGAAAGATTTGGTTTGCCGCTACGGCCTTCCAAACAAGATTATCACAGACAACGGTAGTAATTTGAACAGCAGGATGATGAAAGACTTGTGTAAAGACTTCAAGATACAGCATCACAACTCTTCTCCCTACCGTCCAAAGATGAATGGGGCAGTTGAGGCAGCTAACAAGAATATCAAGCGGATAATACAGAAGATGGTCGTGACCTATAATGATTGGCATGAGATGCTCCCCTTTGCCCTGCATGGTTACAGAACCTCAGTACGCACCTCAACAGGGGCAACCCCCTACTCACTGGTTTACGGGTCAGAGGCAGTCCTCCCCATTGAGGTTGAAATACCATCC
Source organism: Astragalus membranaceus (assembly GCA_039519185.1). NCBI lineage: Eukaryota > Viridiplantae > Streptophyta > Magnoliopsida > Fabales > Fabaceae > Astragalus > Astragalus membranaceus. The sequence goes on along the minus strand of CM076851.1, from coordinate 81,618,358 downwards.
CTGCGGGTGTTAATGGAGACAAAACTTGATGAAGCAGAATGGGTTCGGTCTCGTCTTGACCAGTTGAATCTCACTGATGAAAAACGGGTGGCCGCAATGTGTCATGGACAGTTGTACCAACAGAGGATGAGGAGGGCATTTGACAAGAAAGTCCGTCCTCGTGAATTCCAAGAAGGAGATCTTGTGCTCAAGCAGATCTTGCCGATTCAGACAGACTCTAGGGGCAAATGGGCTCCCAAATATGAAGGACCTTATGTGGTGAAGAAGGCATTCTCAGGAGGAGCTTTAATTCTGGCAAACATGGACGGAGATGAGATCCCAAATCCAGTAAACTCAGATGTGGTCGAGAAGTATTATGCCTAGAAAAATAGACGAAAAAAGAGAAAGATAAGCCAAGAAAAAATCAGCTCGCTAGGTTGAAAACCCGCAAAGGGCGACCTAGGCAAAATCTGAGCGACCCGGTGGATTGAAAACCCGCAAAGGCCGATCCAGGCAAAAATTAGGGTCAGAAAACTTGGGCTTGAGAAAAGAAAAAGGCAGTCAGCGTTCCAAAGGTTCGGATAAGGGGGTGATCAGTATTATCAGTATGGACGGTGGGCACCGTTACTTCAGAGATGGAACCACGAGATCTGTTCCTTTTGCTTGTATTTTTTGTAGTTTAAAAGAAAGATTGCAATGCACTTCCGATTGGCGTGACTTTCTGCACGTCCAATTTCTATATCAATAAAAGTCCAACTTTTCTTTCATATGTGTGCTTTTCGTGTCTCTGCTTTCATCTATTCAGTTTCTTTCAAAATAATAACTTTTATGATTGATGAAATCGAATTGCAAAACATGTGCACATTCAGAGCATTACAGGATCATTGCGAAATCTTTGAAAAAATACAGAAAGAAGTGATTTCCCAAGTGAATAAAATTGCGAAAAAAAGTCGTGACAAACCAGTGTACAATCCTCGCGGGATCATCGTTCTGGAGCAGCCTCCGTCCAGCAGATCGATTTAACCAGCAAAAAAAAGAGTGCCAAAGAAGAAAAAAAAACAAATAAGCAGAAAAAAGAAAGCTGCTTAAAGAAAACAAACAGAATAAACAAAAAAAAAACAAAAGAGAAGAAAATCACAGAAGACGGAACATAAAAGAACACAACATTTTCATATCATTCATCATTCTCATATCATCCATACCATTCGTCACTCCATGGCATCAAACAGTAGTGCATTACACTTTCAAATTCGCATCTCAGAAAGAGCGAAAGAATAACAAAAGAAAAAGAAAAGAATGAAAATCAAACAGAAAGAGCATCCCACCCAAAATCAATCATTGCATTCATGTGCACCCAAATATCCAAGTGCATGCATTTCATGCACCATCCAAGAGGGAAGTTACTTCGGACCAGAGAGTCCCAAAAATCTCATTTTTTAGAAAATCACCATCAGCACCGAGTTAGTAAACTCCATCAACCCAGAGTTAGTGAACTCCCACAGAGTTAGTGAACTCCTTCCACAGATCACAACATCGTGTACGAGCACGCGATGGATCCATCAGACTTCGTTAAGTCCTTCGGATTAGTTGTGTCAGCCTAAGGCATAGCGTAAATCCATTGATCAAATCAGTTCCGGACCTGATGTTGATCGGCCGCTCGAAAAGGCCACCCCCAAAGCTCGGACTCGACCAGAGTTCGTTAGAAGGTTTTTAGGCAACCTCCGAATTCCCAATTTACCGCTTTTCCCAATTTACTGCTTTCCCGTTAATGCGACAAGCGTTAACCCTCGTTCCCAAAAGGAAAATAACAAAAAGGAAATTTGAGCTTTTCTGGAGCGGACAAAATTAGTATTATTTCTATATCTTTATTTCCATTTCACTAACAAATATGAAAAGGCCGATTCATATTTCTTGGCGAAATGTGAAATAAAGAGGGGCAGCTGTAATACCCCAATTTTGTCCGCCTAATTGAAAAAATTGTATTTTTGTGAATGCCCAATTTTAACGGGTATTTTTCTTGTTTTTCAAAAAGCCCAAAAATATGTTTTGATGTGCTCACACATTTAGTTTCTAATCGTGTACGCGCGTCTTTGTAGTCGTTAGCAGTTTAGCGTTATTATTATCATTTAGCTATCATCATTATTAGTTGTATTTACTTATTAGTAGTCATCAAAAATAAGAGACATAATCAATAATCAAATATAATATTTTTATTTATTTAGATGAGTCCCTTTTTTACAAAAACAAAAAAATAAACATAATAAAATGAAATGTTTGTTACTGGGACAAGCAGAAATGAAAAAGTCAAACAAAAAAAGGGGGATGTACGCCCCTGCTGTTGTTGCTCAGAGAGGTAAATCAATTTGAGCTACAAGCTCCAACTTCCTTCTTCTTGTCTCCTTGGATTTTTCCTAATTTGCACAAGCAAAGCTGCTTTTGCAGCAGCACCACCACCACCTCTTGGTGGTTTGTTTTGGTCTTCAGAAATCTGTCCCCTTGGATTGTAATCCACTGCTCATACACCCACACCTACACCACACCAAGCACTAGTATAAATACACACACAGCTACGGTAACAAAAGAAAACAGTAACACACAGAGCAAAACACACAGAGCAATACACACAGCAAACACAGATAATAGAAAGAAATCATATTTTCAAGGCACAGAGCAAGCGAATTCGGTTCAAAAGAGAAGAGAAAAGCACTTTGCACGTTTTCCATTTCAAAGAATTTGGGGCTAGGTTAGTTCCTAATTCATTTGTTTGATCATAAAACCAGATTCCAGTATTGTTTTTTTTCTTGTTTATTTCTCCGTATTATTCCTGCCTTGTTTATTTGTTATCATTTTCATATACTTATAAATCATGTAGCAAAAGAAATAGGGTAAGAATGAATCAACGGATCAAAACATGATTCTGTTTTCTTAAACAAATTGTGAGTGTAAAGGTGAAAAAAAATCATGAACGGAAATAGGGCTATAGGAAAATAAGCATTTTTTTTCTACACAACAAAAAACAAAGCAGAGCCAGTAGGAGAGGTGAGAAGAAGAAAAAAAATAGAGTTTTACCTCCGGCCACCACGTACGGTGGTCGTCCACCGTCGTTCCTCGCCACCGTAAGCTCACGCCATCGTACGCTCTCCCTCCTCTTCCTTTCCCTTCACCGTCGCACGCCACCACCCTCAGCGACAGCCACCCAAAATCGCCACCGTCAAACCCGTCGGACCACAACAACCACCACCGCTGCCTCTCCTCCTAACCGAAACCATCATTCTCACCGCCCTTCCCTCCACCAACAACCTTCACCCAGCCGCACCACCCAAACGACCACCATCGAAATCCCCCCTGTCGCATCAGCCACCACCCACGTGCACCGTCACCAGAACTCCGACGACGAACCCATCTAGGCCGCCGTAAACCACCGCAAGACGCCATACTCAACCGTCAACAAAACCATCCACCATCAACAACCTTCTTCAACCATCGCAAGGTGAGGCGGAGATGAGAGAGAACGAAATCGAGATCGGAGTGAGAGAGAGGGTGGCGCGGCGGAGAGAGGAGATGATTTTAGGATGGGATGAGGGAAAGGGAAGGATTGGCCGCAGCATGGAAGGAGAGAGAGAGAATTTTTTTTTAGGGTTGACACTTTGGGGGAGGGGCGCCGTGGAGAAGTGAAGAAGGCTTTTTAGGGTTTCCCTTTTTAGTTTAAGCTTTTATAGTAGTAACTCAGGGGCATTTCCGTCTTTTCGTTTTTTTTTAATTTTTCAGATTATTGTTCGCACCCCCCCTGTTTACCTCGTACGCCCCCCTTCTGAAGCCCATGGTTTTCTTTGAAACGCAGCCCAGCTCACCAAAAACGAGCTGGGCTCACTATTTGCACTCCCATTTTAATAATACAGCCCTCCTTTTATTTACACCCCATTTTACTATTTCACCCCCTGTTTCTCTTTTCAAATTTTATTTCTTTCCCCTAGATAAACGTTTTTCATAAACCCTTTTTTTTTCCCAAATAATAAATTTTCTTTTCCCTAAACGAACTTAGTTTTTTTTCTCAAACCTTTTTTAAAAATGATGGATAAATGTTTCCCCGAACAAAAATCAATCCAATTGCAAATTCCTTTCATCACGACGTTCTCTCCAATTAAAATCAACGGAAACACTTTTCAAAAACAAATCTTTTCAAACGTCGAAATCAAAACTAATCATCACTAATGATCACTCGCGCCGTTGCCGTTTGATTGTGGGTGATGATTTCATTCCTGTGGGAGCTAGTAGTGTGGCCACTCTAAACCGTTGTTGTTTGGTCCTCACAAACGCTCTCCTTCAATTGCGAAAACCTTTTCAATGCTCAAAATAAAAACCGATTATCATTAATCATCACTCGCGCCGTTGCCGTTTGGTCGTTGATGATAATTCATTCTCATAAGAGTTAGTAGTGCGACCACTCTAAACCATTATTGTTTGGTCACTGCGAACGCTCAACCCCTTTGCGAAAAACTCCAAAAAATTAAAAAACAAAAACCCTTTTCAGGACAAACAAGAACTACGTAGCTTTGAATTCTCCATCGCACCGGGAGATACGTAGGAGCGGGCCATGTCCCGTCAAGCACTTCTTTCTAAAAACCCTTTTTCCTCCTTTCTCGACAAAAATAAAATTTTCATTAAGTCTTTTCATTCTCTCTTCGAAAAAGGGCAAATTTAAGTATTTTCCAAATCAGCACTTAAAACCACACGTTTAATTAAAGGTTCCCTTTCGATAGAAAGGAGATGTGGGGTGCTAATACCTTCCCCATGCCTAACCGACCCCCGAACCCAAATCTTCCGGTTTTCCAAAAGGCCATCCGCTTTCCAAAAAGATTTTTCTTCAATATTTTCCTTATAAAAAATATTGGTGGCGACTTCATTGATTTTCAAAAAGTTGTAAACGAAGAAAGATTCCCTCAGGGACTTTTTCGGGCGCAACAAATATTTAATTTTAAATTTTAAGAGGTTTACATTCACAAGATTTTCTGGTAAAAAAACAAATAAATTCACAAGATTTCTTCAAAAATTACAATTTAGCCTATAGAAAAAGGTATAGCAAATTCTTAAAGAAACCCGTTGGACACGTTTCTCTTGAATGGGGGAATTTGTCCACCCCACAACGGCTACTTCCAGCATTATCATGTGACCGTTTTGGGACCATTCCAAATTCAAAATCCCATCACAACAATTTTTTTTTTATTAATGACCCAACAATTTTGGTTCATTGTTGAATAATGGGGCACTCGAACGCACCCAACAACACTTACTACTCAACTCTCCACAATTCAATCACCTCTCTGTGCAACACAATTCTTCCGCTGGGTCTTAAGAAACGGTGTTTGGTCTCAGCAGAACACAGGTTGCGGAAACTGCAATCCGACAACCTTAAATGGCAGCAAGAGAGTTTCCACCAGATGTTGAAGTTAATCGGTCTTCACAAAGATGAGATTCTTCCTGAAGCTGAGGTTTCAGCTTTCAGAACACATTTGCTTGATACCCTTCTTTCTTCCCCCCCTCCACAACAAGATCATCCCCTTATACTCCGTGATAAGCTTATTTTCTTACAGGTATGTAAATGCAAATGAGCGTGACATTTTCTTACTCTTAGTTAAAATCAAAATTAAAGTCAAGGGTTTGCTTGATCATAATATTTTTAAAAACAGATAATGTTTATTATACTTAAATTTGATTGATGATTTAATTTCTTGCGAGTTGGTATATTTAGTATCCGGAATTGATTGCTGATTAAAAAGTTTTAGTTGAATTGGCATTGTATGAAGCATGAAATTCTCTTAATTAGGTTATTATACATTTTTTCTTTATAAAATTAATAAATTCCCTATTGGTGGTTGGTTGTTGGCAGGAACTTCTTAATGCCAAATGCATTTCTGTAGGAGAGTACCACTCTTCAAGAAGGCCTTTGCTCCAGAGGCTAGTGGCTCAAGGAGGTAACATTGAAGACAAGGATGTGATCACAGCAGGGTCAAAAGAGACAAAACAAAATTCAGAGGAAGAGTGGTCAGTGATTGACTTGAAGGATGATCAATGCTTGACGAACAAAGAGAATTCAATTACCAAGAAGAAATCAAAGAAAGCATGGAAACAGATTAAAGAAGCAACAACCTCAGTTTTTAGCTTAGGTTCTTCTTACAAACATGGGAAAAACTCAATGGAAAATAGTATATTTGATTCACCCTCATTAAACATGCACTCGGCTCATTCACAAGTCACTCCTTCTATGCAATCCAAGGGAAACAACCCCTTATTGAATAGTTCAGAAAAGTGTAAGAGGAAACCATTTAGAATTTTGTTTCAAAGGGAGAACAAAGAAGAGGGGTTCACAAAATGGAATAGAAGTGAGACAGATGATGAGATAGCTCCTCTGTCTCTCAATCAGAAATCTGACAGTGAAGCCTACTTAGGTACTTGTCAACTTGGTGAAAGGTCAGAAATCAAGTTAATAAAGAACAATCTGCATTTTAAGGGATCAGCATCTGAATTTTGCATAGATGAAAAGGTTTGAATAAATAGACCATTTCTTTTGTTTCAACTTTCAAATTGCAAATCTCATTTGGTTTGAAGGAAACAACCTAAGAAATAGTTTTGAATATTGATCAAAATTTGTTTGTGAATCAATAGGTTTCAGGGCACAAGATAAAGAAAGAGCTATCGATAATGCAGTCAGAACCGAGTAGCACCAACACAAATCTCAAGCTTTCGTACGTTTTCTCTCAACTATCATGCCATTCTTAGTGTTTGATGTCCTTATGCATAATTGTATCATACTACTTATTGACCCTGACAGATAATTACTTTTGAGGGTAAACGAACCATTTTCATTCTTGATTGCAATGTTTGTGACACTACATCCTTATTGTATCAAGGTTGCTTTTTAATCTCTAAATACTAATTCTTAGGTCACATTAGTCTCTCAAAGTGATTACTTACTATTGCCTGTTCCCTAAATTAGCATAAAAATTTAGTCATCGGACACCAAACTGATGAAAAACATGTTTGAGAATTAATTCAAACTGCTGTAACAGCCATCACACTTTCATAGACCAAAGTGTCTTTGTATGCTTATTTTCATATGTTTTCTTTGAATTATTCCATGTAATGTGGGTCAGGTACACTAGAACTAAACTTGTCTAGTCCAATCCAATGTGTTTTACTAATATTTCTCTTTTGTGTTGACAGATTTGGTAGTGTTATGTTGGATGAGGTGGAGAAAGAATACAAAGACAAGATATGCAGAGATGCTGAAGAAAAACATGAACAGACAATGGGGTGGACAACATTTGAAGATGACGAAAACCTTCTCCCAAATCTTTTTGTTCGTGAAGAACATAACTCATTGCGCAGCAGTAGCATCAATCCGTTTTCTCATTGTTAGGCTGAGATGAGAGCAAGTTATAAACAAGAAATGATTCCATGTTTTGTCTCAAATGGAAATCATAGCACATATATCTATATTTACAAACGTCTCATATGAGGTCTATAGCATCTATACAGTTTATGAGAACTGCAAAAAGAAAACACTTGTGATTAGTGATTGATATATTCATACAATACAAATGTTTATATAATGCTACGATCGGTTTCTCTGGATGAGAAAGGACCGAACACGAGTTGTGTTGTGTTCTCTGCGTGGATACAAACAACAAGTATTGAATGAGAGAAATAAATCTGGGATCCGTTTATCGGCCTCTCGGGGATGTATTTATAGTAAAATGGGTAATAAATGATAATAAATACACATTATGGTCGAGTTGACCGTTATAGGTTGGTGGAAGGAATCAGGGATATTTCCATCTGATTCCTATGATCACGCTTCATTCCTTTCTAGGAGAGGTAGAGGCGAGATATTTTGGGCAGATCGGTCAGTCATCAGGGGAGGTCCTTCGGAAGCCGAGCGGATGTGTATGCCGGCCGGTCTGGAAGGGAATAGAGCCCTTCGAGCGGCGAGCGCGGAGCGCGAAGTCGTTCATAATAAGTTGAGCTCGGCTGTATCGTAGCCCTTCAGTTGTTGAAGCAAAGTCTTCGGCTTTTCAGCTCTTAGGCTCGGTACTGTAACTGACTTATTGATTGGACATGTGATTGATGTGACTACTCTGTCCGTCTGACTCCATGACTCTGACTTTGACCGTCTCGGGTTTTTCAACTTGATTGTCGTTTTTTCTTGCCTTATTATTATTTTCCTTTTGAATTTCCAACTGCCCTTGTAGTCGTGCTATATGTATATAAGAAGGGGGGTCTCTTATGGAGGCACTCGAATGGCCTTTGTCGGTCAAAATGATTTTGGGTTGCAGGTTGGGAGGCGGTCCTCGATGCATGTCCCAGGCTTGCCGTTCCGGCCCCAATGGTGAAACTATTTGGTAGTTTAAGGGGACCGTTGGGAAGTTTAAGGGATATGCATGGGTGGTGCGTATTCGCCGCAGCCCTTTGTTTTTGGGCAGCTCCTGGTGTCTCTCTCTTTGGGTGACTTTGTCGTTATCCTCTGGTTCGCCTCATATAGTCTCCCTGGGTAGAGCAGTAGTGGGGGCTCGTATGCAATCCCATCGGCTCTTCTTTTCCTTGACCGGTTTCATTGTGAGATCGCCAGTGCTTGGATTTCTGTTTCCCTGTTTGCCTTGTGGTTCCTGCGATTTTCAGGAAAGTAGTGTACAATAGAGGGATTTGTTAGCCCATAGGATGACAATGTAATACCTGTTTTGTAGTCTTGTATTTTTCCTCATGGAATGAGTGATTCTATAATTTCTATCAAAGATGTTTGGCGCTGTTTTTGTTGATGTTTGTTTGAATGCTTCGATGTTTTCTTTGTTTGTTTTGACGCTCGAGACATCAGTGTATCTCGCTTCAGTATCGCTTTGAGAGATTTATGTCTAGAATGGTCGGGTGCCCGAGTGTGTGTTCACCTGTTGGAACTTTCTTAGTTTTGCGAGCTCGTTCACTTCGCTTTTGGTGCCCGAGGGTGCACGTCGGCTTTCGCCAGTCTCCACCTGTCGGGTCTTTTTGATTCCCCCTTAGAGCAATATTGACCGTTCGGTCATATTGAGGCGCCTCTCTCGGTTTTGCCTTTTGTTTAAGAGGATTCCCCAAAGTGCGGAAAATGTGTCAGTTTTACTTTTGTCCCAAGAGGTTCTCCCAAGGGCAAGGACTCGTCAGCCCCACCTATAGCCTGTCAGGACTTGATTTCTTTGCCCAAGAGTAACGTCGAGACGTTGCTCGGTTCTTACCTGTTCGGGACTTTCGTCTGGGCTTGTTAGGCACATTCTAGTTTTTTATTTTTGAGACAACGGAGGTTTTCGTGTATTTCATTGACGCTGGGAAGTACATGATTGCAGCTGTTTCGGCGTTACAAAAAGGTACACTTTGCTTTTTAACTATAGTAGAACCTCAGATTTGTGGCATTCCAGGACCTGGGAATGTTCCCTCCATCCAGTTTTTCTAGCATGTATGTTCCTCGGCCGAGCGCATCTTTGATTCTGAAGGGGCCTTCCTAGTTGGGGGACAGTTTCCCTGCTGCTCATGTTTTGACGGTTTGTCCGAGTACAAGGTCTCCCAGTCTGAATTCGCTAAGTTTAACCTTGGTGTTGTATTTCCTCATTGCTCGCTGTTTGGCGGCTTCTTCTCTTACCTTGGCTAGTGCTCGGACTTCATCAAGGAGGTCGAGGTTGGCCAACAATTGTTCTTCGTTCGGGGTTGTTTCAATCAGCATCCTCCTTGGACTGGGTTCCAGTATTTCTACCGGGATCATGGCATCGCTCCCATATGTTAGTCTGAATGGGGTTTCCCCTGTTGCCGACACTAGGGGGAGCTCTTCCGGCCAGTTGCCTTTGGTGTCATCTAATCGTTTCTTCAGGTCGTTTAGGATGATTTTGTGTGCTGTTTTGACCGAACCATTTGTTTGTGGGTGCTCTACCGATGTGAATATTTGTTGGATCTTCCGAGTTTCAGAGAAATCAGCGACCGCCCCTGAGGAGACGCCGAACCTGCATATTAGTTTCTTCCAATAGAATCTTTTTACCTTTTGGATAGTGATCTTCGCCACCGGCCCAACTTCGATCCACTTGGTGAAGTAGTCGACGACTACTATTAGGAATTTGACTTGACGGGCGGCGGGGGGAAATGGCCCCACGATATCGACTACCCATATGAAAAACGGCTAGGCTGGTAGGATTTCCTGCAGGTTTGTTGGCGGAGCCCTAGGGATGCTGGAATGGCACTGGAACTTGTCGCATTTTCTTACGTATTCCAGGAAGTCCTTTTTGATTGTTGGCTAGTAGTATCCGGCCCTTGTGATTTTGGCTGCTAAGGTTTGACCTCCAATGTGGCTGTCGCAGTTTCCTTCGTGTATTTCTCTAACAATCTCTTTTGCTTTGCCGAATGTTACACACCTGAGGAGGGGAGCTGAGAACCCCCTTTTGTAGAGTTCCGAGCCGATCATGGTGTAGTTGCTGGTCGTCTTTGCTAGTTTTTGTGATTCTGCTTCTGTCATCTATAGTTGTTTGCCCTTTAGGTAGGTGGCTATGTCAGACATCCAACAGTCTGCTTCTGTTTCCACCGAAATGACCTGTACTTCATTTATGCTAGGTTGTCGGATGGTTTCTTGGATTAACGTTCGATTGTTGCCGAGTTTCTTAGTGCTGGCCAGTTTGGCTAGAATGTCAACCCTGCCATTCTGTTCCCCGGGGACGTGTGTCAGCTCAAAGGATTTGAATCTTGATCTCAACTGTTGTACCCTCTCGAGGTACTTGATTAGAATTTCGTCTCTAGCGGTGAACGTCCCAATGACCTGTCCGGTTACTAGTAGTGAGTCGATTCGGGATTTCAAGTCTTCAACACCTACTTCAGCTGCCAGTGTCATTCCTGTTATGAGGGCTTCATATTCGGCATGGTTGTTACTGGCCTTCCAATCAAGCCCGAGAGATTGTTCCAGTAGTACTCCATCTGGCCCTTCAAGGGTTACTCCGGCGCCGCTTCCCCTTAAGTTAGAGGAACCGTCGACGGAGAGGACCCATGCTTCTCCTGTTTCTTTTTCCTCGCCGACCCCTTCATCTGTCAGTTCTACTGCAAAATCTGCCAGTGCTTCCGCCCTGATCAGAGCCCTCGGCTTATACTGGATGTCATATTATGATAGTTCGATTGACCACGCGACCATTCTTCCTGCCAAGTCAGGTTTGCCAAGCACATTTTTTACTGGGAGGTCGGTTTTGATCGTGATCAGATGACTTTGAAAGTACTGTCGAAATTTCCTGGCGGCCAGGACTACTGCAAACGCCGCTTTTTCTATTTTATGGTATCTTACCTCCGCTCCCTACCATACCTTGTTCACATAATAGATCGGCCGCTGTTGTTTATTCTGTTCCTGGATGAGCACTGCGCCGCTTGCGTTTTCGGAGATGGCCAGGTAGAGTAGTAGTGGGGCTCCTTGGGTGGGACCCGTCAGTAGCGAAGGTGTTGCTATGAACCTTTTGATCGTCTGAAAGGCTTGCTCGCATTCTTCCGCCCACTGGAAAGAAGTGTTCTTCCTTAGTAGCTGGAAGAGGGGTTTTACCTTGTCTACTGATCGGGCCATGAAACGAGACAAAGCTGCTATTCTTCCAGTTAGGACTCAGACTTCCTTTGTTTCTTCTGGGCTCCTCATGTCGATTATGGCATTGCATTTGGTGGGGTTAGCCTCGATCCCCCTGTGAGTGAGGACGAAACCCAAGAATTCTCCTGCCTACACGCCAAAAGAGCATTTATCTGGGTTGAGTCTCAAGTTGTGTTGTTTTAGCAACTGGAAGACTTTAGACAGATTGTTGAGGTGTGTTTCGTCGCTTTCGTCTTTTACCACCATGTCATCTATGTAAACCTTAATTTCCTAGCCGATCACTTCTTCGAAGACTCTGTCCATCAGGTGCAGGTAAGTCGCACCTGCGTTTTTCAACCCAAAGGGCATTACTTTGTAATAGAAGTTGGAGCGGTCGGTCATGAAGGCCTTTTTTCTTCGTCGACTGGGCTCATGCGGATCTGGTTGTATCCGAAGTAAGCGTCCATGAATTAGCTCAACAGTTTGTACCCTGACGCTCCGTCCACAGGCTGTCGATGCTAGGCAGTGGGTATGAGTCTTTGGGGTAAGCTTTGATTAGGTCGATGTAGTCTACACACATCCTCCATTTGTTGTTTGCTTTCCTTACCATTACCGGGTTTGCCAACCAAGTTGGGTATTTGACTTCTCTGATAAACTCCGCTTTGACGAGCTTGCTTGTTTCTTCCTTTATGGCCGCCGTCTTTTCTTCCCCCTCTTTTCTTTTTCTCTGTGCCATAGGTCTAACGGAAGGGCTTAACGATAAACGGTGACAGACGGAGTTAGGCTCGATACCTGGCATGTCCTGGGGGGACGATGCGAACACGTTGAGATTGTTGGCGAGGAATTTGGAGAGCTTTTGTTTTGAGTCTGGAGGTAGGCTGGCTCCGATTTTTGTCTTCTGATGGTCGGCTGGCCATTTCTGATCTCTTTCAGGTCATCAGCAGGCTTCGGGCATTTTCCTTCTCTAGCGGGGTCATATAGCCTGGGGTACAGGTCTAGGAACCCGCAATCCTATGGTTGCAATCCTTTATTCTGTACTGTCTGCACCTTTGCACTCTCGGCGTAGCATTTCTGTGTGGTTGCCCGGTCTCCACGGATCGTACCTGTTTTACTGCTCGGTAATGGGAATTTCATGCAGAGTTGGGGGTATGACACTGCCGCTGCCAAGATGTTTAGGGTCGGGCGACCCAAGATAATGTTGTATGCTGACGGCGCCTTTATTATCATATGCTGGAATTTTACAGTCCTCTCTTGTGGCCGATCTCTGAATGTTGTTGGTAAGTCGAGGTAGCCGCACACCTCTGCCCTATGCCCGAAGAAGCCTGTCAAGACGCAGGGAAAGTTTCTGAGTCCTTCACTCGGTATCCGCAACTGGTCGAAGCAATCCCAGTACATTACATTTATAGAGCTTTCTATGTCGATCAGTATTCGCCGAACACTGGTGCCTCAGCTCGCAATGGTTATTACTAAGGGATCGCCTTCGTGGTTCTGGACCCCTTTGAAGTCGTCAGCGTCAAAGGTGACTGTAGAGTATTCTGGCACTACAAGAGGGCTGTCAGTGTTGACCTTCATAATGGAGCGAGCGTACCTTTTTCTCGAGTTTGATGAGGGCTGTCAGGGTTTGCCAACCAGGTTGGGTATTTGACTTCTCTGATAAACTCCGCTTTGACGAGCTTGCTTGTTTCTTCCTTTATGGCCGCCGTCTTTTCTTCCCCCTCTTTTCTTTTTCTCTGTGCCATAGGTCTAACGGAAGGGCTTAACGATAAACGGTGACAGACGGAGTTAGGCTCGATACCTGGCATGTCCTGGGGGGACGATGCGAACACGTTGAGATTGTTGGCGAGGAATTTGGAGAGCTTTTGTTCTGAGTCTGGAGGTAGGCTGGCTCCGATTTTTGTCTTCTGATGGTCGGCTGGCCATTTCTGATCTCTTTCAAGTCATCAGCGGGCTTCGGGCATTTTCCTTCTCTAGCGGGGTCATATAGCCTGGGGTCCAGGTCTAGGAACCCGCAATCCTATGGTTGCAATCCTTTATTTTGTACTGTCTGCACCTTTGCACTCTCGGCGTAGCATTTCTGTGTGGTTGCCCGGTCTCCACGGATCGTACCTGTTTTACTGCTCGGTAATGGGAATTTCATGCAGAGTTGGGGGTATGACACTGCCGCTGCCAAGATGTTCAGGGTCGGGCGACCCAAGATAATGTTGTATGCCGACGGCGCCTTTATTATCATATGCTGGAATTTTACAGTCCTCTCTTGTGGCCGATCTCTGAATGTTGTTGGTAAGTCGAGGTAGCCGCACACCTCTGCCCTATGCCCGAAGAAGCCTGTCAAGACGCAGGGAAAGTTTCTGAGTCCTTCGCTCGGTATCCGCAACTGGTCGAAGCAATCCCAGTACATTACATTTATAGAGCTTTCTATGTCGATCAGTATTCGCCGAACACTGGTGCCTCAGCTCGCAATGGTTATTACTAGGGGATCGCCTTCGTGGTTCTGGACCCCTTTGAAGTCGTCAGCGTCAAAGGTGACTGTAGAGTATTCTGGCACTACAAGAGGGCTGTCAGTGTTGGCCTTCATAATGGAGCGAGCGTACCTTTTTCTCGAGTTTGATGAGGCTCCACCCCCGGAGATCGTTCCGACGTGCTTGTTTTCTGACTTCGTTGTTCTCTTCATGGCAGGTTTCCCCTTCTGGCAACGGTGAGGGCGTAACGTCGTGTGACAGATGCGGCTTTGGATGGGGTCTTCTTCTTCTTGATACGCTTCGTTTTGTTGATGAGAGGTTTCTTCCAGGATTTGGGCTAGCCTCATCGCATCGTGGAGGTGCTCCTGTAGCCGTCGCACCCTCGCTTCTTGGCTCTGGATCCGTTCTTCTAGGGCCTAGTTCCTATTTTTCTGTTTTGCGTTCTGGGATTGTAGGTACTGGAGTGTCTCTGAAAGGTTTTCAAAGGTAGGGTGATTTTCTGCCATCGCAACGGCTGACTTGAGGATTTTGTGTGGGACGTGGGAAGAAGTTTTTACTCACGCCCCACGGTGGGCGCCAATGTTACAATCGGTTTCTCTGGGTGAAAAAGGACCGAACACAAGTTATGATGTGTTCTCTGCGTGGAATGTAAAGAACAATTATTGAATGAGAGAAATGAATGTGGGATCCGTTTATTGGCCTCTCACGGCTGTATTTATAGTACAATGGGTATTAATTGATAATAAATACACATTATGGTCGAGTTGACCGTTACAGGTTGGTGGAGGGAATCAGGGATATTTCCCTCTGATTCCTATGATCACGCTTCATTCCTTTCTGGGAGAGGTAGAGGCGAGATATTTTGGGCTGATCGGTCAGTCATCAGGGGAGGTCCTTTGGAAGCCGAGCAGATGAGTATGCCAGCCGGTCTGGATGGGAACATATACATATACTAATTGGCTAAAGTGCTCCCGGAGTCCCTTATCTTTATTTAAAGTAACGAATTAGTCCTTTATATTTTTTTGTCCCAAATAAGTCCTTTATCTTTCAAATTTTTCACACATAAATCCTTTTCCGTTAACAGTGCTGATTTATGTGTCAAAAAAAGGATTTATGTGTCAAAAATTTGAAACATAAAGGACTGATTTGGGACAGAAAAGGATTTATGTGTCAAAAATTTAAAACATAAATGACTTATTTGGGACAAAAAAAAGATAAAGGACCAAATCGTTACTTTAAATAAATATAAGGAACCCGGGAGCACTTTAGCCTATATTAATTACTGTTGTCACATCAAAATTAATTAAAATCGGTAGACGGATAAGTGTTTTATATTTCAAGAAAATCATGATATTTTTTAGCCATCGAGTGGTGTGCAAGAATTTTGAATTAACCTGAAAAGCGCATACCATTTTTTGAAAAATCCCACTTTGTAAAATATTCGAATACTGGGAATTTTTTCCAAACCGGTAAATTGCTATTTTTTGGAGCATTCACTTCAGTCTATTGGTAACTCCTAACACAATTAGTTTCTAGACTAGTCTCTGGTTGCTTGAATTTTGTTCAGGAATGGGCCACGAGGCCCACTAAGCGAATTGGACCCGGATCAACCCAATGGCTAGGATCCATGTCCATGACCTTGCATTTCATATTGGGCCACGAGGTCCATCTGCTACTTGGACATAGACAAGCCCAATTCCTTGGGTCCACATCTAAAGCCCAATCCATCAAGCCTCGACGGCTCAGTTTCACCCGAACGATCCAACGGCTCAGAGCTAGCATAGATCTCAATAAATACTGGCTCGCATAGATACAAAAGGTATGCGTTACCCTCTCTCCTGCATACTACATGATTCTCTACTGACTTGAGCGTCGGAGTGTCTTTACAGGTACCCCCTCTCGCTCAAATTACACAGAGATCCAACCCGACAGGAGCATTACCAACTGCAGTCTCGGATCAACCCGGAAAGACAACAAGGTACGGAACATTGTTGACCACAGTGGGAGAGATACATCTCTTACCTCATTCACTTACAAGAGACTTTCTCTTGCAATCCGATTGTTGCACATGTTAGATCTCGTGTCATGAGCGTCACTGTTGCTCAAACGACACCTCCCTCACTTCTGAGGGAGTAGCTGTCACAGCTCCGCTCAACGATGATGTTGTGAACATTCCGTCTCTGCAGCCAATTCAAGTCCCAGCTCCTTAGTCGGCTCTTTCCCACAAGGCCGACATGGACGTTCCAACTGCACAGCCAGTCTTAGTCCCTTTTCCTCAGCCGGACACTGCTATCCAGGGCGAGATTCCGGTTCCCGCCCGGCAGTCCAGCAAATCCTGAGCCTCTTGAATGACTGCTCCCTGGTAGTGGCTCAGCAAGAAGTGGTATCTCCACGAGCAAATACCATGCCCGAACTGCGTCATCCCCACGAAAGAACGCCACCTGCTCGGACGATAAAACTAAGGCACTACGGGTCTCCATCCCGAAGAAGACTTCACCACAGGTCTCTGCACCGAAGGAGGTCTCATCACAGATCCCATCTGCGTCATCACAGAGGAAGGGGATCACCCTCTCCACCAAGCTCTTCCCGACTACTTTAGATAGCACCTACTGGCCACATGAATCCTCTAATGGGGGTTCTTCACTTGCATCGTCAAACTCCCGCTACCCATCTCGAAGCAGGGATAGATCCCCTAGGCAACGTCACCAGCGTTCCCAGTCTTGGAGATCCCCAGAATGATGTGACTACCGAGGTCGCCCTCTCGAGGAAGGGTCGCCTCATTACATCCCGGGCACATCCCAGGGGGATCCATTCACAAGAAAGATCCACAACTACCCAATTCTGAGGGCACTAGAGAAGCCTCCCGTCTTGAATATGTATGATGGGACTAGGGATCCTGACGATCACTTTTCTTACTTCGCTTTGAGGATGCGATATCGGGGGGCAAGAGAGACCGTCATGTGCAAGATCTTCCCCCTCACTCTTGAGAAATCCACACTGGCTTGGTTCCAAGAGTTGAGGCGAAACTCGGTCTCATCATGGAGACAACTTGCTCAAATGTTCTCGGCCCGTGTCACTGCTTCCTGGGTGAAGCTTAAGTCCGTAGAAGTTCTCCGAGTCGTCATGCAAGGTGAGAACGAGTCACTCAGAGAATATGTGGAGCGTTTCAACAAAGAAGCTTCCAATTTTTGGAATCTTGATGACCAACAAAGACTTTTCTGGATGAAGGACGACTTGCGAAATCGAAGCTTGTTTTAGGGAAACTTCGGGTTAAACAAACCTAAAAGCCTGGGAGAGTTCCTCCGAAGGTCCCAGAAGTACATGGACTATGAGGAAGAAGATGTGGCCTACAGAGCAGCGGCCAAGAATGGAACTGGGAGGGAGACAGAGGTCAGAGAGTCTCGTCCCAAGAGGGACGCGGGAGGATTGCAACGCGAATCCTGACCTCGCCGCTTCAACGAGCACACCCCTCTGAATGCCTCTCAGAAAAGGATCTTAGGAAAATATGCAAACACAGGAGTTTAGAAACATCAAAAGACCAGAGCCTCTGGTGCCAAAACAAGGTCAGAGGCCCTCTGGGAAGTACTGTCGCTACCACCGGAGCAATGGATAAGACACCAACGACTGTCGTGCCTTGAAAGATGACATTGAAGAATTAATCCGTCGTGGAAAACTCTCACAATATGTCAAGAAAGATGGGGACAAGCCACGAGGCTCTCGCAAAAGACCCCGGTCTCCACGAGGAGGATCCAGGTCATCCCGTAAGGGTTAAGCTATGGTGAATGACGTCGACAAGGCCTCCCAAGAGGATGATAGTGAAGATACAGACAGGGAAAATACTCGAAAACCTCTAGGAAGACCCGTTGCCATGGTCATCCGTGGTGGAGATTAGCTGGAAGGCGGTGAGTCTAACAAGTCCATGAAAATAAGATGGAAAGAGATTATAAGCGTTGCCTCAACCTCAGCCCCTAAGAAGGAAATAACCAGGCCACCCGTAGAATTCTGATAACTCTATTTTATATAGAGTTATTCATATATTTAACCATAACTAATTGCCTGAAACCAAGTATAATATGTATTAAATATAGTAGTTTTAGTCAAATAACAACATTATAAGTTTTATAGAAGATTGCACAATGATTTAAGCAGTTTGTATATATATTGGTATGTTTGATATGTTTGCTCAGTGCAGCTGCAGTTCATGCTTCTGCACCAGAAAAACAGCATTGCTTCCACACTAAAGGCACATCCAAGATAAAGTGTCTGTACTTAGTGCTTCTGCACTAGATGCTTATGCATCTTAGTGCTTCTGCACCGTCCAGCTGTGAGCTTATAACCCCCCACCTTGGAAGCACCTCAATTCATACCATGGCACCAAAAGTTTTGGGACATCATGCTTAGTCATTGGGCACATGGAGACACATGCCCACATGCATATGGAGGCGTCCACCATGAAACATCATCATAAGGGGCTATACACCTAAAGACACATGGATCTCCACCATTGGACCTCCTTTGAAGAAGAGTGCTGGACTTTATCTTCTCAAATTCAGAGCAGGAAAGTAACCATGGTTAGGCTACACATTGCTGACTTAGTCACTACGCAAACCCTCATGCAAATGAAACCTCAAAAGCTATAAATATGCTCCACTTCGCACTTGAAGAACAATCCCTTTCTTCATCCAAATTTATATAACTTTCATACAGTGTTAAGTAGTTTATTTCTTGCATTTTATTCATTAGTTAGTTGTAAGAAGGTGAGGAAGGAATTGACACCCTCTTCCTCCACTTCTTCATAGATAGACGAAGGAATCAGTGCTTCTGCACCAATCAGAATTCCATGCAAAGGAACATCAATCCGTGTAACTTCTACCCTATTGATATCTTTTGTATTATCCATATTATTATGCTCTTTGCAGATTCTCTCTATTATATAATGAGTAACATGAGGTAAATTCCTTTAGTTGAAATGTTCTAAACTTATAATGATCTTATGAGTAAGTTATTATGCTTTTAAGTGTTGTAGCATTTTGGGTCTTGTGTTATACTATATCCATATTATTTTAAGGTTGATCGCTTAAAAGAAGTAGAGTTATATACACAGACATGGTTTATAACTAGAAATCAAGACTAATAAGGGTGAGTGTTTTAATAAAGGCTTTGTTGACTTGTTAATAAAGAAAACTTTGTTAAAACCATGTTAAGTCCTAGACATAGGATAACATAGTCCTTAGGGTGAAACAGTGGGTACCTCAAAGGCAAGAGTGAACTTATTTAACAAGGCCAGACATGGGAAGCTTGTAACGAAACTCTGAAGAAAGTAGCTGACAAGCACACACTTATGCAACTGCACTCAATGCTACTGCACTTGATGCTTCTGCACTTGATGCTTCTGCATCACAGTGCTTCTGCATCCCTAAAAGCATAGAAATTAACTCTCAAAAGAAGCATTATCTAGTAAAGACATCTCAACTATCTTTCTCTACTGATTTCCTTCATCTTATTTTACATACTTGCATTATGTTTTTACTTAAACTAAAAACCCCAAATTTTGTGAGTAGTGTAGTAGCACATATTTATATCTCTCTAAGCATACAAGAGTTTAACCAATCCCTGTGGGTTCGAACTTTCTTATCATTGTATTACTTGTGTGACTGTGTATACTTGCACATATTTTGCCACACCAAGTTTATGGCGCCGTTGCCGGGGATTGCCATTAATTTTTGTAAGTTTAGATTTATAGATTTGTGTATTATTATTATTATTATTCTGGTAGTTTGATTCCTTAGTGCAGGTGCACTAGCTTATGCACAGGACCAGAACACCAGAATTTACATTGGATCCAGAAATAGAAAGAAGTTTCAGAAGATTGCTTAGATCCCAAAGACAAGGCTGCAGGAGCAACATGTCTCATCACAGTGAAGAAAGATTAGGTTCCAATGGAGGCTCAGTTGGAGGAGACCCACCATCTGAACATGAGCAAGGAAATCCATTCAACAACATGGGACCAATAGGTATGATTAATGATAGAAATAGACCCATGAGGGATTATGCTATGTTTAATAATCAGAATATGCAAACTAGTATAGCAAAACCTTATATTGATGCAGTTCATTTTGAATTTAAATCCATGATGTTCCAAATGCTGCAAACAATTGGCCAGTTTGGTGGATCTCCCCATGAGGATCCCCATGAGCATTTAAAACAGTTTCTAGAAGTATGTAGTAATTTTATCCTTCCTGGTGTTAGTGAAGAAGCATTTAGACTTAAGCAATTTCCATACTCTTTAAAAGATAAGGCTAAATCTTGCTTAAATTCAATGGCGCCTAATTCTATACATTCATGGAAAGAAATAGCTGAAAAGTTTTTGTCAAAATATTTTCCACCCATTAAAAATGCCAGGATGAGAAATGATATTACATCTTTTAGAAAAAAAAGAATTTGAGTCATTATTTGAAGCATGGGAAAGATGGAAAGAGCTTTTAAGAAAATGTCCTCATCATGGTCTACCAATCATTATTCAAATGGAAACTTTTTATAATGGTTTAGAGACACAAACCAGAGTAATGCTTGATGCATCATCTGGGGGTGTGTTACTAAACCTATCATGAGTGCATCGCTGGGTAGCCTACTAAGTAAGAAAAGGACCCAGGATGTTACAGAATGGTAGCTCAATTGGTAGTGGGAATGCGTTGAGCATGTACTTGAGTCCCAGGGTACATGGTTCGATTCCCATGGAAGGCAAAAACTCCACAGGGGGGTGGAGAAGGTCATGAGTGCATCGCTGGGTAGCCTACTAGAAAGAAAAGGGCCCAGGATGTTACAATCAGGCTTCTCTCAACGGTCAAATTGCTACATCAACAAGTGTTTTGGGCCGATCGGTCGGTCATCAGGGGAGGCCCTTCTAAAGCCGAGCGAATGTATATGCTGGCCGGCCCGGATGGGAATAGATACAATACATATATGTTTAAATTTCATTACTAATGGTGACAAGTTGTCATCTATGGCATTGTTATTACTTTGTTACTATTTCTATTAATTTTATCAGAAATATTAATCTGATTTTTACTTAAGACTACTTGAATTATTTGCATGATCATGTGCTTACTTATTGTGGTACCAATTGTGACAATTTTGTTATTAAATTGTATTTGTAAGTATTCTACTATGAAGCCCCGATACTTCAAAAATGGAGACGTACCCGTGTCGGATACGTATCCGATACCGATACGCATCCGATACTTCCCGATACGTACCTAAAGAGTATCTAATAATTTTTTAATTTTTTTTAAAAAATATTGGACTCGATACTTTTCAGATACATCTTTGATACTTCTTACAAACTAAGGATACTTCTCAGATACTTTTTCGATACCTCTTACCAACTAAGCACATGATTGTCACTCATATATGATACACTTTAATACCTCAATAACTAAAAGACAAAATTATATGTTTTTTTGTAATACAATAATAGAAGAAATAACACATTGTGATATGAGTGGGATAAATATACGTAACTATCTCTACTTGATAAGATCACAAGTATTTATTTCTACAATGTGATGAATATATATTGACTAATGATATGCTTATGTTTTATTGACCAATTACGTACTAATATGAATATCTTAGTCTATAAAAAGTCATCTATTTCTGCCACTGACTATTCGTATTATATGATTTCGGGTGGTCTCAGTTACTTGTCCACCATTACTTTTTATGACTAGTCACTCATACATAGGTGTGTCGGTTGTCCTCTTCCTTTCATCCATATATTTTGTGTGATTTTTTTTATCTATTTGAGCAGTTTTCTTTTCATATCTATAAAATGCAATATTTTAGTTTTTCATCTTTGTTTTTTCTATTTGTGTTTCTATTCTATTTTATTTTTCTGTTATGTTTTTATATATTTAAATTTTAATTTAATTTTTTATTAAAGTATCCCAGCCGTG